>CM076847.1:63935520-65135520 GCA_039519185.1 Astragalus membranaceus | reverse complement strand
CTCTTAAATAAGTCAAAATTGAAACTCAATTTTGACTTATTATCCTACATGGCAGTCTACGTGGCACCCACCCCACCCCCCCCTCCAATGTTCCTCTTCCCCTCCCACCCCCCTCCACTGTTCCTCTTCCCCTCCCCCCTCCCCCCTCCCCACCGATCCTCTCCCGCTCACTGTCGCTCTCCCTCCTCTCTCAATCACCGATCCCCCTTTCCCTCTCACCACCGTCCCTCTCTTCCCCCTCGTTTTCCATCTCTCTCTTCGCATCTCTGGTTCGCTCGTCGCTCTCCCTCTCTCGCCGTTCTCTCGCTCGTCGCAGATCGCAGTCGGAGGGAAAGGAAAACGAGGTGGGTGAGAGAGAGAAAGGAGAGAGAGAGAGGGAGAGAGACTGACGGTGAGAGAGAAAGGAGAGAGAGATTGTGAAGTGGGTGGTGGGTGGTGCGAAGGGGGTGGGGGTGGGGTGGGGTGGGGGTGGGGGGTGTGCCTACGTGGCAGTCTACGTGGACTGCCACGTAGGATGAGTCAGTCAAAATTGAGTCTTAATTTTGATCAAATTAAGAGGGGGATCAAATTCGTCAAATTGGGAAAATAGGGAGACCAAAATCGTCAAATTAAAACTTGGGGGACCAAAATCGTGAATTGGTGAAAATAGGGGGACCAAAACTGTAATTAAGCCTTTTATTTTCCTATAAATACTTGTAAGATTGTTGTAATAAGAGTTGGAACTTGTAAACACCCTATATATGTCCTAAGTCCCAGTCGACACTCACGGATTGACGAGTCACTACGACGTTCCCAACCAAAACCATTTCAATTCAGTATCTTCTTTCATGTTTCTCTTTTTATTTTCTTTATGTTTTTCCTGCTTAGAATATTCATGAAGTTCTCTCATTCTTAGGTTTGATTTCCGTGTTTCTTCTAAGTACCTTTTTAATATTTTATCTTCGATTTTGTTCATGTTATCCATATAGAATCTTTGATACGTTTGTTGATGTGAGTGAATTCCTTTTTCCTATTTCGAATTCTACTCATGTTATCCATCTAGAATCTCTAATTCGTTTGGTGATGTGAATGAATTCTTCTCTCTTCTTTCTTTAAATTTGGGATCACACTACCCTCTTGACCGAGAGACTCCCGTTTTCGTTTGATCTTAATTGTTTGTTGATGAACGTGATTTCTTACCAAAAATCACTGTTGACAGTTCCTTAACTTCCAAGACATGCACTAAGATCAGTAAAGAGGAATCATACTAGAGCCAAAGTTTACTTTTCAACTTCTTTCACGAACCACCTTAATAGATGTTGATGCATAAGCAAGCTTAAGATGAATTGATTTTAGATATGCAAACTACAAACTAAAATAGTTATGCAATCAATGGACTATAGATATTAATTCACTTGTTGGAAGCTTATTATGAAGCAGCATCCAAGCTCTAAATGACTTGGACTTGTAGGGATAGAGTTATTCCATATCAGCTTAGTTCGGGATATAAATGACTTAGTAGGACTCATATGACAATAAACATATTTTGACATTTCTTTGTATATAAACTGATCACTTTAATGAACCAAAATCGTTACATGCAAATTGAGTTTTAAAAACTACCAAACATAAATACAATTAATTTGAGTTTCATTGGAGTTTTCAAAAATTGATTACTATATATGTTGGTTGTTTGAAACTATAAATATAGCTTAGTTTGTTATTGAGAACTCACCAATAAAGCATTCAAGCAGTCCTTAACAAAAAAATCTCTAAAAATTAAGTCATGGCTTCATCCCACACCTTTTGTCTACTTTTGGTATTTACCACCAGTTTTATGTTGTTAGTCAAAACAGTACTTTCATCTGATGATTCCGAGTCAATAATTGGTTCCCCTACTGAAAGTAATTACGCACAAAGGCCATTGTCATCATATGAAAAGTATTTGAAAGATTGTTCAGTACAACTATACCCCTTTTGTGGTGATGAGATTTTTTCTACTGTATTTTTTGATAATAAGACCGTTAGTGTTGAATGTTGCTATAATCTCGTGAATGATCTTGGACAACGTTGCCACGAGGACCTTACAAAGTTTACTTTGACATCTCCAAATTTTAAGACAAACAAACTTCCAATTTGGCAAAGGTGTAAGAAAGTTTGGAATGATTGTGCGTCTCTTTCGCAAGATATCTCTCCATCACAAAGTGTGATTGCTTAAGAAGATCAAAACTAAGATACCATACACTCTTCTTAGAATGTAAGGAGTACATTTTAAATATATTATTTTTTTTTGACCAAAAGTATATTATTGTATATCCTTTAAAATAATAAAAACTTTTTGAAGTTTGCATTTATTGAAAGATGTTTGCGATATCTATAATACTTATTAATTGGCTATAGCTTTGTTTTTCCCAATAAAAAGCTCAATGCGTGAGTACATGACAAATATAGTGGTCCAAAACCATATATTAAGGAAATGGGGATCGCTCCGCAACAGTCGGAGGGTTTTGGGTTTGTCGTCATGCCATGACGAACGCCGGCCAAGCCTCTGGACAAAAATAATCCACCACCACCACACAAAAATCTCCTTTCGAGACACACTCATTGAAGGACAAGGAAAAAGCTCCAGTGAAAGAAAAGAAGGATTTACTAGCATCAGGCCTGTTGGGGATAAACACGTGAAATGGACAAGAAAGGAAGTGGCGGCGCTAAAGGACAAGAGGAATGAATAGGGCAATATAATATTAGGTAAAAGCTGCACTGAATTTCATAAAAGTAGGTTACTAAATTACATGCTACTAACGTCTATATTTATATACAATGAAACAGGCCCAGGCCCATAATTTCGACTAGCCCATTCGACTGGCCCATTTCGACTAGGTTTCTAACTACACCTACTATAATTACAAGCAATAGAATTACAAGGCATATCTCAATATTCCCTCCTAATTCACATTGCTGAGCGACATCATCCCAAGCATTGTTCTCAGTTCTTCGAATCTTCCCTTTTGCAATGGCTTGGTCATTGCATCAGCTATCTGAAGCTCCGAACAGCAATATTCCAGATTCAGCTTCTCATTGTTGACTTGATCACGCAGGAAGTGATATCTGGTTTCTATGTGCTTCGACCTACCATGTGCAACAGGATTCTTGGCGAGATCTATCGCAGACTTGTTGTCGATCAACAACTTCATTGCTTCGACCCTGTGCACTCCAATTTCGACCAGTAGCATGCTCAGCCATGATGCTTGACATGCTGCAAAGGAAGCAGCTACATACTCTGCTTCACAGGAGGACAACGCAACTATACTTTGCTTCTTCGAGCACCAAGAGATGGGTGTCGATCCATACATAAAGACATACCCACTTGTGCTTTTTCGATCACTCCTGTCTCCACTCCAGTCGGAGTCAGTGTAGCCAAACACTTCATTACCATTCTTCGACACACTCTTGCTAGGGAACAGAATACCATAACTTTGTGTTCCCTTTACATACCTTAGTACTCTTTTTGCAGCTACCATATGAGAGCTTTTCGGCTTCTCCATGAATCTGCTGATAATTCCGACACTAAACATAATGTCAGGTCGAGTGTTGCACAAGTACCTCAGGGAGCCCACAATCTGTTTGAACAAGGTGGCATCTACTCCAATCCCTTCGTCGTCTTTCGACAGCTTGCTGCTAGTGTCTGATGGTGTCAAAACTTCCTTGCAGTTGCTCATGTCGAATCTTTTCAGGATACCAGCTGCATACTTCGACTGGTGCAGGAGTATACCCTTACTTGTTTTGGTAAACTCCATCCCCAAGAAATATGATAGATGTCCCAGATCACTCATTTCAAATTCTGACATCATCACTTTCTTGAAGGCTTCGACTTCATTGCTACCAGTTACAAGTAGATCATCTACGTACAGGCACAACAACAACTGAGTCGAAGTTCCATTCTTCTTCACATATACTCCATGTTCATTAGTGCATCTAATGAACTTCTGAGCCAGGAGAAATCCATCAATTCTCTTGTTCCACGCTCTTGGAGCTTGCTTGAGCCCATACAGGGCCTTCTCCAGCTTATAGACTTTGTCTTCTTTACCCTTCGACTCAAAACCAGGTGGTTGACAAACATAGACTTCCTCCTCCAGAGGTCCATTCAGAAATGCTGACTTTACATCTAGTTGATGTAGGGGCCAGCCTCTATGACTTGTCAATGCTACTACCAATCTTATGGTTTCGATTCTGGCTACTGGGGAAAAGACCTCATTGAAATTCAAACCAGGTTTCTGCAAGAACCCTTTGGCTACTAGCCTGACCTTGTACTTGGCCACTTCTCCATTGGGCTTGACTTTGGTCTTGAAGACCCACTTCACCCCTATGGCTTTCTTTTCTTTTGGAAGTTCGACTAGCTTCCAAGTATCATTTTTCTCGATTGATTTCAACTCGTCAACCATTGCTTCCTTCCACTGCTTGTGACTAAGGGCTTGCTCCAAACTCACTGGTTCTGCTTCTGCCATTAGTGCAAAGTGTGTCAGGTCTCCCTCTGCTGTAATAGCAGAATCTGGGTAAGTGTCGAATCCTTCTAGTCTTACTGATCTCTGCCTTTCCCTTTGCGACCTTCTTAAAGGTTCGACAGCAATGGGTTCTTCTGGCTCTTCAGTTTCGACCTCTTCATTCTGATTATCTCGATCAGAGACTTCGTCGAAGTCCATCATTGTAGTTTTCTCACAGCCTTCTTCCCAGTTCCAATGTTTCGACTCATCTACTACTACATCTCTGCTTTTCACTATTTTCTTCTGCACAGGATCATACAGTTTGTATGCTCCTGTCGAATGATAGCCAACAAGGATCATCTGTTGTGCTCTATCATCCAGCTTGCTTCTTAGTTGCTCAGGGACATGTCTATAGCATACTGAGCCAATTATTCTGAGATGCTTGACACTTGGCTTTCTTCCTAGCCAAGCTTCTTCAGGTGTCTTTCCAGTCAATCTCTTTGTGGGACATTTGTTCAGAATGTACACTGCTGTGGCTACAAGTTCTCCCCATAAACTGTGAGGTAGCTTCTTCTCCTTCAACATACTTCTTACCATGTTGAGGATGGTCCTGTTTTTCCTCTCAGCAGTACCATTGTGCTGAGGCGTGTAAGGTGCAGTGACTTCATGCACAATTCCTTCTTTCTCACAGAATTCGACAAATCCATGAGAATTGTACTCACCACCTCCATCGCTTCTAAGGGTTTTGCTTTCACACTCACTCTGCTTTTCAATCATTACCTTAAACTTCTTGAATATTTCTAGTACTTCACTCTTCCTTTTGATCAAATACACCCAGGACATTCTAGTGTATTCGTCAATGAAGGTGACAAAGTACTTATTCCCACCTAAGGAACATACTTCGAAAGGACCACAGACATCAGAAAATATCACCTTGTTTACTGTGATTTTTAGTAAACACCGCTAGTTTCACTACACGTGTTACTTGCGAGATCAACTAGGAATCTCAGGCCATTTGTGATCAAATTTTACTAAGAATTGTTGATATTTAATAGAAGCGTATAAACTTACGATAAAGTACAAGAATTTGTGAATGTGAGAAAAGTAATCAGAATGCAGTAAATTGCAGTAATTGTAAGCGAAGAAGATGACAAAGTGCAGAAATCTAAAGGAAATGAAAACAATTATATAAAGAAGTGGTACGCAGAATCATACATGAATTCCTGTTGACTCTGTTTTCTCTGTTTGCGGAAGTAGAGTGTTTTAGGAAAATATGTGTAATGAGTTTTGCGACCCCTTTTCCTCTCTACAGAACTTCTATTTATAATACAAATAAGACTATAACTGCCCAGCAGTTTTCTAAAACAAGATAAAGTAGAATAACTGCTACAAGATAAGGCAGAGTAACTGCTATTTCGACGTGCTTCTACTTCGATTGTCTAACTGCTCTTTCTCTTCGATCAAAGAATCAAAGTCCCTTTCGACAGATATCCATAGCTTTACTTGTTTCGCTGTCTATAATCTTCTCTCTGTCGAAGTGTGCCCTTTTTTTTTCCAAATTCGCTAAGTTATGCACTAGGCTGCTTTCCTTTGGTTATTGCCTCTTGAAGTCGAAATTATATTTGGGTGTCGAAATCTGCCTTCTTTCTGAAAATATTCAGTCAAACCCTGTTGACTGCATTTAATATTAGCCTGTCGAAAATGCAGGCTAACAAATTGCCCCCCCAAAAAGACGTTTTCGACTGAGTTCTTGAATGAAAATAGAAAACGGCTTTTTGAAACTTTTTCGACTATCCCATGAAATCTCATGCTATCATTGCATATCTTTTTTCAGAATACGAGGGGACGTTTCTGAGCAAAAACAGAGTTTGCTGGTGCCTTCTTCCAACGAGAATGCGCCACGTGCACAATTGACTGTCTCACGTTTCCCACTAACACCACGATTGCCAAAGCAATTTTTTATTATTTTATTTTTTAACGTGGTGAAACGGCTATAAAAGGGAAGTGGTACCCTTTCATTTCTTTTTTCTGAAACTTCAACTTTTCCTTCTCTGTGCAAAAAACTCCATTAAAGCCTCTTCAACTTCTCCTTCTGCATTTCTTTCCTCTTATTCGCCTTACGAAGCAAAGCGGATACTACTAAGCATCTCCATTTCTTCACTAACTTCCTGTTTCCAACAATGGCATCTTCTTCTACGGTAAAAACCCCTGCTGTAACTCTTGGGAAGAAAACCCTGGTTTCTGAACCTGCTCTTACTCTGGAAGAAACACAAATTTACAGGTCTCAGGTACTTATCCCCTTCTCTAAACCTTCAAATCATGCATTCTTAGGCCCTCTCCCTCTCGCTGATGATGATTCCTCTAGGATTAGGGACATTTTCCCTAGCTATCATAGACTCAGCCCTAGGATTTTCAGTGAAGGTCCACACGTGATGGATTTTATGAGTAACCCGAATAGGGTTTTTCGATCCTCGCCACCAACTGAGAAAAACATGCCTTACATCGACTGGCTCAACAAAATTGAGTCGAAAAAAGGAGATATCTGGAAGACCCAGGGAATCTTTGATCTGATCCAAATCTCAAGGTATGGGCCTAAGTATCAAAGCCCAATGCTCCTTTCTGCTCTACATTTTTGGGATATTACTACCAACAGCCTTCATTTGAAATGTGGCATGCTTACCCCTACCCTGCTTGATGTGGCAGCTATAACAGGTTTAAAACCTTTAGGAGAGACTTTCGACCCTGCTATCCAAACTGATTTCGATTTTGACTTCAAAAAGGCTAGCTTTAAAGGTTATATTGAAGAGAAACACGTTACTGAGTCGAAGGATGTCTCTGATGAAGAGCATATTGCCTTTCTCACCTTCTGGTTATCCTTTTATGTCTTCTGTTCTTCGTCACTTCAAGTGGCTAAGATGTATATCCCCTTAGCCATTCAATTACATCAACGTCGGAATATCAACTTGGCTACCCTTATTTTAGGATCCCTTTTCGACAACTTGAAACAAGGGGCTCTTGATTTGAAAGGACTCAAACCAGAAGGGAAATATTTGGTCTCTGGACCAATTTGGCTGTTTCAATTGTGGCTTCTTGCCACTTTCAATTCAAAATTGATAATGTATACTCCTGATGAGTATCTTGACGTAATTTCTAACAGAGGGGTCGAAGGTGTGCGACTTGCTTTGTTGAAACCTAAACAAATAGGAGTATCTGTCGAAGATCTCTTTTCACAGGCTTTCAACATGTTTCTGAACTGTACAGAATTTTCTCCTTCTATGGCCCCTTTTGCTGGAAGAAATTACGGGCCACATTGGTTCACTAGGGAATTCCCTGCTACCAACCCTGATGAGGAGCAAGAAACCAATCAAATTTGGAGAGCATTTTTAACTCCTCAACTGCTGTCATCTCGAATTTCTCCTGGGAAGTCATCAAACCAATTTGGTTTATTCTCATATCATCCAAGTTTATATGCACGGCAATTTGGGTTGTGTCAACTTCGACCCAGCCCTTTTTTCCGGTCTAGAAGAGAACTGTTAGTCCCTGAGAATGAAGAAGAATGGATAAATCGTCTCAATGACTTTCCTGCTGATTCTTTTCGTCTTACTCCCCTCTCCTTTGAATCAACTTTCTCTTGTACCCACAAATTTTCTCAGTGGTGGACAGAGTATATCACCAGGAAATTCACTGGTGTCGAAGAGGCAAGTCTATTGGTCAAACTAATATCTGCTTTTCCTTCTTCGTAGAAAAAGAAGACCAAGTCGAAAGGTATACATATTCGAGAAATTCAAGCATTTCAACAATATTTTGAAACTGTATATGATCCGACTAATCTTCGTCGAACTGTTTCTCAAGCTGCAAAAGTTTTTAAACAAAAAATTCTTGATAAAATCCCGACTATGATTTTTCCACCTTATGTACCCGACAAATATTTTTTTGCTTTAACACAAAACAAAATTAGATTTCCACCCTTACCAACCAGTGAACTGGCTCTGGCATTTTGGTCACCCCTTCCAGAATGGTTCATATGTGGTTCGACCAGGGCACTATTTAATTTTTTGAACAACAAAACAGCTGAGAAAGTAGTTCCGACTAAGCAGGACATATACACTTTTGAGGGTCATCTTCATTTAGATATTCAACATATTCGAATCTTGTCCTCCATTAAAGAAGGTGATTCACAAGACTTTTTAGGAAAAATAAATTTCCTTTCTATGTATTTCATATTGACACTTGTTTGTCAAATATTTGTAGCCATTCCTATCACATCGTCTTCGACAGATGGCGCAGCAACAAAGACGAAGAAAAAAGATGTCGAGGCTTCGTCAAAAAGAAAACAACCTCTTCAAGAAGAAAAACAAAAAGTAAGTACTTATCTTTACTCGTTGTATTATCTTCTTATACTCTTCGACTAATTAGTCATCCGTTTTACAGAGTCGAAAAAGAACAAGCAGCTCTTTAACATCCAATCCAAAGAAAGCAAGAAATGTCAAACCAAAAGTCGTGAGCGATTCAGAGGTCGAAGTTCTCAAAACTTTGCCTATTTATATTTGTTTTCTTTTTCTTATTCATGCTTATGTGATTGTTGTATTTTCAGTCTGATGAGACACCACTGCTTAGGACTAAACCCATCAAGGTTCAAGTCCCTGAAACAGAAAGAGAGAGAAAGATAAAACATTCTCAAGATGCCTCTAAAACTGTTTCCCAACAAACTTCTGTCGAAAGACAACAACAAGAAGAAAAAGTTCTGAAGAGGCTTATCAAGAAAACCCAAAATATGTAGCGGTGACCTTTCGACGACGTTGGTTTAATTTCGCCAATTATGTCTAAAGCCCATCCTCTAAATGGCCAAGGCTTTATTATTGAGTGTAACTCATTTGCAGGTACATGCTGTATTCCTGCGTGTTTTTGACATTCTTGACACCCTTTAGCAAAATCTATGCAATCTTTAAGCATAGTAGGCCAGTATACTCCTTGTCGAAATAACAGCCACTTCATTTTTTGCCCCGCTTGGTGAGATCCACAAGCTCCACTATGAGTATTGGAAATTGCTAAATATGCCTCGCTCTCATTAAGGCATTTAAGTAGGACTCCTTCCGGGGTTTTCTTTAACAATTCGTTTCCAAGAATTACATAGCTTAGAGCTCTATACTTGGTTTTTCGATTTGTTGTCCCTGTTGGATTTTCCAAGTATTCGACAATTGGTTTTCGCCAGTCATCATTCGACATATTGTCAATGGCAAAAATTTCGCCACTTTCAATTGGAGGAAATAGTTCTACACTGTCTGCCCCCCAAGTTTTGGCATTGACAATTCATCATCTTTACGATCTGTCGAAATCAATTTCTCTTTAATTTCGATTAACTCATTGAGTTTTGTTGGAGATACTTTATAACTTGAAGCAATTTGTGCCAAGTCGTTTGCCTCTTGATTCTCAATTCGAGGTATATGCTCAATGTGAACATTGTCGAAACGTTTTAACAAAGTATTGGCAGTGACGAAATATAAGATTAAATTTTCTTTGATGCACTTATATTCTTTGGTTAACTGCTTCACCACTAATTCAGAATCACCTTTAATTTCGACAGCCTTTGCCCCTAATTCTAACAAGATTTCCAATCCTGCAATTAAGGCTTCATATTCAGCCTCATTGTTAGAACAACGCTCCTTGATTTTAAACTTATACTTTGTTGGTATGTTTACTGGTGAAACAATTAATATACCAATTCCAGAACCATTTTTATGGCTTGATCCATCGAAATAAAGTGTCCAAGGTCGATTATTCATTTGACTAACTGTCGCTTCGACCAATGAATGGTCAACGATAAAGTCAGCAACAATTTGTCCTTTGATAGCTTTCAAGGGCTGGTATGTTAATGAATACTCAGATAAAGCTAGTGCCCATTTGCCAATTCTATTATGCAATATTGGTTTCGACAGCATGTGTTTAATAATATTGAAATGAGAGTGCACATACACATCAACTGGTTTGATATATTGCTTTAGTTTAGTACAAGAAAAATACAAACAAAGGCACAATTTCTCCATTGGCTGATATCTAGTTTCAGCATCATTTAACACTCTACTTAGGTAATATATGGCTCTTTCGACACCATTATCATCCTCTTGTGCTAGCATACTACCTATTGTTAGCTCTGATGCTGCTATATACAATTTCATCACCTTATCTCTGATAGGTGGCAACAATATAGGTGGTTTAACTAAATAAGCCTTAATGTCGTCGAAGGCCTTCTGGTGCTCTGGATCCCACCTGAATAAGTCTTCTTTCTTCAGTCGAAGTAATGGCGAGAACACTTGAGTTTTGCCACTTAGGTTGGAGATGAACCTTCTGAGGAAATTAATCTTTCCTAATAATGACTGAAGCTCTTTTTTAGTCGAAGGGGCTTTCGTTTCCATGATTGCCTTCGTCTTGTTTTGATTAATTTCGATGCCTTTTTTGTGAACAACAAAGCCCAAGAAATCACCTGCACGTACACAAAAGGCACATTTTATTGGATTCATTTTCAATCCATATTTCCTCATTCTTTCGAATGATTGTCGAAGATGGTCTAAATGGCCATTTTCTGTTGAAGATTTGACAACAATATCATCTATGTATACTTGCATAAAATTTTCAATAAAATCATGAAACATAGAATTCATTGCTCTCTGGTATGTTGCACCAGCATTTTTTAAACCAAATGGCATTACTACCCATTCATAAACACCTAATGCCCCTGGGCATCGAAATGCTGTTTTTGACACATCTTCTTCGGCAATAAAAATTTGATTATATCCTGAATATCCATCAAGCATACTTAGGTATTCAAATCCTACTGCCGAATCAACTAGCATTTCTGCCACAGGCATAGGGTATTGATCTTTGGGTGTAGCATTATTTAAATCACGAAAATCTATACAAACTCGTAATGTTCCATTTTTCTTAATAACAGGAACAATGTTGGCTAGCCAATCAACATACCTGGCAGTCCTGATGAAGTTGCTCCTGAGTAATCTTTCGATTTCTTCTTTGATCTTCGACAGAACCTGTGGTGCGAACCTCCTTGGTGTTTGCTTCACTGGTTTTTTGTCTGGTCGAATGGGCAATTTCAGTTCGACTACTTCTCGACGTAGACCAGGCATCTCATTGTAATCCCAGGCGAAACAATCTTTATACTCTTTGAGTAACTTGACAGTTCGATCTTTCAAACCCTTGTCGATTTTAGCACTGATAAATGTTGGCCTTTTTATGGGGCCATCTGCTAAATCAATTTCTTCAAGAGGGTCTTGAGCCTGCATCTTCTTAGTCGAACCCATTGGGTCTTTTTCAAAACCTAAAGGCTCATCATCGTAGATGCAGTCAAGTCTCTGGCCTTCGGCCATTTTACCTTTATTGTTAACTTCTGGGTTAACTTCTATGGCTTGTTCAACCATATTTTGTTGCAATTTGGCCTCCAAAGCCATATTTTGTTTATTTTCGGCTACATAAGCCGTAATTCTTTCCCATACGGTGGGTATAGACATCATCACCGTTTAGGGACCATCCCACCCAGTAGGCTTGCAAAAGCCTATTGAAGGTGATGCCTCATCGATCACTTCCCTCTCCCATATGAAGCCATGGTTAGGGTGGAGATCTAGGGATTCAAACACATTGTCCATAGGGACATATGCAGTGTCTGAAGGTGTGCATGGCGCAATAGTCGCCAATTGTTTGTCAAAGGTCCTCCTTGTAATATGGTCGACCTCTGCCAAGAAATAACTCTGGTCTGCTTCTATATTTTCGACCAGGCCATCTTCTCTCCAAATAGAGAGTCTCTGGTGGAGTGTTGAGGGCACTGCTCCTACTCCATGAATCCACTCTCTGCCCAGGAGTAGATTGAAGTTTGCTCTGGTGGGTATGACTATGAACATAGTTTTTCTCTTCACACTCCCCACTGTTAACTCCACTTCTATGGCTCCTAACGAATAGCCAGATTTTCCCTCATAATTAGTGAGGACTATGTTATGTGGCCGTAAATCAGTCTCTGATTTGCCAACTTTTGCCAGCACATGTTGTGGCATCAGGTTAACCGTTGCACCCCCATCAACCAATATTTTATTGACGCCTACATTGTTTACTTTTGCTTGTATAAACAATGGTTTTAGATGGTGTTTCATCCCTCCATCTGGCCTTTCGAAGACAGCATCCTGCTCTTCTATGGAGCCATTATTTAGTACGTAGTAACACATTGGCCTGTGCTTAGCCATATCTTGATCGAAATCTTGTTCGATCTCAGTCACTTCTGAAATGACGTCGAATTCAATTGGCAGAATTGAAACGACGCAGATGATGTCGAGGTCTGGTTCTGAATCTAAGAATTCAGAGTCCATATCATCATCTAATTGCAGGCCTTCTTCAGAGTCAAGACCTTTTTTGATGTCTGCAAGGGGAGGGAATATCCTCTCTTTTGCTGACTTTCTTGGGAATTCGACACTGGAAGCTAATTGCTTACCTTTGCTTGTGTCGATGTTCTCCTTTTTCTCAGCAGCAGTCAATTTCATCTGGCGTTGGTATCTTCGCCATTGCGTTCTTGTCATGGGGTTTTTCCCATTGTAATTATTGCTGTAGGCGTACCTATTGGAATTAGGCGCCTTGTTTTGATTCATGGCATTGGAAGTCTCTCCTGCCATCTTTAGGTGACATTCAGTCTCCTTATTTCCTGGGTATACCCATCTTCCGATAGGGGCCCTTGCAGGTGGCACAAATGTTCTCTTTTGAGCTTTCGGAGCTTGTCTTGATGAAGATGTAACCTTATATGGCACACCTCTTGGGTTGAAGCTGAATTTGGGCCTATTATCGACCCATTTGTTTTTTCTCTTGAATTGAGGAGTGACACTCTCAAGGCTTTTAGCGGCCTCCTTGTCGAATACAGAACTGCACCGTGGGCATAACATCACCTCGGTGTTACTTATCTTGCATCTGTTGAGGAAGTCTACCAAGTCCTCTTCAGCTTGTGGATAAACCACCTGCATTTTTTCAGCATATTGGTCATCAGTGACCATTTTGATGTTCGCTTCGAAACTTTTAGCAACCACTTCATTGGTTTCGACCATCAAAATATCTACTTCAGTGTAGTTTGCTTCAGCTGTAGGCATAGGATTGCTGTCGATCTGCATTGATGACTTATTTTTGTCATCAAATTTCAGCCTTCCATCATTCAATGCTTTCTGAACTAGATCCCTGAAAAGTACACATCGGGAGGTGTTATGACCCAAGAAATTATGATATTTGCAATAACCTCTTTTCTTTTGTTGTTCTAATGGTGGTATTTTTAGACCTTTAGGTACTAAAATTTGACCATCAGTCACCAAAAGATCAAATATTTGGTCACATTTTGTGACGTCGAAGGTATATGTTTTTGCAACAAACTTATCATTTTTTGGTTCGACAGGGTTTTTTCCATTAGAAGGGTTTAACAATTTGCATGTATATGGAGGTCCAGGTTTTAACTCTGCAATGTCAACCTCTTCCTCGACATTTTCATAAGCTATGTCGAATTCTTGGCTATTGTTATCAACATTAACAAACGCCACTTTTTCTTTTTTATTGTTAAACTTGGTTGTCGAAGCTTTTTCTGCTTTAAGTCTTTCAACTTGTCGAACTCTATCAGCCAATTGAGCCATATCTCTTAGGTGTAAAGTATCCAGTTTTTTCCTGATGGAATAATCTAACCCACCAGCAGCCATTTCGACTAACTCATGCTCAGGCACTTGGGTGAAACATCTCGCCTTGAGTAGTCTAAATCTATTGAGATATTCATCAATAGATTCTGGCATTGTGCGTCGAACACTAGCCAATTCTTTAAGACTAATCTTTGATTGTCCCATGTAAAATTGTTCATGAAAGACTTTTTCTAATTGGTTCCAATTAAACATGGAGTGTGGGGGTAATGTTGTAAACCAAGTAAATGCATTTTTCGTCAAAGAATTTGGGAAATATTTCATTTTCAAATTTTCGTTTAACGCAATGTCCCCAGCCTCAGTCAAATATCTTGCAATATGTTCGACAGTAGATTCACTGGTTTCCCCAGCAAATTTTGTGAACTTAGGAATTTTCCACCCTCTAGGCAAATCTGTTTGCATCACATATTCAGACAAGGGAGATACGAAATTAGGTCTGTGTAAGCCTAAATTAAGACCATTTTGGGCTAGTATAGTTTCGACAAGATTAGCCAAATTATTTTGCATTCCGAGGTTATTTTGCTGGACTTGCCTAACTACCTCATCAGCGTTTTGATTTCTATTTACTAGCACCACTTCAGGTATAGGCTCTTCGACAAATTGTTGTGCTCGATTCACGGGGGTTGCATTATTAGGCCTTTCGACAGGTAAGTCAACAGGCCTGATGTTTTGTACTTGGGGAACTTGCTGGTTTTGTATTTGTGGAGTGCCAAAAAAGTCAGCAATTCGACCCATTTGTGTTGCTAACATTTGGTGACTATTATTTGTGTCCTGTATCAGGGGATTAAACACTGTACCTATTTGCTGTGTTAGCATATTTACCATATCATGGTTGCTATCATCCATTTGTTGTCTTAATGCCAATAATGACGAAGTGGTTATTGAAGGTTGTATATTTCGACTATACATATTCTCTGATGGGTTGTGCATAGGCGAAAAATTCGAAGCCATGTTATCTGCATATGTAGATGCATTTGTATGGAGTCCTACCATCATGGCGGTTGGCATTCCAAAGGGGTAATTTCGACCATTTATGGGAAAATTATATGGCATATTTCCCACCATAGCATTGGGTATCCAGGGATTAGTTGAACCAAAGGTTGATGACTGGGGAATCATCATGTTCGACCCAGGAGTTATAGTGGGAGCGGTTACAGCGGTTATACCCATGTCTGTCGAAGATGATAATGGGGCGGTTACGCCAACCATGTTTGGAGCAGTTATGGGAGCGGTTACTCCTGGAGATGGTGCAAGAAGGGTTGTTCCCTGAGTGTTCGTGGCGTTGGTATCAGTAACTGATGCCTGGGAATGTCCATTCGATGTAGAAGCACCATTCATGTTTGAACGTGGCATTTGATGTAACTGTCTACCACTTCTTAAACGCATGCAACGTGCGATGTACTGGTTCTGTATTTAACAAACCCAGAATTATCTTAGTAAAAATTTTAATGAGTTAGCACAAATGTCCCACTGGGCGTGCCAATTTGTTTACTGTGATTTTTAGTAAACACCGCTAGTTTCACTACACGTGTTACTTGCGAGATCAACTAGGAATCTCAGGCCATTTGTGATCAAATTTTACTAAGAATTGTTGATATTTAATAGAAGCGTATAAACTTACGATAAAGTACAAGAATTTGTGAATGTGAGAAAAGTAATCAGAATGCAGTAAATTGCAGTAATTGTAAGCGAAGAAGATGACAAAGTGCAGAAATCTAAAGGAAATGAAAACAATTATATAAAGAAGTGGTACGCAGAATCATACATGAATTCCTGTTGACTCTGTTTTCTCTGTTTGCGGAAGTAGAGTGTTTTAGGAAAATATGGGTAATGAGTTTTGCGACCCCTTTTCCTCTCTACAGAACTTCTATTTATAATACAAATAAGACTATAACTGCCCAGCAGTTTTCTAAAACAAGATAAAGCAGAATAACTGCTACAAGATAAGGCAGAGTAACTGCTATTTCGACGTGCTTCTACTTCGATTGTCTAACTGCTCTTTCTCTTCGATCAAAGAATCAAAGTCCCTTTCGACAGATATCCATAGCTTTACTTGTTTCGCTGTCTATAATCTTCTCTCTGTCGAAGTGTGCCCTTTTTTTTTTCCAAATTCGCTAAGTTATGCACTAGGCTGCTTTCCTTTGGTTATTGCCTCTTGAAGTCGAAATTATATCTGGGTGTCGAAATCTGCCTTCTTTCTGAAAATATTCAGTCAAACCCTGTTGACTGCATTTAATATTAGCCTGTCGAAAATGCAGGCTAACACACCTCTAGCTTCTTCTCTGCTCTGCTAGGTACTTCTGATTTAAACGAGTTTCTTGGTTGCTTCGACTTGCAACAACTCTCGCAAACTTCGACAGGTACTTTTACTGCAGGCAACCCATGAACCATCTTCTTTTCATGTAGTTGACACAAGCTCTTGAAGTTGAGGTGGCCAAATCTCCTGTGCCATCTCCAGTGCTCCTCTTCGACAGTACTCTTGAGGCAATGTTCTTCGACTACTTGCAATTTGATCTTGAAGGTTCTGTTACTCTGCATTAACACCTTCAGGATCAACTTCTTGGTCGAATCAAACAAGCTGAGACTGTTATCACCCATTTCGACGGTGAATTTCTTCTCGATCATCTGCCCAATACTTAGCAGATTGCTCTTCATAGCCGGTACATAAAATACCCCTTGGATGTAGCACCACTTACCATCTTTCGACAGGAACTTTATGGTACCTACTCCTTCAGCAGTAACTCTACTGTTATCTGCAAACCTTATCTTTTTGCTTATCTGCTCCAGTTCGACAAACCACTCCTTGTGAGAACACATGTGATTTGAGCATCCTGTGTCGAGATACCATTCGACAGACTTCTCTTCAGTCGAATTTGTATCAGCCTTCAACAACAGTAATTCTGGGTCAGTAGCTGTCATGAATGACAATTCTTCATTATCATTGCTGGCAATGTTGGAGGCATTACCAGTGTTTCCACTGCCCTGCCACACACACATCGCACAAGTATTTTGAGCATCACAAGTGAATCCACTTATACAAGTGTTCCCACTATTTTGCTCGCTACTTTTAGCAATTCCTTCATCGAGTCGAATCTCATCTTCGACAGCCATCAGCATTAACTCCTCTGAGTCAGAGTCTGAGTCATTATCATTAGCAAACTTGGCTTCTGCATCTCTATCCCTAGGAAATTTCTTGTTTTTACACTTGTTCCTATAATGCCCAAATTGCTGACAGTTATAACACTGAACTTTCGACAGGTCTCCCTTCTTCTTGTCGAAAGATCCTTGTTCTTTCTTCTTACTGCTTGATCCCTTTTCTCTACCCTTCTCCTTGTTGCCTGCCTTCCAATTTCTCTTAGAGGAGTATGAAAGCAAGGCTTGTTCAGTTTCTTTCTCTGAACTTCTCTGCCTTATTCTCAATTCATGAGCCTCTAAGGAACCCTGAAGTTCATCTAACTTCAATGTATCTAGGTCCTTGGATTCTTCGATAGCAGTAACAACGTAGTCGAATTCCAGGGTTAAGGATCTGAGCACATTTTCGACTTTATTTACTTCAGTCACAGTTTCACCATTACCTTTCATTTGATTAGTTAATGCTACTAACCTCGTAATGAAATCTCCAATCGATTCTCCATCTGTCATCTTCAAGCCCTCGTACTGCTTCCTGAGCGACTGTAGACGTATCTTCTTCAGCCTATCTGCTCCTCCATACGAGTTCTTTAGGATGTCCCAAGCTGCCTTTGCTGAATCACAGTCGATGATCAGGTTCAGAATGTTGGAATCAACGCATTGGTGAATCAAAAACAGCCATTTTCCATCTTTCTTCCTCAGCGAATGGTGGTTGTTCCTCACCGCTTCAGTGGCGTTTGCTGCCAAGGGTGGAACACCATCATTCACGACATCAAGAACATAACAAATTTGTAGCGGAAGGAAAGACATCAACAATACCGGACATAAGACCAAGATCTCTATCAGTCAACAACACCTGAGGCTGAAGTCCGTGCAAGGCAAATAATTCTTTTAGTTGCTGCAATGCCCAAGTAAAATGAATTCCAAGCTCGTGTGAAATATAGGCAAAAGCAACCGAGAAAGTTAACTCCGTTGAAGTGACACCTACAATCTCCAATAGAGGTAGATTGTATTTGTTGGTCTTGTAGGTGGTGTCAAGAATAAGAACCTTTGGAAACAACCGGAATAACTTAATAGAAGTGGGATGCGCCCACATGATGTCACTGACCACATCGGAACCCTCAAATTTTCTGCTCCAACATAAATAATTTTGCGTCTCAATCAATCTCAATAGCTCTTGAATGTCCGTTCTAGGACCCCTCTTAGAAGACCTATAGGCGTAACGCTGCCTATATATTTGAGGAAGAGAAGTGACGTTGTCCGGATAATGGTTCTTCAAAGCAGTAAGACAATCTTTCGGGGCAACATTCAAATCAGTGTGCTCATTAACAATAGCTTTCTGCGGCTTAGTTAAACGACCAAAAGCTGTCGACCCAACCGGGGTAGTAAGCAACTGATGTGTGTGAAGACCACACCTAACACTAACACGCCAACCCCCATGACGTTTTGTACAAGTAGCTCTCAATGTAAACGGACAGCTTCTTCTTTTAGACCCGAAAACTCTAGAATCATTAGACCAATTCCCTTGCTTCTCACAACCAAATATAATCTTATCTCTAGAACCCCTTTTACCTCCAGCTTTGTCAGATCTTACGATGATAACCACAACTCCAATACGCCTCCCAACTGCGTTAGCCCACTCTTCAACATCCTGGCGTGTAGAAAAAATCTACAAAATAGAATAAATAGATAAATGGGGGTACTTAATTAATTAAATATCTACCAAACTTTAATTAAGAAAATTGGTTTCAAAAATATACCCTCTCTGTCCAGAATGCCTCTGTAGTGTCTACCACAAAAGGAATGACCTGCGACTCTGTATTCACTGTATTTATTTCAAAATAGAACAACAGTTATAAAGTATATATTTAAAAATAAAAAAAACAAAGCGGATTTAGGTGACTTTAAAGGTAAATCCGTTTTCTAATTTTTACAAATCGGATATAGCTTCACCAGGTATATCCGATTTCTTAAACAATAAAGGCGGATTTAGCTAAATCCGATTTCGCATCGGATTTAGCTAAATCCGATTTGTAAATATTTTGCCTCAGAATTAAATCGTATTTAAAGCTAATCGGATTTACCTTCCATTTAGGTAAATCCGATTTCCAGATTAAGTGGTCCCCCACCAGAGAATCTTCCAAAAGTCAATTTTTGTAATTTATGTCAGGGGTATTTTTGGAATAACGTTTTTGGGTGGGGGTACATGGAAGCTGATGGGGGTATAAAAAAAAAACCCCTCGAAATAAGGCATATGGCCTCAATCTCCCCAATGGGGCGTGGTGCACGGATGATAGTATATTGCAAACTGAAGCCCAGGCTTCCTTTAGTACTTGATATGTGGGGAGACCAGGCATATTGTGTACACTGTTGAAAATGAGGTTGTGAATCACCCTAGACTTGGTGTTCAGGCCATCGAAGCACTGTCCCATATGCACACTAAAGAAGAAGTCACTACAACATTGTCCCATATGCATGCTAATAAATCTCCAAGTCCTTATTGTTTTTAGGGTACTTTCTTTAAGCAATATTGGCACATTGTAGGGAAGGATGTAAGTAACCTCATTGCCAAGGATTTTCAAACTGGTACCTTTGAGCCTACTTTAGCTGAGGGCTTTTGCTTTCCCCACACCCCCTCCTACTCTTCGCACACCCCCGAACTTATTTTTCCCCAAAATGACCTCGCGTGAGACGCTCGTGTAACACGGGTTAAGTGACTGTTCGAACGAGGTTATGCGAACCAGTTCGAACGACGTTGTGCGTGTTAAGGAATTTGTGTTGTTCGCATGACATCATTCGAACCTGTTCGAATAATGTCATCCGTGTTAAGGAATATTGTTAACTGATGGTGTGCGGGTGTGTTTTGGCTGCCTCGAATGGCTTTATTCGAACGTGTTCGAATGGGTGCGTTCGAACAGGCGTTCGAATGGCCACATGCGAACCACTGTTATGCAGAAACAGAAACTAAATAAATCAGCACACAGTTTTGGTGATTTCAAAATATAAACCTAACTTTAACATTATGTACCAAAATTATACAACATTGTGTACCAAAATTATAAACCTAACTTAACATTGACTACCATCACTATCTTTACTTAAATCTACACAAGGAAGGGGATGGGGGGGTTGTGATTGTATGAGCAAATTCTTCCACTTTTGTATCCGGCCAACAAAAAGCGAGTCTCAACCCTTTGCTATGGGTGCCCTATTAGTATTCCATATCAAATCCGGCAAGGGCATTGGACTTCCAGGCTTCATAAAGACCTTCAAAAAGACAACAAAAAATAGAATGTTATGTAATGTTTTGGAATTACTACATTGAATCTAAATAGAAGACAGTTTACCTGTACAAAGTGTTTGTGTTCTGGTACCAAAAAGATGTTGAACTGTCGGGCAGTTCTGAATGGTGCAACATTGAATGGAAAAATTGTGTAACAACAATTAGGTGACCAACAAGTCAGGATGACTTTGTACTTGTTACTGATTAGATACCCCATATCTGGTGTAGTCATCCAATTATCTTCAACATTATGTCCATGATGTGCCCTCAACAATGCCCTCATCAAAAATGTGACCTTACCAATACCACCATACAGTCTAGTGTAGAAGTCATTGTATTGGTTAAGCTCCTCCATCAGATCAGTTCTGACCGACTGTCAAGCCTCCTCACCCCTACCGAGAAATGCAGCAATACATCGGAAGCTACAATTTCCATCACCTACCACATTAACAATTTTTTGAACATAGGAACGCATGTATTCTGGCATCCCTATTATGTAAGTATTAAAAACATCAATGTGTGCAGCATCCATAGGTGTGGGTTTTGGATGAGGAGCTGGTGTCAACTCATAATCATACTCTTCTGTGGTCTTCGCATGCACAACAGATTGAAATGCACCCATAATGTCATTAACAATAGCTTGGTCTTTCACAATGAGCCTTGCTTTGGCCCTCACATTTTTCTTAATGTGAAATTGGCACAACAAGTTTGCAGATGTTGGAAATATTCCTGCCAGAGCATTCATCATACCCGTGTCTCTGTCCGTAAGTATGACTTGTGGTACTTCATCCTGTCTCCTAAATAAACCCCTCAATTTCTCAAGAACCCATGCAAAGTTATCCATCCTCTCCCAATTGACATAAGCAAATGCAGCAGAGTAAGTCTTCTCTGTTGATGTTACACCAACGATCTCAACCAACGGATACCTGTACCGGTTGGTTTTATAGGTGGAATCAATCAACAAAACAACCGGGAAGGTGTTTAGAAGCTCAATGGAATCTGGATGTGCCCAAAAGATGTCCTTCACAACGGTAGTTCCCTCTGCAAGTCGAGTCCAGTAAACATAATTATCGCGTTGCAAATAAAACATCAGTTGTTGGAGCTCAGTCCTACCCTCACGCATAGCCGACCTTTGCCTTTGACGACAATTGTAAATTTGTTTCACAACCGTATAGTTATCATCAGGCTTCATCAATTTCAGCTCATTCAGTATCAATTTTGGCCGAGTATGGTTCCTAGTCATTCTAGCCACTAGATCCTTCTCTTCTGAAGATAACCTACCAATGTACGTACGTCCTTCATGATAAGTAGCCATACCATGGTTATGAGTTCCATTCATAACCCTCAAAATCCATCCTCCAAGCTTCTTAATAAATTTCCCTTTCAGTCTGAACTGACAACAACATTTTCTAGTGTTCGTGCCTTCCTCAACATTTGTCTTGTAAGATCCGGCTTTATCACAAATCAACATACAGTATTGTTTACCTGATCGTCGTCCGGTGTCAGATCTTCCTATAACAATCACCATCCCAAGAGATTTTCCAACCGCACGCACCGACGTCAGCAACTCCTCACGACTAGGGAATAACTGAAATTCAATTACTAAGTGTCAGTTAAATAAATTGAATAGTTCGCTAAAATTAAAACAACTAATTCATTATTACCGTATCCGTTTTGAACGAACTAGTAAAATCTTGGGATTCTACGACGTCAGTTGTCATCTCATCTGCTACAGTTGGGATTATGCGAACACTGTTCGAACGGCCTTATGCGAACACTGTTCGAACGGCCTTATGCGAACACGTTCGAATGATGCTGTTCGAACCAAGCAAAGTCACACCCCATTAAACACTTGTTCGAACACGATCATTCGAACATGTTCGAACGACCCTGTTCGAACGGAGCGCGAATACAGAAAAAAAAATGGCGTGAAAAACTGAAAACAGAACCAAAATGAAAAGAGTTTGGTAGGGTTATTACCTTGAGCTAGTTGCCAATGTTGGGTAGTTGAATAGGAGTGAATGATGAAGGTGAGGATGGGTGGGTTTGGAGTGGAGAGGGGGGGGGGGAGGTTTGGGATTTTAGAGGGGTGTGTTGTGTTGAAGGAGAAGAAGAGGGAGAGGGGTAGAGGGGGAAAATCAATTTTAAGTGGGGTTAGTTTGGTAAATGTGTAGGGTGAAGGGGTGTGTTTTGAGTAGGAGGGGGTGTGGGGAAAGCAACAACCTTAGCTGAGACTCTTGTAGCCCTCATCCCCAAGGTGGACTCCTCCAAGACCTTTGAAGAATTTCGGCCCATTATCCTTTGTAATACCACCTACAAGTTGATTACAAAGGTTCTAGTTAATAGGCTTCGTCCCTTCCTTGTTCTCATTATTGGTCTGTATCAAAGCAGTTTTCTTCTGGGGAGAGGAACTTGTGACAGTGCTATTATCCTCCATGAAGCAATTCATTCTATGCGTAAGTCTCGAAAAAAGAAGGGAGATGTGGTGTATAAGATAGATTTAGAAAAAGTCTATGATCTGTGAAGTGAGAGTTTCTCGTGTAACATTGGCCGTCAAAAAAAACATTTATGAATCCAAAAACATGTTATTAGTTTTTTTGTGGTAAACCAATGTATCGTTCACGGCTACCGTGGAAACTAATCCATTGAAGTATCAGAGATTTGAGGACCAAATTATTTATTGTGATTTAAATTTTATTTTTTAGAGAGAATAACAAATCCCTCATGTACAAATACCCAAGAGCTAGGATGAGATGATGTGGGTCTCTTCCAACTTAACCAAAGTCCTGTACTGGGTCCGAATCTAACCTGTCATGGGTCCGAATCTAACATTGGGAATGCAGCAGCGTTAGAGCTTTATCGTCTATTGTGTGGTCTTACCCAACTTATAGATTAGTCTCAGCAGCTGTGCGCAGATTCACGCCAAAAAAATCCGTCGCGTACGAATACAATGGAGAGTTTTTGAGTCAAAAAATAAAAATTACAATGGAGAGTAGCACCGTGGCAGTGAGTGTGAGTGTGAGTGTGCAATGCCATAAGTAAGGCACCGGCGAAGGTTTGTGATTTGGGGGTGAACTTGTCACAGTGTGCTCGATTGCTATAGGTGAGTACTCTCAAGGGGGCCCAATGGATTGAATAGATCCCGGAAAGAGAAACTCTAGATGCTAAAATATGCTTTAATAACAGTGTGAAGAGAGAGAAGATAATAATTGCTTTTCAATGATTGATCTCTTCCATTCATGATGAGAGAATATATAGAAGATCTAGTACAATCAATGAAAGATATTTTTCTCTATGGCTAGTACAACAAGTACAGCTCATAGTTTCTAGAATATTCAAAATGTAAATGTAGTACAATAGGTAAACGTGTAGTACCACTAGAAATAGTAAATACTACTCAGTTACTATCACTACTTCAGCAATGAAACAGTAAATGACATGAATTTAAATGTTATTAACGTGCCACGGTCACAATACTCGCCCCACAAGGCCACTCTTGTCCTCAAGAGTGCTGAAAATCAGGGAAGTCACGAAGCAAATCATAATACCATTCCCATGTGGCTAGAGAAGCATCCAAATTCTTCCATTTGACTAAAACTTTGGTGGCAGCACGTCTACCACGCTTCAGCATCTTCCTGTCCAGAATTGCCTCGGGTGCGCCCTTAGCAGTTACCATGGAAGGCACCACAGGATGATGAATGACAGCAGCATCTGGATGAGTGCATTTCTTAAGCTGAGATACATGCACAACATTGTGAATATTGGTAGTTGAAGGGAGCTCCAATTGGTAAGCTACAGAGCCAATCTTATCAGTGATACGATAAGGACCATAGTACTTTGGATTCAATTTGTGAAAAGGCTGCTTTCTCAATGAGAACTGTCGGTATGGCTGCAGTTTGAGAAAGACAAAGTCCCCTATGTTAAAATGTCGTTCGCTGCGCTTCTTATTGGCCTGTTGAGCCATTCTGTTCTGTGCTCTAGCAAGGTGAAACTTAAGCATCTTAATTGCCTCTTCTCTTGCACGCAAGGATCTGTCGACAGCAGCAACTTCAGACTCTCCAGGCAAGTAAGGCAGAAACAGAGGTGGAGGCTGTCCATAGACAACTTCAAAGGGAGTCGTATTAATGGATGAATGGAAATTAGTATTATACCAGTATTCAGCTAAACTTAACCACTGCATCCAATTCTGGGGCTGTTCAGAACTCATGCATCTTAAATATGTCTCTAAAGCCTTGTTCACTATCTCTGTCTGTCCATCACTTTGAGGATGATATGCACTTGATTTATTCAACGCTACTCCTTGTAATGCAAACAGCTCAGTCCAAATTTCACTAAGGAAAATTGGGTCTCTGTCACTAGTGATGGAGGATGGCATACCATGTAGCTTAAAAATTGAATCCAAGAACAACTGAGCCACGTCCAAAGCTGTATAAGGATGTTGCAGAGCTAAGAAGTGTGAGTATTTACTCAATCTGTCCACTACAACCAGCACAACTTGCTTGCCCTTAGAAGGAGGAAGACCCTCTATAAAGTCCATACTCACAGCCTCCCAAATTCTACCAGGGATTGGTAATGGTTGAAGGAGCCCTGGTGAAGCAACCTGTTCGGGTTTGTGTCTCTGACAAACCAAACATTCACGAACATACTGCTGAACTTCTCTACTCATGCCCTTCCAATAAAACAAGGATTTTACTCGAGCAAGAGTATTATCCCTTCCTGAGTGACCCCCTATGGCTGAATCATGCAGCCACTGTAAAATGGAACTCTTGACAGAGGAATTATTGCCAATAACCAGCTTGCCTTGCCTTCGCAACAGGCCATCTTTCCATAGAAACTTGGAATGAGAATGAGCATCTATTTGTAACTCAGCAATAAGTTTCTGCATAACCTTATCAGTCACCCAGGATTGCTTTATCTGCTCTAACAGATCCTGATTCACTCCCCCCAATACCATGGTCATTAGTTCTGCATTACCAACCCGAGACAGTGCATCAGCAGCCTTGTTTTCCTTGCCTTCCTTGTAGTGAATTTCGAATTCATACCCCATTAATTTTGCCATCCAAGCCTGCTGAAATGGGGTATTCAGTCTTTGCTCTAGCATATATTTGATGCTCCTCTGATCCGTGCGAATAATAAAAGGTTTGTGAGCCAAATACGTGCTCCACTTCTGTATAGCGTACACAATAGCAAGAAGCTCACGCTCATATATGGATAAGGCCTGCTGCTTAACTCCCAAAGCTCGACTGATATAAGCCACTGGATGATTATTCTGCATGAGTACTGCACCTATGCCCTTGCCAGAGGCATCAGTTTCCAGAACAAAAACAGAATTGAAGTCAGGTAGAGCAAGTACTGGGGCTGAGATTAGGGCTTGCTTCAAGGAATTAAAGGCCTGTTCAGCTATGTCAGACCACACAAATGCATCCTTTCGCAAAAGGTCTGTGAGAGGTTTGGCAATTTTGCCAAAATCCTTCACGAATCGTCTGTAGTATCCAGCTAGCCCGAGAAAACCTCTTAGTTGTTTCAGTGTTTTAGGTGCAGGCCACTGACTCACAGCCTGAACCTTACTAGGATCAGTAGAAACACCTTCTTGGGTGATGAAGTGCCCAAGATATTCCACCCTTGAGGTAGCAAAATGACATTTCTTCTTGTTGAGATATAACTGATGCTGCCTCACAGTAGAGAATACCTGTGATAAATGGGAAACATGTTCCTGCAAGCCAGAACTATACACCAGAATGTCATCAAAGAAAATTATGACAAATTTCCTAAGAAAATCGCGAAATAGGTGATTCATAAGGGCCTGAAATGATGCTGGAGCATTTGTGAGACCAAATGGCATCACAAGATACTCAAAATGCCCACTATGAGTCTTGAAAGCTGTTTTAAACTCTTCTCCCTTAGCCATACGAAGCTGGTGATAACCAGACCGAAGGTCTAACTTAGAGAAGACACTAGCCCCTCCCAATTCATCCATCAAGTCTTCAATAAGGGGAATGGGGAATCTATCTTTGATTGTGTAATGGTTGAGCTTTCTATAATCTACACACAATCTCCATGAGCCATCTTTTTTCCTAACTAGCACAGTAGGAGAAGCAAATGGACTATTGCTGTATTGTATAACACCTTGTTCAAGCATCTCATTCACTAACTTATCAACAATATTTTTTTGAATGATAGAATATCTGTAGGGTCTCAGATTAACAGGCATAGCATCATGTTTCAGAGGTATTTTGTGATCAAAACCTACCCTAGCAGGGGGCAATTGTGATGGCTCAACAAAGATGTCTTCAAATTGATCTATTAACAGTTCAATTTCTAGAGGTAATTTAGAGTCCAGAGTACCTGACTTAGACACAGTGCAAGCCGGGATGACAAACTGTGGACTAGCATCCATCATTTGTAAAAAGCATAATTCTGCCCCTTGATCAATAGCAGTATTCATGGCGTCATTGTCAATGAGCTTCACACTTGGAGGCTTGCTACCTCTGAGCTGCACCTTCTTTCCATTGACAGAGAATTCCATGGAAAGCTGATTGAAATCCCATAGAATCGGTCCAAGGGACTTGAGCCACTGTATTCCCAAGATGAGGTCACAACAGACTAAGGGAAGCACCACAAAATCAGCTGAGAACACATGGTTATGCATTGACCAGATAAAGCCTCTGCACACATAGATAGCTTCTAACTTGTTTCCTCCACCTCCAGTAATGTTCATTGGTTTCACCTTCACCAACTTACATCCTAGTTTCCTTGCACGATTCAAATCAAGGAAGTTATGTGTACTTCCACTATCCAACAAGATTTGCAAAATTTTCTTGTTGTACAGACCCCTAATTCTCATGGTTTGATAGGAGGATACACCTGATAAGGCTTGAAGGGACATTTGTGGTGGATCAGGTTCTGTTTGGGGTATTTCTTGTAACACTGGCTCAAGAATAGGAGGTTCTTCCTCAGGGTCATCACCCTCCATCTCCATCATCATCATTTGAACTCTTCTATGTTTCAGATGGTGTCCAGGGGTAAACGGTTCGTCGCAAAACATGCACAAACCCTTAGCACGTCGATCGTCCATTTCTGTAGGTGAGAATGTTTTGTTGGTTCTGTTGAAAATGGGTTTCTGGGTAGGGTTAGTCTCTTTGGTGGCTGTGTTTGTAACCGGTTTGGCCAATGATGTTGAAGCTGGTTTGGTGAAAGGGGCTTTGTAGCTATTTGATCTGGGTATGGAAGTTTTTGTGGATTCGTGAAGTTTAGCTAGGTTTGAAGCTTGGGCGATGGATGATTGGTTGAACATTCGAACATGTGCCTGAGTTTGGGGGTCTAAGCCAGCTAGAAATATGCTTAGCGCGTGTTCAGGGAGAATGCTAACTTGCGTGTGAGCGAGCTCGAATTCATCAATGTAAGATTGAACAGAGTTGGAGTGCTTTACCTGGATCAATTCTGCGAGAGGGTCTTCATATAGTTCACCGAAACGTCTCCTCACATCAGCCGCATACTGAGGCCACAACGGGTATTCATCGAAGCGACCACGAATGTAATTTAAGTGCCATTGCAACGCGAGACCCTCGAGATGGATCGACGCTAATTTCACCCTCGATTCCGGCGGCGTCTCATCTAGCATGAAGAACTGGTCACATTTGTACAACCAGTCTTTTACCTTCTTCCCGTCGAACTTGGGGAAGTCGATCTTGGAGATACGAGTTGAATAATGGCGAGGGGGGACGGGATCTGGGTTTCGTACCGGTGTTTCGGTTCGTGGCGGAGGAGGAGGTGGGGTCCGATTGTTGTTATTCTCGCTTCCCTGTGAGTTAACCGGAGGGGTTTGAGAAATAATGAGAGTGCGAATGTCTGCCATGCTCGTGTTCATGGCGTTGACGGCTTCACGCAGCTCGTTGATATGAGTATTGACCACCAGAAGGTTGTCATCAATCCTTTTCTCTAGTTCAGCGATAGATTGGCTACGTGTTGTTGCCATATTGGTGCCAGAATCTTGCTTTGAATACCAATTGTCACAGTGTGCTCGATTGCTATAGGTGAGTACTCTCAAGGGGGCCCAATGGATTGAATAGATCCCGGAAAGAGAAACTCTAGATGCTAAAATATGCTTTAATAACAGTGTGAAGAGAGAGAAGATAATAATTGCTTTTCAATGATTGATCTCTTCCATTCATGATGAGAGAATATATAGAAGATCTAGTACAATCAATGAAAGATATTTTTCTCTATGGCTAGTACAACAAGTACAGCTCATAGTTTCTAGAATATTCAAAATGTAAATGTAGTACAATAGGTAAACGTGTAGTACCACTAGAAATAGTAAATACTACTCGGTTACTATCACTACTTCAGCAATGAAACAGTAAATGACATGAATTTAAATGTTATTAACGTGCCACGGTCACAGAACTCAGCCATAAGCAATGGTATCTTCGTCTCATCGCCTTCCTATGGTTGAGTTCCTCATCCAATCTGCTCAAGTATGGAACCACTTCTCAGTCATTTGTTTTTACCTTTCTGTTGTGCTCACATTTCTATTCTATCATGCAGCACCTGCAAGTTTCCCCCGCCGTTAAGTACTCCGCATTCTCCTTCTTCGCTGATCGCTTCTTTCCTTCCTTACCTGCGTAATCTCTCTCTCTCTCTCTCTCTCTCTCTCTCTCTCTCTCTCTCTCTCTCTCTCTTCCCCCTTCTCTCTCTCTATTGATTTCATTGCTGTGTTTTGCTGATGATTAATTGTGTCTTTAACATTTTAGTTTTATAGAAGGTTCAAATTCACCGAACTGGCTATTGCAACCCGTCACTGAAAGCGCCTTGCAGCTGTTTGTGCTTATTTCTCTATGGATTTCAAGCAAAGTGAGCTTTCATTTTTGACACTCTTCATTTTTCATTTCAGTGTGACTCTGACTGTGTTCACATTTGTAGATACACGATTCTCAACCACTCTCTGGTGCAAGTATAAAGTCTTTGGCAGACAAATCCATCAAGGAACAGCACTTCACATCTCGTAATTTTTTGGAAGCAGTAAGCAAACAAGTCCATTGGTTTAAATATGGTTTTGATCCCAAAAAGTATAATGCTATTGTTATTTAGGTCCTTATTTAAATTTTCGTTGTTTTTAATCTTGTATTTAGGGAAAGTAATGTGTTTTTGGTCCCTCTCCACACCAAGATGGAAAAAAGTACACAATTTTTCTTTTGAATTTAATTGATATGCATTGTCGGTGTAGAGATTGTTTACACTGCCAACCAATTCGACCAATAAGAATTTATCGTATATGTAACTTTTACAATGACTTGGTAAAAGTCGATCAATTTATGATGTGTCAATTTTTGGTAAGTTGAGAGTGTAAAAAATCTTTACACTATTGATGTATACTAATTATTCTTTTCTATATTTTTATAGGAAGTAAATTAAATAAAATTAAAATAGGGATTAATTTGGATATCATATTTGCAGGGTTAAAAACATATTTTGTTTTTGTTTGTTATATCATGAAACTTTTCCTTTTGCATTCTCTCAAATTTTAAGTACTTGATCTGCAGGAGGTGCTCTTCTTGCAGGTATTAGTTGCAGTTCTGGAGTCTGAGGTATCATTGGAATTTGACAGGGTTTGGTATTTCCTTAGGTGTTGAACTTTGAGATTGGCACGGCTAATAATGCCTTTTTGTTCCTTGAAGAGCTTTGGGCTCAAATCAAGTGAGTGTGAGACATATTCTTAAGATGGAACGTCTCTAGTTTCCAATTTTGAAGTTGATTTTTTCTTGTATCTAACTCATTGATTCCCGCTTTTGAATGGTTGAGCTCAGGGGAGTGGCTAAAGTTGGTGAACTGATTAACTTTGAAGTTTGCATGGAAATTATGGATCTTCTCTATGAAAAGGAGGAGACAGCATTTCTTTATCGGTCTCCTCGCTCTCTTGCTGCATCAGTCTTGGTATATTCCTTAGCTATTTCCATATTCCAAATAATATTTCATATAAGCTTTTGCTTTGGGAAAGTTGTAAAATACTTTTGCAGGTTGTGTCATACGTAATGACAGTCCCTAAACAGAAGTGGGAGTTCCCGGTTCTTGCATGGGGTAAGAAAATGAATCTAGGTTCTAATTCTTTCAGGTTTAATTTTCTATAAACTTACTGATACAACCATATGAACAACCTTAACATACTGAGGAACTAACAAAAGGATTTTGTTATCAGTAAATTTTGTGACCTTGTGTAAGGAAGAAGATATCATTAAAACAGTGACGGAGATCCTCAAGCATGTGCTTGAACCTTCTTGAGATATCAGGTAAGTAAACTTTGAAAGGTGCAATCACTTTTGATATTTGGATTATCTTCAACTTTGTTGTTTCTTAATCTCTGTTATTTAAAAGTAATCAAGTGCTCCATCTGTCAGTATGCCTGGCCGGAGGTTACACTACAAAAAAAAAATGGGGATTTTCGGCGGACAAAATCCGCCGGTAATGGCCAAAATCCGCCAGAAATTGGACATTACCGGCGAATATTTTCCGCCGGTAATTCGCCCGCAGGTAACGGTTACCGGCAGATTTTTCGCCGGTAATTAATTTTTTAAAAATATTTATTTTAAAAATTCCGCCGCTAATTTAATAAAATCCGCCGGTAATTTATTTTAAAAATATTATTTAATTTTTTTAATTTGTTTTTAATTTATTTCTTTTTTTAAATTCGTTTATTTTAATTTATTTCTTATTTAATTTATTTATTTTTTTAAAATTCGTTTATATAAATTCGTTTATTTAAAAAATTAATATTATTTTAATTATTTAAATTCGTAGACTGAATATTTGAGAAGACAAGAGATTAGAGAAAACAGAAATGTGAGAAGAGAAGAGATTTGAGAAAAATGAAGTGTATGAATGTGTGAAGATTTTGAGAAGAGATTGAGAAAAATGAAGTGTATGAATGTGAGAAGATTTGAGAAGGGATTGAATGAGAAGGAAGAAGAAAGAGAAAATATAGAAGAGAGATATGGAGAGAAATTTATGGAGATTGGAGAGTATGAGAAGGAAATAAAGAGTGAAATGAGAGAATGAGAAGAGTGTAGGAGAAAGTTTTATTTATAGGAAACGAGAAGAGTGGAAAAAATAAATAAATAATTTTTGAAAAATCTGCCGGAAATGTGCATTATCGGCGGATTTTTCCATCGGAAATCACCGGCGGAAAAATCCGCCGGTAAAGCACATTGCGGGCGGATTTTTTTAAAAAAAAAATAAAAAAAAATTTAAAAAATCCGCCGGTAATGCGCATTACTGGCGGATTTTTCCGTCGGAAATTACCGGCGGAAAAATCCGCCGGTAATGCACAGTTCCGGCGAATTTCTTTAAAAAAAAATTAAATTTTTTTTAAGAATCTGCTGGTAATGCGCATTACCGGTGGATTTTTCCTGCCATTAATGCACATTTCCGACGGATTTTTTTTTTTAAAAAAAAATTTAATATTTTTTTTTTAAAAAAAATTTGCCGGAAAACTTATTTTTTCCGCCGGAAATGCCAAATTTCCGCCGGAACCGTACCGGCGGAAAAAATCCGCCGGTAATGCGCGTTTTTCTTGTGATGTTAGTGCGAGCCCGGAAGGGGTACCTGCGAAGCCACTCTGACGCTCAAGTCAGTATTGAGAATAGATGAGTGATTTAGCTAGCAATGAGAATCTACCTTGTTATGGCAATGTGAGCTGGTATTTATAGGAATTTGTGCCCATTGTGAGCCGTCAGATTGATAGAGTTGATCTGAGCCATCCAAGTGTGATAACCACAATTGGGCTTTCATATGGTGGATATGGATCAAAGTGATATGAGCCATCCAAGTGTGATAACCACAAACCGTCACCTTGTAAACCGTCACCTTAGTGCCCTTGGCGCGCCCTGCAGCACAAACCGTCACCTTGCAAACTGTCACCTTGCAAACCGTCACCTTGGCGCTTAGCCACTCAAACTGTCACCTTGGCGCCCTTGGCGCCCTGCAGCACAAACGGTCACCTTGGCGCCCAGCACCACAAACCGTGACCTTGCTCTATGCAACCCGTCACCTTGGCGCCTTTGGCGCCCAGCAGCTCAAACCGTGATCTTGGTGCCCTTGGCGCCCTGCTCTTACAAACTGTGAACATGGGATCCTGGCGCCCTGCATTTGCAAACCGAGAACATAGAATCTTGGCGCCCTTGGCGCCCTTCACTTTGCAAACCGTGAACATGCGAACCGTGAACATGGGATCTTGGCGCCCTTGGCGCCCTTCACCAGCAAACCTTGATCATGGAACCGTGACCTCATGGTCTCACGCCCTACTGGTGATTTTCCGCGTGTGCGCCTTCTCGTTGGACTTAGTATTTTTCCGGTAGACAGTCTCTAAATTTGTCTTGCTTTAGGCGGTTAAGTTGTCGACGACTCTCGGGACAATTTGTAATGAAGTATATTCTGAACAGAGTTTACCAAGACTTGACCTGGATAGAACTCATCATAAGGGATCGTGACCACCAATGTCATCTTGAAGTATACCCTTGGCATAGTTTATCAGGACTCGGCCCGGATAGAACTCGCCCAACGGGTTGTGACCACCAAGGTCATCTTGAAGTGTACCATTGGCACAGTTTACCAAGACTCGGCCCGGATAGAACTCGCCCAAGGGGTTGTGACCACCAAGGTCAACTTGAAGTATACCCTTGGCACAGTTTACCAGGACTCGGCCCGGATAGAACTCGCCCAAGGGGTTGTGACCGCCAAGGTCACTTAGTGGAAAGAATTATGAGATTCTTGCTTTGGTAATTAGGAAAAATGCAAACGATCATGGTGTCTTCATTTGACCAGTATTTTTACTGATGGCCTTATTTGTTTCGGCGTGCCGTGGCACTCTTCATCCAAAAGAGCCTTCTCTGGTATTCAAGGTTCCTGACGTTGCCAGCCTCATTGTTGAACCATTCCAGATATTCTCTAAGCGTTTCTTTCTCTCCTTGCCTGATCGCCCTGAGTACCTCTTCAGATTTTGGCTTCAAGCGGGAAGCAGCAAAGCGGGTTGTGAACATGGTGGCCAGCTGCCCCTAGGATGAAACCGAGTTTGGTTTCAACTCCTGGAACCAAGCTAGTGCTGAATTCGTGAGAGTGAGGGGAAAGATCTTATAGTTGACAGGTTCCCTTGCCCCCCGGTATCTCATCATGACAGAGAAGAAGGCCAAATGCCTGTCAAGGTCCCCAGTCCCGTCGTATGTTTTGACGGCTGGGAGCTTTTCTAAGGTCCTCGGAATTGGGCAGTCGTCAACCTTCCTAGTTAAGGGTCCTTCATTGGAGTTCCATCGTGAGTTGCGAGGTGACCAGTCCCCGAGATCTATATCTCGACGGTCACGTTGGGCTGGAGATCTCCTCGAGGTAGATCTTTGGTGATGCCTCTTACGGGTCTTGGCTCGGCTCCGAGACCTCTCGTGAGAATTGGAGGTTGCGAGCGATGAGAACTTGGGGAGAGACTCCTCAGGCCAGTATGTACTGTCAGGCGAGGTTGGAGGGGTGCTTGGAGGTGAATCTGATCCTTGGTGCCTGCCGCTTCGAGGAGGAGATTGGCGAACTCGCTTTCGTCTAGGTGGAGAGCGATGATTGTGATGACGCTTGGGTGGAGATCTGCAGCGCCTGGAGCACATTGTCCTTGGGGAAGGGGTGTTCCAGCGAGGATGGGGTTGCTCAGGCATGGCTGTCATTCGCCTCTCTATCTGCCTGAGGCGCGCTTCGTGCTGCAACATAGTCTGGGTGCGGTTGAACAGCAGGTCCAATAGCTGGCGGATGGTCGTCGCATCCCCAGGTTGGACGGGGATCTGGATAGAGGCTGGCTGAGGTGCCGGGACCTGAATGTCTTGGTTTGACGTGGAAGCAGCAAGGCCTTCGAGAGTGCCCTCTGGCTAGGGTTGCGGAGCGGCAATGCTTTGGACTCGGGGTCTACTTCTGGGTGCCATGGGAAGGCAGGAGAAAGTTCAAAGAGTAGAGATAGTGTGAAAGTGTAACACCCCGTTAATTTCTATCTTGTAGAAATTACCGAAGCGCACGACTGGCATACATCAGAGTGACTTCCTTTTTAAATACTGAACACATACTAATATTCGATGCTAAAAACCCATCAAGTTCGCTTACATAACTTAACATAAAATACATAAAGCGTTCTTACACCACTCAACTAGTGTTCAGTACCAAAAACCGAAAGTCTGCGGAAGCGATTTACAACTTGAAAGACATAAGTCGTACAATCGAATAGTCTTAAGATACTGAATAGAAATACAGAAATACAAAGGAAACTGAAATACAAGACATAAAGAAATAAAGATAGCGGCTGCTCCTCAAGCGTCTCCATAGCCGTGCCTCACGGTCTTCAACTTTCCCTGCTTAAATGAAAAACAACAACAAAGGATTGGGTGAGACAACTTGTCTCAGTGAGTTCTATCGCGACCCCTTACTAATCCTCTCGGTTCAATTATGCTTGATTCATTATTCTAATTCTAACTCATAGTCCTCAAAATTGACTATGTGGCTAACTAACTGAAGTTGTCCTTATAACCCTTAAGCCGGTTACAAGACGCAACTCATAAACTGAACTAAACGTTGTCCTCATAAACCTTAAGCCGGTTACAAGAAACAACACATAAACTGAACTGATATTTTAGCGTGTCACTGGTCACTTGGCATAATAAGCTTCCGGTGAACCCGTCCCCACTAATCGGCTGGGTCCCTGATGGGGCCTAGGTTCATAGGGCTCATGACTTCCCCTCCCCTAGCACACTAAACTGAAATAGGGTCGTCACCCTAACTGAACTGATGTATATATTTTAATATACCTGAACTGAACTCAACAATAATCTTAAACATAACAATAACTTAACTTAACCATAAACTGAACCTAATCATGAACTTAACATGAACTGATCCTAACATAAACTTATTACTAACGTGATCTAATTACTAACTTAGTCTAATTATTAAGTGATCTCTCATGGATTACTAAGGTTCGCTAACTTAACTTATCCTTCTTACTAAACTAGTCAGTCCAGCACAATACATCAATCACAAAGTCATAACATGAAACCAATGGTCGACCAAATGAGCATTTACTTAACCTGAACATAATCCAAACATAACCGATCATATGGTACTAACATAACTTGGATCCAATCACAATCAATTACCACTCAATTCAGAGCAATTCAATTATAGTATCATCGGGGAAGGTGGAAGAAAGGATTAGAAAGCAATTGGAATCGTTCGGAATGATTGTAAGCACGTTTCGAAATAGGCAACCCGAAGACCACGCACGACTCGTGCGTGACTATCATTTATCGTATCATTCTGTTCCGATCCCTAATTACTTCCCGATCAACACTACCACTTTAGTCATAGCCAAACAATGGTATTAATAGGGTCACATCATCACATTTGGTTGAGGAGGAGATCAGAAGAGGTTTGGAACTGAAAGGAACGACGAAACAGAAATTTGGGGTCCGGCATCAGGCATAGACGCACGACCCGGGCGCATGGGGCGCACGACCCGTGTGCTCTGGGCAGAGTTCCAGAAAGTGGCGCACGACCCGGGTGCTTGGGGCGCACGACCCGTGTGCCCTGGGCAGATTTCAGAATGTGCTGGTTTTTGTTGTTTTCGTTCCGTTTCGCTTTCCGATCGTCTCCAATCCGTAACCCGATCAACTTCCAACCTTCAAACAGATTTCATACATATATTTCCAGGCACAATTCAGCCATATAACAACCAATCAATCCACAATCATGACATGCAAATTTCATAATATTCACGCCAACAATTCAATCGATTTCATGATTTAAATGCGATACTTTCATAAAGCGGTTACACACTAGATTTTCGTAAGAACACGCGGTTCGTTTCAGAATACATGACACATGATTTTTAAATCCCTAGTGAGTATAGAACTCACCTTCTTTCCGAAGACGCGAGGATCCTCGAGAGAACACGAACGGCCGAATTACGAATCACCCGAACAATCCCCGCTAGAACCGAACCGCTTCTAACATAGCACCCTCTCCAATCCAAACACGAATTCAGCAGCTAATAAGGACTCTAGTCACGGAAGCTCTACCTTTATCTACATGCAACACCACCAGCTTCCTCTAAGACACCAAAGACACCCAAAAACAGCAAGGAACTCCTATTTCTTCAAGAATGGAGGTGTGGTGCGAAAATGGTAGATGGAATGAGATGATGATTCAGTAGATAAAGTTAGTAACAATGGAAAGAGGAAGGAAAGTGGAGTTCAGGGATGGTCTCGGATCATACATGCACTAAGTTTTCATGGAGTTCTCCCTCTCTCCTTTTCCTCCCCTCTCGAGCCTCTCTCTTCTCCTCCCTATCTCTTTCTCTGGTTTTGTGTTTTTGAAATGGAGGATGGAATGGGTCAGCTGGCCACTTAAATGGGTGGGAAGTTGGTAAGTTACTAATATACCCCTTTGTATACTTATTCCTTCATAAGACTTCTATTAGCTCTAATAACTCAACTTGATGCTAATAAATTTTTAATTAGGCACGAAATGCTCATAATAATTCAATCAAGCAATTTACATTTCAAAACAATTTATTTTCAACCAAGTAAATAAATCACTAAATAATAATTTACGCCAAAAATTTAAATAGCGAAAATTGGGGATATTACAGAAAGATAGATATCTCTCACTGTGGTCGCCAATGTTCTGTACCTTGCAGTGTTGGGTGGACTGCAGTTGGTAGGTCACCTGCTGCCTGGCCAGAGGTTAGTGCGAGCCCGGGAGGGGTACTTGAGAAGCCACTCCGACGCTCAAGTCAGTATTGAGAATAGATGAGTGATTTAGCTAGCAATGAGAATCTACCTTGTTATGGCAATGCGAGCTGGTATTTATAGGAATTCGTGTCCGTTGTGAGCCGTCAGATTGATAGAGTTGATCTGAACCATCCAAGTGTGATAACCACAATTGGGCTTGCATATGGTGAATATGGATCAAAGTGATCGGATCAATTCATGTCCAAATGCTGAATGGGCGTCTTGGTCCGGTCCTGCACAACTATTTTAGATAGTTGAAAGAAGTGAAACTTTCACGCTATTGATGCAAAAAGAGTAAAATCATTAGTGCACAAACTATATTTATGGCATAAATAATTATAAGAATATTGAGCAAAGACAGACTAACTAACTTACCTTGAAATTTTGTCAAAAAACTAACTTACCTTTGAAATAATTGGAAATAGTGTCGTAAAAAGTTTCTTCTATTTGTTTTTCTTGTAAATTGGAACCCCATTTGACAAAAAACATATTTTTATGAATAAAAACCATAACCAATTACTATTTTGATAAATCTAAAAATCGAAAAAAAAATGGAGTATTAATTCAAACAGGAGTACATAGTTACAACTAGAAAAGCTGAAATAAATTATTCAAGACTAAATGAGCATTTCATAGCTAATACATAATCAGTGGCGGACCCCGGGGTTAGGGGTGTCAAATTTTTTAAGGTCGGTGTCAAATGGGTGCAAAACTTGGTCTACTAGTACAATTTCAAATTTTTAGGGATGTCAAAATTAAAATTTCAAGAGATTTAGACTATTTATATAAGGTGTTTAGTGCAAAATAAAAATTTCAGGGGGTTCAACTGAACGTCCTGGATACATGCCGGGTCCGCCACCGTACATAATGATTCTAAAAATAAAATACCCTCTTTCAAGCTCCAGGAGTAATAGAGGCTAAATAAAGCACTATCCTGTCAGAAACCATTTCTGCAAAAAGAATGGCATTATATTACTTTAATGAAGACATAATTTAAAGCATGCATTATTTTATCATCTTCCTCAAATTTCTCACGCTCATCTAAATCCTCATTTGAAAGAAATGATGAGGGTGCTATTTAGGCTAATATTGTGTATCAACAATGCTTCCAGCGTAGGTATTAGACAAGTACGAAATTGATCAACCACCCGTCCTTTGGTGCTACAGAAAGATTCAAATGCCACAGCGAGATAGCTACGGCCAACAACTCTTTTGTGATGTTTGTAAGAATCAGAAATCAACTTGAGTTTAGCCTACACCTTTTTAACATATGTATATCTCTGACTCTTAAAGATTCATCCATGTAGTTACTCAACTCATACTTAGAACTTGAATTGGTAGCGGTTGATTATAAAAACTGATTGTAAATTGTAATCATAAGGATCTTCCTTACCATATGCAATGCAACAAACTGGGTTGGATGTTGGTCACTTTGGGACCCCTCCACTTCACTATACTCCTTGAAAGTTGCCTTAAAAAAAGATTCTAACTTATCTTTCAAATTAGCATCTCAAATGAATTTTAAAATTTTGATTGATTAACCAACTTACAAACTTTAATTTGTATCTAGGGTCTAACACAACAAGAATCAGCTTCATATTCAAAGTTCAAACTGTTAGGATTTTCCCAGTACTTATCATTTCTTTATTTTTTTTTAGCCATTTCACTGATGCTTGCATTATCTTCTTCCCTAATCCAAAGATCTCTAAAGTATATATTTTACTAGTCATATATGAGGAACTAGAAATACCCAAAGTAACATCACAAAATGTTTTAAAAATAGTAGGACTGTGTGCTTGTTCCAATCTAAATAGGTAGTTACGGCTTTGTCAACTGTCAAACTCAAAGTGCAATCCAACCTCTGATCACTCAAGAACAGTTCAACTGCCTTAGCCATAATTTCTCTTGAATAGCTTCTGACTTGACAAAAATTTAGAAGCTTTCACTCAAGAACAGTTCCACTGTCTTAGCCATAACGTCTCTTGAATAGCTCTGACTTGACAGAAGTTTAGAAGCCTCCCTTGCAATATCGTTAGTAAAATGGCAGTCATGGCATGTGAATCCTTTGAATTGTTTGGTGGGGCGATAGTCCTTTTGTTTTAGTTGGTGTTTGTTTTGGTTGTGGTTGGTTGGGCTGGTGGTACTAGTTCTCGACACCTCTGTTGTTTGTTTGCAGTCGCTTTTGTTTGGTTGGGTTGGAGTACTCCTAGTGTTCCTTTCAATATATGTAGCCATTCGAAAAAAACACTTATGTAAGAGTAGGAGTGAACTAGTAAAGATGTTTGTAACCATGGAGCTTTCTTTTTGGTAAGCTGAACATGAAGCTTTTCAAAACTTTTTTAGTGTTTTACAAGGAGCTAGTAAAGATGTTCATAGCCACGTAATCGCCATATCAATGGTGAAATACCCATATCTTTTGGTTCTTTTGATAACTTTGCAAACCCCATCAGGGAAGTTAGTTTGATTTCATAAAATAAGATGGGCCATCTGTATATTCGCGCAAAGTTCTATGTGAGGTGATCTTGTTTTCCTAGTTACGCCCATCTGTTTGTCCTTGCTAATCAGTGTGTGTTAGTCTCTGTGTGCATTAGGATTGCAATAGGGTTGATGGGGTCCTGCTGGGACTATTATTCTGGAGCTCATATATTTTGTGCCCAACAACATGAAATGCCTTGACCTATATGTATATTCCCATAATTAATCTTGGTTTGGTTTGTTCCAGCTTTTCTTATCCATGGTGTTGGCAATTACTGAAATGATTATGGCAATGTCTGGTAGCCAGGAATCCAACATGTTTCCACTTATAATTACTCTTCTGTCCAAAAGGAATGCTTCAAGAATATTCGAGTGAAGCCAAGGCCAAAATTGAAGCCATTGTCAGATGTTGATTTAATGTGTTTAAGTAGCTTACTGTGGGCCATTTATTAATAAATGAATACATTACTTATAAGTAATGTATTGTTACTATTGGGTTAGATCCAAATCAACGGTTAGAATGTGGAGTAACACTATAAAAGTTACTCTTGGAGTAACTTGAACCCTATTCATAAATAAAATGTCTAAGATGTTTTGTTTTGAAAATATCTAAATAAGCTTGTTATTGATAAATGTCTAATTGGAGCAGACTGCTAATTTGCAAAATCATTTGCAGCTGAGTTGTGAAACCTTGATGTCTAGAAATATCTTCGAAATACTGATGGAACTGGAAGTTAAAATACTAAGTTGAATTTTCCAAATCCTTATTATCTGACTGTAAATGTAGCTTATTATCCTCTGCAATGTTTTGATGCACGGTTCAGTTTGCCAAGTTTCCACCCAATAATAAGTGAGTCTTGTTCTTCTGTCTAAACTTGCTACTATCGGATTGAACATGGTCAATCCAACTACAAAATCACAACCTCTTGTTTACAAATCCACTAGCACATATGTCAGTTCTGTTAATAGGTCCACTGTTGCTTTGGCTCTACTGGCCTATGAATTCAAAATATTAAAGCATGATATGATATAAGGAGTTTAAAAAGGAGCTTCCAGGTTTAAACCCTGAAAATTAACATTTCTCCGTCCCCTACAATTAACCAATAATATTGGCCTATAAACACATATAATTTTTTTTGGGTATATACCAGGGTATCCACCGCCGAACGCAGTGACTAATCCCCTCGTTGGATTGGAGACACCTCGAAGGGTGGGACAGCTAGCCCAGGGATTTCAAGCTGCTTCATACCCAAGCCGAGGATCGATGTAATGCGAGTACAATTAACAACAGAATTGGAAATGGAAGCTGAGCTCAAGAATGCTCAGTGAAATTTTATTCAATGCAAGTACTGCTAGTAAAGGCAAGTACTGAGAGTGGTACAATAGTGAATATCTGAGTGAGAGAGAGGATAAGAGAGAGAAGATATTCCCACTAATTGCACACCTATTACATGACTCACTCCAATACTTAATACATCATTTGCTCATGTAGTGGTCCCACATGGGGTGCTCCCTCCTCATTCTGTTACTCTTCCTTCTTGCGTGACCTCCCCCAGCTCCATTTGCCACATCAGCATTCATTACATTACCCTCCTCTTCAAAAGAAATCTTGTCCTCAGGATTGAGATTTGGGTAATTGGTCATCATCTCTTGAATATTCTCCCATGTTGCTTCCTTGGAGACATTCTGCCACTTAACCAGCACTTGTTCCACATGGTTGGCACCCTGCAACACAGTACGATGCTTCATCACATACTCTGGCTCCAATAGAGGTCCCTGCTCCACTGTTGTTAATGGCTGTGGTATGTATGCCTCACCAGCAATTCCATTGAAAGCCTTCAGTTGTGAAATATGAAAAACAGGATGGATTTTTGCGTGCTCAGGCAGGGACAGTTTATATGCAACTTGTCCCACTTTAGCTATGACAGTGAATGGACCAAAATATCTGAGTCCAAGCTTCTGGTTTTTCCTCAAAGCTACAGAACTCTGTCTGTATGGTTGTAGCTTCACCAAAACCACTTCTCCTACTTCAAATGCAGCATCAGATCTTTTCTTGTCAGCCTGAGACTTCATTCTTTGCTGAGCTTTGAGCAAGTTTGCTTTTAGCTGTTGTAATATCTGATCTCTTTCCAATAATTGCTGCTGTATGTCCTTGTTGTCATTTGGATCATTTTCATATCTAAGCAACATTGGGGGGTCTCTCCCATACACTGCCTTAAATGGGGTCATACCAATACTAGTATGAAATGACGTATTGTACCAAAACTCTGCCCATGTCAGTGCTTTTGACCAAGCTTTTGGATTGTCAAAAATGAAACAACGTAAGTACATTTCCAAACATTTGTTCACTGCCTCTGATTGGCCATCAGTCTGTGGGTGGTATGAAGAACTCATTGATAAGGTAGTGCCATGCAATTCAAACAACTGTTGCCAAAATTTGCTGGTGAAAACCTTGTCTCTGTCAGAAATGATTGACTTAGGCACACCATGTAATTTCACTATATTATTCATGAAGGCCTCAGCTACACTCTTACTAGTGTACTCAGTCTTTAAGGGCACAAAATGTGCATACTTCGTGAGTCTGTCCACCACTACCATTATCACCGTGTATCCACCAGATATAGGCAACCCTGTTATGAAATCCATTGTCACATCTTCCCATACTTGACTAGGAATTGGTAATGGTTGCAGTAACCCAGCAGGTAATGTGTTTAGATGTTTGGCTTGTTGACAAATCACACATTGTTCAATGAATTTCTGAATATCTTTCTTCATATTAGGCCAATAAAATTAAGCAGAAATACGAGCCATAGTTCTTGTGACACCAGCATGCCCACCCACTGGTGATGAATGATACTCTGTCAATATCTGTTGTCTCAGTGTACTCTCAGCAGGAATAACCAGCCTTTTCTTCCAATACATAAATTCATCTCTCATAGAGTAATAACTATCAGTGACAGAGTTATTGTTGCACTGCTGCATAATCTATTGTAAATGAGCATTACCAGCAAGTTCTTCCTTCAATTGGTGTAACAAGGAATTTTCAGCAGTAGACCAAGACAGGGACATTACCCTATATAGGGCATCAGCAACTTGGTTTTGTTTACCTGGCTTGTACTCAATTTGGAAATCATATCCCACAAACTTGTGCAACCCTGCTTGTTGCTCAGGAGTTTGTAAAGATTGATCCAATAAACTCTTCAAACTTTTCTGATCTGTTCTCAAAATGAACTTGTGTCCCAATAGATAATGTCTGTATTTGGCCAATGCAGCAGTGATGGCATAGAATTCACGAGCATAAGCAGATTGTAGTTGCATCCTGGGTGGTAATTTCTTGGAAAAGAAAGCAATTGGATGTCCATCTTGGCTTAGCACAACGCCAATTCTAGTACCAGATGCATCTGTCTCCAATACAAATGGTTGTAGAAAGTCAGGTAAGGCAAGTACAAGAGCAGTTGTAAGAGCCTGTTTCAGCTTGTTGAAGGCCATCTCAGTGTTGTCATTCCACCCAAAAGCATCCTTTTTCAGCAGATTAGTCAAAGGGCCTGCTATGGTTGCATATGCCTTGATAAATCTTCTATAATATCCTGTCAAGCCTAAAAAGCCTCTCAACTCTTTCAAATTATGAGGAACAGGCCACGCAATCATAGCCATCACCTTGGTTTGGTCCATAGGCACACCAGAACCAGATACAACATGTCCAAGGTACTCTACCTCAGTCAAGCCAAATGAACACTTAGATAGCTTAGCAAACAATACATTTTGACTAAGTATCTTAAAGACTAATTCCACATGTTCCAAATGAGAATGCCAAGAAGGACTAAAAATGAGAATATCATCAAAGAAGACTAGTACACACCTTCTTAACAGTGGCTGAAATAATTGATTCATCAATCTCTGAAACGTGGCTGGTGCATTGGTTAGCCCAAATGGCATGACTAACCACTCATAATGTCCTTGGTGGGTCCTAAAAGCTGTCTTGTGCATGTCTTCTGGTTTCAGCAAGATTTGATGGTAACCAAAACGCAAGTCCAGCTTTGAGAAGTACTTACCTCCATGTAGTTCATCCAACAACTCATCCAAAGTAGGCATTGGGAAGCTATCTTTGACAGTGATAGAATTTAATGCTCTGTAATCTGTGCAGCACCTCCATGTTCCATCTTTCTTTTTCACCAAAATTATTGGAGAAGAGAAAGGGCTCACACTAGGTTGAATTATTCCATCCTTTAACATTTCTTGTACCATTTTTTCTATCTGCTCCTTTTGACTATGTGGGTATCTATAAGCTTTCACCTTCACAGGTTGTGACCCAGCTTTCAAGACAATCTCATGATCCAGTTGTCTGTTAGGAGGCAATCCCTCTATAAGTATATAACAAGGTAGCCATTTCTGGTTCAATGTTATCAGGCATTCCAGACCATTTATCCTCACCCACCACATGATCAATCTTCTGTAAGGTAAACATTTCTGAGATTGAATCAGTGTGATACAATCTTTTGAAATGATGGAATCGTGCTATCTCTGGTTTGTTATCAATTTCCCCTTGCAATGTTATAAAACGACCATCCAAATAAACTTTAACTCTAGAAGCTGCATAGTCAGCAACATGTGGTCCCAATGAAGCCAACCAAGGTGCTCCCAATATCACATCAGCACCAGCTACAGGCAGTAAATAAGCTGGGACAGTTATGTCATTTCCCTGTATCTTCACTGTTAATTTTCTCACCAACCCTTCGGCTTTCATGTTCTGACCATTCCCCACTAGAACATTGCATCTGTTACTTGGTTCCACAGTCAATCCTAGGCAATGAACAATCCTTGGTTGTACAAAACTGTCAGAACTTCCACCATCCAGTAATACAGACACACTCAATGGTCCAATGATTCCTTTAAATCTGATTACTCCATGTCCAATGGCTCCATTTAAAGCATTTAAAGATAGGTTGTGATCAGCATCAGTATCAGTGTCTTGTTTCTCAACAGTATCTGTCTGGTCTTGTTCAGGCTCTTTGTCGATTTCCTCCTCACATTCTAGCAACATCAATTGCTTATTTGGGCATATGGGAGAGAAGGAAAACTTCTCATCACAGAAATAACACAATCGTTTTTCTCTTCTCAATTGCATCTCAGCAGGGGAAATTCTTTTGATTGCTGGGTTCTTTTGGAATTGGCTCATAGGTCTTGTTGGAGGTGTGGGTAATGAGGGTGGGTTGGGGGCCTTTTCAGTAGCTTGTGTTTGGTCATTTCTAGTTGGATGGAAGTGAGCTCGATTAGAGGAATGGTTCTGGTTATATGGTGTCTTTTGAGCCTGGAATTGTTTGAGGTTAGCAGCAAATTTCTCCTCGTAAACTTTTGCAAGGGAAACAGCTTTCATGACTGAAATGGGAGTATGAAGCATGACATATTTTCTGATTTCCTCTTTCAAACCACTTACAAAGCAATCAATTAGGGCATCATTACTTAAACCATAAACACGGTTTGACAGGGCAGTAAATTCTAAGTAATAATCATTGACAGAGTTCTTTTGTTGCATCTTAAACAAGGATGCCCGAGGGCAATCATACAAGGATGGACCAAATTCAAGTTCTAATGCTCGTGTAAAATCAGCCTAGGATTGAAAAGGGCGAGTTCTATGAACCATTTGAAACCAAGGAACAATTTCCTGCTCTAAATGAACTGATGCTATGATCAATCTTTCAGGATCTGGAGTATTATAATAACCAAAAAACTGTTCATCTTTAAAAATCCAATCGAGGACATTCTTACCATTGAAACGTGGGAATTCCAGCTTAATGTGACGCACTTGAAACAGTGTCATTGTGGACGTTATAGATCCAATCGACGATGATGCTCTGGTTCCTCCGAAAACTGCTACTGTGCTCGTCAGCGAGGCTACCGTGCTGCTCGTGATGGACGACATCATCGTTGACATCGTGCCTGAGTTCGTTGCTCCATGGGTGACTATCACTTGCTGTATCATTTGTATCATTTTGTCAAATACCGATGACATCTCGCTGAATCGCACATCAGATGTTTTTTGTAATTCTTCCATCTTCGTAAATCGAGCTGCGTTTGCTGCATCTGATTTCTCCAGCATCTCTGCTTGTCTCTTCAATTCTGCAGCAAGTTCCTTCATGCGTGTGTTGTCGGCCATGGAGTCAGTGAAAGCACCAATGTAATGTGAGTACAATTAACAACAGAATTGGAAATGGAAGCTGAGCTCAAGAATGCTCAGTGAAATTTTATTCAATGCAAGTACTGCTAGTAAAGGCAAGTACTGAGAGTGGTACAATAGTGAATATCTGAGCGAGAGAGAGGATAAGAGAGAGAGAGAGAGAGAGAGAGAGAGAGAGAGAGAGAAAATATTCCCACTAATTGCACACCTATTACATGACTCACTCCACTACTTAATACATCATTTGCTCATGTAGTGGTCCCACATGGGGTGCTCCTTCCTCATTCTGTTACTCATCCTTCTTGCGTGACCTCCCCCAGCTCCATTTGCCACATCAGCATTCATTACAATCGAACCCTCGACACTTGGTTAAGGGAGGATGAGCCACAACCGCTCAACTACACCCCTGGGTTAAACACATATATAATTAATATTGTTGAACAAGTAGAATGATACTTGAAATTTTTGTTTTACTTTATGAATTTTTACAAATCCTCTACTTTACACGGTGTTAGCCTGCATTTTCGACAGGCTCAATTAAATGCAGTCAATAATGCTGACTTGTCACTTTAAAGAGAGATGTTGATATTTGACATTGAGAAAGGTGTTGTGAAGAGTAATTTCGACTATGCCTAAGGTTTAATGAAATTGAGAGTTTAAAGACAAAGTTTTCGATGAGAAAGATGTAACACCCCCCTTCTATATCAACTATTATTATATTATTATATCAGAGTTTAATAAAAAAAAAATTTCTTTTGAAAGGAAGCGTCACATTTCACCGCTTATAAATCAACCAGATTAAAACAGTGACATACGGTCAACAATCTAACAGCATGATATATAGCACGAATAATTTGGGGACGGGCCCACAACACCTGTTTTAATTTACAGCACATAAATAAAATAGCCTCAACACAGCATAATGGCATCCATACATCAATATAACAATCCAATACAACCAAAACGACAAAAATAATAATACTACGCCCTCCCCCTGGTGCTACATATCAGAGCTGACACACTACTAGAAAAGAGGCATAAGGATGCCCTCACTCTCGATCACCTGCAAGTTGCCGACATAAGAAGCAACAAAGGCAGTAGGGTGAGTCTCTTTACACAAATAATAATGATTAAGAAAAAGGCGTTATAGTAAGGAAGGCAGCAAGCAACACTAATTCATATCAATTCACCACATTATTAACAACAACAATCGTATTCATAATTCATCTATAAACTCATCAAATGCTCGACTAATGCATGAAATGCAACATGCATGTGGATCCATCATCACCGCTATTAGCCTGGAGGGCACTCACCGCTTTGGCCGAAGCCACCGCACCGCTTTGGCCGAAGCCGACACACCGCTTTATGCAACATGAGTCATGCGACACTATGACTATGCACCACAACACCACACATAATCCATAATAATTAGTAAACTCACCGCTTTGTATTTTCCAACTTAATATAGTCAACATAAAGGTTTTAAGGTTACTGCACCGCTTTGGACCGGAGTCCCTCACCGCTTTCACATCTCCGATTAATTACAACTCCGTACACGCCGCTTATTACCCTTAGGCTAATAATCTAATTCTTACAACCCAACAAGCTCATCGAAACTATCAACAGTAGCCTTTATTTACCATTCAACTAACTTAATTCATCAACTACTTAACTCATCAACCAATCCAATATCAACAGTAGCCTTTTCTTTAACTATTAAACTATATTAATGTTTAACAAATATCCAAACTATCAATATCATAGTAAGGCAGCGACCATCCCATCTATATACTAACCTATCACCAATTCCACTAATTCATCAAAGCAACACAAACAGGGGCCATTACTTTCAATCAACAAACAGAACAATTGTTTTTCATTAATTTCATAAAACAACAATCCATAGGATACAAGACAGTGGCAACTAGCAAGGAACAACAACCCAACAATATTAATTATTAACAATTCATTAACTATATCATTAACATTGTTTTCATTCCACTGACAGTAGCATGATTCAACCATTTCAAAACACAACCAATTCAACCTATATCACTACAACAACTAAATTAATCAATTGTTCAATCATTTCATAAAACACCAATTCAGCCCCTATATCACTACAACAATCCACTTAAGCATTATTACAAGTATAAATAGAGCCCCCTAACCTTGTAATTGAAGAACTCAGCCACCCCTAACCTCAAGAACGAAAATGGCAGCAACTCCTCTCCCTCCTCTTCTATTCGCAAGTCGCCAGCAGCAAAGCCATGGAGGAAAAAAAATCGCAACAGTGGAAAGAAGAGTGATTTGAAAACACCACTTGCAAGAGAAGAAAAGAATGGAAGGAGAAGAGGATCCAAGAAGCTTACCTAGAGCAATGATGAGATGAATTTCTCCTCCTCCTCTTGCTGGAAATAATCGCGCCTCACTCACTCCCTTCACTCTCAGTATCGCTGTTTTCTTTCTTTGTTGAAGAATGGAATTAGTTTAGGTTTTTTGTGAGGCTTTGGGATATATGAAATGGGCTTGGGTCACTTAAGTGGCTTGGGCCCATTTTTTACACCACCCTTTTTAATTCACCACACCCCCTGAAACAAAACAATTCTAATTAATTATTCCACTAAAAATAATTTTGTAATCCCTCAAATAACTTAATTAATTAATTTAATTAAATTATTTTAGGGCGTTACAAAAGACGTTAAAGAGTTTAGTCGAAGACAGAGCAGTGTTGTTGTCCAAAGCGTGGGCATTTATATGTCAACAAGGTTTGACTCGTTGCATTCAGGAAGAGGGCTTCATATTTCGACAGCAAGAATCTATGTACAGGAAGAATCAGCGTAGCACATAACTTAGCGAAAATTGAAAAGCTGAAGCTGGTAGTTTCGACAGGAAGTTGAATAATATTCAGATAACAGGTTAAGTCAAAGAGTGTTGGTAGAAAAAGACAGCAGCAATGTGGTCGAAAGATGGAGCAGTTATCTAGTCTTATCTAGTCGAAATAGCAGTTATTTCATTTAGAAAAACCGCTGAGCGGTTATTGTTTTTCTTTTATTATAAATAGGAGTTTTCTCGTAGAGTAAAGGGTCGCAATTTCATTCTATACAAACGTTCAGAAAACACTCATACTTCCGCATAAGAGAAAAACGAGTTATTGAAGAACAATGTATGTGATCTGCGTACCAAACATCTTACATTCAGCAATCTATTTACTATTTCTTTAAAGATTCCTGCAGTTTACTGGTTCTTCTTTAATAATTCCTGCAATTTACTGTCTTTTGATTTCCTTTCCCTTATTTACACTTTCTGCACTTTATTACAATTCATTGCATTTCTGCATTTCTTCTTAAACACATGCATTTCTTCATCGTTTTACTCCATTAAAACAGTTATCATCATAAACATCAATAACTTTAATAAAAACTTTAATTCACAAATGTTCTGAGATGTTTCTAGTTGATCTCGCAAGCAACACACACGTGTAACTAGCGGTGTTTACCAAAAATCACGGTAAACAAATTGGCACGCCCAGTGGGACATTTGTGCTAATCATTAAAAGTTTTACTAAACAATTCTGGGTTTGTTATCAAACACAAAACCAGTAGTTTACACTTTGCATGCATTTAAGAAGTGGTAGGCGTATTACTGAAATGCCACGCTCAAACATGAATGACGCTTCTACATCAAACGCTCATTCTCAAGCGTCAGTTAACAATACAAACGCTGCAAATATGTCAGGAGTAACCGCTCCTGTATCTGTCCCAGGAGTAACTGCTCCTGCATCTTCTCCAACCATTACAGGAATAACCGTTCCAGGAATAACTGCTCTGATTCCTTCTTCGACAGTTATGGGGATAACTGCAACAACTGTTCCTACCATTAACCCGTTGTCGAATGTGGTCCCTGTATCATCTAATTTAAATCCGACTATGCCCTTTATGGCAAACTCAATGATGGGGAATATGCCATTCAATTTCATGAATGGTAGAAATTATCCATATGGCATGCCAACAGCCATGATGGCAGGGCTTCAAACAAATGCATCTACGTATACAGAAAACTTAGCCTCAAGTTTTTCACCTATAAATAATTCCCCAGAAAATATTTATAGTCGAAATCCACAGCCTTCAATAACTACTTCGTCTTTGTTGGCATTAAGGCAACAGATGGATGATAGTAACCACGATATGGTTAATATGCTAACACAACAAATTGGTACAGTGTTTAACCCATTAATTCAGAACACAAATGACAGTTACCAAATGTTAGCTACACAAATGAGTCGAATTGCTGATTTCTTTGGCACTCCACCAGTGCACAACCAGCGAATTCCCCAAGTCCAAAATGTTAGGCCTGTTGAATTACCTGTCGAAAGGCCCAATTATGCAATTCCTGTCGATCAAAGACAAATAATGGCTATCGAAGAACCTGTGCCTGAAATGGTATTAGTTAATAGAAACCAAGATGCTGACGAAGTAATAAGACATGTTCAGCAAAACAACTTTGGTAATCAAAATAATTTGGCAAATCTTGTCAAAACAATTTTAGCCCAAAATGGTCTTAACTTAGGCTTGCATAGGCCTAATTTTGTATCTCCCCTGTCGGAATATGTGACACAAACAGATTTGCCTAGGGGTTGGAAAATCCCTAAATTCACAAAATTTGCTGGAGAAACCAGCGAATCCACTGTCGAACATATTGCACGATATTTGACTGAGGCTGGTGACATAGCGCAAAATGAGAATTTAAGAATGAAATATTCCCCAAATTCTTTAACAAAAAATGCATTCACATGGTTCACCACATTACCCCCACATTCCATGTTTAATTGGAATCAATTGGAAAAAGCGTTTCATGAACAATTCTACATGGGCCAATGCAAGATTAGCCTTAAAGAATTGGCAAGTGTTCGACGCAAAATGCCAGAATCTATTGACGATTATCTCAATAGATTTAGACTTCTCAAGGCTAGATGTTTTACTCAGATACCCGAGCATGAGTTAGTCGAAATGGCTGCTGGTGGCCTAGATTATTCCATTAGGATAAAGTTAGACACTTTACACTTGAGAGACATGGCTCAATTGGCTGACAGAGTTCGACAAGTCGAAAGGCTTAAAGATGAGAAGGCGAGAACTAATCGATTTAATAAAAAAGAAAAGGTTGCTTATGTTAATACTAATGATAGTGACCAAGACTTCGACATATCATATGAAGAGGCCGAAGAAGAGGTTAATATGGCAGAATTAAAGCCCGGACCTCCATATACTTGTAAGTTATTAAGGCCTTCTGATGGGAAAAATCCTGTCGAACCAAAAAATGACAAATATATTGCAAAAACATATACTTTCGACGTCACAAAGTGTGACCAAATATTTGATTTGTTGGTTTCTGATGGCCAGATTTTAGTGCCTAAAGGCCTAAAAATACCACCATTAGAATAACAAAAGAAAAGAGGATATTGCAAATATCATAATTTTTTAGGCCATAACACTTCTCGAAGTGTTCTTTTCAGGGACTTGGTTCAGAAAGCACTAAGTGAAGGGAGACTCAAATTTGATGATAAGTCAAAACCTTCAATGCAAATCGACAGCAATCCTTTGCCAACTGCAGAGGCAAATTATACTGAAATTGATATTCTCGTTGTCAAAGCTAGTCAAGACACTGCTGGAAACACCAGTATGTCGAAAAGTGCTGAAAGGTCTGAAACAATTGTCAAAATGGTCAATAAAGACCAACATGAAGATCAAATGCAGGTGGTATACCCAAAAGCTGAAGAGGAATTGATTGATTTCCTCAATAGATGCAAAATCAACAATACTGAAGTAATGCTGTGCCCCAGGTGCAGTTCAGTATTTGATAAGGAGGCTGCAAAGAGCCTTGAACATTCTACTCATCAACAGAAGAGAAAGAATGCATGGGTTGATAACAGGCCAAAATTCAGTTTTAATCAAAGAGGTATCCCCTTCAAAGTGACACCTCCAACTCATAAGGGGGCGAAAACATTTGTGCCACCTACAAAATCACCTGTCGGAAGATGGGTGCATTAATGAGGAAAAGATGCATGGTACTCTTTAAAAATGGTGCAAGGAAGCTCGAGTGCCATGACCCAGAATAAGGCATATGATTCCAACAAATATGTCTATAATAAAAATTACAAAGGGAAAAATCCCATGACCAAAACACAATGGCGGAGACATCAACGCCAAATGAAATTTATTGCTGCTGAAAGAAGTGGAAACTGTAACGCCCCAAAAATAATTTGGGTGTATATTTAATTAATTAATTAAGTGGTGTTTGGTGGAGTGTATTAAAACAATAATGGGGTAATTAATTAATTAAGAGGTGGTGTGTTAAGTAGAGAAGGGAGTGGAGTTTAGTAAATAAAAGAGGGAGTGGTGGAAGTAATTTAAGGTGGTGCAAATAGGAGTCTAGGGTAAAAATAAAATAAAGAAAAGGAGTGAAAGAGAGAGATGGGTCGGGTTGTGCTGAGGCGTGGGTTTGAGACTGAGAATAATAAAACGTGAATAAGGGAAGAATTGCAAAACAGAGAGGAAGAGGAATCGCGAATTGAGAAGAAAGAAAGGAATACGAAGAAGAATTCGGAAGCAGAGAGAAAGGAAAGAGAGGTCGGCCGCGTGAATCAGAGAGAAAGAGAAACAGAAACGCGAAGGAGAAGAGAAGAAGGAAGCGCAGCTGAGAGAAAGAAAGAAAGGGAATCACGAACAGAGAGTAGGAAAAGAAAAGGCCAGCCGCGTGAAGAGAAGAAAGAAACAGGAAGGGAAGGGAGAAGCTTGCCACTTGAGTGATTTTGGTGTTGTTTGGAGTCCTTCAATTCAAGGTTAGGGGGCTCTCCTTCATTTCTAATAACCTATTTGATTAATAATTTAGGGGTTTGGTATTATGGGTGATTGTTAAATTGAATTGTTATGTTGCTGAAATTAATTGTGGTGTGAATTTATAATATGTGATGATTATTATGTATGTTGGGGGTTGGTGAAATTGGTTCAATAAGGTGAGAATGAGTTAGGTTCAATTATTGGTGTGTGTTTATGCTGAATGTGAGGCTGATGGGGCGCCAGATGGCTGCCCCGTGGCGCCTAGTGGCGCCGGCGTTGTTGTTTGGTGCATAGGCGTGGCGTAGAGTATGTGTGTGTGCGTGGTTGTGAGTCAGGCGTGGCACGATGTTGCCTCTGTGCCCACATGGGGCGCGCCTTTGGTGTGCTGCTTGATTTTGTCAGCTGAATTTATAAATATTTTGGAAAACCGTATGTTTAGTATACGTGAAAGAATGGATGATTTCTGAATAAAATGTGATGACTGAACTGGATGTGATGTCTGAACTGGTTGTACATGGAATATATTTTTGGGATGTCCGTGATACAGAGGAAGCTCTGCCCGATTTTCGTTAGAATTTTGGTGTGTAGCGTAGTGCCGGTGTGTGTGTCTAGTGCAAGGCGCCAATGTTGGCTGCCCTGCGTGCCACGTCTAGGTGCGCGTCTAAGCCTGTGACTCAATCCTGCCTTAGTCGGTGTCTAGGATATTATTGCCTAATTTTGGTGCTGTTTGGTCCTTATGGTGAAGTTTGGGCCCTTGGTGTGTTTTTAGTCTTTACGGTGCGGCGTAGTCCTCATAATATGATTGGTGAGCTGAATAAATATTGGTGAGTTGTTATAATATGATTGGTGAGCTGAATAAATATTGGTGAGTTGATATGACATGATTTGTGAGCTGAATAAGTATTGGTGAGTTAATATAATATTACTGGTGAGCTGAGATATAATTGGGGAGTTAATATGATATTTTGGGTGAGCAGAAGGTTTCGACCTTATTATGAATTATTGGCGAGCCGAAGACTTCGGTCTTGTTAGTGATGTGCCCACAAGGCTTAATTGTTGAGTATGTTAATTATGGGGTGTGTTTACATGTGTTGGTGTGTATGGTGCATGGTCATGGCGTCGCATTATCATGTGCATATTTTGGTGAGCAGAGGCTTCGGCCTATTTTGGTGAGCAGAGGCTTCGGCCTATCTTGGTGAGTGCCCTCAAGGCAAGTTTTTGGTGTTGATGGATCCACATGCATACGTCTAGGAGTTGGGTCGCATTGCATACATGTCACATACCCTCGTTGTTGTCTGCGAATGAATAAAGTGACGGCGTGCTATTAGAGCTGTGTGTGTGGGTGTTGTGTCTCAGTGATGCGAAATGATGGTGTGCTATTATCAATGTGAAGTGGTGCTATTCGTTGCCTGATCTATATATTGTTGATCTTATATGTTATTACTTATGAAATGAGACTCATCCTACTGCTTTTATGTTGCTTCTCATGTCGGCAACGTGCAGGTTATAGCGGGTGAAGGTGATCTAGTACCTTCTTTCCAGTGGGTCGAGTCAGCTCTGATACGTAGCACCGGGGGGGCGTTTTTTTGCTTACTGGTTTATTTTAATTGATGTTGAACTCTATTTTCGGGATGTAATTTGATATGGTCAGATTTGGTGATTATTCCGCTGCGATGATTTTATATTTTTATTGACTGTGGTGCTATGTATTACGCGCCCTATGACCTTATATATTAATTTTAGAGATATAATATGTTGGTGTTTTTAAATGTGGCACCCTCTCGTGGTTGCATTAAAACGGTTTTTGCGAACTCTGATTTTTAAATTAACTAAATAATAGTTATTAGTAAAGGGGGTGTTACAGAAACCCAGCCACCAACAAAGGGAAGCAAATAGCCTCGTCTGTCGAAGTGCAAAGAAAGCCTGCCACAGAGAGGATTTTTCCTCCTCTTACAGTTGTCAAAGAAGGCCTCAACCCAGAAGAAGGCCTTAACCTAGATGACGAAGAGATGGGATCTGACTTTTCAGACTCAGCCTGATTTCGACATCATATGTGTCGTCTCAATACTTCCCATTGAGTTCGACGTGATATCGGAAGTTAACGAAGTTTAGCAAGACTTCGACCAAGATATGGCTAAGCATAAGCCAATTTGCTATTATGTACTCAACAATGGCTGCATGGAAGAACAAAGTGCAGTTTTTGAACACCCAAATGGAGGCATGAAGTACCATTTAAAGCCTTTGTTTATTCAGGCCAAAGTTAATAATGTAGGTGTTAATAAGGTTCTCGTCGACGGAGGAGCTGCGGTGAATTTAATGCCTCAACACATGTTGGCAAAAATCGGTAAATCAGATACCGATCTAAGGCCACACAACATTGTTCTCACAAATTATGAGGGCAAATCTGGCTATTCTTTGGGAGCCATAGAGGTGGAGTTGGTGGTGGGAAGTGTTAAGAGATTAACCATGTTTATGGTTATTCCTACCAAGGCCAATTTCAATTTGTTGCTTGGTCGAGAGTGGATCCACGGAGTTGGGGCAGTCCCTTCAACACTCCATCAGAGGATTTCCATCTGGAGAGAGGATGGCCTTGTCGAAAACGTGGAAGGTGACCAAAGCTATTTCTTGGCTAAAGTCGACCATATCACCAAACATACTTTTGACAAACAATTGGCGAACATAGCGCCATGTACTCCCTCTAACACAGCATATGTCCCTCAGGACAATATATATGCTTCACTTGATCTACACCCTACCCACGGCTTCATTTGGGAGAGGGAAGTGATTGAAGAATCAACTCGTCCAAGAGGCTTCTGTAAGCCTACAGGATGGGACGGTCCATAGATGTTGATGATGTCTACACCCAACATATGGGATCGAATTACGGCCTATGTGGCCAAAAATAAGCAAAATGCGGCATTGGAGGCCGAAATAGAACAAATGATGGTTAAACAAACCACAGAAGAACCAATGATGGTTAATCAAACCACTGAAGTTAACAATGAAGTTAACCTTGAAGATAATATGGTCGAAGGCCAAAGGCTTGACTGCGTCTATGATGACGAGCCTTTAGGTTTTGAAAAAGACCCAATGGGTTCGACCAAGAGGATTCAAGCTCAAGATCCTTTAGAAGAAGTTGATTTAGGAGATGGCTCCACAAAAAGGCCAACATTTATCAGTGCCAAAATTGACAAAGGTTTGAGAGATCGAACCATTGAGCTTTTAAAAGAATACAAGGATTGCTTCGCCTGGGACTATAATGAAATGCCTGGACTGCGTCGAGAAGTGGTTGAATTGAAGCTGCCTATTCGACCAGATAGAAAACCAGTGAAGCAAACACCAAGAAGATTTGCACCGCAGATTATGTCGAAGATAAAAGAGGAAATCGAAAGACTACTCAAAAGCAACTTCATCAGAACTGCCAGGTATGTTGATTGGTTAGCTAACATTGTTCCTGTTATTAAGAAAAATGGAACATTAAGAGTCTGCATAGATTTTAGAGATCTAAATAATGCTACACCCAAAGATCAATACCCTATGCCTGTGGCAGAAATGCTAATTGATTCGGCAGCAGGATTTGAATACCTAAGTATGTTAGATGGATACTCAGGGTACAATCAAATTTTTATTGCCGAAGAAGATGTGTCGAAAACAGCATTTCGATGCCCGGGAGCTTTAGGTGTTTATGAATGGGTAGTAATGCCTTTTGGTTTAAAAAATGCTGGTGCAACATACCAAAGAGCAATGAATTCTATGTTTCATGATTTTATTGAAAATTTTATGCAAGTATACATAGATGATATTGTTGTTAAATCTTCGACAGAAAATGGTCATATAGACCATCTTCGACAGTCATTCGAAAGAATGAGAAAATATGGATTGAAAATGAATCCAATAAAATGTGCCTTCTGTGTACGTGCAGGTGACTTCTTGGGATTTGTTGTCCACGAAAAAGGCATTGAAATAAATCAAAACAAGACGAAAGCAATCATGGAAACGAAGGCTCCTTCGACCAAAAAAGAGCTCCAGTCATTATTAGGAAAGATCAATTTCCTAAGAAGGTTCATCTCAAACCTAAGTGGCAAAACTCAAGTTTTCTCGCCATTGCTTCGACTGAAGAAAGAAGATGTGTTCAAATGGGATCCAGAACACCAAAAGGCCTTCGACGAGATTAAGGCTTATCTAGTTAAACCACCTATTTTGTTACCACCTATCAGAGATAAGGTGATGAAATTGTATATAGCAGCATCAGAGCTAACAATAGGTAGCATGTTGGCACAAGAGGATGATAATGGTGTCGAAAGAGCCATATATTACCTTAGTAGAGTTTTAAATGATGCTGAAACTAGATATCATCCAACAGAGAAATTGTGTCTTTGTATGTATTTCTCTTGTACCAAATTAAAGCAATATATAAAACCAATTGATGTGTATGTTTATTCTCATTTTGATATTATTAAACATATGCTGTCGAAACCTATATTGCACAGTCGAATTGGTAAATGGGCTTTAGCCCTTTCTGAATATTCATTAACGTATCAACCTTTGAAAGCTATCAAAGGGCAAATTGTTGCAGACTTTATTGTTGACCATTCATTGGTCGAAGTAACAATTAATCATATGAATATTCGACCTTGGACATTATATTTCGACGGGTCAAGCCATAAAAATGGTTCTGGAATTGGAATATTAATTATTTCGCCAACAAAAATACCAACGAAATATAAATTTAAAATTAAAGAACTTTGCTCTAATAATGAGGCCGAGTATGAAGCCTTGATAACAGGTTTAGAAGTTTTGCTAGAGCCGGGGGCAAAGGCTGTCGAAATTAGAGGTGACTCTGAATTAGTGGTGAAGCAATTAACTAAGGAGTATAAATGCATTAAGGAGAATTTAATCATATACTTCGTCACTGCCAATGCTTTGTTGAAACGCTTCGACTACGTGAACATTGAGCATATACCTCGAATTGAAAATCACGAAGCAAATGATTTAGCACAAATTGCTTCAGGCTATAGAGTTTATCCAACAAAACTCAGTGAATTAATAGAGATCAAGGAGAAATTAATTTCGACGGATTGTTCTGAAGATGAATTGTCATTGCCAAAACTTGGGGGGGGGGCAGACAAGTCAGAATTATTATTTCTTCCAAGTGAAAATGGCGAAATTTTTGCCATTGACAATATGTCGAATGATGATTGGCGAAAACCAATTGTCGAATACTTGGAAAACCCAACAGGAACAACAAATCGAAGAACCAAGTATAGGGCATTAAGCTACGTAATTATTGGAAACGAGTTGTTCAACAAAACTCCTGAAGGGGTTTTGCTTAAATGCCTTAGTGAAAATGAGGCATACTTAGCAACATCCAATCCTCATGGTGGAGCTTGTGGGTCTCACCAAGTAGGCCACAAGATGAAATGGCTCTTGTTTCGACAAGGAGTATACTGGCCAACTATGCTAAAAGATTGCATAGATTTTGCTAAAGGATGCCAAGAATGTCAAAAACACACAGGAATACAACACGTACTTGCAAGTGAATTACATTCAATAGTAAAACCTTGGCCGTTTAGAGGTTGGGTCTTAGACATAATTGGTGAAATTAAACCAACGTCGTCGAAAGGCCACCGTTATATATTAGTGGGTATTGACTACTTCACCAAATGGGTCGAAGCTATTCCCTTAGCTAAGGTAGACCAAGAGGCAGTAATGGACTTTATTCAAAACCATATTTTATATAGGTTTGGGATACCAGAAACCATTACCACAGATAAAGGTTCAGTTTTTACTGGTCGAAAAATGGTAAATTTTACCTCTGAAAATGGATTGAAGTTATTAAGTTCGACACCATATTATGCTCAAGCAAAATGGTCAAGTCGAAGCAGCCAATAAAATTATCATTAATATGATTAAAAAACATATTGAGCAAAAGCCTAAGAATTGGCACAAACCTCTTGATCAAGCATTATGGGCTTGTCGAAATTCTCTTAGAGAATCAATTAACACTACTCCATTCAAACTCACCTTTGGGCATGATGCAGTATTACCTGTCGAAATATATCTACAGTCAACCAGAATTCAAAGGCAATTCGAGATCCCATCAGATCATTATTGGGACATGATTTTAGACGAATTGGTTGATTTAGACGAAAAAAGGTTATTTGCATTAGATATCTTTACAAGGCAGAAAGAAAGAGTAGCTAAAGCCTACAACAAAAAAGTTAAATCAAAAACTTTTGTCATTGGGGACTTTGTGTGGAAAGTTATCTTACCTATGGACAAAAAAGATAGAGCCTTAGGTAAATGGTCACCAAATTGGGAAGGGCCATTTAAAATTTTACAAGTTTTCTCAAACGGTGCTTATGAAGTCGAAGAGTTAAGCGCTGATAATCGAATTTTGCGTATAAATGGCAAGTACTTAAAAAGATATAAGCCGGTGTTGCAAGAAATTAAGATAACGCAAGATTAAGAGAACGGGAGAATATAAATATGGCACTCATGCCAAAGAATATTGTCGAAATACAAATTGAGTAAAATGCTGTCAGAATACAAATTGAAAATTAAATTACAAAAGAAACTTTAAGCCTCTCAAAGGCTGCTCTGGCATGCCTCAATCTAGTATTCAAGAGGGATTCTTCCTCAGTTAGCCTCTTAACTGCCTCATCATGTCTCTGAACCCTCTCCAAGTGTTCGATAGCCAAGGTTGCCTCAGATCGAAGTGCATTCTCTAAAGGAATTGAAGATCTCTGTTGAACAGAAATTTTCTTCTTTTCTTCCGCTTCAATCTTCGACTGCAACTCCTTGATTTGAGCCTGGTATGTCGAAATGTTCGCATCACAGTCAGCTATTTCCTTGGAATTAGTTGCTGCTTGAATTTCCAGGGTCGAAATCTTGCTTTCTGAGGATTCGACAGTGGCACTTTCCTCTCTCAGAAGCTCAAGCTCACGCTCCTTGTTCACAACAGTGCTCTTCCTTTTCTGTATATCTCTGGAAATCTGCTCCAATAAAGGCTCAAATTCGACAATGAAACATAAAAGAGAGTCACTGGAGCCAGAGTTATTAATTTTGTTGAGCAAAGATTTGAGTTTGTAATAGAGCATATGATCTGCTTCGATAGCCTTGAACAGATCTATCTCAAAGAGGGATGCTTGAAGTTCTCGAATCAGATGTTCTTTAGGCCCTCCAGAGGAATCGCCAACAAAGGCAGTCGAAACACTTGGCTTACTTTCTGTTGAGGATAAACCACTCACCATTCGCTTGAAAGCCTCAAGAGGGTCTTTACGTTTTAGATCCAAAAGTTCTTGTTCTTGAGGGCTCAGAGTGGTGTCATGTGTCGGAGGCATAGAGAGTGGAGGATTAGCTGCCTCAAGGGATTCACTTTTCCCTTCATTGTTACCGTCGTCTTCACTCTCCTCCTCGTTGTACTCTTGTTCTTCCATGTTTGGAGAAGAAGATATGCTGATCTCAGCTCCACTTTGGCCAGCATCAGGGCTTTCATCGACGTCCATAGCAGCATGCTCTGGGCCATGATCAGAAACTTCCTTTGCAGTTTCAGCAAGAGGAGTTGTTTTGACCAGCAGTGTAGCTTCGACAACAGGTGTTTGCTCTTTGTCTTCGACACCTTCTCCAGCAATAAGTATTTTTGAAGGGGAATGAGTGGAGGTAGGCGTAACCTGCTTTGTTGGAATTTCTGGGTTAACAGTTTCAGTTCCCTAAAAAATGAAGCAAAGTGAGTATTACCACAGATAAATAAAATTTTCGGAAAAGATATAGGCTTCAATCAATCACCTTAGCTTTGATGTTTACGACTAAAGAGTGTGCACTCTTGATTTTCTTGATAAGCCTTCTTGGAGCTTTTTCTTCTTTTTGTTGTCTTGAGAATGTTTTGTCTTTCTCTCTCTTTCTGCTTCAGGAATTTGAACCTTGACAGGCTTAGTCCTGAGTAGTGGTGTCTCATCAGACTGAAAAACGCAACACTCATATAAGCATAAGCAAGAAAAATAGAGTAAATATAAATAGACAAGACTTTGAGAGTTTTGACCACTGGATCGCTCACAACTCTTGGTTTAACCATTCTTGTTTTCTTTGGATTGGAAGTTAAGGAGCTACTTGTTCTTTTTCGACTCTGCAAAACAGATAACCGATCAGTCGAAGAGTACAAGGAGATGATACAAAGAGTAAATAAAGAGGTACTCACTTTTTGTTTTTCTTCTTGAAGAGGTTGTTTTCTTGTTGACGAAGCTTCAACATCTTTTTTCTTCTTCTTCGTTGCTGCGCCATCTGTCGAAGACGATGTGATAGGAACAGCTACAAATATTCGACAAACAAGTGTTAATACAAAATACACAAAGGAGAAATTTATTTTTCCCTAAGAAGTCTTGTGAATCACCTTCTCTAATGGAGGACAAGATTCGACTATGTTGAATATCTAAATGAAGATGACCCTCAAAAGTGTATATGTCCTGCTTAGTCGAAACTACTTTCTCAGCTGTTTTATTCGAAAAATCAAATAGCTCCTTAGTCGAACCACATACAAACCATTCTGGAATGGGTGACCAAAATGCCAAAGCCAGTTCACTGGTTGGTAAAGGTGGAAATTTAATTTTGTTTTGTGTTAAAGCAAAAAAGTATTTATCGGGTACATAAGGTGGAAAAATCATAGTTGGAATTTTATCAAGAATTTTTTGTTTAAAAACCTTTGCAGCTTGAGAAACAGTTCGACGAAGATTAGTTGGATCATATACAGTTTCGAAGTATTGTTGAAATGCTCTAATTTCTTGAATATGTATACCTTTCGACTTGGTCTTCTTTTTCTGCGAAGAAGGAAAAGCAGATATTAGTTTGACCAATAGAGTAGCCTCTTCGACACCAGTGAATTTCCTGGTGAGATACTCTGTCCACCACTGAGAAAATTTGTGGGTACAGGAGAAAGTTGGCTCAAAAGGGAGGGGAGTAAGATGAAAAGAATCATCAGAAAAATTGTTGAGACGATTTATCCATTCCTCCTCATTCTCAGGAACCAACAGTTCCTTCTTAGACCTGAAAAAAGGGCTGGGTCGAAGTTGACACAACCCACATTGTCGTGCATGTAAACTAGGATGATGTGGGAATACACCAAATTGGTTTGATGATTTCCCAGGAGAGATTCGAGATGATAACAATTGGGGAGTTAAAAATGCCTTCCAAATTTGGTTAGTCTCTTGCTCTTCATCAGGGTTATCAGCAGGGAATTCCCTAGTGAACCAAGGTGGTCCATAAGTTCTTCCAGCAAAAGGGGCCATGGAAGGAGAAAATTCGATACAATTCAAAAACATGTCGAAAGCTTGTGAAAAGAGATCTTCGACAGATACTCCTATTTGTTTAGGTTTTAACAAAGCAAGTCGTACACCTTCGACCCCTCTGTTAGAAACTACATCGAGACAATCATCAGGGATGTACATTGTTAATTTTGAATTGAAAATGGCAATGAGCCACAATTGAAACAACCAAATTGGTCCAAAGACCAAATATTTTCCTTCTGGTTTAAGTCCTTTCAAATCAATAACCCCTTGTCTCAAGCTGTCGAACAAAGACCCTAAAATAAGGGCGGGCAAGTTGATGTTTCGACATTGATGTAATTGAATGGCCAGGGGGATGTACATCTTAGCCACTTGAAGTGATGAAGAACAGAATACATAGAAGGATAACCAGAAAGTAAGAAAAGCAATGTGCTCTTCATCGGAAACATCCTTCGACCCGGTAATATGTTTCTCTTCAATATACCCTTTAAAGCTGGCTTTCTTGAAGTCAAATTCACAATCAGTACGGGTAGAAGGGTCGAAAATTTCCCCTAACGGTTTCAAACCCGTTATAGCTGCCACATCAAGCAAAGTGGGGGCAAGCATGCCGCACTTTAAATGAAGACTATTAGTGGTGATGTCCCAAAAATGTAGAGAAGAAAGAAGCATCGGGCTTTGATACTTAGGCCCATATCTTGAGATTTGAATCAGGTCGAAAATTCCCTGACTCTTCCAAATATCTCCTTTCTTCGACTCAATCTTGTTAAGCCAGTCGATATAGAGTGTGTTTTTCTCAGTTGGTGGTGAAGATCGAAAAACCCTATTCGGGTTGCTCATGAAATCCATCACATGTGGACCCTCACTGAAGATCCTGGGGCTGAGTCTATGGTAACTAGGGAAAACGTCCCTAATCTTAGGTGAATCATCATCAGCGAGAGGAAGGGGGCCTAAAAATGCATGCTTTGAAGGTTTAGAGAAAGGGATAAGTACCTGAGACCGGTAAATTTGTGTTTCCTCCAAGAGCAGGTTCAGAAATAAGGGTTTTCTTCTCAGAGGTTACAGTATGAGGTTTTATGGTGGAAGAAGACGCCATTGTTAGAAGCAGAAAGCTAGTGGAGAAATAGAAGCACTTCGTAGTGTTTGTTTGTTTCGTGAAATGAAGAAGGAGAAGAAAACACAATACTCGCAGAAGAAGGTTTAATGGAGGTTCGCAGGGAAGAAGAAGAAGATGAAGATTCTGAAAAAGAGAAATGAAAGGGTACAGCTTCTTTTTATAGCCGTTTTACCACGTTTTAAAAATAAAATAAAATAAAATAAAATAAAATATGTTGGTAATCGTGGCTTTAGTGGGAAGCGTGGGATTGTGGAAAATCTCAACAGTTAACTTTGCGTACGTGGCGCACTCTCGTTGGAAGAAGGCGCCAGCAAGCTATACTTTTGCCCAGAAACGTCCCCTCATATTCTGAGAAAAGATATGAAATGATAACATAAGATTTCATGGGATAGTCGAAAGAAATTTCAAAAAGTCATTTTCTATCTTCATTCAAGAATTCAGTCGAAAACGTCTTTTTGGGGGGCAATTTGTTAGCCTGCATTTTCGACAGGCTCAATTAAATGCAGTCAATAATGCTGACTTGTCATTTTAAAGAAGAGATGTTGATATTTGATATTGAGAAAGGTGTTGTGAAGAGTAATTTCGACTATGCCTAAGGTTTAATGAAACTGAGAGTTTAAAGACAAAGTTTTCGATGAGAAAGACGTTAAAGAGTTTAGTCGAAGACAGAGCAGTGTTGTTGTCGAAAGCGTGGGCATTTATATGTCAACAAGGTTTGACTCAATGCATTTAGGAAGAGGGCTTGATATTTCGACAGCAAGAATCTGTGTACAGGAGGAATCAGCGTAGCACATAACTTAGCGAAAATTGGAAAGCTGAAGCTGGTAGTTTCGACAGGAAGTTGAATAATATTCAGATAACAGGTTAAGTCAAAGAGTGTTGGTAGAAAAAGACAGCAGCAATGTGGTCGAAAGATGGAGCAGTTATCTAGTCTTATCTAGTCGAAATAGCAGTTATTTCATTTAGAAAAACCGCTGAGCGGTTATTGTTTTTCTTTTATTATAAATAGGAGTTTTCTCGTAGAGTAAAGGGTCGCAATTTCATTCTATACAAACGTTCAGAAAACACTCATACTTTCACATAAGAGAAAAACGAGTTACTGAAGAACAATGTATGTGATCTGCGTACCAAACCTCTTACATTCAGCAATCTATTTACTATTTCTTTAAAGATTCCTGCAGTTTAGTGGTTCTTCTTTACTAGTTCCTGCAATTTACTGTCTTTCGATTTCATTTCTTTTATTTACACTTTCTGCACTTTATTACAATTCATTGCATTTCTGCATTTCTTCTTAAACACATGCATTTCTTCATCGTTTTACTCCATTAAAACAGTTATCATCATAAACATCAATAACTTTAATAAAAACTTTAATTCACAAATGTTCTGAGATGTTTCTAGTTGATCTCACAAGCAACACACACGTGTAACTAGCGGTGTTTACCAAAAATCACGGTAAACACACGGTAAGATACCTACCTAGTAGAGGTGTGAGATATGAGATTTTGCTAAAACCTAAGGGTATGTTTGAGAGGGGGTTTTGCGAGGGAAAGGGAAGGGAGGGCTTGAAAAATATTTGTCGATATTTTAATATGTATTTGAAATTTTAAAAAATTAAAAAAACAAGTTAATTGATATTAATATAACATTTTTTATCACATTTGATTTATGTTTAGAGACATTTTATAGCTTCTTCAATTTAGAATTGAAAAATATGCCCTCCCTTCCCCTCCCAAAACCCCCTCCCAAACATACCCTAAGGTACGAGTATGTTAATATAAATTTTTAAAATATACTAACCAATATTATACTAAATTGATGCTAAATTGCTTGAGAGATTAGATTCTCGATTACTCGAATTTATAATAATATTTTTATACAAAATAAAATAGAAAAAAAAATAATAAACACCTGGAAATATCTTTCCTAATTTACTACATTACATATCAAAATAGAATAAAAATATTGAGCAACTCTTTTGCCATACGAAAAAATTTATTTTAGAGAAGGCCTGTAAGGTTAGGGAGAATCACCAACTTTAGTGATTCATGATTTACCGTTAGGAGAATTCATGATTTAAACCAAATCACAACTAGTGCGACTGAAAGATCTAACCATCTATGTTAATTTACTACATCACGAATCAAAATAGAATCCAAGAAATATATAGAAAAGCAACTTTCCTAATTTACCATAACAAAAATCAAAAGGATAAAAATATGGTACGATAAGAAATGTGCGAAACACACTAACTTTTTTTCTATCAGCACATGGATAGTGTTGTGTGATAAGGGTCCCCACTTTATAGTTATTTTCTGATATTTTTTCAAAATTTCCTTCGTAGCATCTAGCACTGCTCAAATCAAAAAAAGAATCAAAGAAATGTATAGAAAAAGAATTTTTTAATTTGCCATATAACAAGTCAAAAAAATCATGAAATATATACAGGGAAACGAAATTTTTTGGAAAAGCAATGGATATTTACATAACATGTTAGAATAGAAAACAAGTCAGGATGGCCAAGTGGTCTAACATGTTTTTCTAAAACAAACACCGTTGCAAGATAGCCAAATACACCAACAAGTTGTCAACCAAATAAAATATTTTACCCTCTTTGTTTTCTTGCCAATGCAAAGCGCTCCATAACCAAGAAAATGATCAATTAAGCTAGAAGGGTAAGGCACTTAGACATCCAGTCAACGATCAATCTCACTCCACACCTTCAATGAGAAATCACATCACAAAAACAAGTGTTGTGAATCCTCCAAGTCATGCCTACAAAAGGCACAAATCGCCTCCTCCTCCGAAGAAATAACATGACGACGCAATAACAAAGAACAAACTGGTATGCATCGTTGTTCTATTTGAGATAGAGTTAAATATTTTTTATGATGTGTCATTTTATGATTAGCTGACGCTGTAAAAAATCTTGTACACGAACTATGTATATAAATTAAATTCTTATTTATATTACAAAAATTAGGGGGAAATCTACATGCAATGGGGAAAATAAAAGCATCATAAAAAAGCAATAGGAAAATCTATTTTTCTAACTAAATAATAATATTTGTTTAGTTTTAATTGCATTTTTGGTTCTCTATTTTTCATAATTCATTATTTTAATCCCTGATTTTATAATTGAACTTATGGTCCAAAAAATCGTAGGTTTTAAAAAAATAAAAGACCAAAAATATATAATTAAAAAGTGTGGTGATTAAATTTGTAAAAAAGAAAAAGAATAAGACTGAATTTGTGAAAAATAAAATAGTGAGACTAAAATAAATTAGATTTTAAAAAATATGAAACCATGAATGCAATTAAACCAATTTTTTGTATATCTCATTGTGGGATGGGATTGGTATGTACCTTTTTAGTACCCATCAAAAAATAATTTTTGGAGTCGTCAAAAAAATAATAATTTTTGGTATGTAGTGGGGTAGTGCCAAAATTTTGAACAAATTTTCTATATGGCCTATATTTTATTCTTATTAGTTACACACTTTGTTATTTATTTTAGGCTTAATTACAATTTTGGTCCCCCTATTATGACCAATTTTCGATTTTGGTCCCTGAACTTTAATTTGACGATTTTGGTCCCCCTATTTTCCCAATTTGAAAAATCAAAGTCCCCCACCCCAATTTTGACTCAGTTTGACTGACTGATCCTACGTGGCAGCCCACGTGGACTGCCACGTAGGCACACCCCCCCCCCCCCACCCCACCCACCCCACCCCTCCACTGTTTGTCTTCCCCACCGATCCCCACCCCCACCCTCCACTGTTCCCCTTCGCCCCTCCCACCCCACACCCCACCCCCCACCGTGAACCCCCCATCCCCACCGTAAACCCCCCTTCCTTCCCCTTCCCCTTCACCGGATCTGCGAGAGAGAGAGAGACGCAGAGAGAGCGGCGGTGAGCGAGAGAGAGCGACGGAGCGACGGTGAGCGAGAGAGAGCGATGGTGAGCGAGAGAGAGGGAAAGCGAGGGGGGAGGGGAGAGACGGTGAGCGAGAGAGAGAGGGAAATCGAGGGGGAGGGGAGAGACGGTGAGCGAGGGAGAGAGGGAAATCGAGGGGGGGGGGGAGAGACGGTGAGCGAGAGAGAGAGGGAGGTGCGAAGGGAAGGGGTCACGGTGGGGGGGTGGGAGGGGTGGGGTGGGGAAGAGGGGAAGATGCGAAGGAGAGAGAGAGCGACGATGGGGTGGGGTGGGGGTGGGGTCGGTGGTGGGGGGGGTTGGGGTGGGGTGGGGGGGTCGGTGGTGGGGGGGTGGGGGTGGGGGTGGGGGTGGGGGTGGGGTGGGGTGGGGGGGAGGGGGGTTCACGAGGAAGAAGAAGGGGTGGGGGTGGGGGGTGGGTGTGTGCCTACGTGGCAGTCCACGTGGGCTGCCACGTAGGATCAGTCAGTCAAACTGAGTCAAAATTGGGGTGGGGGACTTTGATTTTTCAAATTGGGAAAATAGGGGGACCAAAATCGTCAAATTAAAAGTTCAGGGACCAAAATCGAAAATTGGTCATAATAGGGGGACCAAAACTGTAATTAAGCCTTTATTTTATAGATTCACTTCTTTTAACACCTCTCTCACCAATTTATCCCAAATAGGTAGCTCAGTTGGCGAGCTATGGGACTCCGAAGGAGTGCACCAAATGAGTGCAAGAAGGAGGTCATGGGTTCAAACCCTGGAAACTAACATTTCCCCCACCCCCACTAACCTTGCCTATAAAAAAAAACCTCTCACCAAATTAAAATGTGAGTAATTAATAAAGGAAATAATGTAAAATTAATGAGGTTTTGTCGGCACCACTCGAAACTCATACACGCAAAGTGAAAGTTCTAATTTCTAAATGTTATGAATATTTATATTAGTGGATGTCCACCACCCTTCTCTCTTCTTCTCATTACTCTCTAGTGTAATGACCTTTTATTATAAACCACTCACTTACAAATCTTTCACCTATAAATAGAGTTCACCCACAAGTGAAATGATGTACTTGAGAAGTGAATAATACAAAGCTCCTATATTCTTCTTCTTTGTTCTTGATCCTTACATTTTCTTCATCTTTCTTCTTGTTCTTTATATCTTGTTTGATAACACGTAATCAGCACCAAACTCTACCATAGGATTGATGGCATAATCATCTCGTTCTCTTTCTCTATGGAAGTTGCGGCATAATCATCTTAAGGATCTATTGCAAGAATAAGTTTTCTTCTTGTTATTCTTCTTCTTCTCATTATTTTTTATTTGTGATATTGTTTATATTTTATCTCATTTTATGTTTTATCTCATTTTGTATTCATTTATCATCGTTGATGAAAATTTGTTATATAGTTCTTGAAGAACAATAAATCGATTATCCAAGCATCCCTGAAGGATTGCACAAATAGCTATTTCTATGTGCGTTTGTGATAGAGTTCCTGAAGAACTTAAAATTTAGGCTTAAAGGTACTTTTAGTCCCTGCAAATGTCACAATAATCCAGTTTAGTCCCTGCAATTCCAAAACTTTTAAAATAGACCCTGCAATTACTAAACGTTACTACTTTTAGTCCCTGCTGTTAGTTTAGGCTTAACACTGTTATCTTTTGATGATGTGGCACACCCCCCACCCCCCACCCCCCCCCCCCCCCCCCCCACCCCACCCCCCCACCCCCCCACCCCACCCCCCTCTCCTCCCTCTCCTCCCCTCCTCCCCTTCGCCTCTCCGCCTCTCCTCCTCCCCCCTCCCCTTCGCCCCCCCCTCCCCTTCGCCCCCTCCTCCCCTTCGCCCCCCCTCCCCTTCGCCCCCCCCCCCCCCTCCCCTTCGCCCCCCTCCTCCCCTTCGCCCCTCCTCCCCTTCGCCTCTCCTCCCCTCCTCCCCTTCGCCTCTCCGCCTCTCCACCAACGAATCTGTTTCGTTTTCTTCTTGTGTGAATCTGTTCTCGTTCTCAAACCTAGAAACACTCGATTTTTCACCATCATTGATTTCTCTCACCCATCACCTGTTTCGTTTTCTTCTTTCCAATTCCATCCCCAATTTGAAATCACCCTAAACCCTAATTCCATTCAATAGGCGCTGCACCAAAACAACAGTGATCCCGTAGCGAATCTGTGGGTTTCAAAAGATGGAAATTTGTGAACCAAATCTGAACCCAGTATGGAAATTTGTGGGTTCCGAACGATGGGTTGTGACTTGAAACTTCTGGGTTTGGATGATGCGATTCTGGATTTGACGAAGAGGATTTTGATGGAATGATAAAGAAGGGGATTTTGATGGAAGAAGTTGAAGGATTGTTGAGGGAGAAGAGGAAGAAGTTCTAGTTGTTGTTTATTGTTGTTGCTGCGTTTCATCACAAGAAGAAGAACAAAGAACGTGGTGACCAGAGGGGGGGGTTCACGAGGAAGAAGAAGGGTGGGGGTGGGGGGGGGGTGGGGGGGGTGGGGGGGGTGGGGTGGGGGGGGGGTGTGCCACATCATCAAAAGATAACAGTGTTAAGCCTAAACTAACAGCAGGGACTAAAAGTAGTAACGTTTAGTAATTGCAGGGTCTATTTTAAAAGTTTTGGAATTGCAGGGACTAAACTAGATTATTGTGACATTTGCAGGGACTAAAAGTACCTTTAAGCCTAAAATTTAATATCAATGCATCCTTGAAGTATTGTTCATAATATGGTTTTTCTTGATCATCACGGAAGAAGTATTGTGGTATAGTTCCTGAAGAACTAGGATTGCACAAAGAATTATTTTTTTATCACTGCTTGTGATACAGTTCCTAGAAATCAAGAGAAATGACATATAATTTATGCCTCAAATATTCTCATAAATTAGCAAAATGAGAAAATATTTCCAAAAATATTATGAATGAAGATTATGTGATATGGTGATTGAAAAGAATACTCACAAACCACCGAATGAATTGAAGTTCATTCCCAGAAGTGAATGATTCACATTATAATTTTAGTACAACAAAATATTATTTATTTATATAAGTACCATCAAAATATATATACATGTCCATGAGTCGTTTTTGCTTAAAATAGGAGCAAGTTGTTCTTGATGTCATAACTCCACTTCTCCAAATTCGACGGCATTTGTTTGATTTGCTAAGTGAAGTTTTCATTAAAATTCTGTAACTGATATATTGATTAAATAGATCAATAATAAAGCTCTGTATGTGCTTCTATGTGTCATTTTTAATCAAGTTTTATGTTTATTTATTTAATAATTTATATATTGTCTATCTATATTCTATATGCACAATTAACCAAATTTTCTTCACATCTTATATTTATCTAATTTGCTTAATTTTTCATGAAAATTATTTCTTGATCATTACTATAATCTATCGTCTAACAAATTCATGGGAAAATGCAACATGACCTTATAACAGAGATATTATTACGCTCTCGAGTATACTATGGCCGAATATTATTACTTGACTATGGTGTTATTGCACCTTCCACAAAAAGTCATTGGAATATCATGAGGCTCATTCCACTAGTACTGCTTCATTCCTAGAAATGAATGTAGCAACACATGATAACAAAATAATGAATTTTTGATGAAAAATCATGAGACTCGTCCCACTAGTACCGCTTCATTCCCAGAAGTGAATGTAGCGACACACAAACACATATGGGAAAACTTGTGGTCGTGGTCTTATTCATAATGGGGTCGTACCTGTCGTACTCCAAAACATTTTGTTGATTTCTATCAACAATCACTTAAAAATAAAGATAAAAGGATTGAGACAAATTTTGCTTATGAAGATGATGGTAATACGGATGTTACTCACTTGGATGTTGCTGATTTCTTCACTGATCCTGATGGAAATATTGATCACCTTATTGTAGATGGATATGATAAAATAAATTTTTTATGTTTTGAATTTCCTATGCTAATAATAATAAAGATGTATATTTAAGTGTGTTTTCAACTTCCGTAGATTATGTTCAGATAATTCAATTATAAAGTTTTTATTCTTTCTCGTGCTTTTCTCTTATCATTTATTATTTATTTATTATTTTTGGATAGAATAAGTATTGACATGTTGGCGAGAGTTTGGAGAACTATTACACCGTCGAAGGTTAATGTGTTTGGTTGGCGTTTGCTTCGGGATTCATTGCCAATGCGTGGTAATTTATTTCATCGCCATGTTATAGCAACGGAGGAAGACTCTTTATGTCTGTTGTGCTGGCAGCAGTGTGAATTAAACCAGTACCTCTTTTTGCAATGCTATTTTGCTGCCGAAATTATAAAGTTTTTATTCTTTCTCGTGCTTTTCTCTTGTCATTTTTTATTTATTTATTATTTTTGGATAGAATAAGTATTGACACTAGCATCAATAATGGAGATATGTGTCTCGTTAATAGCGGAACTACCCATACAATTTTAAAGGATGAAAAATATTTCTCTTAATTAGTAAAGCGAGAAACGAATGTTAGTACTATATATGGCTCTTCACAGATAATTGAAGGCTCCGGAAGAGCTAATATTCTGTTATCCGAGGGAACAAATTTACACATTGAGAATGCATTATATTCACCGAAGTCACGTCGAAATTTATTAAGTTTCAAAGATATCCGTCTAAATGGATATCATGCATATTGAAACGAGAGATGAAGGGGATATTGAATATCTTTAAATAACGAGACATACATTTGAAAAAATAAGTGTAGTGGAAAAGTTGCATGCCTTTGTCTCTGGTTTGCACTACACTTATATTAGTGCGATTGAAGCACATGTTGTAAACCAGAAGTTTACAAATCACTAAAAATTTGTTGCTTGGCATGACCGGTTGGGCCATCCCGGATTCATAATGATGCGAAAAATAATTGAGAACTCATGTGGTCATCAATTGAAGAACCAGGAGATTCTTCAATCCAAAAAGTTCTCATCTGTAACGCCCAAATATTTAATTAAATTATTTAATTAAATATTTAGGTATTCCATTATTTATTTATTTATTTATTTAATTGGTGTAAATATATTAGCTTTGACTAAGAGGCGTATAATTGGAATCAGGAGGTGGTGCTAGTGATCGGGCTTAAGTTGGAGGAAGCCCGCGATCCAAGCCCAAGGTGTAGGCGCATGAGGGGAGTGTGGTGAGGGTTGGAGCATTGCGCATTTTTGAGAGGAAAAGAAAGAAAGGCTTGCGAAATAGAGAGAGGAGAAGAGAGAAAGGGTGTACGGCGCGCACAAGGGAGAAGAGGAGAAGAAGAGGATTCGCAAATTCCAAGGGAGAGAAGAGAAGCTCGGTTGCTGTGGTTTATTGGTGTTCCCGTGGAGAGATCATCATCTTCGGAAAACCTAAGGTAAGGGTGGGTTTACTTTATAATAGGGCATATGATGGGATGTATGTGGGGTTAGGATCTATGTCACTCTTGGTTGTGAATTTCGAGTGAATTGATGTTGTTTGTTTTGTAAAAACGTATTGATGATGATATGATGCATGCTAGGTGCTTGTCGAAAGGTATTGGAATTGCTATGTAAAAATTGAGGTTTGATGATGATTATAAAAGAAATTGGTGTTTTGATGTTGTCTTGGATGTATATGAGGTGTTGGTGAATTTTGTGATGTTGATGTTCAAGTCCTAGGCGCCTTAGGCGCCATTGTTGTTGTCATTGTCATGCGTTGTTGTTGCTGTCTGGGCGCCATGGGCGCATGTTGCCTGTCTGTGTTGCGTTCAGTGTTGCTGTCCTGGCGCAGAGGCGCCATGGGCGCAGGCTCCCTGTGCCTGGGCGCCAAGGGCGCCTAATTTTGGCTGCCCGTGTTGCGTTCCTAAGTTGTGTTTCCGTGTAGTTATGCTGCCTGTGTCTAAGTGCTGGCGCCAATGTTGCTGCCTGCGCCAGTTTTTGTGTTGCTGCCTGTGACTAAGTGCTGGCGCCAATGTTGCTGTCTGCGCCAGTTTTTGTGTTGCTGCCTGTGTCTAAGTGCTGGCGCCAATGTTGCTGCCTGCGCCAGTTTTTGTGTTGCTGTTTCTGTCTAAGTGCTGGCGCCAATGTTGCTGCCTGCGCCAGTTTTTGTGTTGCTGATTCTGTCTAAGTGCTGGGCGCCAGGATCCCCTTCCTGCGCCAGTTTCTGTAGTGTTGTCTTGCTGGGCGCCAGGATCCCCTTCCTGCGCCAGTTTCTGTGTTGCTGTCTTGCTGGGCGCCAGGATCCCCTCCCTGCGCCAGTTTCTGTTGCTGGCCAGTTTCCAGCGTGTTCCCTGCTAGGCGCGCACTGGGCGCCATTTTCAGGATGTTGCCCAAATGTTCCCCGGTTTTGTTTTTGACATATCTTTTGACTCGGGTGTCCGTTTTAAGTGTTTCAAAGTGCGTTGTGAAGCTTATTCAGTTTCCTATTGTTATATTCTATTTTAAAGTAAAAATTACTATTTTTCTGATAGTTTCTGGGCGCCTCAAGTGGCTGTCCCCGGTGGTCGTTGTTGTTGGCGTTGTAAAATTATTTCGGTGTCTAAAACCCTTTTAGTGTCCTGTTGCTGCCTGGTTATGTCTTGGGTACTGTGTTGTGTTGTGAGTTGCTGCTGCGCGTCAATCTAGTGCTGCCATGTTGATGTTAATGACGATGGGTCTAATGACCAAATGATTTCGATGTTGTTAATGACGATGGGTCTAATGGTCAAATAATGATGATGATATGGACGATGTTGTTGCTGTGATGACTATGATCTGCTGGTTGTTCATGAGTCGCATGCATTACATACGCATATATTGACGATGTAAGGTTTCGGCCTCGAGCTATTGACGATGATGATGCTCAAATATTGACGATGTGCCCAATGGCAAAATTATTGACGATGATGGTACCACATGCATTGCACTTCATACATCCATCCTTATCATTGATGATATTACGTTTGGTTGATATGTATATATATTTATGTGACAGATATAAATATTGATGTGGTTGTGTAGTAACTGCTGTATATGTATATATTAATATTGTTGTTATATATATTAATATGGTGGTTATATATATATATATATATATATATATATATATATATATATTGCTGTGGTTGATGTAGTTCATTACTCTGACATACTGCCTATCATAAACTTTATTATACTGTTTGAGACTCGCCCCTTATGTTGATTATTACCCTACAGGTAACAGTATGTGAAGGCGTATAATCATTCATCCCTTGAGTCGGTCGTTGCTCTGATACGTAGCACCTGGGGGGCAAACATTAGCTATTTTAGTTGTTATGTTATGTGATACTGTTGGATGTTTTGTATTAGTGCCGCTAACAATGTTTTGGGAACTGTTTCCTTTTATTCCGCTGCGTGATGATGAACTATTATTGTGTAGACTGACTAGTTGTTGAGGGTTCGCCCATTATTTGATGAGCTACGTATCATGTCTTTTGAAATGATGATTTATTATCAATTTGTGTTTGTTGATTTGAAGTAAATGTAGCATTCCTTTTTGGATGAACTTAAAAATAATTTTTAAACTCTGATATTTTTATTATAAATTGCCGGGTAGAAATGGGGTGTTACATCATGTATCTCTTGTTCACAAGGGAAGTTGATAATTAGACCATCGCCAACAAAAAATAGAAGTGAATCTCTCAATTTTTGGGAACGTATACATGGTGATATTTGTGGGTCATTACACCCACCTTGTGGACCATTTAGATACTTTATGATTTTAATCGATTCATTAACTAAATAGACACATGTATTTGTCGTCAACTCACAACTAGAAATTTGGGTATTTATCGTCAACTCACAACTAGAAGTTTGTTTGCTACTCTAACGTCACTAAGAGCTCATTTTTCTAAATTGTCTAGAAAATATCTCACGAGTATGATATGTCTATTAGAATTGATATTGGACATCACGTAGTATATGTTCATTCATAAAATGGTCTTGAAGAACCATTCTTTAGACGCCTAAAGTTAATTATATGACTGATACTCATGAGATAAGAACTTTCAATTTCTACTTGGGAACTTGCAATTTTGCATGCTATAACATTAATTCGCATCAAGTCAACAAGTTATCACAACTCTTCCCCTTTACATTTGGTTTTTGGTCACGAACCTAATATTTCTAATCTTAAAACTTTTTTGGATGTGCAGTGTATGATCCAAATTCTCCGTTCACAATGCACTATGATAGGTGCTCAAAGAATTTTGGGAATATATATTGGATATAAATCTCCATGTATAATAAAGTAATTTGAGCCAACAATTGGAGATTTGTTTATCGTCCAGTTTGATGATTATTATTTGATGAATTAAATTTCTCAACATTAGGGGGAGAGAACAAGGAGTTGAAAAAAGAGGTCAGTAGGAATGAATTATCATTGTCTCATCTTTATCCTCAAACTAAACAATGTGAACTAGAAGTTCAAAAGATTATTCATTTGCAAAGCTTAGAAAATCATCTACCAAATGCATTCACTGATCCAAAGGTGTGACCAAATCATACATATCAGCTGCTAATGCTCCAATAAAATGGATGTCCCTGTTGGACAATCGAATATTGCAAATGAGTCTCAATCGCGCCTGAAGCGTGGTAGACCAATCGATTCCAAAGATAAAAATCCTCGAACAAGAAAATGAGCTAAAACCAAAGATGGTCCAAGCGAGGATATAGAAACTCTAAAAGAGTCTTCAGACATAACTAACATTTCAGTTCAAAGAAGAACTAATCAGGTACCTGAAAAATTCTGAAATTAAAGAGATCTCAATGAATTATGTCAATAATGAAATACAATGGAACCGAAATGAAGTCAACGTTGACGATATTTTCACATAAAATATAGCGCTAAATGTGATAAATGATAAGTATCATGAACCAAAGTCTACTAAAAATTGTAGGAAAAGTGAGAATTGGCCAAAATTGAAAGATGAAATTGAAGCAGAATTAAGCTCATTTTACAAAAGTTTGTGGACCTGTAGTCCAACACCTGAAGGTGTGAAACTAGATGTTGAATGAGGATGGTGAAATTGTGAGATTCAAAGCTCGACATGTTGCTCAAGGGTGGATGCAAGTACTTTTCAGTACTTAATTAGCCTTGTAGCACATGAAAAGCTCAATTTTCACAAGGTGAATGTTGCTACAACTTATTTGTATGACTCATTTGATAGTCACAATTATTTTAAGATCCCTGGAGGATTAATATTTCAATACACACTTTTATAATTCTCACTTAAATTGAATCAATCCATCCATGAGATAATATAATTTGAACACATGGTATAATCGTCTAAATTTATATTCTAAAGAAGGGATACAAAAATGACATCACCTATCCATATAGTTTTATAAAAATATTTAGAAAAGAATTTGCTATAACCGATGTCTATGTTGATGACATAAATATTATTAGAACTCCTGAAGAGCTTCCAATAAAAAACTATAGACTGATCAAAGAAAGAGCTCTAGATGAATGACATCAAATTATATCTGATGGATTTTTGAGGTTGAACCTATAGGTGACCTCTACATGGAAAATCCTAGAAGGATTCAAGATAAAAGGAAATATCTTTAAATAAATTCTTTTGAAAAAGAAAGTCTCATATTGATCTGCAGAAATTATTTATATTGAGTACATATATATGAAATATTTCAGTCCTGAAGACTATGAAATCATGCATGCATATTACCAAATGTTATATCTCTTGATAAGATAATATTATGTGATAATTAGTAGCAATATATATTCATTCCAAACCAAAATACATTAGAACAAAGTGGGATGCATATTTCATTTTTGACTATCCTAATGAATAAATCATATTATGTATGTTACACAAATTAACCATGCAGATACAAAGTATATTTCTGATCTAGATCAAGCCAGATCGCAAGTTAGTTATTATCTACATATGGTGACATTGAAATATCTTTTTTATCTACAAAACAACCTATGGTTCTTGCTTCTTCATTTCATGCCCAAATGCAATAATTCAAGGAAATGTTCTGAAGATAATACTGACCACAAAGCTCCATTAAAGGAGGATACATCACAAATGACAGTGGAGTAACTCCAGATGTTGAAATTGATATTCTAAAGTGATGCTTCATTCAGGGGGAGAAAAGCTGCCCTCTTTTTTCCTTTGTCATGGTTTTGTCCCACTGAGTTTTCCTGGAAAGGTTTTTAACGAGGCAGTTCCCACTGGCAGGATATTGTACTCTTTTTCCTTCACTAGATTTTTATCCACTGGGTTTTAATGAGGCATATCCTTGGTGGACATTCAAGGAGGAGTGTTATGAATATTTATATTAGTGGATGTCCACCACCCTTCTCTCTTCTTCTCATTACTCTCTAGTGTAGTGGTCTTTTATTATAAACCACTCACTTACAAATCTTTCACCTATAAATAGAGTTCACCCATAAGTGAAATGATGTACTTGAGAAGTGAATAATACAAAGCTCCCATATTCTCCTTCTTTGTTCTTGCTCCTTACATTTTCTTCATCTTCCTTCTTGTTCTTTATATCTTGTTTCTTAACACTAAATATGTTAGAATTATAAAACTGAACTTGTATGTTAGAATAGGCAATATTTTATTGTATAGCTCACTTAGATGAGTTTTGTATAGTTACTAGTTAGTTAGTCTTAGTAACTGGCCCAGCTTCCTTTAACTGATTCGGTTATGTACATTGTAGTATATATAGGGATTGATCCCTCATTCAATAAACAAGTTCAGTTTTATAATTCTAACATGGTATCAGATGAAATTTTTTTTGCTGAACTTCACTCTCTCATTCTCGCGAGTTTCTCCCCAAAAAAAAAATCTTTCTCTTTCTCTCTCGCGAGTCTCTCTCTCACAGATTCCTCAGTTCTCTCTCTTGTGAGCCTCTCCTTCTCAGAAGCCAAACGTTCCTCAGCCTCTCTCTCTCTCGCCATAACCATTTTCTCTCAAACGCCATAACTCCGCGTTCACCATCTCCATTCTGGTTTTCCCTTTCTCTTGCCTTTGCGATCTGGTTTCAGTGACGCTCATCATCAACACTTTCTTCTCTCACGATCTGGTTTGGGATCGCAATCGCTCCTTCATCCTGCGTTTCTTCTTCAAGGTTCTCCTCTTCACGTTCTGGTTTTCCTTTGGTTTCTTCTCTGTCTCGCGAGTTATCTCTCTTAGACAAGCCAAAACAATTCTTCACTCTTCTCCATCGCAATGTCATATGCGATGCTCTCTCTGGATCCAAATCTGCTTCAAGTTCGATTGCTTTTTCAGAAACGCAGCTTCGTTCTCCTTAGGATCTCGATTTGGTTTCTCCTTTTCTCAGATTTATGATCTGAATCTTGATCGGCTGTGTTTTGCAATTGTTCCTTCATCTGCATCCGTTGCGGTCCTCTCTCTGAAACTCGATCCTTGATGATTCTAGTTCGTTTTTCCTCTTTTCTTTTGACCTAAATCGATTTCCTCCTCTCTTGATCTTGATTCAGAATTATTTTCTCTCTTTAATCGATTTTGTTGTTTCTCTTCCGATTTTGGATTGTAACCTAGATCGGTTCTCTTCTTTGCAATTTCGATTCCCTCTCCTCTGTTTCTGAAACTGTAATTCAGTTTCGGTTTTGTTATTTTCTCCTTGATTTCGATTCAGTTTGCGTTTTAGATACGCTATGATTTCTTTTTGACTGAGTTTCAGTTTTTCGATCTAACTGTTCGGTTTTTGACTGAGATTCAGTTTCGTTTTCTTTTCGTTGATGTGCAATCTGAAAGTGATATGCACACAACCTGTTTGCTGAATTTCCTCACGGAGATATTATTTTTCTTTAATGATTCTGTATGTTTTCTTGTTGCTGCCAATTGCTCCCATGGAGATTCACATATGGCAGGCCATTTCCTTACTGGCTCCTTGATGTGGTTGATTTTCTTATTGGCGCCCTTGTTCACTTTTGTTAGACATTGATAGTGTTGGTTCAAGTCTGGTGTTGGTTCAAGCCAGCTATCTTCCTTGAGTAATGGAATTGGTTCTGTGTTTCTACAATCAATACCGTAGGAATTGATTGTGGAAGATTAATAGGAGAAGGAAGGTGGTGCTGAGATTGCAGGGGAGCAGATGCAGCTTGCTGCACAGGATCTGCAATTCCAGTAGTTTGAGTTTCTGATTGTTGATCTGTCTTGGATACCTGTAGCTTTGCCAGTAGCAGCTGAGATTGCACTATATCTTGCTTGTCTTTGACTAAGCATTGATCATTGATTGTTGATGATTATTTGTTGCTGCTTGTGGTTACTGGTCTGCACTAAAGTTAGCTGTTGCTGATTTTCATTTGGCGTCCATATAGTAGATATGCTGATAAGTGTGGATTCTTTTATCCAAGAGTTGAAACATGGGTACCATTTGAGATAGATTTTGGAAAAAGAAGTCCTCTCCTTTGCTACATGCTTGAGAGTTTCTGAGCTTGTTGGGATTGTTTCTATAGAGCAGTATCTCCCACATAGAGTTGCTATGCACTTTGGATTTGATCAAGATGTTCCTGGTTGTGTGGCTAGAATCAATCAGAGAAAAGATTCACAAAGGATTTGTTCACCTCATGCCAAAATGCCTCCAAAGACTAGTTGGTTAAATTTCCTAGTTTTTTTTACTCTTCTCTTCAAGCTGCACATGATTGTTAATCATGATCCAGCTTGGGGGGCTGTTAGAATAGGCAATATTTTAATGTATAGCTCACTTAGATGAGTTTTGTATAGTTGCTAGTTAGTTAGTCTTAGTAACTGGTCCAGCTTCCTTTAACTGATTCGGTTATGTACATTGTAGTATATATAGGGATTGATCCCTCATTCAATAAACAAGTTCAGTTTTATAATTCTAACAAAATAACCAACTTAACAATATCAGTTTTATCAGTTGCGTTAAACCTTATGAGTAACCTCCTTTCACACGTATAACAATCGAATTGAGTTAGTTACCGATGCTTCATGCGCTCTATATAGCACATCTGCAAAGTTGGTTTTCATTTATATTTATATTTTTCATTTTCCAAAAAAGAAAAATAACACACTTTATGTTGAATGTTGACTCCTCACCTTGGACGGTTGGACCCAATTGATCACTTCAAAATGCTCAATTAATTCCACAATCCACAGTCCACAACCAACTATATATGCTGACTATTCGACCACCGTCCTCAAGCAAAACAATCACAAAAATTCGCTCCAGTGGTCCACCCACTATAAATGTACATGAAACTGGAAAGTGCACAAAATCAATGTTCACACAATTGTTTGACTCTCCAAAGGCACATATGTATGAACCCAACTCCCATGCCTAGTTGCTAGCTGTTTTTGATTCTCCTGTCGGTGAAACCAACTCATTCACTTTGACCACAAGAATCGAAATCCATGTCATTCAATTAGCATGTCTTTCAACCAATAAAATGCTAAATGTATCCTTTTATAAAGTAGGTACAATAAGTCACTTATTAATACATTTTGACTGGATTAATAAATTTATATAGAAATTTTCTCTTTTGCAACCATTGCTTGCAGCTTCGCTCCAGTCAGTGTCGGTCGACGAAGAATATATGTATTATATCTCATACATTTGCTGTTCTTAACATCTAGTCGTTGTAGTATAGTGGTAAGTATTCCCGCCTGTCACGCGGGTGACCCGGGTTCGATCCCCGGCAACGGCGTTTACAATTTTTTTATCAACAATTGATTGATTCGCTACTGGGCCAAATTATCCTGTTGGGTTTAACGTATTTTTGTTTAAAAGCGGCCTTTTAAACCTGAACTCCTCCTTTTTTCATTTAACAAAGTTGGCAAAACTAATACCATTTCTAAATGTAGTAACAAATGTGTCAAAAAAAAATGTAGTAACAAATATTTAGATTATGATGGCGATTTATTATATTCAATAAATTTTAAAATTATTTACACCATTTGCATTTTTTTAATGTGCCCTGGAAATAATGAGTTAGATTAACGATGAGGGTAGTTTTAGTTAATGTTATGAGGTATGTTTTGCTTGGCTTATGAACAACTTATATGATGGTATCTATCAACATAAACACTTGACAGAGTGTTTAAATTTTTTTAAAGAAATAGCTTATGACATGTCGAAGATAACTTGTATGAAACAATCCGTTGCTCAAACATTAGATATAGTAGTAGCTCAACTCCTTCATCTATGTGTTGCAAATATGTTTTTAAGATTTCCAACCAGAACAAGATCACCTCATTTGGATAGATATGGAGTGTATTGCAGAGAAAGCCAAGGTTAGAATGAGATAAAAAAACATTAGCACCAAATTATAGTGTTTTTTGGTAAAGCACCTATGATATACAATTTTATCTTCATTATTTTAAAAATTTTAACTTAATGTCGTTTTAGAATAAAGTTTTCAAAAATGTGTTGGCACTAAAATATAGTGTGTGACGGTTCCGACTGCAAGGGATAAACCGAAACAGTCATGGACTCATTCTAGGAGCTCCAATGGTGGAATGGTGCTCAAAGAAGATGAATCTAAGATAAATCTAGGATAGATATTATCATTGAAATGAGAGAATGTAAGATAGAAGATTTAATTGTGTAATGATTAATGATATCTTTCATTAATGATTAGGTGGTTATATAGCCACATTCAATACAATCATTGGAGGGAATATTCCCTTGCTAGTACACCTAGTACAACTTCTAGAAGGTGTACTACACACTAGTACTAAAGTAAGAAATGCAACAAGTACTAAACACTAGTACATTTTAGGTAAATAGTAAACTGCTAACTTTTACTTTTACTCTAGGTGACTATGTCATAATACTTCCCATTTCACCCTGTCACAATACTCCCTCTTTCAAACATCCTTGTCCTCAAGGATGAATATTTCCAAGTACCATGCTTAAGAGGTAAGGTTTTCCACTTGAGTAGTCTTGGAGCAAAAACACTTCCCTTGTAGATCATCTTCCTGCGAGAAATAGCTATAAAAGCAAACCAGTTAAGAACAAGTTGAGAGCGCTTTGGGAACGAGTATGTAGCAACTCGAACTACAATGAGCAACAGGAAAAGAGATGGGGTGTATAGCCTTACTCCAACAACCAATGTTTGTTCCAACAGTTGCCCAAATTGACTTTGATGTCCCTTATCAATGTTGTTCCCATGTATTAACAAGTGACCAAATTCTGACTCACAACAATCAAAACCAAGAAGCTGAATTCCAAGCCCAATGATCCATTTCCAAGAACAATCTGAAGAGAGATAAATAAATGTAACCTGGGATTGCACCACATATTCCTTGAGTCTTGGATGTTCATTTAGAACTATCTGTTCCTGGCTCTCAACAGTACAATGGCTGCAGATTTTGCTAATCCACTCAAGCATAAGCATAAGTATGACATGTGGACTAGTAGAATTAGGATCAAACATGTAGCTAACAGCATCTATTATACCACTAGTAGAATGTGCTAACTCCATAATAACACCGGAACAGTCATGGACTCATTCTAGGAGCTCCAATGGTGGAATGGTGCTCGAAGAAGATGAATCTAAGATAAATCTAGGATAGATATTATCATTGAAATGAGAGAATGTAGGATAGAAGATTTAATTGTGTAATGATTGGTGATATCTTTCATTAATGATTAGGTGGTTATATAGCCACATTCAATACAATCATTTGAGGGAATATTCTCTTGCTAGTACACCTAGTACAACTTCTAGAATGTGTACTACACACTAGTACTAAAGTAAGAAATACAACAAGTACTAAACACTAGTACATTTTAGGTAAATAGTAAACTCTTAACCGTTACTTTTACTCTAGGTGACTATGTCATAATACTTCCCATTTCACCCTGTCACATAGTGTTGTTTTTTCAAAAAATAAAAAATAACCAAAATAACAGCACCTTAACGTAAGTCCTTGTTTTCTTAATAAATTATGTCACCATATAAACCTTTGAATACCAGGTTCATGATCCCAATGAAATGGTCGAAACAGAAACATGATGATTGTAAAGATATTCACACCAACATACGGCAACCCTGTAAGAAGCCAATGTTGATCATCACTATTGTTACAGTGAAGCACCATGAAATAGAATGGTATGGTGTAATATCTGAACTCTATTAGTGGAGCTGGTACAAGAACAGCAGCTGTAGCCAAGAAGTATGCCAATATCCATATTTTACTTCTAAATTTCCCTGTTTCACAAAAGATGATAGTTATAGTTATAAGTTATTGAATTAAACGAGAATGCTTAGTAAGGCAAGGTACTAACCCAATATATGGATTATGGAAAGCCATGAATACATGTAAATTGGGACCAGAAGATATTTAATTGACCAGTGAGCCATGATGACTTTTCTCCAAAGATAAAAAGGGTAATGTCGATTATCAGCGAGAAGGTATGGATGAGCTACACTGCAAAAATCAATAGAAAGATACAAAGCAAAAAATTGAGATTAATCAAGTATTAGATTGCATCAGAAGTACTAAAAGCTAAGTTAACTTTCTCCTTCTAGATATTTCAAATGAGTAGAGCTTCATGACTGAGTGTTGCGAGATTCATGCAACGTACGTGAAAATTTTACCACCTGATATTGAAATCATAGATAGAACTGTTGAACAAACTGTATCAAGTGATAACAAATAACAGAGGATATCAATAGAATGCCTTTGAAAAGATGAACTCCAAATTTTACGGTATCCGAGAAAAACGGGTCTATAAATTCACCAGAAGATGCATTTCATTATTGAAAATCAAAATACAGCTTCTGGTTGTTAGTCAAATTAGTGATATGAGTCTGATCTAACCTGAAGAAGTGTACAGACAAAATGCCGACAATAAGGGCCAGGAGCATCTGAAAGTAACTAAGGGGCCTATTTTTCCAAAACAACTGAAACAGGTCCACAACCTGGGTGAAATTGAAATGCATGGGAGCCTGAGCCAAAACTGAAACTAAACTAAAATAAAGTATCTGAGCAAAATGTGGGGTAACAGCATGTGCTTCTTTTGCACCTGCAGAGTCAGTATGATATGTTAGAATGAGGGTCTTAGTAGCCCAAAAAATCACAAGGGATAACAAGAAAAAAGAATGTTACCTAGAACAATACTTCCATTCCAATATATAAATAAAATAAAGGCCATCAACACCATGAGAAAGGGACTAAATGAAATTAAAAGCTCCCACTTCATACGCCATAATGTTGAAAGGATTGCCCAAATTTCATCAACCAAACCTGCAAAATAATATTTATATTAATGCAAAATAGTATTAACATTCTGCTAAGTACTTAATTATAAATATTTTATTTTCTTGTGAGCATGAAAGAGAGAGAGAGGCTGTGGTTTTCCTAAAAGTAAACCTGGAGAAAAGGAAGGAGAAGATGAACTTTTCCTAGGGGTTTTAACAAACTTTCGCTTTCTCAGATTTAAACCCACCGTACTTCTACCGGTAGCATATGCGAAATCCTGCTCAGTTGAGACATCTGACTTGGCTGTTTTTGCATTGTGCTTTCCATGCATCAGAGAAATATCTATGATACCAGTGCATGCAACAAAAAGCACCCATATAATATTTGTTTGACGAACAACAACTGCAAAGGCTCCAATCTACATAAATAAAATTGGTTGCGTAACCACCAGTCTATAAAATAAAATTACAAATATAATTATCTACATATGGTGCTCAAGGTAAAACTGTCCATACATAGGAACTGTCTAAACCTACTCATCAACATACATCGTAAAGGGAAAGAAAAAAGAAAATTGATTCGAAAGACCTCCCCGTCCCTCAATAACGTTGTCAACACACAAAATGATTTCAATAGCTTTACAATCTCATTGCTAAGGGTCCAGGAGTCAACAGTTTCCCCTTTAAGCAAGCATACAACACAAAAAGCATAACAAAGATTTATTAGAATTGAGAATAGCTGTGAAAATAATGGTAGGTCCACAACAAACAAATTTACATACTACAAAAAATTCTTATAAAGTTTTTTTCTGAAATCAGATGATGATGAGGAATTAAGTAATATCTTGAATTTATTGGGTCGTCTTAAATGATAAGAATACACTTTTCACCCTTAGTTATAAGTACAGAGGATCATCGTAATAAAAAACAAATGAGGTCGTTGGAGTAAATATGTTCAGTAACAATATCAAGTTATAAACAGTAGGCATTTGCAGATGTAATGTAATCACAAGATATAAAAAAAAGAACTTATATGAAAATAATATATACACACAACATATATATATATATATATAATGCATGTGTGTGTGTGTTTACAGCATTATAGTCTAAATATACCTTACCAATGCACTAAACCAGTAATTCTTCCTCAAACTTGCAAGATACATAGCCAGCACTGCAGTAACAGATGCAACATCTGTATAATAGAGAAAAGTGAAGAACCAGTGAAGGGGGTACAAGGATAGGACAACTGCATGAAGCATTGCCTTTCTATCACCAAGTGTTGGCTTTAAGTGAATAATTATGTCGTATAGAATTATGCTGCATGTGACTGCTAAGATGCCATTAATTGATCGAAGAATGGTAGCAGAGCACATATCAGAAAATGAAGCAGCTTCTACACAGTAAAAGCCTGGAAACAAAGAAGCAACATGGGCAAGTGAAAGATAGTACCTGCAAAAGTTTTTATATTGAAAAGATCAACTTTGATATTTGATACTACATTATATATCAAATAGTTTATATTGAGTTGTTGATAGAATTAAGTAGTTTTACAACGAAAGAATTAAAAAACTAAAGGAAAAGAAGAATCAGAATGGTAAAAGACTGATTACAATGGGTTTCCACCAAGAATTCGAGAGTTTGGCCTCTCCCTCCCAATTCCCATTCAATAACAGCCTAACTGCCCATTTCCTTAACTTCCCAATCTATTCAAACTACATCCTAAGGCACAGCTATGCATCATACTGGCTTAGACGGACTAATAGATACTAGCTAGGCCAGCCCACATACTTTGGGCTGCCAGCCTCTTATAATGCTACTGATAAGATGTCTAACATATTCATCTAGGTAGATGTTTAAGTTCACTCAAAGTCCTGATCCTCAGATTTGTGCAGCACTAAAAATATTATATTCTAGAAGAACTAGATAGTTAAGAATGCAGAAACACTTGAAAATTTTAATTATTCAAAATGGCCCAGGTTCTTATTTATTTCAGATGTCTACTGAGCATTTACTCACTCAACCTTATGAGTGTTTCCATTAGTATGATTCTGATTTCTAAATCATACAACGGTTAGATCAAACAAGATAAGTAACCAGTAACAAATTGCTATCTTAGGAATTTTCATTGACTTGAATACATGGATGATGCTTCAAGGGTGCTTAATGATACTTGTTACAATCTTGGTGTACAAAACTGGTGTATTTTTGTTCCCATTAGCATAGCAAATGATTGGACGCCCTCTCAAACCCTTCATAGAAGGTGGGGGGAGTGTGTGTCAATGATGCTGAGCTATTTGGTTTTTTTAATGATATTATCTCCAATTATCGAAGGAAAAAAAAATGATACTTGTTACAAATGACACCCAAGACAAACCTTGTCTACACATTTGTAAATTGTCAACAACTGTAATTCTAAATAAAGCACCGAAGCAGACCAAAAGATTTATACTTAAGCCCATATTATAAAACAACAAAAAATACCATCATGTCTGGCAAATAACCAAATTCCAGATCATATATTCCTACAACTGTTTCCTTGTCAAGTGCACACGAAATATATTCAGTACACACCATAAAAAAAAACTAATAATATAATAGAACCAATGTAGTGAAAATTGTGTACATACCACAAATTGCTATCTACCATCTAATTAGCTACTTATGAATGATTCCATATTTTCTGTTCTTCATCCTGCCTTATGTTTTTTCTATTCCCTTTTCATTTCATTATAAACTAGCAGTTCTTTTCCTTTTTGGTTGAAGTTTATGGGGAGAGGCTGCCCCATTCCAAGGTATTTATAGTAGTATTAATAAATCGCCTACCAAGGGAGATTACCAGAAGTGAGAACTGAGCCATAGCCTTTCAAACAAAGTGCTCTGTTCAGTACCATCTAAACTAGGCCTCCATAGGGATTACAGGAAAGCAGCTGAATGTCAGCTATCGCGATCAAATTTTTCCTAAAGATTGAGAGGGGAGAGCAAAGCGACAAGAGAACATACAGGCCAGGAGGAGTGGTAATCATAGGGTCCCAACTTCCAAAATTTCCCTTGCAGTACTGCTGAGCCTGTGGTATATGAAAGATCTCATCCTGCAAATCATGGATATCAGTTATACTAAAATTCTTCAGTGCCACTTTAAGTATAAGCAACTGCCTGTTCCCCTAGTTTGATAAACTTTTTCTTACCATATATGGCTCAGGAACTATGCGATTGACCATTATGGTGATAGGAACAACCCATGAGCTCACTATTGCTGCAAGAGCAAGCTTTCCCATTGATGACAACTTTAATAAGTTTCAAAATACATAAATTGATGTCATGTGCAACAGCTAAGATTCAGCATCCTCAACCTGAATTTTCCAACAAAAGTCTTTCCATGAATGATGATGACCAGATAGAAGATATATTTACTGAATAAATGATAGAGAACTCTTTTCTTTATCAGGAATGCGAAATTGCATTACCCAAACAGGGTGCAAAGACATTTATATATCCAACTATCACATGACAATAGACTCATAATAGAACACTTTATCTTGTCAAAACTCAAAACTAAAAATATGCATATTTCAAACGTGAAAGAAATCAGTAAGCTCCCTGCTAACAAATTAGTATTTCAAATACGCCCAGACTCAGAACTGTCATTTATGACAATCTTCTGTGGAAATTGTAATATTTTCCTAACTCAGTTACAGTGACAGACTGACAGTAAGAATATTTAGAGCAGAACATGGTATAAGGGCAAAAAACAGTAGGTTGAGTTACAAGCAATTGCAGATAACTAGAAGCTTATTTGAGTATTATAGACGACAAGGAAAGTCCACATTGACCATAAAATAGGTCTTAACTTTCATATCAGTATTCAAAACACTGATAGGTTTGTATATCATCATAATCAGCTGAAATATCAAATGAATATATGTATAACCACATATAATACTAGACAATCCATAATTCCTTTGTTTTCCTCCAAAAACAATCAAGTGTACAGTTTTTATAGAACTGACATACTTATAGATAATTGTGTTTAACATCTCATCAGAGATCATGTCAATTAACCCCTATTTGATGTTATCTCCTCAATTTAAAAAACAAAGGAACAGAAATCAGTACATATAAATAGTCAATTCTCGCTACAATTACAAGTTAATTAAGACAGGATCTAAGAAATTGAAAGAGAAAACGAAACCGTGAGAGAGGAAGAAAGACAGCTCAGTAAAATGTTGAGAACAGAGGTCATGAATATACCAGTGGGCTGTGATTTACAAGAAACATTAAGCTTCGATCTTCGACAGCGAAACTGGAAGTTGGAGAATCGACCGGAGACGGTGGGCGGAAGATCTTCGCGCCGAGGAAGTGAGAGGCAGCGGCCCAAGGACCAATTCACTCAAATTTTTTTCTCACAAATGAAGAGTAAATACCATTTAGCCCCTGAAAACTTGAAACTAATTTTTTTAGGCTCGCCTTAATTACAGTTTTAGTCCCCTAATTAGGACCAATTCACTCAAATTTTTTTCTTACAAATCTAGTCCCCCATTTTTACAATTTCTAAAATCAATGTCCCTCCCTAATTTAGTCAAACATTTTGCTGATTTTTTTCCACTCATTATTAGTCCCACGTGGAATGAGTGAAAAAGGATTAATGAATGTCACTCATTATTTTAAAATCCAACCTAGCATTCTTGCGTGTCATTCCACATATGAATAATGAGTAATAAGTCAGCAAAATGTTTGACTAAATTAGGGGGTATTGATTTTAGAAATTGAGAAAATGGGAGGATTAAATTCGTGAAGAAAATGTTTGAGGATTAAAATCGTGAGTTGCTCATAATAGGGGACCAAAACTATAATTAAGCGTTTTATTGAATTAGCGCTTTTTTTGGGTGAATAAAACTTGAAACTATATGACCATATCATACTTTTTTACCTCTTATTGGGCATAGTATCTAATCCACCGGCTTTGTCGTTGAATAAAACTTGAAACTATATAATCGTATCATTCTATCCTTCACAATATTAATTATTTTAGTTTGTTAAAAAGAAAATTAATTATTTTAATATTTCTAAATCATTGGAAAATATTATTCAGGTTCTTTCTTCTGTCTGAATTTATTACTTATTGATTTCGTTTTATATGTATTTCTAATTTTTAATATTACCGATTTAATTTCATTATATAGTTTCGTAGGCAATCACCTAGAGATAAGTAAAATTGGCAACTAGGTAGGGAATTTTGCCTTCTATCGTTGGGGACGTGTGCTCGTCGTTCGGCGATGACGATTAAACTTCGTTGGGAGATTCTGTCTCTCATCGTCGGGTGATGGTCTAGCCTTACCAGGCGACATGCACAAAAATTTTATTGAGTTTTCTATCTTTTCATTGTTAGGCGATGGTGAGCAGTTTGTCTATTTAATCAATTTGTTCCTAAAATTTTCAATAGTGATTTGGATGAATTATTTAAGAGGCTTGGATGATCAAATACTAATGTCAAATTTAAGTGGTACATAATGTTTCAACTTAAAGTAATGTCGTTTAGCTAAATAATGATTTCCTAACTAAACGTAATATCTTAATCTCGTTCATTAGAGGAGGTCGGATTAGGTACAAGGGAACATCGAGGGTGTGTGGATTTGTGCCGTAGATAGAGCTATGACTGCCCATCCGCCCCATGATCGATAAGTTCTCTAAGTTTGACTTACTTGAGAATCTACGGCGGGTTTCAAAAATAAAGATTAATTTCTGATTTGGTAGTGTGTAGTACTTGTTGAGATTAACTTCTCACTAGGTTTTGATTTCAGATACGGAGTAATAGTCTAGCTTTCCGAGCAAGGGTATTTTGACTAGTTTCATTTCTGTTTGCCTTAGTATTTTGTATTCCAAACCTTTGTACGACCTTAACTAGGTTCACCTAGTATGGGTGACCAAGAGATCGTATGCATTTTAAATTTAATTGTCGGATTCAAATATTGGTTTAACTTTTAAAAAATGGGTTAAGTATGTTTTTAGTCCCTACAAAATCGGCTCCTTTTAACATTAGTCCCTACATTAACGAAATAAGCGTTTTGGTCCCTACATTTTTTCCGTTTTCATTAAGAGTCACTGTCGTTAACTCCATCTGATTGTGCAACGGAAAAGTGACGTGGCTTTTACACGTGTTTTTTTTAATTTCGTGGCATATCACGTTACACCTCAGGCAAATCAATTCAATTTTTTTCTCTTCGTTCAAATCCTTTCTTCTTTCATTCTTAAAAAACCCTAAAAACTCACTTCCAAATCCTCCTCTGCTCAGACACAGAATCGAAACGCGAAGGTGAAGAAGGAAATGCGGAGGTGAAGAAGGAAACTCGAAAATCGTAGGAAACGCAGACGAAGAAGGAAACGCGAAGACGAAGAAGGAAACGCGAAGGTGCTTGAAAACCCTAGACGTTCAGAATCGTGAGGTAAACGCTTCGTTTCTTACTTTATTTGCTTCTATCTTGTTCGAATAGTTGTTTGTTGTTGATTATTGAATGTCAGAGCTTTTATACTAAGTTTTTGAAACTTAGGGTTTTTTATTCCTTTTTCGAAAGTTGGGGTTTTTATATTGAACAAAGTGGGTTATAGTGGGGACATTTTGAAACAGAATCGTGACTCTGTTTTCTTGTTTATTGACAGTTCATGATGTTTCTTTTGTTTGTTTCTGCATTACAATATTGTGGTGGGGATATTGACACACTGTTTTTTAATGGTTTTGTGTCTTATGGTATTGTGGGGACCTAATGTTTCATGACCTTTTCTTTTGGGTGTGATTTATTGTTGGCAGGTATGGGATTTACTGTATTGTTTAATACTAAGGGTTTTTTTTGTAAAAGACCCTCACATAAAGTACATAGGTGGTGAACTGCATGCTTATAAGAACCTAGAGTTAGATTACTGGTCATACTTTGAAGCTCTAGGTCTTGACAAGGAATTTGATTCTCCTATTAGAAATGAGGGTGTGAGGCTATGGTGGAAACCTGTAGACATAGCATTGGACAATAACTTGAAACTGCTTAATGTGGACATAGATGCAGTGGAGATGGGTGGATATGCAGTTGAACATAACACTAAAGTTGAATTATTTGTGGAGTACAATGTAAACCGGTTTGAAATTGTTGACTGCCCAGTGTGTGTTGGCAATGTAGAAGAAGTAGTAAGGAATTCTAATGTGGATAAGGGTAAAGGGTTGTATACTGAAGAGATTGAAGATAATGAAGATAGTGATATTATCCTAGTGACTCTAGTGATGATTCTGTTGAAGGTATTTGCTTTGATGACAGTGATGAAGAATTTGTGATGGGTTTAGATGATGGGTTTGAGGAGGAAGTAGCTGGAGATGATGTTGAAGGTAGGCAACCACCACTTAATAGGAGGCTATTTGGTGATAATTTTGAACCATTAATTCCTGTATCAGCTGAGATAGATGCAATGCACCCTATTGAAGATGAATATTACATTGATGAGTTGGATAGTGCACCAGATGATGATTCTGATCCAGATACTATACCTAAATCTAGGAATCAGAAGTTTGCACCAGAAGAATTAAGTAAGGAATACAAGTTCACTGTTGGGATGGAATTTAACACACTTGATCAGTTCAAAGATGCCATCCTTGAACACAATGTGCTTAATGGGAGGGAGGTCAGGTTTGTCAAGAATGATAAAAATAGAGTGAGAATTGAATGCAAATTTAAGGGTAGTTGTGACTATGTTGTGTTGTGCAGTAGGGTTGTGAGGTCTCATACTTTTAGAATAAAGACCCTTATTCCTAATCACAGTTGTGGAAGAGTAAAGACCATTTTAGAATAAAGACCCTTATTCATAATAAGAGTGCAAGAGATAAATGTGGAGTCACTTAAGAATGTCTCAGTAAGTGTCCTTTAGTAAATATCTGACATTTAACTAAGTATGTCATATTGGTATTTTTTTTGACATTTATGTTATCTTTTTTTGCAGCCAACTCCTAAGGCAGCTTCTCACATTATTAACTCACTGGAAGGCTTCAATGATGCTGTGGATAAAGCTATAGATACTATACAGAGTCCAGTGAAGGGTTCTCCATTGACAAAAGAGGCAGTTGATCAAAGTATACAACATTTGATGAGGGGACTAGCAAGCTTTAATAAGAATATGGTGAAGATTGTGGAAGAGGACTCAACTGATGGAGCAGCTCCCTGACATGCCCCTGTTTTATGTATTTTGTTATTTTGTAATGACAATTTGGTAGCTTCTACATGCACCAACAACATTAACTAGTATTTTGTAATGACAAGTTTCTCCTTATTTTGTAATTATGACAATTTGGTAGCTTAAAATGCACCAACAACATTATGTAGTTATTTTGTAATGACAATTCTGCAGTGTAATGACTATTTGGTAGCTTTAAATGCACCAACATATGAACAAATGACTATTTATTTGCTACTACATTCAGAATTACCAGTTGCTCATTTCATTCATAATACTAGTTCATTCATAAATTCTGATAATACAGAACAGAATTACAACAGAATTACAGAACACACAATTCTGATACTTAATACATCAACTTGTTACACTTCTTACTCCTAGTTAATACATCAACAAAGTACAATTAAAGATACTTAACACAAAATAACAGATTGACAAATAAAGATACAATAAGGAGAAAAATTGCTATATTCTTCTTCAATCTCTCAGCATCCCCCCTCAATCTCTTTGCATTCAGCTTCTTCATCCCAGCTTCCATAACTTCCACTGCTATAGCAGATGCCTTAGCTTCAGTTTCATTACCAACAGCAGCCACACCTGACTCAACCTGTTCACCAACTCCATCCATGGCTTCAAATTCATCAGTCCATATCAACATATCACAGGTACTTTGCAACTACAAACATTTGAAAAAACAGATTCAGGAGATGAATAACAGTCTGAGGGAATAACAGTAACACAAATTCGAAAATTAAGAAATTTAGGAAAAACATAATTTTGTGAAATAATACCTTCCAGTTAGCACATTTAAGAAACTCGTGCCCAACATTTCGACCTCTCTTCGCAATAAACGAAATCATAATAGATCCACACTTGCATCTTGGACGATCCCTGGGTGTTGAAGATGAAGCCATCGAAGCTGCTGTACCCAGCGATTCTTCGTTTTTCAATACACCCCTTCGCATTTTGGACACGATTTCAGCAATAGAAGGCGATTGTTTGGGCTTGAAGAAGTGCGCGAAGAAGGAGATGAAGAAGTTCTGCGCGAAGAAGGAGATGTTTCTGTGGAGTTCTGCGCGAAGGAGATGAAGAAGTGATCTGATTTAGGGTCCAATCGGGTCGGGTTGTGGAAAACGGGTTGGGTTTGGTGCCACATAATTAAATATACACGTGTAAAATACTGATATGCCACGTAATTAAAAAAACACGTGTAAAAGCCACGTCACTTTTCCGTTGCACAATCAGAAGGAGTTAACGACAGCGACTCTTAATGAAAACGGAAAAAAATGTAGGGACCAAAACGCCTATTTCGTTAATGTAGGGACTAATGTTAAAAGGAGCCGATTTTGTAGGGACTAAAAACATATTTTACCCTAAAAAAAATCAATAGTTTTTGTTTCCACACTTTCTTGTATAAGTATTTGAGTACTGAAACATAAAATAAAAACAGGAAAGAGAGCCAAATCAACAACTAGTTTTACAATTAGAACTAAAAACATTAAATGAAAATAATAACACTTGAGGTGCTAGTTCAGTAGTAAGAGCTAGTTTTATATCCTCAATGTGCTGAGTTCAAATCCCCTCGGGGACAGTTGTAAAATGGCCATTAGTGCCACTTTGATTAATAAAAATTTCCCCCTTCCCCAATTTAAAAAAAATTAAATGAAAATAATAAAAAAATCTTAACCTAGATAAAAACACGAAAATATAACACCTTCTACCAGGTTACGGCTTGTAGTACTAAGCCATTTGCTTAGTAATAGTTACTAAATCATTACTAGCCATTGGATTGACAAAATTTCAATGAAATTCAATCTAATGGCTAGTATTTAATAAGGGTATTTGTGTCACATCCTTTTTTTGTGTTTTAATTACATTAAATAAATTAATAAATGTGCCTTTTTTTTAGGGATTATTAAAACAAATCATTTTTTTACTTCTTGATTTTCTCTTCCACTATCTTCTCTCTCACAAAACTATCTTCTCTCTCACAATTTTATCTTACGTTCATCTGTCACGTTATTTTTCTTCTTCTTCTTCTTCTTCTTCTTCTTCTTCTTCTTCTTCTTCTTCTTCTTCTTCTTCTTCTTCTTCTTCTTCTTCTTCTTCTTCTTCTTCTTCTTCTTCTTCTTCTTCTTCATGTTACATATATCTTTATTTATTTTTCACGCAAAAGAAGCCTTAAAAACACACTCACGCCAAAAAATAAGACGCCCACGGGTGTTTAAAAAACGGACTCCGTTGATCCACGCCATTGAAGCACGCTCTTCCTTTACGCCATTGATCACGTCTCGTTATGATGTTGATGAACATGGGACTAAAATCAGTTTTTCATCGTTACTTGCGCGTAAGTCCTTTCTTCTTCATTTGTAATATGCATGTACTCTCTCAATCACGCCACTGAGAGAACATTTAGGACCAACTACCCAAACTTGATATATTCTGTGGTTTCCCCTAACCGAAGTCATATTTTTATTTGGTTAGATCGTTCTAACCGAAGTTATCTTATTCCCTAGCTAGAATTGGACTAACCGAAGTTATGTTATTCCCTGGTTAGAACTGGACTAACCGAAGTTATGCTATTTCCTGGCTAGAATTGGACTAACCGAAGTTATGTTATATCCTGGCTAGAAATCCACTAACCAAAGTTACGTTATTCCCTGTCTAGAATTAATTCCTCTAACCGAAGTTATGTTATCCTTTGGTTAGAATTGGACTAACCGAAGTTATGTTATGTCCTAGCTAGAATTCCACTAACCGAAGTTATGTTATTCACTGGTTAATGTCTATTAACAAATGTTCCGTACTTATGTGGTCTTTTTTTGTTTTTGTTGTTGCAGTACAGGGTTGTCAGCATCAGCATGAAAATCAAACCGACATGATTGTCTTAGATGCACAAAGTATTATTGATTGCTTTTTATTTTATTTGAATAATTTATTTGTATTGTGAGATGTACATTAATGGGTTTCTAAAATCCCATGATTAATGGGTTTCTAAAACTGTTCCTTGATTTTTGCTATTCCTACGTTTTTTTTTTGCTATTAGTGATAGACATTTACTCCAAATCATCCAATTTTTTTAAGCCTTATTTAATTAATATAGTAAATTACCTTTATAACCATTTAGTAACTATTACTAAGCTACTAGCTTAGTAGCATAAGTCACACTCCTTCTACCAATATTATTTCTTTTTTTTACCATAGCTAACAATATTATTTCAGCAGAACTATTTAGTACTAAAAAGTTTGTAAGAAAAGTGGTGGTACGGGAGATAAATAAATAAATCATGGGATAAATGAAAATACAAGGGGGCAAGTATTGAAAGGCAATAGTGTTATTCTCACACTTTTTGTCAAAAAAAAAAGTGTTATTCTCACACTTCGTTTGTGACCGTACGTTCATACTAAATATCATTTTACATTTTATTTATATATTGTCTATAATTTCACTTTTAAAATAAAATAAAATTAAACGAGTTAACTCTCTCAACTTTGTTTGGTGTCAATATGTGTCTGGTTGAATCCGTTTTACCACTTTTAACAATAGGCTTAAACATCATTTACCCCCTGCAAATATCATGTTAATTCATTTACCCACCTGCTGTTAGTTTTAGTTAACAAAGTTAAGTCTAGGCTGATTTGGCTGACATTTGGGATCTAGTTAACCCCGTGCAAATATTAAGTGTTTCTAGTTACCCCTGCAAATATTAAGTGGGGGTAGTTACCCCTCTGCAAACATTAAGTGTTTTTTGTTACCCCCTGCAAATATTAACGCTGTTAGCCAAAACTTACAGCAGGGGGTAACTGGATACAATTACATTTTCCAGGATTTATTTTAAAAGTTTTTTTTGCAGGAAAAAAAATGGATAAACGTGATATTTGCAGGGGATAAATGATATTTAAGCCTTAACAATATAAGTGTGTAAGTTACCCAAAAAAACAACTTGGAATCAAATCTCGTAGCGGATGTGACAATGACGCTGAAATTGCAATGCAATAAAAACAACTAAAGTGTTTGCGGTTCATGTATATATTGACGTTAATTTGGTGCAATGACACTTTTTTAATTAAAAATCCGGCTTACAAGTCCTGTTTTCTATGTTCCCGCTCAAGTAACTTTTCATATGGTGCACGAGTCTATTCCAATGTTATTAAAATCGACCCGGTGATCGATCCGGTCAGGTCATTAGGTCACTGGGTCAATGATCGGATCGATGGGTCACTAGTTGGCACGCATGACCCGTGACAATACTAAATACTGTTAAAAATAGGCATACTGCGTATAAAATCACACATCATAGAACTATGATTCTTTTTTTCATATCTTAAAAATGCCCAGAAAATTATTTTTAATCTTATTTCTGATTTCTGTGTCAAAAAAAAAATTGTTTTTGATTCATAGTCTAAATAGACATTTAGGCATAAGTTTTAATAATATATTTTAATATAACATATTAATAATTACAAATATATTTTATAAGACTTTATTAAATATTTACACATATAGTCACATGTATCATAAAGGAAACATACATATATATATATATATATATATATATATATATATATATATATATATATATATATATATATATCAAACTTGCAACATGTTATCACAATTCAGCGCCTGGATATTGATCAAAAAAAAATTCAGCGCCTGGATCAGTGGTTAGCAAATGCGCAGCATGAGTCCATTCTCATGGGTTCGAATTCAATTTAGTGCACTTTTGCCTGATTTACAAAAAATTGCACTGAAACATGTCACACCGATAAGCAATCCGAACCATCCTTAGCACCGGGTCCGACCGGCCGAGTCGGTCCGAGTTTAACAACACTGGTGTATTCATCATATATAAACTGATTAGCATGTATGGCGCATTGGAGCAGGAATATAGCAAACATGTAGCTAGAATTAAGGAGATTTGATATCCTACAACTATTTCTTTCTGCTGAAAGCCAAACATCCTCTTTGGATATCAATTTAGTAAAGTGGATAAGGATGTAGACATTTAATTGGTTGGATCTTGATTCATGGTACTCTGCCTACTTGCACTCAATTCGTGGGGTAGATGCACACCCCGCAAATCTTTGCACAGGATCATGATGCTGCTGATCATATAGTTTCCTTTGTGTACTACATCCTTATCACACACTGTCGCCTAAATTTACATCATCTTCCATTGAAAACTATACATCATATATCGATATATTTCTCCCATAATAGGCATGTATTTATTACGGCTATTACATTTTTTTTAGTAAATTACATTCTCCTCGTTTAAGAGAAGTTTGGATTACACTCTACTCTCCTCCTTTGCACTTCCCTTTCTTGAGAAATAAGAACCTAGAGTAAATTAAACATATTTGAATTACAATCATCTTCTTTAATAATTAAATATGTACTACTCTTTAATCCACTTTAACATAAATAAATATTTTTTCATTCTCGTATACTAACATTTTTTATGTTTTTGAGTGATTTTTTTATTCTTATATATTAACATTTTTTATGAACAAAGGAGAAATTATACTTTATATTTTGAGTCATTACTTTTAATTTCATGAAATCTTGTTGTGTGTATGTTCATATTATTAGATATTCTTTTGGCTTAAGTATATTTTGGTCTCTACAAATATATATTTAATCCAATTCAGTCTCTTTAAAAATAAATTTTTGTTTTACCTCCCTGCAAAATCAAAAATCAAGGATTGTGCAGTCTCCCGTTTTACTAAAATCAAATATTGTGAGGAACAAAAGATGCAAATAATCCATGATTTTGAAGGAACAAAAATACAACTGAAAACTATATATGAGGGATCAAAATTGCTAAATACAGTGTTGTTATATTTTGGAAAGTATGACATTGACATTTATCAAGCACGTTTTGTGTTAATTCTCTATTGTTGTGTGACTCGTTTCTTTGTGTTCATGAGTTAATAAAATTAACATCGTACATATTGTTATTTTAATATAATAATGTATTAGGATTCATATTTGGGTTAATAATAGAAAAATGTACTTAAACTACTAGATTTATTGTTGTTCTTTTATCTCTTTGGACTAATAAACTTTTTTTTGACAAACAGATTAATAAACTTGGTTGGGGGTAGTTAAATAATAAATTATTAGAGTAGCTAAATATATAATATACATAATTATTCAAATATAACTTTTTTGGGTAGCCCTATTGAAACACAACCCTCTGTTCTCTCTTTACGTGTTGGGTTCTAGTGAATTAAAAGTTTCTAATTGAGGCTTAGTTCGTAGGCATGGCAATTTGGCCCATATTCATTAGGCATCCAAAAAAACTGTCTATGACGGGCGGGTCGCTCAAATAGTTGCGAGCTCGGGTACGGGCGCTATGGTGCCCATAGCGTCTTGTGCCTGCACCCGCATATATCTATATATATACATATATATAGATATTATTATTACAATTACAATTTTAAGTATAACCAACTTTCAGAAAATAAATCCATTGAACATATTTCTAACTACTAATATTTTAGTTGTTTTTATTTCGATAAAGACTATATATAATATGTAAATAAGTAGATTTGGAGGAAAAAAAAGAATGTTTTTTAATTAAATTATAATGGTCTTTATGTTAATTATAATTTTTTCGTAGTTAAAGTACCGCTATTAGATGCGGGTACGGGCACTTTAGTGCCAGAGGGTATGGGCACTTTAGTGCCACAGGGTATGGGGGCAGGCACTAAAGTAACTGTCCATGTGTGTGTGGGTTCGAATATGGGCATTATAGTGCTCTGTCCAGAGGGTACCCATTGTCATCCCTACTAGTGCAAGGACTTGGGGATCCCTTATCATGTGAGAATCTTAGGAGTCTAGTGTGAAGTGTGAACCAAGTCAATGGATTAGAGTGATGCTAACTAAGACTTGACCAATAGTCTTCTAAATGTTTAACAAGCATATAACCAAGATTAGGTTGAATTATATGTGTAGAAGTAGGAGCTTAAGATTGAATCACAAGCTAATTATGTTCCTAAAGTCTTAAGTGATCTTAGATTTTTAGGAAATGAATTTGACCTATGAGGTGTTTTGAGACATGATTTAAGATTTACCAAATATAACACGAACAATTCTTAAGGAGTGACCCTCATAATTTTGTCACAATCTTGTGACATTGACCCGTGGATGTTACCTTATGAAATTTGGGTTAATCTATGCATTGACATTTCTAGCCATATGGGTCTCGATGAAATTGTCTATCAACCTCAAATAGTGACAACATCTTAACCTAGGAGTGAGCATCTTGAGTCTGTAACACTCAATAGTTTAAGGTATACGTACTCACCCCCTTTTGTCTGTATTTTCCTTTGTGCCAATAATTGTGGATGCATGTGCGAATAATACAGAGGCTAATGGCTAAAAAAGATTGCTCTTAAAGAGTGGAACAAAGTCACCTTTGGTCATATCTTCAAAAGGAAAAAACAGTTGAAGTTTGACCTTAATCAGCTTGATAAGAAGCTGTCTAGGAGGTGGACTCAACAGACTTTCTTTGAGCATAAGGAAGTCTGGAAGAAGTATGAAGAGATTCTGTGGTGTCGGAAATTTAAGGCCAAATGGATGGAATATGGGGACAAGAATACTAGGTATTCTCATGGTGAGGCAACAATTAGAAGAAGGAGAAATCACATTACTTCTCTGAGCGTGAATTCCTAAGTTAGTGGGAAGTAATTTTTTTTTAGGAAAAAGAGGGAACGGAATTTTGTTAAAATAAATGGTGGGAAATAATTGTTTTCTGTTAAAAGACAGAGGGATTCCCCAATTTTTTGGTGAAAGATCGGCGACTGAAAAATCGGTCACAAATGTCAGCGACCAAAAAATCGGTCACTAAATCAAAAGTATTTTAAAACTTATAAGATGATCTCTAAATCGGTCACTAAAGTGACCGATTATATTTAGTCTCTAAATCGGTCACTATTTAGTGAATTTCTAGTAGTGAAAATTAGCAAACATTGACTAAAATGACCATTTTAATTAACTGTGAAAAGATAAAAGATGTAAACGAATATTTTGAAAAAGATAAAGAACGAAAACGAAAAAACATATAATGACCTAATAACACAGCCAGCTGCTTACGTGGCCAATTTATACACGTAATTTTCCATGTAAGCAATATTTAACTATCACTTAACAAGGACCATTTTAAACCATTTTGAAAAGATAAAACACAAAAACAAACCTTTTAAAAAATAAAAAACGTAAACGAAAATTATGTGAAAGATAAATGATCAAAAGTGTATTTTAGCCTAAATCTTAAGTTTTGTGTACTATTTTTTTGGTAAACCAATGTATCCTCCACGGCGACTGTGGAGACTAATCCTTCGAGGTACCTGATATCCATTTAGGGGGTTGACCTCTCCAAACAAATGTTTTTTCATACGCACCGACCAGAAATCGAACTCATGACCAAATGGTTAAGGGACCCAAGTATCTACGAAGGGTTTTGCGCTAATAAAGCACAATTAACTTTTCTGTCGACATTGGAAGTGCGAGATAAAACCTGCCATGCTCATTTTACAGTCTCTCATTCTTGGTTGTTTGTGCTAATGATAAAAAAAAAAACAATAAAAGTGCGGAAAGTGTGCCCATATCTTTATCAATAATAATGTTTTCTTTTCACTAATAATCAATTCATATCCATACGAATAACTAGTCAACTCCCTATAACCCTTCCATAATTTATCCTTTCTAAGTTTCTCTAGATATTGTCGGCTAATGATTCCAGCTCAGCTAGCCCATTTTCTTTCTTTTTCACTCGGGATCGAGAATAATAATAACCCCACACGCTAAATAATAACCCCACACACACTCAAAAGCTTAATTAAATTAGAAGAGACTCAAACCGTAACATAGTTATCTCATTCAAACGTGGTTGAATGTCATATTCATATATATTGTTCCCCTTATTTTTTTAATAAATAAATACTTTAGAAATTAAAGTAGACGCGCGCACCCACTCACACTCACACCACACGAGTGTTTTCTCATCTACTCTTTCTTAATTCTATGGGACAAAAATTTGGCTGGTACGCAAAGATCCGTTCTTCACCTTTCTCTCTTGTTGTTATTGTTGGGTAGGTCTCTCATCTCAGTCACTCACTCCACAGTGTTCCCTGCCCTCGCTGTCCCAATATTTGTCATCGTGAATACCTAGATGCTGTGTACGTGCCATTAAATTTAAAAGTGACCAAACGAAGTGTAGCGACCGAAAAATCCGAATGAGGGATTCTTCGTTCTATTTGAACAATGGAGCCGCCATCAATATTTATTTTTAGGAAAACATTGAAAAAAACCTTTGTTTTGGGTTCGGGGGTCGATTAAGTGCGGGGAAGGTACTAGCACCCCGCAACATCCTAAAAAGGTTACCTTTTAATTAAATGTGTAGAAAAATTAGTTTAAAGAAAACATTTTAATTTACCCTCTTTATTAATTACGAAAAAAAACGGAAAGGAAGACTTAAAAAAAAGAATTAGTTTTTTGCGCTTGACAGGAGTGGGCCCCCGCTCCTACGTATCTCCGGGTGCGATGGAGAAATCAAAGCTACGTAGTTCTTGGGTAGAAAATATTTGTGTGTTGGTATTTTTTTTATTTTTGAAAAGTTTGCGAAAACTAAAGGCCGTTCATGGTGACCAAACAGATAAATCCAGAGTGGTCATCATTAATGGCTTATTCGAAAAAGAAGGTGTTTACAGCGTTCAAACGAGCCGGGCCCAGAGTGAACGCTATAAATACCCGGTTTGCGATCGAGCGCCTTGTTTGAAAAAAAATGCTTACTGGGAAGCGTGATTTGAAAAAGGAGTTGAGATTACGTTTGTATTTTATTAACTGAAAATTGGAGTTTAGGCGGGTGTTTGCGATAATCAAACGAGTAACCTCAGAGTGATTACCGCTACTAATTCGCTGTGAAAAAAAAAAGGTTAGTCCTAACGGTCAAACAAGCTAGGCTCAGAGTGACCATTAGTAACAACCTATTTTTTGTATGAGTATGGTTATTTGAAATAAAGAAAAAAAGGTTTGAAAGCATTATGGGGTGAATAAAAGCGGAATGGGTGGTAGTAAAAAAAAGGAGGCACAATTAGCAACAAGGAGTGTTGTATCAAAAATGGGGGGTGTGAACAGTGAGACCAAATCGTTTTTTATGAACTAGGTTGTGTTTAAAAAGATGGGCTTGTAAAAAAAAATGGATGGGTTTGCTGTCAAAAAGGGTACTGTATTACTAAAAACGTGGGGGTGCAATTAACATAGGAGTTTAAATCTAAAAACAAGGGTTGTATTATCAGAACCTGGGGGGTGTCAATAGCGTTTTGACGCTAAAAAGAAAAATGGTTGCCGGGGTGCAAATAGCGTTTTGACGCTAAAAAGAAAAATGGTTGTCGGGGGTGCAAATAGCGTTTTGACGCTAAAAACGGTTGATCAATTTATTTTTACTTTTTGCTATTTGACTAAATTACTCTTCATCCTTTTTTGGGGAAAATGACTATTATTATTACCCTTTTTTTTTTTTTAAAAAAGGATAGTGATATTAGTAACCAATTATTTTATATAAAATTTTTTTTTTATTTTGAAAAGGATTTTATTTTAATCCGAAAATTACATTAATATTTAAATAAAAAAGCAACAAATTTAAATAATAAAAAAACAGCAACTTTTTAATATGAAAAAAAAAACAGCAACATTTAATAATAAAAAAAACAGCAACATAAAACATAACAACACTTAAAAAAAACAGCAACATTTATTTTTTTTTTTTAAAAAAATTTTTTTATTATTTTATTTTAATCCGAAATACAGCAAAAATAACAAAAAATACAGCAACAATTTAATAAAAAAAACAGTAACACTTAATAAAACATAACAACATTTAAATAAAAAAAAGCAACACTTTTTAATATAAAAACAGCAACAATAATTTTTTTAAAAAATGTTTTTTTTTAATCCGAAAATACAGCAAAATAATAAAAAATACAGCAACAATTTAATAAAAAAAACAGCAACACTTAATAAAACATAACAACATTTAAATAAAAAAAGCAACACTTTTTAATATAAAAACAGCAACATTTATTTTTTAAAAAATATTTTTTTTTTAATTCGAAATACAGCAAAAATAACAAAAAAAAACAGCAACAATTAAAAAAACAGTAACAAATAAATAAAACAGCAACAATAAAAAAGCAACAATTTAGTAAAAAAACAACAACAAATATATATACAAAAAAAGCGACTACATTAAATAAACAAAAACAGCAATAACATAAGTAATGAGAAAAGCAACAATATTTACATGAAAAAAAAAAGAAAGAAAAAAAAAACAGCAACAATGAAATAATAAGCAAAAAAACAATAATAATGTATTAAATCCGAAAATTACATTATGGTACCTTAAGGAAAAAACTTGGCAATGTTGGGAAGAATCTCTTCCCGGGTCTCCTTAATACAACAAGATTTTTAAACTAAAAAAAGAATTTTGGAAGGAGAAGTAAAAGAAAAGAAGGGAAAAAAATAAACAATCTACACTTTTTTTTTTGAGAATTTTCTTCTTCCCTTCTTCTCCCAGAAAAAATCCGCCCCCTCCTACAAACTTGTGGCCTCCATTTATACTAAGGGTGATGCCTTCTTTGTCTTCAAACTCGTGGCCTCCATACCTTGCACAGTAGTTCTTCCCTTTTTTCTGACTTGAGAAAGATTTGATATGATGGAGGGGTGGAGGTTTGGAGGTAGTTGGTGAAGGGAAATGATGGTTTGTGTGTGAGAGAGAGAAAAAATCCGTGAGTGTGTGTGAGAAGAGGAATGGGGCGTGAAAGGAGGAGAGCCATGTGAGGGAAATGAGTGTGTGAGTGTGGGTGTGTAGGAGAGGGATTGGAGAAGAAGGATGAGTGAAGGAGAAGAGAAAGGTTGAGTGTGAGTTGTGTGTGATGGAGAAAGAAAGAGAAAATGAAGGTTGAGTGTGAGAGAGGGAGAGTGAGCGTGAGATTGAGGAGAGAGGGGAGTAGGATCCGTGGAGTGGGGAGAGAAGAGAGAGGTTGAGTGTATGGGGAAATGAAAAATGGGGAAGTGGGAAGTGTGGGGAAGTGGAATTGAGGGAAAAGAGGAAAGGTGAAGTGTGGAAGGGAGAATGCAATTTTCAAGGAGGAAAAAGGGGGGAGTAGGTCGAACTTTTAGGAGGGGTTTTGGGGAGTGAATGTGGATGATTTTTTAGGGAAAGGGCTTTAAATGGCCCAATCCTGATTGCACCTCTACATTTTTTTTACAGACCCCCTTCATTTCCTCCTTTGCTTATTTTTTGTTTCTTCACTTCTAATTAATATATTTTTTTTTTGGTTAAAAAACTTGTGGCAAAATAAAATAATATATGACAAGAAAATAAAAATGATTATTATTTTTATTAAAAATAAAATCTCTCATTTTTGATCGGACAAAATTAGGGTATTACAGCTGCCCCTCTTTATTTATATTTTGCTAGGAAATCGGAGGGATTCCGAGTTTCTCGAGGAAAATAGAAATAAAGATAACAAGATGCTAATTTTGTCCAGACTGAGGTTTTTTAGTTTTTTTTTTTTTTTTGAAACTTATGACAGCTAGGTTGCTTTAGACAGAAAGTAAATGGGGATCGCTGGGGATCTGAAGGATCGCTGGGGATCTGAAGGATCGCTGGGGATCTGAAGGAGCATCGGGGCTCTGAAGGTCTAGTTCAAAATCAATGCTTGGCGCATCGACTTGCGTTCGACTGAGGGACCGTCGGGGTCTGAAGGGCATGCCTAAGCCTGAGGGACCGATGGGTCTGAAGGAGCGCAACTAGCTTATGGTACTAGTAATACGGTCTGGGGGTGGCCTCTTTTCGAGCGGCCATTAGGGTTAATCAGGTCCGGAACTGATATAACCACGAAGGACGTGCACTGTGTTTTTTTTAGGCGGACACAGCTAGTCTGAAGGGCCTGGGGCCGGATGATCCGTCGGTTGCTCGATAACGCGACGTGCGATCTGGATTGAAGGACCATTATTGGTCTGAAGGAGCGCTTGGGCTCTGAAGGACCGCCGGGGGTCTGAAGAATTGGTGCTAACGATACATACTAGAATTATCTCAACAGACACTTGCAATGAATGATGCATGCGTGCATGTAGTTAAGTAATTGATGACATGATGAATGAAATGTGGAATGATTTTGTTTTTGGATTTTGTTTTTGGCTTTTTTCTTTTTTCATTTTCTTTTTCTTTGCTCTTTTGCTCTTTAGTTTTTTTTTTTTTTTGCTCTTTAGTTTTTTTTTTTTTTTTTTTTTGCTCTTTAGCTCTTTTTGCTCTTTAGCTCTTTATTGACTTTGCTGGCAACATCAACTCGCATGACTCTTGACGTGGGATACGAGGGTTGCCTCAAGCAGTGGTGCCAAAGTGCGGGTTATTAAGATCTGCTGAAGTGATTATGCATTTGTCCTTTTTGCAACTTTATGAGAGATCATCTCTTTTTTTGTGATTTTTAGAAATTTCGCAATGACTATAATGCTTGTGATCATGCACATGTTTCGCAATTCAGTATCGTCTACCATGAACGTTATTTTTACGATAATAGGGAAATGAGAGAATAAAGGAAGTGTTTAATATTCAAATTGAAAACAAATGCGCAGAAGGTCGCGCTGGCTGAAAATTACATTGGGAGTTTAAACTACAAAAAGAAAGAGAAGAAAAAAGAAAACAAGGAAGGCTGATCTTTTGATTGTTTGTATCTTTGAAGTAATAACGCCAATCGCCCATTAACATAACTTTGAGCATTCATTATCCAACTTTCGGAGGTATTGACTGCCTTTGTAGCTCAAAGTCCAACTTCTGACCCTAATTTTTGCCTGGACCGCTCTTTAGAGTTTTCAGTCCACCGGGTCGCTCTAATTTTTGCCTAGGCCGCCCTTTCGGGTTTTCGACCTAGCGAGCTTATTTTTGCTTGGCTCATCTTTCTCTTTTTTCCATATATTTCTTTAGGCATAGTACTTCTTAACTGCGTCCGAGTTCACTGGGAGTGGGAGGTCTTCACCGTCCATTTTTGTGAGAATCAATGCTCCTCCAGAGAATGCCTTCTTTACCACATAAGGTCCTTCATAGTTAGGGGTCCATTTTCCACGGGAATCCTTTTGGATAGGCAACATCTTCTTGAGCACGAGGTCTCCTTCTTGAAACTGGCGGGGGCGCATTTTTTTATCATAAGCCTTTTTCATTCTTTGTTGGTACAACTGCCCATGACACAAAGCAACTACTCTCTTTTCTTCTATGAGGTTCAACTGATCCAGACGAGCTTGAACCCATTCTGCCTCCTCCAATTTTGTTTCCATTAGCACTCGCAGGGAGGGTATTTCCACCTCGATGGGAAGAACTGCTTCCATCCCATATACTAGTGAGAATGGTGTTGCCCCTGTTGACGTGCGGATAGAGGTCCGATACCCGTGCAAAGCTAAGGGCAACATTTCATGTCAGTCCTTGAAGGTCACTACCATCTTTTGCACGATCTTCTTTATGTTCTTATTTGCTGCCTCAACTGCCCCATTCATCTTTGGACGGTATGGGGAGGAATTATGATGCTGGATTTTGAAGTCGTCACACAACTCTTTCATCATCTTATTGTTCAGGTTGGTCCCATTGTCCGTGATGATCTTATTTGGAAGACCGTAACGGCAAATCAAATCTCTCTTTATGAACCTGACAACCACTGACTTTGTTACACTGGCGTAAGAAGCGGCCTCGACCCATTTGGTGAAATAATCAATAGCGACAAGAATGAAACGATGTCCGTTTGATGCCTTGGGTTCGATGGGACCGATGACATCCATTCCCCACATTGAGAATGGCCATGGTGCTGTTAGGACATTCAGAGAGGCAGGTGGTACATGGATATTGTCGGCATAGATTTGACATTTGTGGCATTTTCTGACGTAGTTGAAGCAGTCAGTCTCCATTGACAACCAGTAGTAGCCAGCCCTTAGGATTTTTCTTGCCCTGGTGTGCCCATTAGAATGGGTGCCGAACGAGCCTTCATGGACATCCTTCATAATTCTTTCTGCTTCTTCTTCTGCTACACATCTGAGGAGGACCATATCGTGATTTCTCTTGTAAAGCACTTCCCCATTTAAGAAGAAACCCATTGACAGCCTCCTAAGTGTCCTCTTATCATTCTCGGTGGCACCAGGAGGATATTCTCTGTTTGTGATATAATGCTTGATATCGTAATACCAAGGTTTACTGTCAGGCTCTTCTTCGATTGCCACACAATGATGTGCCGGTAGGTCTCAGTGTTGGATTCGGATGAATGTCAGACTCTTGTCGTTATTGATATTGAACATTGATGACAGAGTCGCCAAAGCATCGACCAACTGATTTTCTTCGCGAGGGAGATGATGGAAAGTGATCTCTTCAAATTGTTCAACCATCTTTTGGATGTGATCATGATAAGGAATTAATTTGGAATCCCTGGTTTCCCAGTCACCTTTTGTCTGATGGATGACTAAAGCTGAGTCCCCATATACATCGAGTCTTTTGACTTTCCATTCAAGGGCTGCTTTGATTCCTAGGACGCACGCTTCATATTCTGCAATGTTGTTGGTGCAATAGAAACTCAGTCTAGCGGTAAACGGCACGAAGCGGTTATCAGGAGAGATCAGTACAGCTCCGATCCCGTGCCCGTATAAATTAGAAGCGCCGTCGAATAACATTCTCCACCTTTCGTTGTCCGGAGGATTCCCTTCTACGAATAGAGCCATTATATCTTCGTCTGGGAAATCGCACTGCATTGATTGGTAATCTTCGATGGGCTGGTGTGCCAAGTACTCAGCCAGCGCACTACCCTTGATTGCTTTTTGGGTGACATATAAAAGGTCGTATTCAGATAGTAGCATTTGCCAGCGAGCGATCCTCCCTGTGAGTGCAGGTTTTTCAAAAATATACTTGACTGGGTCCATTTTAGATACCAACCAAGTCGTGTGGCTCAGCATATACTGCCTCAAACGACGTGCAGCCCAGGCCAGAGCACAACACGTTCTTTCCAACAATGAGTATCTTGTCTCGAACTCGGTGAATTTCTTGCTTAGATAGTAGATGGCATGTTCCTTCTTTCCGGATTCATCATGTTGCCCCAGTACACAACCCATTGACTTGTCTAGCACTGTTAGATATAGGATGAGAGGTCTGCCCTGCACAGGCGGCATCAGAATCGGTGGATTTTGGAGGTACCTCTTGATTTTTTCAAAGGCTTCTTGGCAATTATCATTCCACTTGGTTTCTTGGTTTTTGCACAAAAGCTTAAAGATAGGCTCGCATGTAGATGTTAGCTGCGATATGAACCTAGAGATGTAGTTCAATCTTCCCAGGAAACCACGGACTTCTTTTTCAGTACTTGGTGCCGGAATTTCTAGTATTGCTCGTACTTTGGCTGGATCTACTTCTATTCCCCTCTGACTGACTATGAAACCCAACAGTTTTCCTGATCTTACACCGAAGGTGCATTTGGCAGGGTTTAGTCTGAGTTTGAACTTCCTGAGACGTTCGAAGAGTTTTTGCAGATTGACGATATGCTCTTATTCAGTCTTGGATTTTGCAATCATGTCATCCACGTAAACCTCTATTTCCTTATGCATCATATCATGGAACAATGCGACCATTGCCCTTTGGTACGTTGCACCAGCATTCTTCAGTCCGAATGGCATTACTTTGTAACAGAAAGTTCCCCAGAGAGTGATGAAGGTGGTTTTCTCCATGTCTTCAGGGGCCATCTTAATTTGGTTGTATCCGGAATATCCATCCATGAAGGAGAACAGAGAGTGTTGTGCTGTGCTATCTACCAGGACATCAATGTGAGGCAAAGGGAAGTCATCTTTGGGACTAGCTCTGTTCAGATCTCGATAATCAACACACATCCGAACCTTCCCGTCTTTCTTTGGGACTGGTACAATATTGGCTACCCATTGAGGGTATTTGGCCACCGCTAAAAACCCAGCATCGAACTGCTTCTTAACCTCATCTCGGATTTTCAATGACATCTCTGGTTTCATCCTTCTTAACTTTTGTTTTACCGGCGGGCATTCTGGTTTTACTGGTAACTTGTGCTCGACTATGTTGGGGTCCAGTCCGGGCATGTCTTGGTATGTCCATGCGAAGACGTCAACATAGTCAAACAACAACTTAACCAATTTCTCTCGCTCGCTGTCTTTCAATGTGGTGCCAATGTTAACTTCTTTTTTGTCTTCTTCCGTGCCTAAGTTGATCGTTTCAGTTGATTCCTCGTGGGGTTCGATTATTTTTTCCTCTTGTTCCATCATTCTCATTAACTCTGGAGGGGTTTCCCAATTATCCTCAACATCTTCCTCAGTTTGATTGATGGGGTGATCAAAGTTGCAATATGGATTATTGGCGTTGTTATTTTCAAAGACATTTTTTTGGATCTGCATTAGCGTAAATTAACGGAATAAAAAACGAATGAAAGAAAATAAGAAGCGAATGTAAAAAGAAAAAGGAGAACGAGGGTTTATTGGGAACTGAAATAACGTTGCATTAATATTAATACTGAAAGTAAAACATGCGGGCCCGAATGAAATATCCTAAGGCCTTGGGCAGAGCCAGAGGATTACATTATAAAAACATTACTTTGAACTAAAAACCACAGGAAAATCAATGATCTCCCAATTCTTGAGCCTTTTGTTTGCAGGACAAGGGCGTACAAGACTGTCGACACCTTCTTCAGCGCTTAGATCGTCCTCAACTGCGGCGATCTGATTGGGGTTCAACATTCCCGCACTCCGAAAGCTTTCCTTGATGTCGCAGATGATGATCCTCTTCGTATTTGGCACCCTGTCCTCAAGCCTGGCTAACCTCCGCTCTTTCTTTTCCTCCACCATCCTTCTCTTGTCAGTGCGATTGGGCCGATATCCTATCCCATGCCTATCTTTGTTCTCCTCTGGCTGTATTGGCGTCAGGATCCCCTGTCCGGTTTTTCCCAAGCCTCCTCCAGCTTGGTAGCCTTTTCCTAACATGAACTTAGCAACCATCACGACAGTTTTGGATAGCTTGGGTTCTAACATAGCAGATGTATTGGCGATTTCCAATGCTTGGAAGGCAGTCTCGAGAGACTCTTCAGCAGCCTCAATGTAACGAGTGGGAGCGGACTTATTTATCAGCATTTCTTCCTCACCGAAAATAACCACCAGCTTATTGTTGACTATGAACTTGAGCTTCTGGTGTAAAGAAGAGGGAACTGTCCCTGCAGAGTGGATCCATGGCCTCCCCAAGAGACAACTGTAGGATGGGGCAATGTCCATTATCTGGAAGGTCACCACGAAGTGCTCCGGACCTACTTGTACAGGTAATTCCATTTCTCCGATGACTTCCCTTTTTGATCCGTCAAAGGCCCTGACTAATATGGAGCTTGGTCTCATGTATGAACAGTCCACATCTAATTTCTCCATGGTTGATCTGGGTAATACATTCAAAGATGAACCATTGTCAATAAGTACCCGAGCAAGAGAGTAATCTCCACACTTCACAGATATGTGTAGGGCCTTGTTGTGCCCCCTTCCTTCAGTTGGAATCTCATCATCAGTAAAGGTGAGATAATTACTCGCAACAAGGTTTCCGACGATCCCATCAAATTGGCCGACCGAGATGTCATGAGCGACATGGGCCTCATTCAATACTTTTGTCAATGCTGCACGATGGGCATCGGAACTGAGCAATAATGACAACAGAGATATCTTTGCGGGAGTTTGGTTTAGTTGATCAACCACCTTATACTCGCTTTGTCTCATAAGCTTCAGAAATTCACTGGCTTCTTACTCGGATAACGTCTTCTTTCCTGTATTCTTATTGACAGGTCCCTGCTCTATGCTTTTGCCCTTACGGGCTCTTTCCTCCCCTTCTTTTGTTCGGTCCTCACTAGGCCCTCCAGGGGTATAGAAACGTCCACTTCGAGTCATCCCACCGGTCCCTGAGATGTTAATGACATCTGGATTGGTCTGAACCTTCATATCGTAACTCCACGGGACTGCATTGGTGCTTTTAAAGGGAAAAGGGGCTGGTACTTGAATAGTGATTGGTTTAGGCACAGCGGTGGTTAGCTTTGTGTCCTTTTTGTAATGGATTTCCAGGGGTTTTCGGATACTCTTGCTTTGGTCAATGCTTGACTGGAGAGTCGACACGCCTTCCTCTTTCTTTTGAAGACCTATTTGTATTATGTGTCGGTCTAATAAGTCTTGCAGGACTGGCTTGAATGCTTCACAGGCCCCGACACAAAGGGGATCAGCACACGAGCCCTTTCTGGTACATCCCTTCATAATGATTCCGAAGTGACACAAATTAGCATGGATGAGGTCCAGGGGTGTGACAATGTCCTCCACCTTTCTGACCAATAATTGCCCCTCAACATTCTCAATGGCATTGACGGATGGTTTCCCGTGCCCGGGCAGAGGGTTAGTGGCAACATTCGGACCATCTTCTGCGAAGCTTAACCATTTAGAATCAATTAAGTCTTGTACTGCATATTTCAATGCCTTGCAATTTTCTGTTGAATGGCCAACTGCCCCAGCGTGGAATCCACAGCTAGCCTCTGGGTCATAGCTCCTAGGGAAAGGAGGTTGAAGGGGTCTCATTGGACGGGGAGTGATCAAGTTGTGACTGATGAGGTGATTGAATAGGTCTGTGTATGACATGGGTATTGGGTCGAAATTGGCGGGCTTTCTTTCTTGGTAGTTTTGTGGTCTATAGCCTGGGTTGACTTGGGGAGGTGGGGTTTGCGGTGTTTGAGTAGGTATTTGGAAAGTTTGTCGGGGGTTGTTGTAAGGAGGCTTTCCTGATCCAGAGATGGCATTGGCTTCTCCGTCCTTCTTTTTAGGGAAACCTGGGAAGGGCTTTTTCTGATTGCTGGTTCCAGCGGAGCTATATGCAATCTTCCCGTTTCTCCATCCATTCTCTAATCTTTCTCCGATGACGATCATATCTGAGAAGTTCGAAGACACGCTCCCAATCAACCTGTCGTAGAAAGGTGATTGAAGAGTATCCATGAACATTGATACCATCTCTTTTTCTAACAAAGGTGGTACCACCTGCGCAGCCAAACCTCTCCAGCGTTGGGCATATTCTTTGAAGGACTCATTGTCTCTCTTCGTCATGCTCTGCAGCGTTGAGATTACGTTTGTATTTTATTAACTGAAAATTGGAGTTTAGGCGGGTGTTTGCGATAATCAAACGAGTAACCTCAGAGTGATTACCGCTACTAATTCGCTGTGAAAAAAAAAGGTTAGTCCTAACGGTCAAACAAGCTAGGCTCAGAGTGACCATTAGTAACAACCTATTTTTTGTATGAGTATGGTTATTTGAAATAAAGAAAAAAAGGTTTGAAAGCATTATGGGGTGAATAAAAGCGGAATGGGTGGTAGTAAAAAAAAGGAGGCACAATTAGCAACAAGGAGTGTTGTATCAAAAATGGGGGGTGTGAACAGTGAGACCAAATCGTTTTTTATGAACTAGGTTGTGTTTAAAAAGATGGGCTTGTAAAAAAAATGGATGGGTTTGCTGTCAAAAAGGGTACTGTATTACTAAAAACGTGGGGGTGCAATTAACATAGGAGTTTAAATCTAAAATCAAGGGTTGTATTATCAGAACCTTGGGGGTGTCAATAGCGTTTTGACGCTAAAAAGAAAAATGGTTGCCGGGGGTGCAAATAGCGTTTTGACGCTAAAAAGAAAAATGGTTGTCGGGGGGTGCAAATAGCGTTTTGACGCTAAAAACGGTTGATCAATTTTTTTTTACTTTTTGCTATTTGACTAAATTACTCTTCATCCTTTTTTGGGGAAAATGATTATTATTATTACCCTTTTCTTTTTTTTTTTTAAAAAAGGATAGTGATATTAGTAACCAATTATTTTATATAAAAAATATTTTTTTTTTATTTTGAAAAGGATTTTATTTTAATCCGAAAATTACATTAATATTTAAATAAAAAAGCAACAAATTTAAATAATAAAAAAACAGCAACTTTTTAATATGAAAAAAAAAATAGCAACATTTAATAATAAAAAAAACAGCAACATAAAACATAACAACACTTAAAAAAAACAGCAACACTTTTTTAATAGAAAAACAGCAACATTTATTTTTTTTTTTAAAAAATATTTTATTATTATTTTATTTTAATCCGAAATACAGCAAAAATAACAAAAAATACAGCAACAATTTAATAAAAAAAACAGTAACACTTAATAAAACATAACAACATTTAAATAAAAAAAAGCAACACTTTTTAAGATAAAAACAGCAACATTTATTTTTTTAAAAAATGTTTTTTTTAATCCGAAAATACAGCAAAATAATAAAAAATACAGCAACAATTTAATAAAAAAAACAGCAACACTTAATAAAACATAACAACATTTAAATAAAAAAACAACACTTTTTAATATAAAAACAGCAACATTTATTTTTTAAAAAATATTTTTTTTAATCCGAAATACAGCAAAAATAACAAAAAAAACAGCAACAATTAAAAAAACAGTAACAAATAAATAAAACAGCAACAATAAAAAAGCAACAATTTAGTAAAAAAACAACAACAAATATATATACAAAAAAAGCGACTACATTAAATAAACAAAAACAGCAATAACATAAGTAATGAGAAAAGCAACAATATTTACATGAAAAAAAAAAGAAAGAAAGAAAAAAACAGCAACAATGAAATAATAAGCAAAAAAACAATAATAATGTATTAAATCCGAAAATTACATTATGGTACCTTAAGGAAAAAACTTGGCAATGTTGGGAAGAATCTCTTCCCGGGTCTCCTTAATACAACAAGATTTTTAAACTAAAAAAAGAATTTTGGAAGGAGAAGTAAAAGAAAAGAAGGGAAAAAAATAAACAATCTACACTTTTTTTTTGAGAATTTTCTTCTTCCCTTCTTCTCCCAGAAAAAATCCGCCCCCTCCTACAAACTTGTGGCCTCCATTTATACTAAGGGTGATGCCTTCTTTGTCTTCAAACTCGTGGCCTCCATACCTTGCACAGTAGTTCTTCCCTTTTTTCTGACTTGAGAAAGATTTGATATGATGGAGGGGTGGAGGTTTGGAGGTAGTTGGTGAAGGGAAATGATGGGTTGTGTGTGAGAAAGAAAAAAAATCCGTGAGTGTGTGTGAGAAGAGGAATGGGGCGTGAAAGGAGGAGAGCCATGTGAGGGAAATGAGTGTGTGAGTGTGGGTGTGTAGGAGAGGGATTGGAGAAGAAGGATGAGTGAAGGAGAAGAGAAAGGTTGAGTGTGAGTTGTGTGTGATGGAGAAAGAAAGAGAAAATGAAGGTTGAGTGTGAGAGAGGGAGAGTGAGCGTGAGATTGAGGAGAGAGGGGAGTAGGATCCGTGGAGTGGGGAGAGAAGAGAGAGGTTGAGTGTATGGGGAAATGAAAAATGGGGAAGTGGGAAGTGTGGGGAAGTGGAATTGAGGGAAAAGAGGAAAGGTGGAGTGTGGAAGGGAGAATGCAATTTTCAAGGAGGAAAAAGGGGGGAGTAGGTCGAATTTTTAGGAGGGGTTTTGGGGAGTGAATGTGGATGATTTTTTAGGGAAATGGGGGGATTGAATGTGGATGGTTTTTAGGGTAAAGGGGGGGTGGTCGAATTAGGGTTTTATGGAGGGGAAATGGGTATGGGTTGGATAGTAATTAGGGTTAGGAGGAGTTGGGTTATGGGTTGGATATGAATTGGATTGGGTTAGGCGAATTGGGTTAGGGTTTGGTGGAGGAATGGGCTTTAAATGGCCCAATCCTGATTGCACCTCTACATTTTTTTTACAGACCCCCTTCATTTCCTCCTTTGCTTATTTTTTGTTTCTTCACTTCTAATTAATATATTTTTTTTGGTTAAAAAACTTGTGGCAAAATAAAATAATATATGACAAGAAAATAAAAATGATTATTATTTTTATTAAAAATAAAATCTCTCATTTTTGATCGGACAAAATTAGGGTATTACACGAAGTATAAAGAAAGACCAGTGCACCAGAAAAGTAGTAGCCTTTGCTTTCATTTTCTTGTTTAATAATCGTATTTTCAGTATTTCTAGGAAAAATAGGAAAACTTTTCTTTTGTTATATATCCATCCTCCTTATAGCAATGTTTCTATTAGATCATTTTTAGTGGGACAAAGTTAAGCAACATCTTGAGCAATTTATAATGACACATAGATTTACTCCAATGGTCTAATTTTAAGCAAGTGACATTTTTATTATTTTTAACTTATACTTCATTTTATTTAAAATTCAAATATTTTGATTAATACCTACAAAATTTTAAATATAGGAAGTGTATTTTATTAACTTTTTAACATGATAAGTTAAAAAGAATGAGAAATACTTAACGTTATGTAATAATTAAAAAGGATTTTTTTACGAGATAATTAAAAAGGATGAAAAATGCACATCATTATATAAATATGATGACGAACATTACACTTTAACCCAAATAGATAATACTATGCAGATAACAAAGTGCGACTTAGTTGGTTAGACGTTTCTCCTACACTTAAAAAACTGTGAATTTGAATCATGTTCTGGACTGGGCCATGAGACCCACTCCAGCAATTGAATATGGATAAGCCTAATAACTTTGATCCATATCCACAATAAATCAGCCCATTTATGACTATCAAGTCTCGACGACTCAGATTCACCTGATCGATCCAACATCTCAGAATTGGCACGGATCCATATAAATACTGACACACATTGCCATTAATAGGTACATTCTCATTCCTTGCTATACTACTCTACAATTCTCAATACTAACTTAAGCATCAGAGTGGCATCGCAAGTACCCCACCCGGGAACACTCTGAAACCACTCAGGAGCACTTTGAGGTCCGGTCACTTTGAGGCCAAGTCACTCTAAGGCCTGGTCACCTTACAACATCCCGGTCCTACCCATGATTCGATCTAGCCGAGCAGGAGCACTACCAACTGCCTTCCCGGTCTTACCCGTGATAAGGTAAAGGTACAGTTCAAGTCATATAAGTGAGAAGTGAGAACACTATTCACTACAAAAAATTGGTTATTAGCGAGGATTTTTCCCTCGCAAAACGTCCCAAATACGTCGCTAATCACCATTTGCGAGGAAATTAGCGAGGGACTGGTTTCCTCGCTAAATCGCTCTTCGCTAATCCATTAGCGAGGGAATTTGAATCCCTCGCTAATTTCCCTCGCTAAATCGCTCTTCGCTAATCCATTAGCGAGGGAATTTGAATCCCTCGCTAATTTCCCTCGCTAATATTGACTGTCACGCGTCCCAATTCTAATTGCCACGTGTCCCAATTTGAATGACTTGTTTTATGTGTTGTTTTAATTTTTTTAAACGGTTTTTATATATTTATTAATAATGTGGTGGTGGTGGTGGTTGGGAGGAGCTATGTGGCGATGGTGGTGGTGGTGGTGGTTCACTTCGTAGGAGAGAGAGAGAGGAGAGGAGTTCGTGGTGGTGGTGGGAGGAGCTATGTGGTGGTGGTGATTCACTTCGTAGGAGAGAGAGAGAAAGAGAGATGGAGGATAGGTGGTGGTGGTAGTGTGGTGGTGGTTGTGGTGGTGTGGTGATGGTGGTGGAAGGTGGAGAGAAGAAGAGAAAAAGAGTAAAAAAATTCGTAGGTGAGAGAAGAGGAATTCATAAGAGAGAGAGAGAGAGAGAGAGAGAGAGAGAGAGAGAGAGAGAGAGAGAGAGAGAGAGAGAGAGAGAGAGAGAGAGAGAGAGGAAGAGGAGAGGAGTTCAGGTGGTGGTGGTGTGGTGGTGTTGGAAGGTGAAGAGAATTCGTAGTGAAAGAGGGAAGAGGTGAGAGAAGAGATAAGATGAAAGGAGAGTGTGTGGTTATTTAAAGTAAAAAAAATAAAATTTACCATTTGTGAGGGACTGGTCCCTCGCTAATTCCGTCGCTAACAGCAAATTCCACTTCCCAGGGATTGTTCAACGGTCAGATTCACGTTAGCGAGTGACTGATCACTCGCTAACCACCTTGTTTTTCGTGCTAAACTTTTCAAATTCCCGCATCCACTTAGCGAGGGACTGATCCGTCGCTAATGTCAAAAATTCTGTCACTAACCATTAGTGAGGGACTGGTCCCTCGCTAATTCCCTCGCTAATGTCAATTTTAGCGAGGGAATGTTGTTCCCTCGCTAATGTCCCTCGCAAATAAGCTTTTTTTGTAGTGATTGATCTCTTTGAAAAAAAAAAAAGATAATATATTATACAAAAATCAAATTTTATTATTCTCATGTTAGAAATGCTCCTAATTATATGCTTGAAGTTGACAATGTTTATATTTCACGAAGATATGCTCTCCTTTGAAAGAACATTGTGAAATTGGGATGGGGATGTTGGAATATCATTATTTATATGATTGTAATCAATACTGTGTGTATATCTTGGTCAAAAAGAAATACTATCTCGTTTACACCAAAAAAAAAAAAGAAATACTATCTCGCTAGTTTATCTTCGCCAAGCAGCATGTTAAGCAATATGTTTCATTGTATTCATGTGCTAAACACTCTAACTATGTTTATGCAGTGGTGTTCGCTGGTCGGTTTGGATCGGATTTGACCAAATTCGTTGCCCGAACCAATGATAATTATTCGGTTTGGGTTGGTTCGGATTTTACATTTTTTTCTCCAAAATCCGAACCAAACCGAACCGATATTGGACGGGTTGGTTTGGATTGGGCTCACGGGTCACTTTTTTCTAAAATATAAAAAAACAATATTTTTTTATGATATTCCAACACTTTAAATAGCTAAAAAAATTAAAAATCACACGAAATCAAACTCAAATCCACTAATAGTCTTCTCATTCATAGTATTAAAATTTTACAACTTAATCATAAATTATTAAGGTAAAAATTCTAAGCAAATAAAATAGTGTGCATCTAAAATTACAAAATTGTTATGACGTAATATGAGTTGGTTCGGTTTCGCGGATTTGATTTTTAAAATCCGTTGTCCGATCCAAACAACTACGGGTTGGTTTGGATTTGTTCGATTTTGACCCGAACACGAAAACTATCCGAACCAAACATATCGATTTGGATTGGATCGTGGATTGGTTTGGATTTGCCCGAAGTGTGTTTATGTACGTCATGTGCATAATGGTTTAATTAGCCGAAGAATGTTAATATATGAGTGGAATTATTTTTGTAGGCCGACTAAGCTTACCCCACTTTAATTAGAATTTCTTGCACACAAGAAAGAGCGAAAAAAGCACATTATAAACAAAAAAAGAGAGCAATAAAAGCGGATGCAGATCATCTCCATTAGTTTACCTTTCCATTTCTCCAGTAGATTTCATATCTGAGCGACATATCACAAAAAATTAATCAATAGCTCAGATTAAAAAACTTAAGTCAATTTAATTTCTAATTGAAAAAACTCTGAAAGCCACTCATTAGTAATTTTCCTACGACCAATATAAGTTTATGGTGTTCTACATCACCTCTCGTTGCTGCTGCTCTATGTTGTGTCGCTGCTTCATGCCGCCGCGCCGAATCATCGCATCATGTCGTTGCACCCACAAGTCATGTTGTCGTATATCTCCTTGGTTTGCTTCATGTATTTTATCAGTGTTTAAAGGCTTAAATTTGCTTCAAGAACCATCATTTTGTCAATGGCAATACACACATGGAGAACAGTCCAAAAGCAAGCCCAAAACTAGGCTACTGACCAAATCAACAACAAACACCCCAATCATCGGCCATTTTTTGGTTAGACGGGAAGAAAGCTACAAGCGATGAGATTCAAGGCCAAGCCTAAAAACACCTACCAAAAATGCCTACTTGACAAGGCGAACGAAATAACACTCCAAGAAAAGAAACACGCCTAACACTGCTGACGCTAACAACAAAAGAAAGAACCCTCTAAAAAGTGACTTCAATCACGCCTGTGTTAAGAAACACCTACGAAAGCAACAAAGAATAAGAGATGTCATTTAAATCGCCTAGGAGTAGTTCTCTTTCTAGAGCTTATCCGAAGTTTTGTTCTCCTCTAAAAGTTAGCAACCTAAAAATTACATATCTTGAATAATCCCACAACCCACTCAATATTTCTTTCAACACTAAACTACCAATACAATCTGTTCTGTACCTTGCCTCAAATTCTCGGATCCGGATCCTCCAGTTGGTATCTGAAGTATCGTGTTTATCCTCTCCTGGCTCGAGGTCGGAATCTTCCAAGGTTGATAATCGTTGAGTCGCCTGCTTTTGAGATGGTAGTCGTTAGGGTCGCGTTCTTCCGAGGCTGGACTCGACGGGGTCGAGTACCTACAGACACTCCAATGCTTAAGTCAGCAAACAGAAGTTAGTGAGGTGTGTAACGCCCCAAAATAGTTTAATTATTTATTTAATTAAGTTATTTAAGGCTTACAATATTTATTTAATTTAATTAAATAATTCAAGGTTTAATTTATTTATTTTATTTATTTAGGAGGTGTTGTCGCAAATTGAGCGGTGCGAATAAGGGCCCATGACCCACAATTAGGCCCGTGACCCACTGTCTAGTCAAGGAATTCGACTCACAAGGGGTCTTAGAAGTTAGTTTTCATTTTTACTCAATTGCAAAAAGAAAGAAAAGAAACGTAAAAAGAGAGAGTGAGAAGAGAAGGAGTTGCGAAGGGAAGAGGAGAAGAAGAAAAGGGGGCGAAGCACTCAAAGGGGAAGAGAAGGCTTGTTGGTGACTTGCAATTCTTTGGAGCCTTGCTTAGCAATTTCGACTTCTAAGAGGTTAGGGGGTCCTCTTTTTGTTTTTAATACCTTATGCGAATTAGTGATGCCAAGGGTTAGGGTTCTAGGATAAATTCTATGAATGAATTGTTGTGTTGATGATTAAATTATAGTATTGTGATACTTGATTATGGATTGCCTATGTTGAAATCGCATGACTAATGTTTGGATTGTTGCTATGTGAATTGTATGTCATATGTTTGAATATATGACTTGTTGGTGCTCACTTGGTGAAAATTGAGGATCATGAGGATGATTGAATTATACATATATGATTGGGTGTTTGGTGAATTTAATTTGGTGTTTGGAATTGAAAAATTCTGATTTTGGAAGCCCCTAGGCGCCTTGGGCGCCATATGCATGGTTGCTGTTTTTTCTGCGCCTCAGTCATGGGCGCCAGGCGCCCAGCCAGTGTGCCTGCGCCAGTTTTTCCAATTCTGTTGCCACTGTGTTGCTGTTTCTGTTGCCACTGTGTTGCTGTTTCTGTTGCCACTGTGTTGCTGTGTCTGTTGCCACTGTGTTGCTGTTTCTGTTGCCACTGTGTTGCTGTGTCTGTTGCCACTGTGTTGCTGTTTCTGTGTCACTGTGTTGCCAGTTTTGGCGCTAGGTGCTTGTGCCATGGGCGCCAAGGGTCCCCACTTTCTGTTGCGTATTTTGCGAAAATTGATACTGGGTTTTCATGTCCAAGTTAAATGGCTCGTACAAAACAATTTTTGGAGTCATAGGAGTTGTGGTTGGTCTTGGCCTTAGGCGCCTAGTCCATGGGCGCCAAAGGTGCGTGTCACTTTTTGCCAAAAATTTTATTGGGTTCTCATATTCTGAGCATTTGACTCGTACAAAATCAATTTCGAAGTAAAATGAGTTTTTTTGCGTGTTGGCCTAAGGCGCCTAGTGCCTGGGCGCTGTGTTCCCCTGCGCCAGTTCCTGCGCCAGTTCCTGGGCGCCAGCGCCTATGCGCGTGTTGCTGTCCCTGGGCGCCAGCGCCAGCGCCTATGCGCGTGTTGCTGTCCCTGGGCGCCAGCGCCAGCGCCTATGCGCGTGTTGCTGTTCCTGGGCGCCAGCGCCCATGCGCCAAGTTTTGTGTTGCTCCTGGGCGCCCAGCGCCAAATTCTGTGTTGCTCCTGGGCGCCCAGTGCCCATGCGCCAGTTTCCAGGATGTCTAAGTATTTTTTCGGTTTTGTTTTTAATGTAACTTTTGACTCGGTTATCCAAATTTAACGGTTCAAAATGCGTTTCGAAGCTAATTTCAGTGTCTATCCAAATGTTCCAATTTTATGCAAAAATAAATTATTTTACTGGTGTTTCTGGGCTGAGGTGTTCAAGTGTCTAAATGGCAATTTTTATTCGTTTTCCCTATGTCGTGTCAAATCCTAAACTGGCCTAATTGAAACTGGTATTGGTGTGAGTGGTGGTTTGAGTTGGTGAGTGCACTATGGTGAGATTGGTGAGCAGAGGCTTCGGCCTAATTTTAATATGGTGAGCTGATTAATGCACTATGGTGAGAATATAAATAAAATGGTGAGCTGAATTAAATGGTGAATTGATTGAATTGTGGTGTGTTGTGATGCATTTCCATAGCATCTCATGAAACATGTGCATTATTGGTGAGCAGAGGCTTCGGCCTAGTTTTATTTGGTGAGCAGAGGCTACGGCCTATTTGTATTTGGTGACGGATCCGACATGCATGTGCCCGTGGAGTTTGGGTTGCATTTCATGCATAACCATACCTTTTGCACTGTTGTTTGGTGATTGTAACTGTGATATGGTTATTGCCTTTGTTGTGAATCGGTGTGTCTGATTTCCTTTTCCTATGCAGTGCTTATTTCCATATGTTATTAATTATGAAAAGAGACTCACCCTACTGCTTTTATGTTGCTTCTTATGTCGGCAACGTGCAGGTAATATCGAGTGAAGGTTATCCTTATGCCTTCGTCTGGTAGATTGTTATTGGTGATGTATTGGTTTTATGTTTATGCGTTATTTTCCTTATACTGTTAGATTGTTTATGCGTTATTTTCCTTATACTGTTAGATTGTTATTGGTGATGTATTGGTTTTATTTTCGAACTTAATTATTATTCCGCTGCTGGTAGTGACTGTATTTAGTTGATGTGAACTAAACGGTTTTTCTTGTTATGGTGCTATGTATCATGTGGTTTTAATTGGACTATGAAAGTTGAAGTTTTTGATTTTAATGGAGTTAGTGTAGCACTCGCTTAAATTGTTTTTAAAAAAAAAAAAAAGAAACTCTGATTTTATTTAATAGTAAGGTTACTAGAAAAAGGGTGTTACATTAGTGGTATCAGAGCAGTTCGGTCTGTCCGGCCAAGTCGTCCTGTCATAGTGTCATATGACAAATAGAATTGTTAGATTAGTTCTAAATTTCTGTTTGTGCTGCAGTGATAGTTTGAAATGGCTGGGAGAAACGACGCTGCTCTTGCTGCTGCTTTGCAGGCTATGGCTCAGGCTGTTGGGAACCAGCAAAATGGTGCTGAAAATGCTGGGACTCGCAGTTTAGCCACGTTCCAGAGGGAGAATCCACCTGTTTTTAAGGGCAAGTACAATCCAGATGGTGCTCTAGCATGGCTGAAAGAGATCGAAAGGATATTTCGGGTCATGGATTGTAATGATGCGTAGAAGGTCAGGTACCCATACGCTGGCAGAAGAGGCTGATGATTGGTGGATGGAGGTTAGGCAGAGATTAGAAACTGCTAATGAGGAGATAACTTGGGCTGTTTTCCGTAGAGAGTTCTTACGGAAGTATTTTCCCGAAGATGTGAGAGGTAAGAAAGAAATAGAGTTCCTTGAGCTGAAGCAAGGAAGCATGTCAGTGATAGAGTATGCTGCCAAGTTCACTGAATTGGCTAAGTTTTATCCCCACTATGCTGATGCTGATTCTGAATTTTCAAAATGTATAAAGTTTGAGAATGGACTGAGGGCTGATATAAAGAAAGCTATAGGGTACCAGAAGATTCGGGTATTCGCTGATTTGATCGACAGTTGCAGGATATATGAAGATGATAGTAATGCTCACTCCAAGGTCATGAGAGATCAGAGGGGTAAATTTCAGAACCGGGGTAAGCCATATGAGGTTCAGGCTGGTAAGGGTAAGCAGAGGTATGCTGATAATAAGAAACCAAGTGGGGGAGATGCCCCTGCGAAGGTTGTGTGCTACAGGTGTGGCAAGCCGGGCCATAAGAGTTTTGACTGCTCGGATAATAAATGTTTCAAGTGCGGTAAAGAAGGTCATGTGGCTGCGAAATGTGAGAAAAGGGATGTGGTGTGCTACAACTGTGGGGAAGCAGGTCATATTAGTACCAAGTGTACTAAGCCGAAGAAAGAGAAGTCCCATGGAAAAGTGTTTGCTCTCGCAGGATCAGAGGATACTAATGAGATTAGAGGTACATGTTTTGTTAATGGTATTCCTTTGATTGCTATTATTGATACTGGTGCTACGCATTCATTTATTGCTGCTTTATGTGCTGAGAAATTGGACCTTGTTTTATCTTCTATGATGAGGGAGATGGTTATTGACACTCCAGCTAAGGGTTCAGTAACTACCTCTCTTGTGTGTGCTAAGTGCCCTCTGTCAATCTTCGGCAGAGATTTTCTTGTTGACCTTATTTGTTTGCCGTTGGGAGGGTTGGATGTCATTCTTGGTATGGACTGGTTGGTATTCAACCATGTGCATATTAATTGTTTCCGAAGATCTGTGAGTTTCCTTCCTCCCGAAGAAGAAGAATCTGTTTTGTTGCCTGCTGGTCATTTGCATAAGGTAATGAAAGATGGAGTTCATCTGTTTGCTTTGATGGCGTCATTGTCTGCTGAGAATCAGGCGATCATTGAAGGGGTTCAGGTAGTGTGTGAATTTCCTGAAGTGTTCCCGGATGAAATTCCAAGTGTTCCGCCAGAGAGGGAGGTTGAGTTTGCTATTGATCTTATACCTGGTGCTAGGCCTGTGTCTATGGCCCCGTACCGGATGTCAGCCTCAGAGTTGTCTGAATTGAAAAAGCAATTAGAAGATCTACTTGAGAAGAAATTTGTAAGGCCAAGTGTGTCACCATGGGGTGCTCCGGTATTGTTAGTGAAAAAGAAGGACGGGAGTATGAGACTTTGTGTCGATTATAGGCAATTGAACAAAGTGACAATAAAGAACAGGTATCCGCTTCCCAGAATTGATGATCTGATGGACCAGTTGGTAGGTGCTAAGGTGTTTAGCAAAATCGATTTGAGGTCGGGTTATCACCAGATCAAGGTAAAGGATGAAGACACTCAGAAAACCGCTTTCAGAACGAGATATGGGCACTATGAGTATTCTGTGATGTCGTTTGGTGTTACCAACGCGCCGGGTGTGTTTATGGAGTACATGAATTGTACCTTCCATAGTTACTTGGATCGATTTGTAGTTGTGTTTATTGACGACATTCTGGTGTATTCTAAGACGGAAGAGGAGCATGCCGAACATTTGAGGTTAGTACTAGAGGTGTTGAAAGAAAAGAAATTGTATGCAAAGTTGTCTAAGTGTGAGTTCTGGCTGAATGAGGTAGGTTTCCTTGGCCATATTATCTCGGGTAATGGTATAGCTATGGATCCAGCCAAGATTGATGCTGTGTTGCAATGGGAGAGCCCGAAGTCAGTTACTGAGATTAGGAGTTTCTTGGGATTAGCTGGTTATTACAGGAGGTTTATAGAAGGTTTTTCGAAGTTGGCACTTCCGTTGACTCAATTGACATGTAAGGGAAAAGCTTTTGTGTGGGATGCTTGCTGTGAGGAGAGCTTCAATGAGTTGAAGAAGAGGTTGACCACATCGCCCGTGTTGACTTTGCCTGTTCCGGATCAACCGTTTGTAGTATATTGTGATGCTTCCAAGATGGGTTTGGGAGGTGTGTTAATGCAAGAGGGTAAGGTAGTAGCTTATGCGTCCAGACAATTGAGGACCCATGAGAAGAACTACCCTACTCATGATTTGGAGCTGGCTGCAATTGTGTTTGTGCTGAAAATTTGGAGGCACTATCTGTATGGCACTAGATTTGAAGTATTTAGTGACCATAAGAGTCTAAAATACTTGTTTGATCAGAAGGAGCTAAATATGAGACAGAGACGTTGGTTAGAACTGCTGAAGGATTATGATTTCGGCTTGAACTATCACCCCGACAAAGCTAATGTCGTGGCTGATGCTTTAAGTCGGAAGAGCTTGCATATGTCGGCTATGATGGTGAAAGAATTAGAGTTGATTGAGCAGTTTCGGGACATGAGTCTGGTTTGTGAAGTGACACCGCAGAGTGTCAGATTGGGAATGTTGAAGATTGGCAATGAATTTTTGGTTAGTGTTCGAGAAGCCCAAAAGTCAGATGTAAAGTTGGTAGACTTGTTAGTTGTGAATGATCAAGCTGTGAATGGGGATTTCAAGTTAGATTCCCAAGGTGTATTGAGATTCAGAGATAGGATTTGTATTCCTGATGATGCTGAGATGAAGAGAATGATTCTTGAGGAGAGCCATAGGAGCAAGTTGAGTATTCATCCAGGGGCTACGAAAATGTACCAAGATTTGAAGAAGTTGTTCTGGTGGCCTGGTATGAAGAAGGATGTGGCACAGTTTGTGTATTCTTGTCTGACTTGTCAGAAGTCTAAGATTGAGCATCAGAAGCCTGTGGGGTTGATGCAACCATTAGAAGTTCCGGAATGGAAATGGGATAGCATTTCCATGGATTTTGTGACTGGTTTACCAAATACAGTGAGAGGGTTTGATGCTATATGGGTGGTTGTGGACAGGTTGTCAAAGTCTGCGCATTTCTTACCAATTAATATGACTTATCCAGTTCCAAAGTTGGCAGAGATCTACATCAAGACAATTGTGAAGTTGCATGGTGTTCCGCTTAGTATTGTATCTGATAGAGATCCAAGATTCACTTCCGAATTTTGGAAAAGTTTGCAAGAAGCTTTGGGTTCTAAGTTGAGGTTGAGCTCCGCTTATCATCCGCAGACAGATGGTCAGACAGAGAGAACTATTCAGTCGTTAGAGGACTTGTTGAGGGCATGTGTTCTTGAGCAGGGAGGTTCGTGGGATTCTCATCTGCCGTTGATAGAATTCACCTACAATAACAGTTTTCATTCTAGTATTGGTATGGCACCATTTGAGGCGTTGTATGGTCGGAGATGTAGGACTCCGTTATGTTGGTATGAATCTGGAGAGAGTGCAGTATTGGGGCCTGAGATTGTGCGAGAAACAACTGAGAAGGTAAAATTAATCCGTGAGAAGATGAAAGCGTCGCAGAGTCGACAAAAGAGCTATCATGATAAGAGAAGGAAGGATTTAGAGTTTCAGGCAGGTGATCATGTGTTTTTGAGAGTCACCCCGGTGACTGGTGTTGGGCGTGCCTTGAAATCAAAGAAGTTAACTTCCCGTTTCATTGGTCCGTATCAGATTACGGAGAGGGTGGGAAGTGTTGCCTATAGGGTGGCCTTGCCGCCTAATCTTTCGAACTTGCATGACGTGTTTCACGTGTCACAACTTCGAAAGTATGTTCCGGACCCGTCTCATGTGATTCAGATGGATGAAGTAGAGGTACGGGATAATCTCACTGTGGAGACTATGCCTGTGCGAATTGAAGATAGAGAAGTGAAGACTCTGAGAGGGAAGGAGATTCCTTTAGTGAAGGTGGTTTGGTTAGGAGCTGCTGGTGAAAGTATGACTTGGGAGCTAGAGAGTAAGATGCGGGAAGCATATCCGGAGTTGTTTGATTCAGGTAATTTCGAGGACGAAATATTCTAAGTGGGGGAGAGTTGTAACGCCCCAAAATAGTTTAATTATTTATTTAATTAAGTTATTTAAGGCTTACAATATTTATTTAATTTAATTAAATAATTCAAGGTTTAATTTATTTATTTTATTTATTTAGGAGGTGTTGTCGCAAATTGAGCGGTGCGAATAAGGGCCCATGACCCACAATTAGGCCCGTGGCCCATTGTCTAGTCAAGGAATTCGACTCACAAGGGGTCTTAGAAGTTAGTTTTCATTTTTACTCAATTGCAAAAAGAAAGAAAAGAAACCTAAAAAGAGAGAGTGAGAAGAGAAGGAGTTGCGAAGGGAAGAGGAGAAGAAGAAAAGGGGGCGAAGCACTCAAAGGGGAAGAGAAGGCTTGTTGGTGACTTGCAATTCTTTGGAGCCTTGCTTAGCAATTTCGACTTCTAAGAGGTTAGGGGGTCCTCTTTTTGTTTTTAATACCTTATGCGAATTAGTGATGCCTAGGGTTAGGGTTCTAGGATAAATTCTATGAATGAATTGTTGTGTTGATGATTAAATTATAGTATTGTGATACTTGATTATGGATTGCCTATGTTGAAATCGCATGACTAATGTTTGGATTGTTGCTATGTGAATTGTATGTCATATGTTTGAATATATGACTTGTTGGTGCTCACTTGGTGAAAATTGAGGATCATGAGGATGATTGAATTATACATATATGATTGGGTGTTTGGTGAATTTAATTTGGTGTTTGGAATTGAAAAATTCTGATTTTGGAAGCCCCTAGGCGCCTTGGGCGCCATATGCATGGTTGCTGTTTTTTCTGCGCCTCAGTCATGGGCGCCAGGCGCCCAGCCAGTGTGCCTGCGCCAGTTTTTCCAATTCTGTTGCCACTGTGTTGCTGTTTCTGTTGCCACTGTGTTGCTGTTTCTGTTGCCACTGTGTTGCTGTGTCTGTTGCCACTGTGTTGCTGTTTCTGTTGCCACTGTGTTGCTGTGTCTGTTGCCACTGTGTTGCTGTTTCTGTGTCACTGTGTTGCCAGTTTTGGCGCTAGGTGCTTGTGCCATGGGCGCCAAGGGTCCCCACTTTCTGTTGCGTATTTTGCGAAAATTGATACTGGGTTTTCATGTCCAAGTTAAATGGCTCGTGCAAAACAATTTTTGGAGTCATAGGAGTTGTGGTTGGTCTTGGCCTTAGGCGCCTAGTCCATGGGCGCCAAAGGTGCGTGTCACTTTTTGCCAAAAATTTTATTGGGTTCTCATATTCTGAGCATTTGGCTCGTACAAAATCAATTTCGAAGTAAAATGAGTTTTTTTGCGTGTTGGCCTAAGGCGCCTAGTGCCTGGGCACTATGTTCCCCTGCGCCAGTTCCTGCGCCAGTTCCTGGGCGCCAGCGCCTATGCGCGTGTTGCTGTCCCTGGGCGCCAGCGCCAGCGCCTATGCGCGTGTTGCTGTTCCTGGGCGCCAGCGCCCATGCGCCAAGTTTTGTGTTGCTCCTGGGCGCCCAGCGCCCTGCGCCAAATTCTGCGTTGCTCCTGGGCGCCCAGTGCCCATGCGCCAGTTTCCAGGATGTCTAAGTATTTTTCCGGTTTTGTTTTTAATGTAACTTTTGACTCGGTTATCCAAATTTAACGGTTCAAAATGCGTTTCGAAGCTAATTTCAGTGTCTATCCAAATGTTCCAATTTTATGCAAAAATAAATTATTTTACTGGTGTTTCTGGGCTGAGGTGTTCAAGTGTCTAAATGGCAATTTTTATTCGTTTTCCCTATGTCGTGTCAAATCCTAAACTGGCCTAATTGAAACTGGTATTGGTGTGAGTGGTGGTTTGAGTTGGTGAGTGCACTATGGTGAGATTGGTGAGCAGAGGCTTCGGCCTAATTTTAATATGGTGAGCTGATTAATGCACTATGGTGAGAATATAAATAAAATGGTGAGCTGAATTAAATGGTGAATTGATTGAATTGTGGTGTGTTGTGATGCATTTCCATAGCATCTCATGAAACATGTGCATTATTGGTGAGCAGAGGCTTCGGCCCAGTTTTATTTGGTGAGCAGAGGCTACGCCCTATTTGTATTTGGTGACGGATCCGACATGCATGTGCCCGTGGAGTTTGGGTTGCATTTCATGCATAACCATACCTTTTGCACTGTTGTTTGGTGATTGTAACTGTGATATGGTTATTGCCTTTGTTGTGAATCGGTGCGTCTGATTTCCTTTTCCTATGCAGTGCTTATTTCCATATGTTATTAATTATGAAAAGAGACTCACCCTACTGCTTTTATGTTGCTTCTTACGTCGGCAACGTGCAGGTAATATCGAGTGAAGGTTATCCTTATGCCTTCGTCTGGTAGGAAGTGTCATGCTCTGATACGTAGCACCAGGGGGGGTGTCCTATGTTTATGCGTTATTTTCCTTATACTGTTAGATTGTTATTGGTGATGTATTGGTTTTATTTTCGAACTTAATTATTATTCCGCTGCTGGTAGTGACTGTATTTAGTTGATGTGAACTAAACGGTTTTTCTTGTTATGGTGCTATGTATCATGTGGTTTTAATTGAACTATGAAAGTTGAAGTTTTTGATTTTAATGGAGTAAGTGTAGCACTCGCTTAAATTGTTTTTAAAAAAAAAAAAAGAAACTCTGATTTTATTAAATAGTAAGGTTACTAGAAAAGGGGTGTTACAAGGTGCAAGCGAGTGAAAAACGTACCTGGATATGCGGGTAGGACCCGTATTTATAGACGCGAATCACCAGTGGCTCGCAGGTAGCGCGCGATCCTGACCGCTGGATTGAGGTGCTTCTATCTGGACCGTAGATGTGAATGACGGGGGCGAGATGTCTTGCTGGTCCAAACTTTATAAAGAATCGGCCCATTATAGTCGTGGATTGGGCCTCTTCGGCCGATTGTTCTTAATTTAGTAGAAAGAAAGAAAGGTCGAACTCACAGGGATTGTTCTTAATTTAAAGTTGGAATATCTCAGGATTTTAGTGTGTAAAATAAGTCACAATGTTGAGAATAATGAAATAAGGAGATAAATTGCTTAAGAAATAAGTATGGAAACTATATGGTAAAGGATTAGTTGGACTGCTTTTGCTTAGTAAATTTCTCTTCTGTGTTAATGCTATAGCATCTGATGCTATAGCATTGAGTGCTATAGCATAAGCTGTGTGCCTTTTGGTCACTTTCACCAAGGTTTCGTGACAAGATCCTATGTCTAGGCTTCAAGTAAGTTCACCTTTGCATATTAAAGAACCCATAGTGTTCACTCTATGAACTAAGCCCTCCTATGTCTAGGTTAGGGCAAGGATTGTTCTAAATGTCTTTAAAACAACCACTCACTCATGCACATTAATCTTTGAGATCTTCCATGAACCATGTCTGAATTTATGAATCTACCTATTTTAGTTGGCCAGTACCAACACAGGTTTGGAAATATTTAAACACAAAGATTAAAATACATACATCAAAATACTATATCATTAACACATTAGAAAGTCATTACATAGCTTAGAAATCCAACCAAAATGAGTTTAGCTCATGATAAACAATGTCAACAACTTACAAACAAAGGTGTTCATATCACCAAGACAAGAAATAGAAGAAGAATGTGCAGAAGATACACTCCTTCAACTTCCACGCGTGTGCTGACAGTGCTATAGCATTAACCTGGCAAAATCTTCAAGTGGTTTGAGGATGGATCTATAATGGGTGCAATGAAGTAGTTTTGTTACTTGTATATTTCTTCCCAAACCAGAGAATTTTCGTGCTCCAGAATGTATGTTGAAGTGCAGAAGATAGGCTTCCTTTTATAGTTGTGTTTTCCCTCCACACTTGCAAGTGGATGAACAAGTGGGTCTTCTTTTCACCAACTAAAGGTGTTGTCCCCCTGTTAGCCTGCATTTTCGACAGGCTAATATTAAATGCAGTCAACAGGGTTTGACTTAATAATTTCAGAAAGAAAACAGGTCTTCGACACCAAGATATAATTTCGACTTCAAGAGGTAGTAACCAAGGGAAAGCAGCCTAATGCATAACTTAGCGAATTTGGAAAAAGAGGCCACACTTCGACAGAGAGAAGATTATAAACAGCGAAACAAGCAAAGCTATTGAGATCTGTCAAAAGGGACATTGATTCCTTGGTCGAAAAGAATGAGCAGTTAGACAATCGAAGTAGAAGCACGTCGAAATAGCAGTTACTCTGCCTTATCTTGTTTTAGAAAACCGCCGAGCGGTTATAGTCTTATTTGTATTATAAATAGTAGTTCTGTACATAGAACAAGGGGTCGCAAATTTCATTACACACATTTCCTAAAACACTCTACTTCCGCAAACAGAGAAAACAGAGTTAACAGGAATTCATGTATGATTCTGCGTACCATTTCTTTATATAATTGTTTTCATTTCTTTTAGATTTCTGCACTTTGTCATCTTCTTCATTTACAATTACTGCAATTTACTGCATTTGATTCCTCTTCCCGCATTTACAAATTCTTGCACTTTATCGTATTTTTTAGTAAAATTTGATCACAAATGGCCTGAGATTCCTAGTTGATCTCGCAAGTAACACGTGTAGTGAAACTAGCGGTGTTTACTAAAAATCACAGTAAACAAAATGGCACGCCCAGTGGGACGTTTGTGCTAACTAATTAAAATTTTTACTAAGATAATTCTGGGTTTGTTAAACACAGAACCAGTACATCGCACGGTGCATGCATTTAAGAAGTGGTAGACAGTTACATCAAATGCCACGTTCAAACATGAATGGTGCTTCTACATCGAATGGACATTCCCAGGCGTCAGTTACTGATACCAACGCCACGAACACTCAGGGAGCAACCCTTCCTGCACCATCTCTAGGAGTAAACGCTCCCATAACTGCTTCAAACGTGGTCGGCGTAACCGCCCCATTATCGTCTTCGACAGACATGGGTATAACCGCTGTAACCGCTCCCACTATAACTCCTGGGTCGAACATGATGATTCCCCAGTCATCAACCTTTGGTTCAACTAATCCCTGGATGCCCAACGCTATGGTGGGAAATATGCCATATAGTTTTCCCATGAATGGTCGAAATTACCCCTATGGAATGCCAACCGCCATGATGGTAGGACTCCATACAAATGCATCTACGTATGCAGATAACATGGCTTCGAACTTTTCGCCTATGCACAACCCATCAGAGAATATGTATAGTCGAAATATACAACCTTCAATAACCACTTCGTCATTATTGGCATTAAGACAACAAATGGATGATAGTAACCATGACATGGTAAATATGCTAACACAGCAAATAGGTACAGTGTTTAATCCCCTGATACAGAACACAAATAATAGTTACCAAATGTTAGCAACACAAATGGGTCGAATTGCTGACTTCTTTGGCACTCCACAAATACAAAACCAGCAAATTCCCCAAGTACAAAACATCAGGCCTGTTGACTTACTTGTCGAAAGGCCTAATAATGCAACCCCCGTGAATCGAGCACAACAATTTGTCGAAGAGCCTATACCTGAAGTGGTGCTAGTAAATAGAAATCAAAATGCTGACGAGGTAGTTAGGCAAGTCCAGCAAAATAACCTCGGACTACAAAATAATTTGGCTAATCTTGTCGAAACTATACTAGCCCAAAATGGTCTTAATTTAGGCTTACACAGACCTAATTTTGTATCTCCCTTGTCTGAATATGTGATGCAAACAGATTTGCCTAGAGGGTGGAAAATTCCTAAGTTCACAAAATTTGCTGGAGAAACCAGCGAATCTACTGTCGAACATATTGCAAGATATTTGACTGAGGCTGGGGACATTGCGCTAAACGAAAATTTGAAAATGAAATATTTCCCAAATTCTTTGACGAAAAATGCATTTACTTGGTTTACAACATTACCCCCGCATTCCATGTTTAATTGGAATCAATTAGAAAAAGCCTTTCATGAACAATTCTACATGGGACAATCAAAGATTAGCCTTAAAGAATTGGCTAGTGTTCGACGCACAACGCCAGAATCTATTGATGAATATCTCAATAGATTTAGACTACTCAAGGCGAGATGTTTCACCCAAGTGCCTGAGCATGAGTTAGTCGAAATGGCTGGTGGTGGTTTAGATTACTCCATCAGGAAAAAGCTGGATACTTTACACCTAAGAGATATGGCTCAATTGGTTGATAGAGTTCGACAAGTTGAAAGACTCAAAGCAGAAAAAGCTTCGACAACCAAGTTTAACAATAAGAAAGAAAAAGTGGCGTTTGTTAATGTTGATAACAATAGCCAAGAATTCGACATATCTTATGAAAATGTCGAGGAAGAGGTTGACATTGCAGAATTAAAACCTGGACCTCCATATACATGCAAATTGTTAAACCCCTCTAATGGAAAAAACCCTGTCGAACCAAAAAATGATAAGTTTGTTGCAAAAACATATACCTTCGACGTCACAAAATGTGACCAAATATTTGATCTTTTGGTGACTGATGGTCAAATTTTAGTGCCTAAAGGTCTAAAAATACCACCATTAGAACAACAAAAGAAAAGAGGTTATTGCAAATATCATAATTTCTTGGGTCATAACACCTCCCGATGTGTACTTTTCAGGGATCTAGTTCAGAAAGCATTAAATGATGGAAGGCTGAAATTTGATGACAAAGGTAAATCATCAATGCAGATCGACAGCAATCCTATGCCCACAGCAGAGGCAAACTATAGTGAAGTAGATATTTTGATGGTCGAAACCAATGAAGTGGTTGCTGAAAGTCTTGAAGCGAACATCAAAATGGTCACCAATGACCAATATGCTGAAAAAATGCAGGTGGTTTATCCACAAGCTGGAGAGGAATTGATAGACTTCCTCAACAGATGCAAGATAAATAACACCGAGGTGATGCTGTGCCCACGGTGCAGTTCTGTATTCGACAAAGAGGCTGCTAAAAGCCTTGAAAGTGTCACTCCTCAATTCAAGAGAAAAAACAAATGGGTCGATAATAGGCCCAAATTCAGCTTCAACCCAAGAGGTGTGCCATATAAGGTTACATCTTCCACAAGACAAGCTCCGAAGGCTCAAATGAGAACATTTGTGCCACCTGCAAGGGCCCCTGTCGGAAGATGGGTATACCCAGGAAATAAGGAGACTGGATGTCACCTAAAGATGGCAGGAGAGACTTCCAATGCCATGAATCAAAACAAGGCGCCTAATTCCAATAGGTACGCCTACAGCAATAATTACAAGGGGAAAAACCCCATGACAAGAACACAATGGCTAAGATACCAACGCCAGAAGAAATTGACTGCTGCTGAGAAAAGGGAGAACATCGACACAAGCAAAGGTAAGCAATTAGCTTCCAGTGTCGAATTCCCAAGAAAGTCAGCAAAAGAGAGGATATTCCCTCCCCTTGCAGACATCAAAAAAGGTCTTGACTCTGAAGAAGGCCTGCAATTAGATGATGATATGGACTCTGAATTCTTAGATTCAGAACCAGACCTCGACATCATCTGTGTCGTTTCAATTCTGCCAATTGAATTCGACGTCGTTTCAGAAGTGACTGAGGTCGAACAAGATTTCGATCAAGATATGGCTAAGCACAGGCCAATGTGTTACTACGTACTAAATAATGGCTCCATAGAAGAGCAGAATGCTGTCTTCGAAAGACCAGATGGAGGGATGAAACACCATCTAAAACCATTGTTTATACAAGCAAAAGTAAACAATGTAGGCGTCAATAAAGTTTTGGTTGATGGGGGCGCAGCGGTTAACCTGATGCCACAACATGTGCTGGCAAAAGTTGGCAAATCAGAGACTGATTTACGGCCACATAACATAGTCCTCACTAATTATGAGGGAAAATCTGGCTATTCGTTAGGAGCCATAGAAGTGGAGTTAACAGTGGGGAGTGTGAAGAGAAAAACTATGTTCATAGTCATACCCACCAGAGCAAACTTCAATCTACTCCTGGGTAGAGAGTGGATCCATGAAGTAGGAGCAGTGCCCTCAACACTCCACCAGAGACTCTCTATTTGGAGAGAAGATGGCCTGGTCGAAAATATAGAAGCAGACCAGAGCTATTTCTTGGCAGAGGTCGACCATATTACAAGGAGGACCTTTGACAAACAATTGGCGACTATTGCGCCATGCACACCTTCAGACACTGCATATGTCCCTATGGACAATGTGTTTGAATCCCTAGATCTCCACCCTACCCATGGCTTCATATGGGAGAGGGAAGTGATCGATGAGGCATCACCTTCAATAGGCTTTTGCAAGCCTACAGGGTGGGATGGTCCCTAAACGGTGATGATGCCTATACCCACCGTATGGGAAAGAATTACGGCTTATGTGGCCGAAAATAAACAAAATATGGCTTTGGAGGCCGAATTGCAACAAAATATGGTTGAACAAGCCATAAAAGTTAACCCAGAAGTTAACAATAAAGGTAAAATGGCCGAAGGCCAGAGACTTGACTGCATCTACGATGATGAGCCTTTAGGTTTTGAAAGAGACCCAATGGGTTCGACTAAGAAGATGCAGGCTCAAGACCCTCTTGAAGAAATTGATTCAGCAGATGGCCCCGTAAAAAGGCCAACATTTATCAGTGCTAAAATCGACAAGGGTTTGAAAGGTCGAACTATCGAGTTACTCAAAGAGTATAAAGATTGCTTCGCTTGGGACTACAATGAGATGCCTGGTCTACGTCGAGAAGTAGTCGAACTGAAACTGCCCATTCGACCAGACAAAAAACCAGTGAAGCAAACACCAAGGAGGTTCGCACCTCAGGTTCTGTCGAAGATCAAAGAAGAAATCGAAAGATTACTCAAGAGCAACTTCATCAGGACTGCCAGGTATGTTGATTGGCTAGCCAACATTGTTCCTGTTATTAAGAAAAATGGAACATTACGAGTCTGTATAGATTTTCGTGATTTAAATAATGCTACACCCAAAGATCAATACCCTATGCCTGTGGCAGAAATGCTAGTTGATTCGGCAGCAGGATTTGAATACCTAAGTATGCTTGATGGATATTCAGGATATAATCAAATTTTTATTGCCGAAGATGTGTCGAAAACAGCATTTCGATGCCCAGGGGCATTAGGTGTTTATGAATGGGTAGTAATGCCATTTGGTTTAAAAAATGCTGGTGCAACATACCAGAGAGCAATGAATTCTATGTTTCATGATTTTATTGAAAATTTTATGCAAGTATACATAGATGATATTGTTGTCAAATCTTCAACAGAAAATGGCCATTTAGACCATCTTCGACAATCATTCGAAAGAATGAGAAAATATGGATTGAAAATGAATCCAATCAAATGTGCCTTTTGTGTACGTGCAGGTGATTTCTTGGGCTTTGTTGTTCACAAAAAAGCATCGAAATTAATCAAAACAAGACGAAGGCAATCATGGAAACGAAAGCCCCTTCGACTAAAAAAGAGCTTCAGTCATTATTAGGGAAGATTAATTTCCTCAGAAGGTTCATATCCAACCTAAGTGGCAAAACTCAAGTGTTCTCGCCATTGCTTCGACTGAAGAAAGAAGACTTATTCAGGTGGGATCCAGAGCACCAGAAGGCCTTCGACGACATTAAGGCTTATTTAGTTAAACCACCTATATTGTTGCCACCTATCAGAGATAAGGTGATGAAATTGTATATAGCAGCATCAGAGCTAACAATAGGTAGTATGCTAGCACAAGAGGATGATAATGGTGTCGAAAGAGCCATATATTACCTGAGTAGAGTGTTAAATGATGCTGAAACTAGATATTAGCCAATGGAGAAATTGTGCCTTTGTCTGTATTTTTCTTGTACCAAATTAAAGCAATATATCAAACCAGTTGATGTGTATGTGCATTCTAATTTCGATATTATTAAACACATGCTGTCGAAACCAATATTGCATAATAGAATTGGCAAATGGGCATTAGCCTTATCTGAGTATTCATTAACATACCAGCCTTTGAAAGCTATCAAAGGACAAATTGTTGCTGACTTTATTGTTGACCATTCATTGGTCGAAGTGACAGTTAGTCAAATGAATAATCCACCTTGGACACTTTATTTCGATGGATCAAGCCATAAAAATGGTTCTGGAATTGGTATATTAATTGTTTCACCAGTAAACATACCAACAAAGTATAAGTTTAAAGTCAAAGAGCGCTGCTCTAACAATGAGGCTGAATATGAAGCCTTAATTGCAGGATTGGAAATCTTGTTAGAGTTGGGGGCAAAGGCTGTCGAAATTAAAGGTGACTCTGAATTAGTGGTGAAGTAGTTAACCAAAGAATATAAGTGCATCAAAGAAAATTTAATCTTATATTTCGTCACTGCCAATACTTTGTTAAAACGTTTCGACAATGTTCACATTGAGCATATACCTCGAATTGAGAATCAAGAAGCAAACGACTTGGCACAAATTGCTTCAAGTTATAAAGTCTCTCCAACAAAACTCAGTGAGTTAATTGAAATTAAAGAGAAATTGATTTCGACAGATCGTAAGGATGATGAATTGTCAATGTCAAAACTTGGGGGGGCAGACAGTGTAGAATTACTTCCTCCAATTGAAAATGGCGAAATTTTTACCATTGACAATATGTCGAATGATGACTGGCGAAAACCAATTGTCGAATACTTGGAAAATCCAACAGGGACAACAAATCGAAAAACCAAGTATAGAGCTCTAAGCTATGTAATTCTTGGAAACAAATTGTTAAAGAAAACCCCGGAAGGAGTCCTACTTAAATGCCTTAATGAGAATGAGGCATATTTGGAAATTTCCAATACTCATAGTGGAGCTTGTGGATCTCACCAAGCGGGGCACAAAATGAAATGGCTTTTATTTCGACAAGGAGTATACTGGCCTACTATGCTTAAAGATTGCATAGATTTTGCTAAAGGGTGTCAAGAATGTCAAAAACACGCAGGAATACAACATGTACCTGCAAATGAGTTACACTCAATAATAAAGCCTTGGCCATTTAGAGGATGGGCTTTAGATATAATTGGAGAAATTAAACCAACGTCGTCGAAAGGTCACCGCTACATATTAGTGGGTATCGATTACTTTACTAAGTGGGTCGAAGCTATCTCTTTAGCTAATGTAGACCAAGAGGCAGTAATAGCCTTTATCCAAAACCACATTCTATGCAGGTTTGGAGTTCCAGAAACCATCACTACAGACCAAGGCTCAGTGTTTACTGGTCGAAAAATGGTTGAGTTTGCCTCCATAAGTGGATTTAAGTTATTAAGTTCGACACCATATTATGCTCAGGCAAATGGTCAGGTCGAAGCAGCCAATAAAATTATCATTAATTTGATTAAAAACATATTGGGCAAAAGCCTAAGAATTGGCACAAAACCCTTGATCAAGCATTATGGGCTTGTCGAAATTCTCCTAGAGAATCAATTAACACTACTCCATTTCGTCTCACTTTTGGGCATGATGCAGTTTTACCAGTCGAAATCTATTTACAATCAACCAGGATCCAAAGGCAATTTGAAATTCCTTCAGACCATTATTGGAGCATGATTTTAGATGAATTGGTTGACATAGATGAAGAAAGGTTACTTGCATTAGATATCCTTATAAGGCAAAAAGAAAGAGTAGCTAAAGCTTATAACAAGAAGGTGAAATTCAAAGCTTTTGTTACAGGAGACTTAGTGTGGAAAGTGATATTACCCATGGACAAAAAAGATAGAGCCTTGGGAAAATGGTCACCAAATTGGGAAGGACCATTTAAAATTTTACAAGTTTTCTCAAATGGCGCTTATGAAATCAAAGAGCTAAGCATTGATGGTCGAATTTTGCGTATAAATGGCAAATACTTAAAACGGTATAAGCCAACGTTGCAAGAAATTAAAATAACGCAAGAGTAAGATCAAAAGAGAATATAAACATGGCACATTAAAAAATAAAGTGCCAAAAAATTGTCATTTATACAAGAAGAGCACCAAGAGTAACAAAAAGTCAAATCTCAAATTACATAGGTGTTCTTAAGCCTTTCAAAGGCAGCTATAGCATAGGCCAATCTAGTGTTAATGAGTTTTTCATCTGTGTTCAACTTCCGAAGTGCTGCATCATGCTCATTAACTCTTTCCAGGTGTTCGATTGCTGAAGTCGCTTTGGATCGCAGTGATGCCTCCAATGGAGCCAGAGTTGTTTTTAAAATATTAGCTTTCTTCTCCTCTGTCATTGCGATCTTCGACTGCAATTCTTTAATTTGCTTTTGGTATTCAGAGATAAGGGCGTCATAATCAGCAACCTCTTGACACCTAGCAGTGGCCTGAATGCTATGCCCCAATGTTAAAATTTCACCCTCAGCACTTTCGACTGCAGCACTCTCTGTTTTTAGAAGATCAAGCTCACGCTCTTTGTTCTCCACAATGCTTTTCTTCTTTTGAATATCTTTCGAAATTTGATCCAACAAAGGTTCAAACTCGACAATGAAGCCTATGAGAGAATCAGTAGACTCAGGGATATTGAGTTTGTGAAGCAAATCTTTAATTTTAAAAGCAAGTACATGATCTGCTTCGATAGCCCCAAATACGTCTACCTCCAGGATATGTGCTCGCAAATCACGTATCAAAGCATCATGAAGGCTTATAGAAATGTCTCCAACAGAGGCAGTCGAAGCGCTAGGCTTACTCTCTGTCGAAGACATACTCACCATTCGCCTAAATGCTTCGAGAGGATTCTTATTCTTCAAATCAGAGAGTTCCTTTGGGCTCAAAATAGGGTAAGGCGTCGAAGCCTCAGAGTGGGGAGTTTTGACAACTGAGGGAGATCCCTTGTTCTCTTCTTGCTCTTCCTCTTTAGCCCCTGTTTCTGCTTCCTCCTCACTGCACTCTTGTTCCTCTGCGTTTGGAGAAGAAGAGATACTAATCTCAGCACCACCTTGGCCAGCTTCATAATCTTCGTTAAAATACATGTCAACGTCAGCATGCTCTTTGCCATGTTCAGAAACCTCCTCTAGGACATCAATAGGGTTAGCTGCTTCAGTCATTGGAGTATCTCCAACAGCAACAGAGGGTTGGCCCTGAACCAATATATCTTCTTCGACATCTTTCTGAGCAGTTGATGTAGGTGGAGGAGAATGAGTAAAGAGGGGTATGGCCTGATCTTTTGGACTTGGAAAATCAGCAGTTTCAACTCCCTAAAAATGAAGCAAAATGAGTATCATCACATAAATAAAATATCCAAAAGCAGATACAAACTTCGACCAATCACCTGAGTTTTGAGATCTTCGACCAGGGACTGTGCACTCTTAATCTTTTTAACAAGTCTCCTTTTTGGAGCTTTCTCTAGACTGAGGAGGGTTTGTCTCTTCGCTTCACCTGCATCCTTTACCTCCTGTTCTTCGACAGAGGTTTGTTGTTGGGTAGATATAGAGATATCTTGGAAATTTTTTGATCTTTTCTCCCTCTCCAACCCAGGGTCCTGAATCTTAACAGGCCTGGTCCTGATCAATGGCACTTCCTCTGACTGAAAATATAACTCATATGAGCACAGGCAATGATAATGTAAACTTAAATAGACAAAAGGTTAAGAGTTTTCGACCTCAGAATTGCTCGATATTGGAGAAATAACTTTCTCTGTTGGAGTAACTTTCTTTGTTTTTTTTGGTTTGGGGATATGGGAGCTGCTTACTCTTTTTCGACTCTACGAAATGAAAGATCAATCAGGCAACAAGTATAATGAGGGAATACAAAGAGATAAAGAAAAACATGCTTACCTTTGGTTTGTCCTCTGGAGGAGATTTTGTTTGCTTCGATGAGACCTCAACATTCTTCTCTTTCTTTTTAATTGCAGCGTCATCAGTCGAAGAAGATGTGATGGGAAGAGCTACAGGTATTCGACAAACAAGTGTTAATATAAAACACAAAAGAGAAATTCAATTATAAGACAAGATCTTGTACTTCACCTTCTCTACTGGGAGACAGGATTTGAACATGCCGAATATCTAAATGAAGATGACCCTCAAACGTGTATATGTTTTCCTTCGTCGAAACTACTTTCTCAGCCATTTTGTTCGAAAAATTGAACATGGCCTTGATCGAACCACACACAAACCACTCAGGAATGGGTGACCAAATTGCCAATGCCAGTTTACTGGTTGGTAAAGGTGGAAACCTAATTTTGTTTTGTGTTAAAGCGAAAAAATATTTATCAGGCACATAAGATGGAAAAACCATCGTGGGAATTTTATCAAGAAGTTTTTGTTTTAAAACTTTGGCAGCTTGAGAAACAGTTCGACGAAGATTGTTTGGGTCATACACAGTTTCAAAGTATTTGTGAAATGCTTGAATCTCTTGAATATGTATACCTTTTGATTTGGCCTTCTTTTTCTGCGAAGAAGGAAAAGCAGATATTAGTTTTGCCAGCAAAGTAGCCTCTTCGACACTAGTAGATTTCCTGGTAATATACTCTGTCCACCACTGAGAAAAACTGTGGGTACAAGAGAATATTGGCTCGAAAGGAATAGAAGTGAGTCGAAAAGAGTCTCCAGAAAAATTGTTGAGGCGATCCACCCACTCCTCTTCATTCTCAGGAATCTTCAATTCCCTTTTTGACCTGGCAAAAGGGCTAGGTCGAAGCTGACATAGCCCAAATTGACGCGCAGTTAAGCTTGGATGATAAGGATACACGCCAAAAAGAGTTGAAGCCTTCCCAAGAGAGACGCGAGATGATAGCAAGCTAGGAGTCAAAAAGGCTTGCCAAATACGGTTAGTTTCCCTCTCCTCGACAGGGTTGGGCGCGGGAAATTCTCTTGTGAACCAAGACGACCCATAAGATCTTCCTGCGAAGGGTGCCATCGAAGGAGTAAACTCTGCGCAGTTTAAAAACATGTTGAATGCCTGAGAGAAAAGGTCTTCGACGGACTCTCCTCTTTGTCTAGGTTTCAACAAAGCAAGTCGAACGCCTTCGACCCCTCGGTCAGAGACCACATCAAATTGGTCATCAGGAATGAACATTGTTAATTTCGACTCAAAGGTGGCAAGGAGCCACAATTGGAATAACCATACTGGCCCAGAAACTAAGAATTGTTTGCCTTCTGGTTTAAACTCTCTCAAGTGAATGACTCCCTGTCTTAAGTGGTCGAAAAGAGATCCTAAAACAATTTGGCCAAATTGATGCTTCGACCATCGTGTAGCTGAATGGCCAAAGGAATATACATCTTGGCCACCTGAAGTGACGAAGAACAGAATATATAAAATGATAACCACAGGGTGAGAAAAGCAATATGCTCTTCATCAGAAACCTCTGTCGACTGAGTATTATGCTTCTCCTCAATATAGCCCCTGAAGGTGGCTCTCTTGAAGTCAAACGTGTACCGATCTCCAGTGGTAGCAGGATCGAAAATATCTCCCAACGGTTTCAAGCCCGTGATATTCGCCACATCAAACAGAGTGGGGGTAAGCATACCACATTTCAAGTGCAAACTATTGGTGGTCAAGTCCCAAAAGTGTAAAGCAGCGATAAGCATCGAGCTTTGATACTTGGGCCCATATCTTGAGATCTGGATCAAGTCGAAAATGCCCTGACTTTTCCAGAGATCACCCTTCTTCGATTCAACTTTGTTAAGCCAATCGATATAAGGTGAAGCCTTTTCTGTTGGTGGTGAAGATCGAAAAACCCTATTTGGGTTGCCCATGAAATCCATCACAAAAAGGGCCTTCGTCGAAAACCCTAGCGCTTTGCCTGTAGTAGCTTGGGAAAACGCTCGTAACCTTTGGTGAATCATCACCAACAAGAGGAAGAGGACCTAGAAATGCATGCGTTGAAGGTTTAGGAAAAGGGATAAGTACCTGGGAGCGATATATCTGTGTTTCCTCCAAAGATAAAGCGGGTTCTGAGACGAGGTTTGTCTTCGCAGAAGATACAGGGCGAGGTTTAACAGTGGAGGAAGACGCCATTGTTAGAAGCAAAGAAGAAGAAAGAAATACAGTTGTTTGGGAAGGTTTTTTAATGGAAATAGTCGCAAAGGTGAAACGGAGAAGAAGATGAAGAAACAGAAAAAGGAAATGAAGAGGTGCAGTTACCTTTTATAGCCGTGTTTAACTTGAATTTATTAATTAAAAAATAATTCAAAAGGTGTGAATCCCCAAGACGTTGGTGGGGAAACGTGGGATCATGGGAGATCCCAACAGTTATTTTCACACGTGACGTGATTTAAATGGGAGAAAGCGATAGTGGGACTGGCCTTGACACAAACATCTAATCATATTCTGACAAAAGATATTTAATGATGATTGAAGATTTGACACAGAATGGTCGAAAGATGTTTCAAAAAAGTCATTTTCTACCTTCATTGAAAACTCAGTCGAAAAAGCCTTTTTGGGGGGCAATTTGTTAGCCTGCATTTTCGACAGGCTAATATTAAATGCAGTCAACAGGGTTTGACTTAATAATTTCAGAAAGAAAACAGGTCTTCGACACCAAGATATAATTTCGACTTCAAGAGGTAGTAACCAAGGGAAAGCAGCCTAATGCATAACTTAGCGAATTTGGAAAAAGAGGCCACACTTCGACAGAGAGAAGATTATAAACAGCGAAACAAGCAAAGCTATTGAGATCTGTCAAAAGGGACATTGATTCCTTGGTCGAAAAGAAAGAGCAGTTAGACAATCGAAGTAGAAGCACGTCGAAATAGCAGTTACTCTGCCTTATCTTGTTTTAGAAAACCGCCGAGCGGTTATAGTCTTATTTGTATTATAAATAGTAGTTCTGTACATAGAACAAGGGGTCGCAAATTTCATTACACACATTTCCTAAAACACTCTACTTCCGCAAACAGAGAAAACAGAGTTAACAGGAATTCATGTATGATTCTGCGTACCATTTCTTTATATAATTGTTTTCATTTCTTTTAGATTTCTGCACTTTGTCATCTTCTTCATTTACAATTACTGCAATTTACTGCATTTGATTCCTCTTCCCGCATTTACAAATTCTTGCACTTTATCGTATTTTTTAGTAAAATTTGATCACAAATGGCCTGAGATTCCTAGTTGATCTCGCAAGTAACACGTGTAGTGAAACTAGCGGTGTTTACTAAAAATCACAGTGAACACCCCCCAAGGTAGACAAGTGGTGAAGTGCAAGTGGTAGGAGGGTGGCTGCATCAGCATGGATTGTGGAACTAGGGAGGCACTGACTGGACAGATTAGGATTCACTGCAGATCTGCTTTCTGCTGCTGTCTTCAAGTGGGTCCCAGCTCTGCTGCGTACAAGGATGCCATAGCATCTGATGCTATAGCACCTGATGCTATAGCACTAAGACAGAAAACATTAGAAATTTCACAAGGGCACCATTTGTGCCAAATATATTCCAATTCAGATCTTGATTCCCTTTTTCCTAATTAAACGCAAATATTTACACAATTCTTAGTCTAAGCATGCAAAATCACAATGATTTAAGAATAGAAGTGCATAAATAACTCTACAAATGGAGAGTTATCACGTGGCGTTGGCATTTGTCGCACTTTTTGACGAGCTCGGCTGCGTCTTTTGACATTGTGGGCTAGTAGTAACCTGCTCTGGGTGCTTTCTTGGCAAGAGCTCTGGAACCCAGATGTTGTCCACAAATGCCTTCATGTATCTTTGTCAGGATATAATCGGCCTCTTCCCTCTCCACACATTTGAGTAACGGGATGGAGAACCCCCGACGGAAAAGAGTGCCCCCGATGATAGAATATGATGCCGCGCGTCGTCTGAGAAGAGCAGCTTCCTTGGGATCTGGCGGCTCGTGACCGAGCTCGATATATTTCTTTATCGGGTTGATCCAGCTTTCTCTGGGGTCTATGACGTTAACTGCTAAAGTAGGATTCAATGTCACGCTGATGCTAGGTTGAGTCAAGGTCTCGTGTATCAGGCTCTGATGATTACCGGCGGGCTTCGTGCTTGCGAGTTTGGCGAGCACGTCGGCTCTGGCATTTTCGGTTCTGGGTACGTGTCTGACCTTGACTTCGGAAAAGAGTTGCAGCAGTTCCCTTACCCGAGCCAAATATTTCTGCAGAGTGACGTCCTTAGTGGTGAAGTCGTCCTTGATTTGGGAAACGACCAATAAGGAGTCGGTATTGAGTTCTATCTTCTTTGCATTGAAATCCAGGGCTAGCAAAAGTCCAGCTACACATGCCTCGTACTCGGCCTGGTTGTTGGAAGTCTGGAATGAGAAAGTGAGAGACACTTCTATCACTAGCCCTTCACTGTTCTTGAGGATGAGCTCGGCTCCACTTCCTTTGCTGTTGGAAGAACCGTCGACGTGGAGTATCCATGTTAAGGTCCCAGCATCGGGGAGTAGTGGGGTCATCTCGACAATGAAGCCGGCTAAGACCTGGGCTTTGAGGGCTGTCCTTGCTTCATATTTGATTCCGAACTCGGAGAGTTCTACGGCCCACTTTATTATCCGCCCCGCGAGATCGGGCCTGTGTAGGATCTGCCTGATTGGTTGGTCAGTTCTGACGACCACCTGGTGTGCGACGAAGTAAGGTCTTAGTCTTCTCGCGGCCATGACCAATGCTAGTGTCACTTTCTCAATCTTCTGGTATCTCGTTTTCGGGCCCTTGTAGGACCTTGTTGACGAAGTATACGAGTCTTGATAGGCCGCAAGTGCACGGTCTTGTCGCGTAATAAAAGAGTTATCGATCCACAGGGAGAGCCTAGGTGAATACCAATTTAATTTTTCAAAGTTGATTAACTGAAAAGAAAGTGTTTTTAGAAAGAAGGAATGTTTTAGTAAAGTCTACTCACTCATGATCATTGTAGACAAAAGAGGAGAAAAGAAAATAAGAGAAGAAAACATAAAGTTAAATAGCGAGAAATAAAAGAAAGCGGTAAATTGCAAAATCATAAATAGCGGAATTGTAAATGACAAGAAAATAAAAGTGCAAGAAAGTAAATAGCAAGGAAAGTAAATGACTTGGAAAATAAAGGTGCAAGAAATTAAATAGCAAGGAAAGTAAATGACTTGGAAAATAAAAGGGCAAGAAAGTAAATAGCAAGGAAAGTAAATGACTTGGAAAATAAATGGGCAAGAAAGTAAATAGCGGGAAAAATAAAAGAGCGAGAAAGTAAAAGAGCGAGAAAGTAAAAAGGCAAGAAAGTAAATAGCAAGAATTTAAAAGACAAGAATTATAAAGAGCATGAAGAGTAAATTGAAGTCATGAATCTTAGAGGAAACCTTGTCATTGATTTTCTAACAAAATTCAAGCTTGGTTACAAGTGAGGATCAAGCCTCTATTTATAGGAAAATATGAGGGGCAAAATGGTCCAAAAGAGGAAAAAGTGGCAAATCAAGTTGGCCAAGGTAGTCATCAAAAAGCCATCCTCAAGTGGACAAAGCACATGAGCAAGTGGGCATAACACTTGAGTGGAGGGGCAAAATAGTCAAAAAGAAGTGAAAAAATCAAGTTGGCAAAGATAGCCACCAACAAGTGGCCGCAGCCAATTTTGACTGCATTGTCGAATCTGAGAGACAAATGCTGTCGAATTCTGGGAGACAGATGCTGTCGAATTCTGACCTGCTGAGACAGAAGCAGTCGAAATCTGGAAGACAGATGCAGTCGAATTCTGACAGATGCAGTCGAATTCTGACCTGCTGAGACAGAAGCAGTCGAAATCTGGAAGACAGATGCAGTCGAATTCTGACAGATGCAGTCGAATTCTGACAGATGCAGTCGAATTCTGACCTGCTGAGACAGAAGCAGTCGAAATCTGGAAGACAGATGCAGTCGAATTCTGGGAGACAGATGCTGTCGAATTCTGACCTGCTGAGACAGAAGCAGTCGAAATCTTGAAGATAGATGTAGTCGAATTCTGACAGATGCAGTCGAATTTTGACCTGGTGAGACAGAAGCAGTCGAAATTGCTTCAAAATAAAACCTGAAGATAAAAAGTAAACATTTGCAGTAAAATAGATCAAAAATATAATTAAAATACTAAAAAGACTTAATAAAATAACTATTAAAAAGACTCTAAAAATAGACTTATCAAACTCCCCTATGCTTGAACCTTTGCTTGTCCTCAAGCAAAAACAATGTAAATCTTTAGGCTAATTCTGAAGGAAAATTATTTTCATATTGAAACCTTAAGTGAACTGTGGGGCAATTCTAACACTTTGGTTTGAGAGCTACTATTTTGGGCTTCTTGTGGAATTGAGAGACAACTTTAAAGTATCAGTACTCTAGAGAGGATATCAATGTCATCGTAGAACCGGTTCCCCAACATTCTTAAGCTTGGGTCCTCCATTTACTAAGACCGGGTCTCAAAGGAGGGTCTTTATACGTTGGGTATTCAAGCATTTTTCTTTACTTTTTGATTTTATATGCTAACCATTTATTTTGACATTTGAAATGCACTAACTTTTGCTTTTTTTTTTTGATACCCCAACTCAGACGTTTTTCTCCAGTAACCGCGCATCTAGTAAATGTCACCAAGAGAACCAGGTTACTAGTTTCTTTTCAGTCCCTCTAATTGTATTAATAACTGAAAACAGTCTCAATAGTGTGTGTGTAAAAAAGCCCTAGAAGTAGAAATCGAACCATGATACAATTTTGTTGTTCCCAACCAGTCCACCTAGATGATTGCTAATGAAAAATTGAAAAATTATTTTTGTCCAGAAAAGGTTTATCTAAAACATGCTTAGGGTTCACAAAGTTTCGTGATGGAGGGAGCAGATACAACTCAAAGTACAAAAAGATAAAAACTCGGCAAAGCAATAAAGACATTCCTAATAAAAGTAATAAAATACCCCCCCATGCTTGGACTAGGCATTGTCCTCAATGATTTTTCAAATAAAACAAAAGGGGTTAGGGGAGCTCACCTGGCTGTCTGGTTCAGGATACTCGGCCCTGGGGTATTTTATTTTTCAACAAATCGAAAAATACATTAAGCCGTGGGTTGCCTCCCACGCAGCGCTCTTTTATGGTCATTAGCTTGACCTTTTCCCATTATAAAGTTATTCCTGGGTCCCATTGCTTGAAGCATAGAGACCAAGTGACATATGAAGAATGAAAGCATATTCCTAGATCCCATGGCTTGTAAAATGGAAGTTGTGTAAGCAATAAGATCTTTTTTACAATTCCCCCCAGATCAAATGTTATTTCTTTCACAAAGGAAGGTGAAAAGTAAGATAAAGGAGATGGTTTGTATGGTGGTGGGGGGATGTATGGTTCTTCTCTTTCTTTTTCTGGTTCCTTCTCTTTTTCTTTCTCTTCTTGCTCACACGGTGAATTATGTTTTTCACTCACAATTTTTTCTTGGTTTGCTCTTGGTTCCTCTAATTGTTTTTCGCTTCTAAGGGTGAGACAGCATATATTTGGCCATTTAGATTTTGTTCAGGCTGTCCGGGAAATACCCCCGAAGATTTAGAGGATGAAGCCACCTATGTTGCCACTTGAGTTATTTGATTTTCAAGCATCTCACTATGAGCGGCAATAGAGTCGATTTTTGATTCTAATTTGATAAGTGTGTCATTCAAATAACCAGTTTGATTTTTGAATTCTTCATTTTGTTTTGTTTGAGATGACACAAATTTTTCCATCAAAAATTCCAAGTTCGACTTTTGCGGGTTGTTTTGTGGGTTGTTAAAAACGCTTTGATTTTGAAAGACAGGAGGTGGTCTAGGTGCTGGATTGGGTGGAGGATTTTTATAAGAAAAATTTGGATGATTTCTCCACCCAGAATTATAAGTATTTGAAAACGGATCTTCTTTTTGAGCATAGTTTATATGCTCATTTCCAGTACTAGATGCCTCAAGCTGGCATTTAGCTCCAATATGGCCAACAACCCCACATAATTCACATGGTGGAGTAGTAGGAGAAAAATATTTTGAGACGGCACTTACATTTAATTTTTCAAATTTTTGAAAAAGTGCGTCCACTTTTGAGGCAAGATGATCAACGGCAGATATTTCATATTTACCTGGCTCTTTTGATGATGCTGGTTTATCTGCTATGGCTCGCTCACTTGCCCATTGACAATGGTTTTGAGCCATATCTTCAACGAGTGCATAAGCTTCAGTAAAATTTTTGTTCATTAGAGCTCCACCTGCAGCAGCATCAGCAGTCATTCTTGTTGCATATTGTAATCCATTGTGAACAACGAGCCATTTCTCTAGTCCATGATGGGGGCATAGCCTTAACATTTCTTTGAAACGTTCCCAAGCATCATAAAGAGATTCCCCGTCGTTTTGAGAAAATCGAGTAATTTGATTTCTCATTTGAGCTGTTTTACTCGGGGGAAAGAACTTAGCAAGAAAAGTTTGTTTTAACTGGCCCCAACTAGTAATGGATTCCGAAGGCAAAGAATGTAGCCATGCTCTTGCTCTATCCCTTAATGAAAAAGGGAAGAGTTTTAGTCTTATGGCATCTGGAGGTACCCCGTTTAATTTGAGAGTTCCACAGTATTCTAGAAAAATTGAAATATGAAGATTTGGGTCCTCCGAGGGAGAACCAGAAAATTGGTTTTGTTGAACCATTGAAAGTAGAGATGTTTTGAGTTCAAAATTATTTGCTTCCACATTCGGATGTACAATGGCAGCCGATGGCTCTGCTGAAGGTGTTGCGTACTCTTTGAGAGCACGATTTTCATTAGCCGCCATTTGGTTATCGGGAATTTCTCTCCTCCTTCTATGTAAGAACCTTTCGATTTCGGGAATTTGTTGAACAGTTTCTCCGAAATGTCTGGTTCTTCGCATTCGAGGGACAAGAGAAGAAAAAGTAAAAATAAAGAAAATAAAATTTCAGTCTAACCGGTTTCGAAAAACTTAATTAATATCACTGCCTTCCCCGGCAACGGCGCCAAAAACTTGATAGGCCGCAAGTGCACGGTCTTGTCGCGTAATAAAAGAGTTATCGATCCACAGGGAGAGCCTAGGTGAATACCAATTTAATTTTTCAAAGTTGATTAACTGAAAAGAAAGTGTTTTTAGAAAGAAGGAATGTTTTAGTAAAGTCTACTCACTCATGATCATTGTAGACAAAAGAGGAGAAAAGAAAATAAGAGAAGAAAACATAAAGTTAAATAGCGAGAAATAAAAGAAAGCGGTAAATTGCAAAATCATAAATAGCAGAATTGTAAATGACAAGAAAATAAAAGTGCAAGAAAGTAAATAGCAAGGAAAGTAAATGACTTGGAAAATAAAAGTGCAAGAAAGTAAATGACTTGGAAAATAAAAGTGCAAGAAAGTAAATGACTTGGAAAATAAAGGTGCAAGAAATTAAATAGCAAGGAAAGTAAATGACTTGGAAAATAAAAGGGCAAGAAAGTAAATAGCAAGGAAAGTAAATGACTTGGAAAATAAATGGGCAAGAAAGTAAATAGCGGGAAAAATAAAAGAGCGAGAAAGTAAAAGAGCGAGAAAGTAAAAGGGCAAGAAAGTAAATAGCAAGAATTTAAAAGACAAGAATTATAAAGAGCATGAAGAGTAAATTGAAGTCATGAATCTTAGAGGAAACCTTGTCATTGATTTTCTAACAAAATTCAAGCTTGGTTACAAGTGAGGATCAAGCCTCTATTTATAGGAAAATATGAGGGGCAAAATGGTCCAAAAGAGGAAAAAGTGGCAAATCAAGTTGGCCAAGGTAGTCATCAAAAAGCCATCCTCAAGTGGAAAAAGCACATTGTTGCGCCCGAAAATACTTATTAAGGAAAATCAAGTTGGCCAATGAAGCCGCCACCAATATTTATTAAGGAAAATATTAGGAAAACCTTTTTTTGGAAAGCGATTGGTCTTGCAAAACTAGAGAATAGGGTTCGGGGGTCGGTTACGCGTAGGGAAGGTGTTAGCACCCCACACGTCCTCTCTACTGAGAGGGAACCTTTAATTAAATGTGTGGTTTTAGTGTGTTGACTTGAAAATACTTAATTTTGCCTCTCTACTTCTTATTGAAAAAAATCTTAATGAAAATCTTTATTTATTATGAAAAAAAGGGGGGAAAATGGTTTTTTAGAAAAAACGTGCTTGACGGGACATGGCCCGCTCCTACGTATCTCCCGGTGCGATGGAGAACTCAAAGCTACGTAGTTCTTCTTTGTCTTTTTGAAAAGTTTTTGTTTTTTATCTTTTTTAGTGAGTTTTCGAAATAGGACGAGCATTTAGTGAATGATTAAACTAACCAAGGTTATGGGTAATCACCGCTAAGTACTCTAGAAAATGAGGGTCAATACCACTAGTCAGACGAACAAGGGTTCTGATTGACTATTAGTAGCAACCCGTTTTTATTTGCTCTTTTGAAAGTGGTCTTCGAAAGGGATTGATTGGCACGAATGATCAAGCTAACAAAGGTTATGAGTGATCATCGCTTGTTGTTCTTTTGGGAAAAAGACATTGCTACCAATGGCTAGACGAACAAAGGTTCCGATTAGCCACTAGCGACAATGGGTTGAAAATGTTTTTAGAAAGGAAAAGGTTTTCGTTCTGAAAATGATCTTGGTTTGCAAAAGTGATTCTTTTTTGTTATGAAAATAACTCTTTTCTTTTGTTATGCAAATGCTAAACTTTTTATGGTTGCGCTTGACGAGAATGTGACTCGCTCCTACGTATCCCAAATGGGAATCAAAGCGACGTAGTTCTAACGAGCCTTAAAAATGAAAATCTTTTTGAAACGTCTTTTGAAAATGAAAGCTTTCATGATGATCAAACTAATAAATGTTATGATGGACCACCGCTAATAACTTGTTTTTGATTCTTTGATACTTAGAAAAATGCTTTTTGAAATTGGACGCGTTCATGATAATCGAACCAACAAAGGTTGTGATGGATTATCACTAGTAACTTGCTTTATGCTTACGAAAATTCTTTTGAAATTGAGGCTTTCATGACAATCAAACCAACAAAGGTTGTGATGGATTGCCACTAGTAACCGTTTTTGTGCCAGGTCGTTTAGAAATGAAAACAATGAATGCAAGAAAGAATTGGTGGATTCAGGCATAACGCAATCAGTGGAATCAGATCATTAAGCAACAATATTTGAATTCGCAAACAAAAATCAAGCCTAAACTACACATATTAGATCACAACACATAGATAGTCAAGGAAGGAACTTGAATTGGGCATTAAGTAAAATACAAGAGTAGGCGAGATTGAACCTAAATGCACATCTAGTGGAAGATGCTAGGCGAGAACCATACTCAAATATTTCTACAAAACGCAAGGGAATCTAAATGCACATCTAGTGGAAGATGCAACGTAAGGAATGGACCTATCTAAGTATTGATGATATTCTATATGAGAGTAGACGATGACACTGTAAGCTCAAGCAAAAGAGTTGCCTCAATCATGATCATTGGCCAGCATAAGCAAGCAAATTATTTAGCGACCAAAGTATCAAAGAATGTTGAATCACTTTGGTCAATCCTCACATTTAAGATTAAGTGCACAAGTGCACAAGTGTGAATCACATTGCCAATCATCATATAAACTAAAAGGGTTGAATCATCTGAGACCATCTTCACCACTTAGAACATGATGCACTAGGCATAAGTGAGAATCATATGGTTCATCATCAACAATGACACTATAGCTAAGTTAAATCACATAGGGCAATCATAGCATGGATCACAATGATTAAATGTTAACAAATATAAAGACAGAAATACCTCTGATGAAGGCAGATACTACAACTTGAAGAACGCAACTCCAACTAACTCTTGCAGAAGATCAGCTCAGACGGACCAACGGAACGAAGAGAGCACAAATAAAATATAGAAGAGTTTTTCTGAAAAGATGAGATCTGCGAAAATTGGCTTCTCTGATCTCGTGAAAAAATGTGTGTTTTTCTCTGATCTCGTGAAAATGTCTCTGTTCTCTGATCTTGTGAAAATCTGTCCGTTCTCTGATCTTGTGAAAATCTCTGCGTGTTCGTCCCTGAAAATGTGACTTGAGGCTGCCTATTTATAGGCTTTGAAAAAAATATTTATTGCAAAGATGAATCGATTGTTTGATCAAGTGAAAATGTTGATGAATCGATTCTTATCATTTTAGATGACATAAGAATCGATTATATACTTAGTTAAATGATAGAAGAATCGATTCTTGGCCTTTACAAAATGCTCACAATCGATTTCATGCTTAGTTAAAAATAGGAGAAGAATCGATTTCATGGTAAGGCTAAAATATAGGAGCAATCGATTTTTTGCTTCTCAATTGATTAGATAATCGATTGTGTGTTTTAGGAAACATGTAAATGTGATAAGAATCGATTTCATGGCCTTTACAAAATAGTGGGAATCGATTCTTGTCTTTTAGGAGATCCTGAAAATCGATTTTATGGTTTAACATTGGATTAAGAAATCGATTTCATGGCCTTTACAAAATAGTGGGAATCGATTCTTGTCTTTTAAGAGATCCTGAAAATCGATTTTATGGTTTAACATTGGATTAAGAAATCGATTTCATGGCCTTTACAAAATAGTATAAATCGATTCTTGGTCATTGGAACAGAATAGAAATCGATTCTTGTGAGAAATGACCAAAATGCCCTTTTTGACCCTAAAAACCCTAATTTCCTAAAAAGTGCATTCTAACCCTAAAAATGATTTCAAAAACTTTGGAGCGGTTTCTAGGACCAAAAATGCAATGCATAATTTATTTTTGTGTGGAAAATTAGGGTTTGGACCTAAGTCGGACAAAATTGGGGTATGACAGCTGCCCCTCTTTATTTGGATTTTACCAAGAAATATGAATTGCGCGAGACATATTTCGAGGAAAAATCGAAATAAAGAATTCAGAAATTATACCAATTTTGTCTATTTGGAGAAACCCGATTTTTTTTTTTTGAAAGATAGACACTTTCGTGTTGATGCGAAAACAGTAAATTAACACTGACGTGCAGACTGAAAGGTAAAATGGGCACTTGGCGTGCAGACAGAAAAGTAAAATGGGCACTCGGCGTGCAAACAGAAAAGTAAAATGGGCACTTGGCGTGCAGACAGAAAAGTAAAATGGGCACTTGCGTGCGGACAGAAAGGTAAAATGGGCACTTAGCGTGCAGACAGAAAAGTAAATGGGCACTTGGCGTGCAGACAGAAACGGTAAAATGGGCACTTAGCGTGCAGACAGAAAAGTAAATGGGCACTTGGCGTGCAGACAGAAAAGTAAATGGGCACTTGGCGTGCAAACAGAAAAGTAAAATGGGCACTTGCGTGCAGAAAGCAAAGTAAAATGGGCACTTGGCGTGCAGACAGAAAAGTAAAATGGGCACTTGCGTGCAGAAAGCAAAGTAAAATGGGCACTTGGCGTGCAGAAAGCGGTAAATTGCTCAGGCTGCCTAAAACCTGTAATCCTTAAACGAACTCTTGACGAATCCGAGTTTGCACGTGGCTTTGAGGAGCACGCTCTTCCTGTTGGCCTTTTCGAGCGACCGAGGGGATCGTTATCAGCTCCGGAACTGATATACAGATCAATGCACAGCGTCCACTGTATCTTAGGCTTGATACAACTATTCCGTTGAACCTCACATGGGGCTGCGGTCCATCGCGTTGCTCGTACACGATGTGAGACCTGGGCAGAAGGGAGCGATGATCTGTGCTCCGATCCGCAATGCGCGCTTGAGCGCTCTCTTTTCTTTTCTCTCTTTCTTTTCTATTTCTCTCTTTCCTTTTTTCTTTCTGAACTCCCAACTTGGGGGAACATTTTCTGGAATCTGGGGGCGAGGGCTAACACTGAAGTGCTCATCCTCTCTTTGTACCCTGTAGCTGAAAATGAACAAATGCATGCAATGCAAATGCCATGATTGCTGTTTTCTTTTTTCTTATGATGAATGATGAGTTTCTTATTTCCTTTGTCTATGTCGGATGAATGCATGATCTTCTACTGTTCCTATATGCTTGATGAATGCAATGATTTTCCTTTTCTTCTCTTGTCTGTACGCGATGCATGATTTTCTTTTTCTTTTGCTTATGAATGCATGATTTTCTACTGTTCTTATATGCTTGATGAATGCAATGATTTTCCTTTTCTTCTCTTGTCTGTACGCAGTGCATGATTTTCTTTTTCTTTTGCTTATGTCTGATGAATGCATGATTTTCTCCTGTTCTTATATGTCTTTTTCTCTTTCTCTAGCATCTCTTCTTTCTTTTCTTTTTGTTGCTCTCTTGGCTCTTCTCTTTTCTCTCTTTTGGCTTCTCTTTTTGCTCTTTTAAGAATCATGGGTATGAGAATGCAAAGCTTTGGTGTTTGATGGCATGGAATGCTCATGTATTTTAATGGAATGGCATGCAAAGGAAAACTTTCTCTTCCTCCTTTTTTTTTGAATAGGGACCTTAGGATTCTTGAGTGATCAATTCAAGTGTCCTATCGTGATGACTATTTCGAATGTACATTCGACTTAGTCTCCTATTTATTGAAAATGATTTTGTATTTTGAGACTTGACTTGATGTCTGATGCAATGATGATAAATGCTTGGTTTGCTAGAAAGAAAGCAGTAAATGAACACTTGGCGTGCTGATGAGAAAACAGTAAATGAGGATGAACACTTAGCGTGCTTTTAATGAACCACATGGGACCTGGAGGCATTTGAACCCTGAACTGAAGGAGTGACTGGGAATGAGATTTTGAGACTGACAAGTCCAGGATGACTGACTTGAGAATTGAAGATTGACACTTTAAGTGCTGATTCTTAGAACTAGGCATGAGGATTAACATCTTGTGTTCATCCGCATTCTACTTAGCAATGCAATGAATGACACATGTAATGCAGACGCATGCCATGATTGATGTCTTAAATATTATGGAATGCTTTTGTTCTTTTGTATCTGCTTCTTCTTTGTAGTTTATGAAATGCAAATATCTACATAATGCTTTGCTGTTTGAATGCAAGTGTATGCGGTGATTGATGCTTTAATGAATGGAGTGCTCCTGTTCTAACTTCTGTTTGTTTCTTTTTGCTTTTTCTATGAAATGCAAACATTAATATGATGCAATGCTCTGATGTTTGATGCAATGATTTTTGTTCTTTTTCTTTTATGGAAATACTAACGTTAATATGATGCAAATGCAATAAAAAGACTTCTGCTTTTTCTTCTTTACTATTTTCCTCTATGAAATGCAAGCATTAATATGGTGCAACTGACGTGGAACATTTTTTCTTTTGCTCGTGTGATGGATGCACAAAATGTGAAGATGCAAATGTAATGCTTTGATGCATATGCTATAATGAATAGATTGAAATGCCTAGATGCATGAGGTAAACATTTTTGTGATGATGAGATGCGAGACTTTGAATGCAAGGAATTGAGATGATTATTGACCATTCTGTTGAAGAATTGAATTTAATTCAAACTCCGGTGTTCTCAAGGTTTTTATTTACAAACAACCTCACTTTGTTTTCTCTTTTTTTTTTCATGATGACTGAATTTTAGATATTACGTAAACAACTTGTGTTCTCTCTTTTTGAAGCATTTATCTAGTAAGCATGCATAGGAGTGCAAATGTGAATGAATGACAGACATGGTTATTGCTGAAGCTTATGAGGGACCAAGAGATACAAGATTGCCCCAATTCAGGTCTTTGACGAGTGAATAACTTGCCCCTGTCTAGTGGTGACAACAACTAGGGGCGTAGAAGATGATGAATTGGGAACGCTTCGGCTCTTGGGATGAAAGCTGGAATGAAAAGGGGTTTTGCTTCAACCCACAGAATTTGATGTTGCCCCAGTCATAACAAGGACAAAGCTGCCCCAATCAGAATGACAAGGTTTTGTTTAGGATAGTGAGTTGAGAGATTGCCCCGGTGAGGTTTTTATGGGAATGAATGAGGTGAAGGAATGGGAATGCACTTGCCCCACTTTGGAATGACATTGACAACTGGAGTGACATGGGATGGGCATTGAACAGACTTTCCCAAAACTAGGGTGTGTGGGTGGTGAAGAGAATGCCCCAACTTTTGGGTCTGAGTGGTATTCTCAGCGCAAATCTTTGGTTCTCTACTGATGTCTTGACTTTTGGTGCGAAAGAATCCTTACCTGGTGATCACTAAACCTTGTTTTAATGCATCTTGAATGTGTTTTGGAGTGCAAGTCCCTCTTTTTTATTTTGTCAGCTTTCTTTTTTCTGACTGTTCGTTTTTGTTTCCTCAGTTCTCTTTTTTCTGAGGGTTTATTCTTTCTTGATCAGCTTTCTTTTTTCTGATCGTTTGTTTTTCTTTTGAGCAGACACATTGTACATAGATAAGCTTGTTCGTCCTAAGATTAGAATTTGAGAGAACAAAAGCAACCGGTCATTGATCGGAATGGACTTCTCGGGATTGTGGTGTTTTGTGGAGGAAGGAGGGTTAGGCTTAATGAAGTGTTTGAGGCTAATGGGAGGATGAGTTTTGTTCGGCGTTGATTGACGGTTAATGATCTATGAGGAAGATGGTCATTGGGCTTGTTTGGGTTCTGTTAAAGCAAATTCGTGTCTAAGGGGTTTGATGTTGAGACCAAAGGAAGTGTTTGAAGGTTTATGGAATCAGGTGTTGGAATGATAAAGTGTTTGAAGGTTTATTTAGACAAGGATCTCTTGTATTCTGTGGTAACATGTACCAGCTCACCACTTACATTTGTTTTGTATTTTCTTTTGTTTTGGGATTTTCATTTTTGAGTCCCCCCCCGTTTTTTTTTTTCGACTCGGGTGAGCTGATAAAAAGTGATGCACTGTTTTTTTATTTGGGGTGATCCTTGTCTAGGGTGATTTTTGGATTTTGGTTTTTCTTGGCTCAAGGTGGGTAGGAAAGGGACTTTCTGGGATTTTGGGGTTTTTGAGGAGATGGCCAAACTTCATTTCAAATCCCGATTGCTTATTTCTATAAGACTTAACTTTAGAACAATAATTTATCTATCTTCATGTGTTTGCTCTTTTTCCTTTTTTGTGCCCTAATTTTTGCCAGGACCGCTCTTTCCGAGTTTTCGGTCCACCGGGCGCTCCTTTTTGCCTAGGCCGCCCTTTGCGGGTTTTCAACCTAGCGAGCTTGTTTTCTTGTTTATTATATTATTATTTTTTTGAGAGACTTGCACTGAAGGAAAATGATATTAATCAAGGGGAATTAATGATCACAGACTTGCCCCAGCATGGAGGACTTAAAGCATTAGAATGAACCAAAAGTCAAATACGCACTGATGGGGAGAATATGCACTTTATGGGTGGACGGGGTGGGGTTAGACTTGGATGGGGAATGATGATAAATGAAGGAAATTGACTGACTCAAGCAAGAGAAACTGCACCTGGCATGCATGCTTACTAGGAGAACGTTTCACAGAGAGTTAACATTGGTTAAGACATGATATAAAAACTTTTTGATGAACTGTTTCGGTCTTTTATCATGGAATGGATGAGATGTAATGCCCTTTTTTGAAGGAAATACAAATGAGCTATTGATGTGAAAAACTGAGTGCCTTGGAACACCTTGAGTTTGCAAATGAGTGAGGGTAAACGTTTCCAAGAAGGAAAGATTACTTTGCAAGAACATCTCGTCTCTCATCACAACATTTTTGTTGTATGCAATGCATGGATGAAAACATTATGATGTATACATGATGAAAATGAAATGTATGAAAGCATATTCACTTGAAAAGTGTAATTATTCTAAAAGTTTTTTTTCTTTTTGATGCTTTCTTTTTATGCAAGACGAAATATGAAATGCCAGTGGATCTTTGGATGATGAATGATGCAAGAATGATGCTTCTTCTCAAAATGATTTTTTATAGAGGCAATACAAGATATGAAATGCTGATGCCCCCTTTTTCTTTTGAATGATGAAAGATGCAGGAATGATGCTTTTTTCTAAATGATGATTTTTATTCATGATTATGAATGAGATGCTTTCTTGTTTTCATCATTTTTTTTTGTGCAATGAAATGCATGATACTCACAATGATTTTCTTTTTTTGTTTTTTAGTTTTGGAACATGATTTTGAAAATTATTTGGAGATGCAAATGATTTATTGGAAAAAAAGGTTTTAGAAAAATGTGCTTGACGGGGTATGACCCGCTCCTACGTATCCCCATTGTAATGAGGAATCAAAGCTTGCGTAGTTCTACTGTGTCTCTCTGTTTTTTTGAAATAATGCTTATGCATGAACGCCTCGTCTTGGATGAACTCGACGAGGATTATAAATGAAATGCTTATGCTATGCAGATGATAATTGTTTTTTTGTTTTATCTTTATGTAATGAAAGGGAATGCAAGATGAATGGTTTTTTTTCAAAATTGGAATTTTATGCAATGCAAATGATGCGATAATGCAGTGATGCAATGATGCAATGATACCCCTTTTTTGTGCAGAAAGAGGATATTTACAGGTGGTGATTTGAAAATTTCCACATTATATGCCACCTCATATAGGCGAAAAGGAAAAGCATATCTTTTTTTATTTTCAAAAATTCTGAAGGAAAAATTGATTGAACTGAATGCAACGATGCAACACACAATTTGGAAAGCCCTTGTGACCTAAAAAGGGGGTAGAACCTATGATCTAAGGTATTTTAGGGATAATCTTCTCATGTAGCTCTATTCAAACCCTCACAAAGGTCATCAGAGCCACAGTCTCTTTCACGAAATTCCTTGTAAATGCAGCAAACTGCTAGGTACAAGGTATCATGGAAGAGCACAACTCTGATTGAAACTTTCGCGAGTAGCCAAACGGACAAAGGTCCTGATGGGCTCCCACTACTCGAATCCACTCATCCTAAGATACCCTAACAGACCTGGGTTATGGTCTCCTTCTCTAATCATATAATCTCAAGGTACAAGTGTGTGTTGTAACACCCCCTTTCTACCCCATATTTTACACGTCACTTATCAGAGTAAAACTTTTTCGCAAAATTTAATTTAACTGGTAGAAAGGAAATGCCACATCGTCATTAACAAAAGAACGTCAACTTGTACTCATTAAGTGTGCGCAATCGTCATCATAAAAATTTCAACCATCACCCGTTATAAAATTAAACTCCAAGAGTTACGTCACAGCGGAATAAAACAACACTCACTAATTACCACTCAAACACGCCTCACGCCATCAATACAAATATTTAGCAATTTATTATTTAAATAACAATTTAAACCACGCCCCCTAGGTGTCACAGTATCAGAGAGCGACTCGACAGACATCCCAATGGCTATAAAGGAAGGCATCATGTCCTTCACTCGCGGTTACCTGCAGCGTTGCCACAATAGAGCAACATTCCAAGCAGAAGGGGTGAGAATTTTCAACAAAACATAATCAAGCATACAGTAGAGTAATGTGAGCAAACTATCATACAACATCGTCATTATCATCAACTTCATAGTTACTACGCACAAACCAAAGTCATAATCATATCGCCAGTCATAAACATGTATGCGCATGAAAATGCAACCCACACCTGGGCATATGCATGATGGTACCATACTCGTCATAAATCAGCCACTAGGGCACATCGTCACTGAATTTTCGTCAATAAGAGGCCGAAGCCTATTCGTCATAATATGCACATGCTATGAGACACTATGGACACATGTGCAATCACCAATCTCAACTCACCCGGAGTACTCGTCATCGTCGTCATAGAACACTCATAGAGTGTACTCGTCATAATCACCATAATAATATCACAATTTCCTCATAAACATCACATTCAAAATTGGAGTAACAACATCCTTAAATCTTAAATAACAATACATTAGAATTTAAGTTACAAACCATTTAAATTTAAGTAACTACACGTTAACAATTTAAGTGACAACCTATTAAAGAAAATCGAGTACAACTTGTTTAAAATTTTGGACAAACATCTCATTTTCATGCCTAAGAAACATCACAATTAAATCGAGAGAAACAGCAATAGGACGATGGCCTTTTAGCGCAAACAGCAGCAAGATACAACAAGAATTACACATAAAATAGCGCTTCTCTTCTTATAAAACAGCCGCATTTTTATTTTAGAAAACAGCAAGACAGCAACATTTTATTTTGACAAACAGAAACAGCAACATTTTTATTCTGCAACAGCAGCATTTTATTTGACAAAAACAGCAAACAGCAACACATTTAAATGGTTAACAGCAACATTTTTAGTTCTGCAACAGCAGCATTTTTCTTTGACAAAAACAGCAAACAGCAACACATTTAAATGGTTAACAGCAACATTTTTAGTTCTGCAACAGCAGCATTTTATTTGACAAAAACAGCAAACAGCAACACATTTAAATGGTTAACAGCAACATTTTTAGTTCTGCAACAGCAGCATTTTTCTTTGACAAAAACAGCAAACAGCAACACATTTAAATGGTTAACAGCAACATTTTTATTCTCAATTTTCTTGGTATTATTTCAAATAATTGTAAGCACATCCATTAACTTATCACGACTCCTAATTTAATCGCAATTTACTCAATCATATATTCTCATCACCATACACATGAATTCGCTACCAACCACACCAAATTCACCATAAGAATCGAAAATTCCTCTCATCATCTCATAAGGAAAAATCGCATATTAACACTAATAATTCATCAAATAACACCACAACTAATCCAATCCTTCATTCCTCTTAACATATAAATCACAAAATCAATCCAACACCGAAACCCCACAAACCCACCATATACCCAATTACGTTGAATTGGAACGCTCACCCTTACCTCGAATTTGTATGATCCGGAACAACGATGAAGGAGTCACGTACAAAACCCAGCAACACAACGAGCCAAAGCAACCAAAAACGCAGCAGCTCTTCCCTTCTCCTCTTCGCAAAACGTGGGTCTAAGCTAGGCCATGGAGAAACAACAACAATAGGGAATGAGGGATTGAAACTACAACACTTGAAAGAGGAAGAAAAATGGAAGGAAAGGATCAAGGAAACTCATTACCTAAGGCCAAGATGAACACTTCCTCTTCTTTCCTCCTTGCTGGCCGTCGCGAGCTCTTTCTTCTCTCCCTCCCTCTAATTCTTTTTTTTTCCTCCTTCGATGGAATGAACAAATGAGACCCTTCCCATAGGGTTTTGGGGTTTTAGGAATGGGCTTGGGTCACTAATTGACTTGGGCCCATATTGCACCACCCTTTTTACTTAGTTAGATACCCCCTGAAATAAAATAAATTCCAACATTATTAATCCACTTAAATAAATATCGTAATCCCTCAAATAACTTAATTAACTAATTAATTAAATTATTTTAGGGCGTTACAACTCTCCCCCACTTAGAGAATTTCGTCCTCGAAATTACCTGAGTAAAATAACTCTAGATAGGCTTCTTTCATCTTACTTTCCAATTCCCATGTCATGCTCTCGCCCACGGCTCCCAACCAAACCACTTTCACTAAATTGATCTCTTTGCCTCTTAACACCTTTACCTCACGGTCTTCAATTCTAACTGGCATAATTTCCACGGTGAGATTGTCCCGCACCTCCACATCATCTAGTTGAATCACATGAGACGGATCCGCAACATACTTCTGAAGCTGCGACACGTGAAACACGTCGTGCAAGTTCGAAAGGTTAGGTGGTAAGGCCACCTGATATGCAACATTTCCAACTCTCTCTGTAATCTGATACGGCCCGATGAATCGAGGAGTCAACTTCTTTGATTTCAGCGCTCGCCCAACACCAGTCATAGGTGTGACCCTCAAGAATACGTGGTCACCCGCTTCAAACTCTAAATCTTTCCTCCTCTTATCATGGTAGCTCTTCTGTCTACTCTGCGACGCTTTCATTTTCTCTCGGATCATCTTCACTTTCTCAGTAGTTTCTCTAACCAGCTCAGGTCCGAGTATTAAACTTTCTCCACTCTCATACCAACACACCGGAGTCCTACACCTCCGACCATATAACGCTTCAAACGGTGCCATCCCAATACTGGAATGATAACTATTGTTGTAGGTGAACTCAATTAACGGGAGATGAGTATCCCACGCACCTCCCTGCTCTAGCACACATGATCTCAGCAGGTCTTCCAATGATTGGATTGTCCTTTCTGTCTGCCCATCAGTCTGGGGATGATAAGCTGAACTCAACCTCAATTTCGAACCCAACTCCTTCTGTAAACTACTCCAAAATTCCGAAGTAAACCTTGGGTCCCTATCAGACACAATGCACAAAGGAACCCCATGCAGCTTCACAATCACCTGAATGTAGATTTCAGCCAATCTCGACACTGGATACTTAATGCCGATAGGAATAAAATGAGCCGACTTCGTCAACCTATCCACAACCACCCAAATTGAATCATGCCCTCTCACCGTATTGGGTAACCCAGTCACAAAATCCATGGAGATACTATCCCACTTCCACTCTGGAACACTCAACGGTTGCATCATTCCCACAGGCTTCTGGTGCTCGACCTTCGATTTCTGACAGGTCAAACACGAATACACAAACTGCGCCACATCACGCTTCAGTCCAGGCCACCAGAAAATCTTTTTCAGATCTTGATACATTTTTGTCGCTCCGGGATGGATACTCAACTTACTCTTGTGGCCTTCCTCGTGAATTGCCTTCCTCATTTCTTCATCTTCGGGAACACAAATCCTTCCTCGATATCTCAATACATTTTGCGCATCTATCTCGAAGTCCTCATTCTCAGACTGACCAATCCCACTCATCAGATCAACTAATTTCACATCTAACTTCTGCGCTTCTCGGATACCAGCCATAAAGTCATTGCCAATTTTTAACATACCCAACCTGACACTCTGAGGTGTAACTTCACAAACTAAACTCATGTCCCTGAATTGCTCAATTAACTCAAGCTCTTTAGCCATCAATGCCGACATGTGTAAGGTCTTCCGACTCAACGCATCTGCAACCACATTAGCTTTACCTGGGTGATAACTCAATTCAAAATCATAATCTTTTAATAGCTCTAACCACCGGCGCTGTCTCATATTCAACTCTTTCTGATCGAACAGATACCGAAGACTCTTGTGATCACTGAACACTTCAAATCTCGATCCATACAAATAATGTCTCCAAATTTTCAATGCAAACACCACAGCAGCAAGTTCTAAGTCATGAGTGGGGTAATTCTTCTCATGAATTCTCAATTGCCTCGACGCATAAGCGACCACTTTCCCATTCTGCATAAGCACACCACCCAAATCCATCTTGGAAGCATCACAGTATACTACAAACGGCTCAACTGGACTAGGTAGGGTCAACACTGGAGACGTAGTCAACCTCCCCTTCAGCTCATTGAAACTTTCTTCATATCGGTCATCCCAAACAAAAGCCTTGCCCTTGCAAGTTAATTGAGTCAATGGCAGAGCCAACTTCGAAAACCCCTCAATGAATCTTCTATAATAGCCAGCCAATCCCAGAAAACTCCTTATTTCAGTAACTGACTTTGGAGACTCCCACTGCAACACTGCATCAACTTTGGAAGGATCCACCGCAATTCCCTCACTAGAAATCACGTGACCGAGAAAACTGACTTCTTTCAACCAAAACTCACACTTGGACAACTTCGCATATAACTTTCGATCCCTCAGGATTTCTAAGACTAACCTCAGATGTTCCGCATGTTCCTCTTCTGACCTAGAATAAATTAGAATATCATCAATGAAAACCACCACAAACTTGTCCAAGTACTCACGGAAGATTTGGTTCATGTATCTCATGAATACTCCCGGCGCATTAGTCACACCGAAAGGCATAACGGAATACTCATAGTGCCCATATCTTGTCCTAAATGCCGTCTTCTGGACATCTTCATCCTTGACCTTGATCTGATGATAACCAGACCTTAAGTCAATCTTGCTAAATACTTTAGCACCCACTAACTGATCCATCAAGTCATCAATTCTTGGCAACGGATACTTGTTCTTGATTGTAACTTTATTTAACTGTCGATAGTCTACACACAACCTCATACTACCATCTTTCTTTTTCACTAGCAACACTGGAGCTCCCCAAGGTGACACACTCGGTCTTACAAACTTCTTTTCTAATAAATCTTCAAGTTGCTTTTTCAATTCTGCCAACTCAGATGCAGACATCCTATATGGTGCCATAGAAACAGGCTTAGTGCCAGGAACCAGATCAATAGCAAACTCCACTTCTCTCTCTGGTGGTACATCCGGAATCTCATCATGGAACACCTCAGAAAACTCACGCACTACCAGCAACACATCAATCTTCGCTTGGCTCTCGGCAGACAACGACGCCAACAGAGAAAACAGCTGAACCTCTTCTCTCATCACTCTATGCAGCTGACCCGCAGATAACAAACCAGACTCCTCTTCAAGCGACTCAAAACTCACGGACCTTTCACGACAGTTGATATGAACATGGTTATCAACTAACCAATCCATACCCAGAATGACATCCATTCCACTCAGCGGCAAACAGATCAAATCAATTAAGAATTCTCTACCATATATAGATACAGGACATTTGGCACAAACAGCGGAGGTAGTCACCGAACCCTTAGCTGGAGTATCGATAACCATCTCCCTCAACATATCAGATAAAACAAGGCTTAATTTCTCAACACAAGCAGCAGCAATAAAACTATGGGTAGCACCCGTATCAACAATATCAATAAGAGGAAAATTATTGATATAGCACGTACCTCGAATCTCATTCACCACGTCAGACTCAGCCAGAGCGAACACCTTCCCAAAAGACTTCTCCTTCTTGGGTTTTGAGCACTGTGTACTAATATGACCACTCTCCCCACAATTAAAGCATACCACCTCTTTCTTATCACAGCCGGAAGATATATGCCCTTCTTTCCCACACCGATAACATCTCTTCTTATCCCCACTTGGGCAATCTGGACTTTTATGACCTGCTTTCCCACACGTGTAGCAAGTAATACTGGCTGCAGCATCTCCCCCACTTCGCTTAGACCCACCAACAGACTTACCAACAAACTTCCCTTTGCCCTTATCAGCAGGCACCTCATATGGCTTACCACGACCCGAAAAGTTCTTTTGCTTTTCCCTCATAACTCTGGAGAAGGCATTATTGTCCTCCTCATAAATTCTGGCGCTATTAACCAACAATGGAAACACACGAATTTGCTGGTACCCTATGGCTCTCTTAATGTCAGCACGCAACCCATTTTCAAACTTGATGCATTTGGAGAACTCAGCACCCTCTCTATCATAATGAGGATAAAACTTAGACAGCTCAGTAAACTTTGCAGCATATTCAGTTACAGTCATGCTACCTTGCTCAAGTCCCAGAAACTCAACCTCCTTCTTCCCGCGGACATCCTCCGGATAGTACTTTCTCTTGAATTCCCTCTCAAACACAGCCCAAGTAACCTCCTCATTGACAGCCGTCAATCCCTGACTAGTCGTCCTCCACCAATCATAAGCCTCTTTCTTCAACATATGTGTGCCATAGCGAACCTTCTGAGCATCGGTGCAATCCATAACGCAGAAGATCCGCTCCATCTCACTTAGCCACTCAAGGGCACCATCAGGATTATACCCACCTTCAAAAGCAGGAGGGTTCTCACGCTGGAACGTAGCCAAACTACGCGTCCCATCACCAATAGCATTGGGTATGTTACCCACAACCCCAGCTATAGCCTGCAAAGCAGCAGCAAGTGCAGCATCGTTCCGTCCTGCCATTCTAGCACTGCAACAGAAAACAAAATTTAGATACGAGTAACAAAACTCAAATGCTACTCAACTTGACAACCCGACCACCGGCCGGACAGACCGAACTGCTCTGATACCACTAATGTAACACCCCCTTTCTACCCCATATTTTACACTCTATGAGTGTAACACCCCCTTAATGTAACACCCCCGTAATGTAACACCCCCTTGTTGAACCTGGCTCTGATACCACTAATGTAACACCCCCTTTCTACCCCATATTTTACACGTCACTTATCAGAGTAAAACTTTTTCGCAAAATTTAATTTAACTGGTAGAAAGGAAATGCCACATCGTCATTAACAAAAGAACGTCAACTTGTACTCATTAAGTGTGCGCAATCGTCATCATAAAAATTTCAACCATCACCCGTCATAAAATTAAACTCCAAGAGTTACGTCACAGCGGAATAAAACAACACTCACTAATTACCACTCAAACACGCCTCACGCCATCAATACAAATATTAAGCAATTTATTATTTAAATAACAATTTAAACCACGCCCCCTAGGTGTCACAGTATCAGAGAGCGACTCGACAGACATCCCAATGGCTATAAAGGAAGGCATCATGTCCTTCACTCGCGGTTACCTGCAGCGTTGCCACAATAGAGCAACATTCCAAGCAGAAGGGGTGAGAATTTTCAACAAAACATAATCAAGCATACAGTAGAGTAATGTGAGCAAACTATCATACAACATCGTCATTATCATCAACTTCATAGTTACTACGCACAAACCAAAGTCATAATCATATCGCCAGTCATAAACATGTATGCGCATGAAAATGCAACCCACACCTGGGCATATGCATGATGGTACCATACTCGTCATAAATCAGCCACTAGGGCACATCGTCACTGAATTTTCATCAATAAGAGGCCGAAGCCTATTCGTCATAATATGCACATGCTATGAGACACTATGGACACATGTGCAATCACCAATCTCAACTCACCCAGAGTACTCGTCATTGTCGTCATAGAACACTCATAGAGTGTACTCGTCATAATCACCATAATAATATCACAATTTCCTCATAAACATCACATTCAAAATTGGAGTAACAACATCCTAAAATCTTAAATAACAATACATTAGAATTTAAGTTACAAACCATTTAAATTTAAGTAACTACACGTTAACAATTTAAGTGACAACCTATTAAAGAAAATCGAGTACAACTTGTTTAAAATTTTGGACAAACATCTCATTTTCATGCCTAAGAAACATCACAATTAAATCGAGAGAAACAGCAATAGGACGATGGCCTTTTAGCGCAAACAGCAGCAAGATACAGCAAGAATTACACATAAAATAGCGCTTCTCTTCTTATAAAACAGCCGCATTTTTATTTTAGAAAACAGCAAGACAGCAACATTTTATTTTGACAAACAGAAACAGCAACATTTTTATTCTGCAACAGCAGCATTTTATTTGACAAAAACAGCAAACAGCAACACATTTAAATGGTTAACAGCAACATTTTTAGTTCTGCAACAACAGCATTTTTCTTTGACAAAAACAGCAAACAGCAACACATTTAAATGGTTAACAGCAACATTTTTAGTTCTGCAACAGCAGCATTTTATTTGACAAAAACAGCAAACAGCAACACATTTAAATGGTTAACAGCAACATTTTTAGTTCTGCAACAGCAGCATTTTTCTTTGACAAAAACAGCAAACAGCAACACATTTAAATGGTTAACAGCAACATTTTTATTCTCAATTTTCTTGGTATTATTTCAAATAATTGTAAGCACATCCATTAACTTATCACGGCTCCTAATTTAATCGCAATTTACTCAATCATATATTCTCATCACCATACACATGAATTCGCTACCAACCACACCAAATTCACCATAAGAATCGAAAATTCCTCTCATCATCTCATAAGGAAAAATCGCATATTAACACTAATAATTCATCAAATAACACCACAACTAATCCAATCCTTCATTCCTCTTAACATATAAATCACAAAATCAATCCAACACCGAAACCCCACAAACCCACCATATACCCAATTACGTTGAATTGGAACGCTCACCCTTACCTCGAATTTGTATGATCCGGAACAACGATGAAGGAGTCACGTACAAAACCCAGCAACACAACGAGCCAAAGCCACCAAAAACGCAGCAGCTCTTCCCTTCTCCTCTTCGCAAAACGTGGGTCTAAGCTAGGCCATGGAGAAACAACAACAATAGGGAATGAGGGATTGAAACTACAACACTTGAAAGAGGAAGAAAAATGGAAGGAAAGGATCAAGGAAACTCATTACCTAAGGCCAAGATGAACACTTCCTCTTCTTTCCTCCTTGCTGGTCGTCGCGAGCTCTTTCTTCTCTCCCTCCCTCTAATTCTTTTTTTTTTCTCCTTCGATGGAATGAACAAATGAGACCCTTCCCATAGGGTTTTGGGGTTTTAGGAATGGGCTTGGGTCACTAATTGACTTGGGCCCATATTGCACCACCCTTTTTACTTAGTTAGATACCCCCTGAATTAAAATAAATTCCAACATTATTAATCCACTTAAATAAATATCGTAATCCCTCAAATAACTTAATTAACTAATTAATTAAATTATTTTAGGGCGTTACATGTGTGTGCGAAGGGCATTTCCTCAAAAACTACCCCACCTGCAAATGAAAATCCAGAACAGTCCAGACAATAGAAAGCCATAACATGTCGTCTACCCTAGGGTTCAATACCAATCAAATACAACTAATCTAGGGTGCCAGCAACAAACACATTACTTACCTCAGAAAGGGAGCTGAGAAGAAGGGGATATGACAAGAGAGGGGAAATATGCATGAGGGAACTAAGCATTTAAGCAAAGAAGTAACTATCTATTATTTTAAACAAAAGCAAACATAGAAGAAGAATGCATATGGATGCAACATGCTTATGAAAAAGAAGAAGAATAGAGGCAAAGCAAGATGTTCAAATCAATCACACAAACCACACATTTAATTAATTAGGCTTGACCCACTTTTGAAAAAATGTTTTTTATTCCCCAGTGAAGTCGCCAGCTGTTGCGCCCGAAAAAGTCCCCGAGGGAGAACCTTCCTCGTTCACAATTTTTCCTAAGACAATGAAGCCGCCACCAATATTTATTAAGGAAAATATTAGGAAAACCTTTTTTTGGAAAGCGATTGGTCTTGCAAAACTAGAGAATAGGGTTCGGGGGTCGGTTACGCGCAGGGAAGGTGTTAGCACCCCACACGTCCTCTCTACTGAGAGGGAACCTTTAATTAAATGTGTGGTTTTAGTGTGTTGACTTGAAAATACTTAATTTTGCCTCTCTACTTCTTATTGAAAAAAATCTTAATGAAAATCTTTATTTATTATGAAAAAAAGGGGGAAAAATGGTTTTTTAGAAAAAACGTGCTTGACGGGACATGGCCCGCTCCTACGTATCTCCCGGTGCGATGGAGAACTCAAAGCTACGTAGTTCTTCTTTGTCTTTTTGAAAAGTTTTTGTTTTTTATCTTTTTTAGTGAGTTTTCGAAATATGACGAGCATTTAGTGAATGATTAAACTAACCAAGGTTATGGGTAATCACCGCTAAGTACTCTAGAAAATGAGGGTTGTTGACTCTCAATCATATGATGTAAGTTATGTATTTTTAGGACCAATTGTGCAGGTTTTTCATTGTATCACAGTCATTATCTGGGGATTTAGCCTAGTTGTAGATAATTGTAGTAGGAAGTTCATTTGTAAGTAATTCCTTCACTTTCGGACCTAAATGAGACTTGAAGACCTCTAAATTGGTTGTGGCATCATTCGGCGAACCAGACACTTGCCCGGATATGCAGCAAAATGGAGGGATTTGATTTCTGTTCAATATCGCGTCGCGACCAGGAGGAATTTTGCAAGCCAGAACATTCTGTTTTTTTTCGCGTCGCGACCAGAAGGGTTTGCGACGCGACCTGGAGCAGTTTTGCGATGCCTGATGCTTCTATCTTTTGTCGCGGCGCGACGGACACGGGCCGCGTCGCGATGGTGCGTGAAAATTAGGGTTTTTAAAGCACTTTCAGCAATTTTTCAAGGGACTTCGTTTTGGGAATTAGAGCCACACTTTGGAGCAGCTGGAGGGTGCGATTTTGGGGCCTTCTCACCACTTGGGAACAAGGGATTGAAGGTTCTAATGTCTTCCTTTATGTTTGTTTTCTATTTTATGTTGGTTTCTACTCGTAGAATGAATTGTAACTAATTTGCTTAGATTAGGGAGAGATGAATCTCCCAACCCTATCATGTGAACCATTGCTCTAGTCAATTCAGTTGTTATTCGATTTGCTTGTCTGATTACCTATGTTCTTAATGCTTTTCAATTACATATGATAATTGCGATGATCCAGACTAGTGATTGCATAGGAATATGAATTAGTAGCTGGAAATTGGGTAGTTAGGTCACATGCTAGTAATCATCATAGGAATATGTGGTAGCTTATGTGAATTCATTAAAATTCTTAATCTTAATGCGTTACCCTCTGGCATGACTCACCTAAGGAATTAGGGTAACTCTTAGGGTAATAGGGGTCTTGAGGCAAGGAATTGCTCTTGACCTTAATTAGTGAATTGAATCTAGAAATTGAATAATTAACTTGAATTGGCTAAGGTTCATGTGATAGGCGAGGTGAGAGGATTCGATCCCTAGTCGTTTTTCTCGTATTCTTAAATCACGTTTGTGTACTGTTACTAATTACCCAGATTACCAAATCTCTATAATCGAAGAATTTACAATTTTGCTATTGTTCTCAACGCGCAATCCCTGTGGAATCGACCGGTTACTTACCGTATTTTATTACTTGCAACGACATTTGGTACACTTGCCAAAGTCCAAACAAGTTTTTGGCGCCGTTGCAGGGGATTGTTGACTTTGTTGTTGTAACACCCCTTTTCTACCCTTATATTACACGTCATTTACCAGAGTAATTCTCTTTCAAAAATATTATTTTAATTGATAGAAAAGAAATGCTACAACTTCATTAAAGCAAACTCATCATTTGCACTGTTCAAATTTGTGCAACAAACATCCGTCATGAAAAATCAAGTCCTCGAAAATCCCATCACAGCGGAATAAACAACAACTCACTAATAACTCTCAAAACGCGTCTCAATTTATCGATAAAATCATTAAACAACCAATCAAATAATTTATCAAGTTTCACCCACGCCCCCTAGGTGTTACAGTATCAGAGAGCGACCCAAAATACATCCCAAGAGCTAATAAGGAAGGCAGCAGATCCTTCACTCGCGGTTACCTGCAGCGTTGCCACAATAGAGCAACATTCCAAGCAGAAGGGGTGAGAATTTCAATAAAACATAATCAAGCATAAACAGAGTAATATGAACAGTAAATCATACGACATCATCAATATCCTCAAACTCATCATCAGAGAATATCCGTTCAAACACAATTAATTTCAAGGAATCACCGTCATGAAAGTGCATGTGAATGCAACCCCCTCCAGGGCATATGCATGATGGTACCATCTCGTCATAAAAAGCCACTCAAGGCATATCATCATCAAAAGCCACTCAAGGCATATCATCATCAATAAGAGGCCGAAGCCTATTCTTCATAGTATGCACATGCCATGAGACTCTATGAACGCATGTGCAACTCATCAAACACTCACCTGGAGTACTCATCATCATCATAAAACACTCATAGAGTGTATTCGTCATAATCATCAAAATCATATATATCACATCATCATAATCACTCACAGAGTGAACTCGTCATATTCATCAAAATCATATAGATCACATCATCATAATCACTCATAGAGTGAACTCGTCATATTCATCAGAATCATATTGCAACATCATTATAGTTATACATACCATCATCAACATTAAGTATATATATATAAATATATATATTTCAGTTATCTTTTAGCTTAGCGTGTTATAAAATAGTAAACTGATTGACAGAGACTCATTTATATAAACATAGCATCACAATTTTTCATCTGAGGAATCGTCACATTTTCAATTCGAGAAAACACCTCATTTTTAAGCTTAGACACCCCATATTTGAAAAAGAGGAGACATCACATTTTTAATAGTGGCAGCAACACCTTTTTATAAAGGAAACATCATAATTCAAGTTTGAGATAACATCATAGTTTTAATTGGAAAAACTTCACATTTTAAATGAGGGAACATCACTTTTAATTTTAGAAAAACTCACATTTTAATAGTGGGAACGTCACCTTATTATTGGAAAAATGTCACATTTGAAAGTAGAGAAAATAGTGTGAAAACAACAGGAAAAACAGTGGAGAAAACAGTCATATTCACATCATGAATTCTTTTCCAATCATCACCAACCTCAAAACACGATTTGCTCATCACACAACTCATCAAAAGTTCATCAAGGAATCATCACAATGTTCATCAAGAAATCATCAAAATGCTCATCAAGAAATCATCAAAAATTCATCAAAACGACATCAAAACTCTTCGACAATATCAATTTCATCACAATATCAAAATAACATCAACAACATCGAAAGGGCATCAACAACATCAAAATAACATCAATGACATCAGAATAATATCGACAACATCAAAACCCCCAAAACCCCAATTACATACCCAATTATATTAAATCGAAACGCTCACCCTTACCTTAGGTTTTCACGAAGACAAGAAATCACTACAAGTCACCTACGAAACAACAGCAACAATCCACGCGATCTACACTCCTTCTCTCCTTCTCACGATCGCAAGTTCTCTCTCTCTTAGATTGTAGGGAGATTAATTTTCGTTCTCACCACTTCTGGATTCTAACTCTGGAATTGCTCTCCTATCGAAGCCCTCTGCGATACGAGAAGAACGCAACAAACGGCGTCACAATCGGAGCTCCAGAGACAAAGATATGATAAAAAGAGTGAAAACGGCAAGAAAAATGCCCTAGCTGCGCAGAAACGCAGCTATATACGCGAACTCGCGCTCGGAGCGCGAGCCAGGCGCGACTTGGGCGCAAAATGGCAGCAACTCACGGTGCTCACGCACAGCACTTGCGCTTGGGGCGCGACTTGAGCGTGACTCAGGCGCAGAATGGCAGCAACAACAGCATACATGCGCAGACTACTCTTTTATTCCTTCTCTTGATTAAAATAGCAAACGACATCGGATTTTAACAAATGACCACTCGTTGGAAAGCTCTCAGAGTGTAGTTTCTATCTATGATTTTTAATTCCCAAAATAAGTAACCAATTGGTACAGATTTTCAAAATACTACAATGAGGTACCAAACTTGGACGGAACTTCTCACTCAACTTGCAACCAAATTTCCTTTCTCACTTCTTAATGAAATTTTATGAAACCAATGCCTACTTTGTAGAGAATTAGGTCCACTCTCCAACTAAACAAGAACCATTCAAAACGGAGTTCGATTGAGAACACAAAACCTTGAAAAACCTAACCTCAATTCTAGTCATTTATACCATGGTTCTCACGCCAATAACTCTCTAATCTCTTCAATCATTTCACCAATTCATCTCAAAATAGATTTTAATAAAATTGGGGCGTTACAGTTGTCGACAAGGCAAACGAGTAAATTCTAGATTCTCAGTTTTTGTTTTATTCCAAGTTACCTAAATTTTGCTGCTTAGTTATTCTCTTGGACCTGTTGACGTTTGCGTGGTGTTTCCAAAGAACTGTTTATACAGGGGTACAGGTACATTCGGTTGAATTAATGGCTGAAAATCCACTGGGCAGACGCACTCTCAATGATTTTGGGAGAAGAACTCAAGGCACACATAGTCACACCTTCCAACCAGTGTGGGCGGCCACTTTTAATATCAAGTCGTCCGTTCTCTCAGCATTAAGGTCAAAGCCATTTTCTGGGTCAGATACTGAAGACCCCAATCAACACTTATCCTACTTCCATGAAATCTGTGGGACCACCTATCCTGAGGGAGTAGATGAAAACTCCAAGCAGTTGCGCTTGTTCCCTTTCACTTTAACAGGCAGGGCAAAGGATTGGTTAAAGACTCTTCCACCAGGAACTATTAATGCCTGGAGTGAACTTGAAGATAAGTTCCTATCAAGGTTCTTCCCAATTTCTAAGTTTATTGAAAAAAAAACAGAAATCTCCAACTTCGCACAAGAGGATGAAGAGTCCTTGTACGATTCCTGGGAGAGATTCAAGCTGTCACTAAGAAAGTGTCCTGGGCATGGTATTGACGATTTTGTGCAGCTACAAACCTTCTATCATGGATTGAAACCTCCAACCAGGATGATGCTAGACACCTCAGCAGGAGGGTCTTTGGGTAACAAAACCTGGGAAGAAGCGACACAATTGATAGACGATATGACATCAAATGAATATAGAATACCGAATGAGGGTATAGCTGTACAGAAAGGGAAGATTTTGGAACTGGATTCTAATAGCGCGGTGTTAGCCCAACAAAAGCTAATGTCTCTTCAAATCGAATCTCTCACCAAACAAGTGGCAGCTACATTGGAGAGTAGGTCCCGAAATCAAACAATTACCCAAGTAAAACAACTCCATGACCAGGGGACTCGATTGCATGATGTACTATCCCAATGTATGCAAACGACTCAGACCACATTGAAATCTCAAGAACAAGTCATACAAGGCATGGAGAGGAACCATGAGGTTTCATTAAAGAACTTGGAGAGCCAGATGGGTGAGATGTCAGGGCTACTTGCTGAGACATCCAAGGGTAGTTTTTCCAATAGCACGGTGGAGAGCCATAAGGAAGAGAGTTGCAGAGCTATTTCATTGAGGAATGGTAAGAAACTTAAACCGGTTGAAGCGACCAAGCACAACTCTGAAGGGGAAAGTAGTGAAACGGAAGTGTGGAAGGAAGAAGTTGAAAATGAGTTGAGTAAAAAAAATGAGGGAGTGGTGAAGTCTAACCAAAAAAATCATTTGTTTAATGAAAATTTGCAGGTGGACGAGAAGCCTAAGGAAATTCCTTCCTACATGAAGTTGCCATACCCTCGGCGGAGTAAGAAGAATCATAAGGATGAGCAGTTTTTAAAGTTCATGGAGATCTTCTCCAGTCTCCAAATTAGTATTCCTTTTGCAGAGGCATTGGAGCAAATGCCTATTTATGCGAAGTTCATGAAGGAATTGTTGAGTAAGAAGAGGAAGTTCAAAGAAGATGAAATGGTGGCTCTGACCGAAGAATGTAGTGCAATTATTCAAAGGAAACTTCCTCCAAAATTGAAAGATCCTGGAAGTTTCACCATACCTTGCACCATTGGGAACTTGACTATAGGCAAGGCCCTTTGTGATTTGGGAGCAAGCATCAACCTGATGCCCTTGTCCATGTTCAAGAAGCTAGGTGGAGGTGAGGTGAAACCCACTAGGATGAGTCTGCAGCTTGCCGATAAATCAATCAGACAACCCTATGGGATCTTGGAAGATGTTCTGGTAAGAGTTGACAAATTTTTATTTCCTGTTGATTTCGTGATTCTTGAGATGGAAGAAGATGCAGATGTCCCACTTCTCCTTGGTAGACCATTTTTGGCCACTGGGAGGGCCCTCGTAGATGTTCAACAAGGACAGCTACGGCTAAGATTCCAAGATGAGGAAGTGATATTTAATGTTTTTGAAGCTATGCGCCACCCGAATGACCAAGAAAAATGTTTTAAGGTGGATGTGATTGAAGATTCAGTGCGAGAAACTTTTAGACACAATTTACCCTCTCCTCCTCTAGAGAAGGTAATTGTGAACTCGATTGAGGGCATGGACGAAAACTTGGGAATCGAAATAGAGGACTGCGTTCGCCAGTTTGAAGCTTCTCAGGTAGAAAAGGTTTTCAAGAGAAAAGAAGAGCTGAATAGGGGGGAAGGCCCAGACAAAAGAACTCCCGAATTGAAACAACTCCCCTCTCATTTAAAGTATGTATTCCTTGGGAGCAATGATCAATACCCAGCCATCATCAATAGTTCTTTAACTAAGCTGGAAGAAGAAAAGCTAATGAGAGTTTTGAGATCAAATAGAAATGCACTAGGTTGGACTATCTCCGACCTTAAGGGGATTAGCCCAGCTTTTTGCATGCACAAGATCAAGCTCGAGGAAGAGTTCAAACCGGTGATTCAACCTCAGCGACGGTTAAATCCCACAATGAAGGATGTGGTGAGGAAAGAAGTGTTAAAACTCTTAGATGCCGGAATGATCTACCCAATCTCAGACAGCTCTTGGGTGAGCCCGGTCCATGTGGTACCCAAGAAGGGAGGTATGACCGTTATTAAAAATGAGAGGAATGAGTTGATCCCTGCTCGCACAGTCACCGGGTGGAGAATGTGTATCGATTACAGGAGACTGAACCAAGCCACTCGGAAGGACCACTTCCCGCTGCCATTCATGGACCAAATGCTTGAAAGATTGGCAGGTCAGGCCTTTTATTGCTTCCTGGATGGATACTCTGGATACAACCAAATAGCAGTAGAACCAGAAGATCAGGAGAAAACTGCCTTCACATGCCCATTTGGTGTTTTCGCCTATCGGAGGATGCCCTTCGGTCTGTGCAACGCTCCGGCAACTTTTCAAAGGTGCATGCTTTCTATATTCTCTGATATGATGGAAAATGCTATTGAGGTATTTATGGATGACTTTTCTGTTTTTGGTCCATGCTATGATTCTTGCTTGGCTAACCTCAATGCAGTATTAAAAAGATGCATTGAAACCAATTTAGTCTTGAATTGGGAAAAGTGCCATTTTATGGTTCAAGAAGGAATTGTTCTTGGCCATAAAATCTCGTCAAAGGGCATTGAGGTTGATCAAGCCAAGATAGAAATCATAGAAAGGTTACCTCCTCCTATGAATGTAAAAGGGGTGAGAAGTTTTTTAGGACACGCCGGATTTTATCGACGTTTCATAAAAGACTTCTCCAAGATTACAAAACCCCTATGCAATTTACTGGTTAAGGAGAATGAATTTGTCTTTGATGCCGAATGCCTGCATGCTTTCAATGTATTAAAGGAAAAACTGATTTCTGCCCCAGTCATTGTCGCCCCTAATTGGGACATTCCATTTGAACTAATGTGCGATGCTAGCGATTATGCAGTGGGAGCAGTGTTGGGGCAGAGATCGGAGAAGTTTTTTCATGCCATATATTATGCTAGCAAGGTCTTAAATGAAAATCAGGTAAATTATGCAACAACGGAAAAAGAACTGCTAGCTATAGTATTTGCATTGGAAAAGTTTCGTTCCTATTTGGTCGGGTCGAAAATAATTGTGTTTACTGACCATGCTGCGATAAAATATTTGCTAACCAAGGGCGAGTCTAAGCCTCGACTCCTTAGATGGATTTTTCTTTTGCAGGAATTCGATTTGGAGATAAAGGATAAGAAGGGGAGCGAGAATGTGGTAGCAGATCATCTGTCCCGGTTGGATAATAAGGAAGTGACCGCACGGGAAAAAGAAATTCTTGAAGAGTTTCCCGATGAAAAGCTGTTTGCAATTGAAGAGAGACCGTGGTTTGCCGACATAGCAAATTACAAGGCAGGTGGAACGGTTCCTCAAGACCTTACTTGGCAACAAAAGAAGAAGTTCCTCCGTGATGCCCAACACTACCTGTGGGATGATCCCTTTCTCTTTAAAGTTGGGGCGGATGGAATTCTTCGAAGATGTGTTTACGGTAGCGAAAGTCAAAAGATTCTATGGCATTCTCATGACTCTCCATGTGGAGGACACTACAACGGGGAACGCACAGCGGCAAAAGTGCTTCAATCTGGATTTTATTGGCCGTCCATTTTCAAAGATGCGCACAATCATGTTAAAAATTGTGACAAGTGCCAGAGGACAGGTAATATTTCACGTAGGGGGGAGATGCCGTTGAACCCTATACTGGAAGTGGAGGTGTTTGATCGCTGGGGCATTGACTTCATGGGACCATTTCCACCATCGCATTCCTGTCAATATATTTTGGTGGCGGTGGATTATGTTTCTAAATGGGTGGAAGCAATTGCCACTTCTAAAAATGATTCCCAAACTGTGGTCAAATTTGTTAAGAAAAACATCTTCTCAAGATTTGGTGTTCCGAGAGTTTTAATCAGTGATGGGGGTAGTCACTTTTGTAACACTCAGCTCAGCAATGTGTTATCCAAGTATAATGTAAAGCATAAAGTGTCGACACCGTATCACCCTCAATGTAATGGCCAAGTGGAGGTATCAAACAGAGAAATCAAGAGGATATTAGAAAAGACAGTGGGGAACGCAAGGAAAGATTGGGCAGTGAAGGTAGACGATACGTTGTGGGCATACAGGACAGCTTATAAGACACCCTTAGGTATGTCCCCTTACCAATTGGTTTATGGAAAACCTTGTCATTTTCCAGTTGAACTTGAACACAGAGCATATTGGGCGTTGAAATTCTTGAATTTCGATCCTGGATCAAGTGGGGAAAAGAGAACACTTCAGATGCAAGGATTAGAGGAGATGCGTTTAAATGCATATGAGAACAACAAGATCTACAAGGAAAAAATGAAGGTGTATCATGACAAACACATTGCAAGAAAAGAATTTCACCCTGGACAACAAGTCTTGTTGTTCAACTCAAGGCTCAAGTTATTTCCAGGAAAATTGAAATCCAAGTGGTCGGAACCCTTTGTTGTCAAGGAAGTAACACCGTACGGAGCAATAGAAGTGGAAGAGCCAATGTCCCAGAGATCTTTCAAAGTCAACGGACAAAGACTCAAGCATTATATGGGTGACGGATTGGAAGAGCCTCAAATGGTTCTCATGCTGAGAGACCCATAATAGTGACAAAAAGCGTCAAGCTAGTGACGTAAAAGAAGCGCTTGGTGGGAGGCAACCCACTGCTGAGCGCCATTTTTCATTTCCTTGAGCAGGAGGCTCAATTTATTTTACTGTTTGATTCGGACATTTTTACTCGCACTTTTGGTTGTATTTTGCCCTATTTTGGCTTTATTTCGCACTTTGGTCTGTACTTATTATTATAACTTACTCTGTGATATTGGGACACCACTGCCCTATATTTTGTTTTTGTTTTGTTAAAGCAGCGTCAATGGTGATGATGTGTGGCATTTGGGGTCGCATGTTTGCATTTTTCCTTTTGACACTCGCACTTCAAGTTTTATCAAGTAATAGCAGGGGTCATGACAAACGTTGCGGAAGTTCTTTATCATCTGTGAGCAGCATCTCTCAAGTTCCATCTCTATGATCCCAACTGTGAGGTTTGAGCCTAAACACGTTCTTATATATATTGTGTGTATTCCTTGCCTGCATTAGTCTGCAGAACTTGACATTGTGCTTAATTGTTTTTTGCATTTGATTTTCATACACACTGAGGCATTTCTTTTGGCACCCCTGAGCCTTTCAAACCACACCTAATTAATGTTTATCCTCTGCTAGCCCCTCTGAGCCTCTTGTTAAAAATTGTATGCTGTTTCTCTGACAATCATAGCCTAGTTAATTCTTAACTTGGAGTTAGGTAACAAAAGCTGTGAGAGTGGGGAAATTTTTAAGTTTGGGGTTGCTCGTGGAATAGCAACAATATAAGTTTGGGGTGGTATACAAGAGAAGGAACAAGAAAAGAAAGAAAAAAATATATATATGTATATATATACATATCAAAAAAAAAGAGAAAAATAAATAAATTAAATCCTTCTCTTGTTTTGTTAAATGCTTTGGGAAAATGGGTGAGTATTGCGTGAAATTGACAAAAAGAGAGGTAGGCCTAACTCCAAGTGCAACCTACTTATCCAAATGTATCCACCTTTACCTAAGCCCCGCTATAACCTTTAAAGTCCTCAAAATGTGTGTATGCATTTCATTTGTCTAGAATGATATAGAACTCTGTCAAGCCTATGAAACGATGATGCAGGTACTGTGAATTGAGTGAATACCCGAAACACCTCAAGAGTGAAACACTGGTGAGATGTGCGTACAGAGAAAACTTGAGAATGCTGCCTGCTTATGATTCGGTATTTCCAATTCAGTTGTCCTGCCACTGTATTAGATTGATGATGATAGTTGATGTGCTGATGTGTTTAAGGTTGATGTATTATATGTAACAGCTAAATAGAAAAACAGCCACAGTCTGAATTGATTGTTTACTTGAGGACAAGCAAAGGTTTAAGTTTGGGGTTGTGTTGACTCTCAATCATATGATGTAAGTTATGTATTTTTAGGACCAATTGTGCAAGTTTTTCATTGTATCACAGTCATTATCTGGGGATTTAGCCTAGTTGTAGATAATTGTAGTAGGAAGTTCATTTGTAAGTAATTCCTTCACTTTCGGACCTAAATGAGACTTGAAGACCTCTAAATTGGTTGTGGCATCATTCGGCGAACCAGACACTTGCCCGGATATGCAGCAAAATGGAGGGATTTGATTTCTGTTCAATATCGCATCGCGACCAGGAGGGTTCGCGACGCGACCAGGAGGAATTTTGCAAGCCAGAACTTTCTGTTTTTTTTCGCGTCGCGACCAGGAGGGTTCGCGACGCGACCTGGAGCAGTTTTGCGATGCCTGATGTTTCTGTCTTTTGTCGCGACGCGACGGACACGGGCCGCGTCGCGATGGTGCGTGAAAATTCGGGGTTTTAAAGCACTTTCAGCAATTTTTCAAGGGACTTCGTTTTGGGAATTGGAGCCACACTTTGGAGCAGCTGGAGGGTGAGATTTTGGGGCCTTCTCACCACTTGGGAACAAGGGATTGAAGGTTCTAATGTCTTCCTTTATGTTTGTTTTCTATTTTATGTTGGTTTCTACTCGTAGAATGAATTGTAACTAATTTGCTTAGATTAGGGAGAGATGAATCTCCCAACCCTATCATGTGAACCATTGCTCTAGTCAATTCAGTTGTTATTCGATTTGCTTGTCTGATTACCTATGTTCTTAATGCTTTTCAATTACATATGATAATTGCGATGATCCAGGCTAGTGATTGCATAGGAATATGAATTAGTAGCTGGAAATTGGGTAGTTAGGTCACATGCTAGTAATCATCATAGGAATATGTGGTAGCTTATGTGAATTCATTAAAATTCTTAATCTTAATGCGTTACCCTCTGGCATGACTCACCTAAGGAATTAGGGTAACTCTTAGGGTAATAGGGGTCTTGAGGCAAGGAATTGCTCTTGACCTTAATTAGTGAATTGAATCTAGAAATTGAATAATTAACTTGAATTGGCTAAGGTTCATGTGATAGGCGAGGTGAGAGGATTCGATCCCTAGTCGTTTTTCTCGTATTCTTAAATCACGTTTGTGTACTGTTACTAATTACTCAGATTACCAAATCTCTATAATCGAAGAATTTACAATTTTGCTATTGTTGTCAACGCGCAATCCCTGTGGAATCGACCGGTTACTTACCGTATTTTATTACTTGCAACGACATTTGGTACACTTGCCAAAGTCCTAACAAGGGTCAATACCACTAGTCAGACGAAAAAGGGTTCTGATTGACTATTAGTAGCAACCCGTTTTTATTTGCTCTTTTGAAAGTGGTCTTCGAAAGGGATTGATTGGCACGAATGATCAAGCTAACAAAGGTTATGAGTGATCATCGCTTGTTGTTCTTTTGGGAAAAAGACATTGCTACCAATGGCTAGACGAACAAAGGTTCTGATTAGCCACTAGCGACAATGGGTTGAAAATGTTTTTAGAAAGGAAAAGGTTTTCGTTCTGAAAATGATCTTGGTTTGCAAAAGTGATTCTTTTTTGTTATGAAAATAACTCTTTTCTTTTGTTATGCAAATGCTAAACTTTTTATGGTTGCGCTTGACGAGAATGTGACTCGCTCCTACGTATCCCAAATGGGAATCAAAGCGACGTAGTTCTAACGAGCCTTAAAAATGAAAATCTTTTTGAAACGTCTTTGAAAATGAAAGCTTTCATGATGATCAAACTAACAAAGGTTATGATGGACCACCGCTAATAACTTGTTTTTGATTCTTTGATACTTAGAAAAATGCTTTTTGAAATTGGACGCGTTCATGATAATCGAACCAACAAAGGTTGTGATGGATTATCACTAGTAACTTGCTTTATGCTTACGAAAATTCTTTTGAAATTGAGGCTTTCATGACAATCAAACCAACAAAGGTTGTGATGGATTGCCACTAGTAACCGTTTTTGTGCCAGGTCGTTTAGAAATGAAAACAATGAATGCAAGAAAGAATTGGTGGATTCAGGCATAACGCAATCAGTGGAATCAGATCATTAAGCAACAATATTTGAATTCGCAAACAAAAATCAAGCCTAAACTACACATATTAGATCACAACACATAGATAGGCAAGGAAGGAACTTGAATTGGGCATTAAGTAAAATACAAGAGTAGGCGAGATTGAACCTAAATGCACATCTAGTGGAAGATGCTAGGCGAGAACCATACTCAAATATTTCTACAAAACGCAAGGGAATCTAAATGCACATCTAGTGGAAGATGCAATGTAAGGAATGGACCTATCTAAGTATTGATGATATTCTATATGAGAGTAGACGATGACACTGTAAGCTCAAGCAAAAGAGTTGCCTCAATCATGATCATTGGCCAGCATAAGCAAGCAAATTATTTAGCGACCAAAGTATCAAAGAATGTTGAATCACTTTGGTCAATCCTCACATTTAAGATTAAGTGCACAACTGCACAAGTGTGAATCACATTGCCAATCATCATATAAACTAAAAGGGTTGAATCATCTGAGACCATCTTCACCACTTAGAACATGATGCACTAGGCATAAGTGAGAATCATATGGTTCATCATCAACAATGACACTATAGCTAAGTTAAATCACATAGGGAAATCTTGGCATGGATCACAATGATTAAATGTTAACAAATATAAAGACAGAAATACCTCTGATGAAGGCAGATACTACAACTTGAAGAACGCAACTCCAACTAACTCTTGCAGAAGATCAGCTCAGACGGACCAACGGAACGAAGAGAGCACAAATAAAATATAGAAGAGTTTTTCTGAAAAGATGAGATCTGCGAAAATTGGCTTCTCTGATCTCGTGAAAAAATGTGTGTTTTTCTCTGATCTCGTGAAAATGTCTCTGTTCTCTGATCTTGTGAAAATCTGTCTTTGTTCTCTGATCTTGTGAAAATCTGTCTCTGTTCTCTGATCTTGTGAAAATCTGTCCGTTCTCTGATCTTGTGAAAATCTCTGCGTGTTCGTCCCTGAAAATGTGACTTGAGGCTGCCTATTTATAGGCTTTGAAAAAAATATTTATTGCAAAGATGAATCGATTGTTTGATCAAGTGAAAATGTTGATGAATCGATTCTTATCATTTTAGATGACATAAGAATCGATTATATACTTAGTTAAATGATAGAAGAATCGATTCTTGGCCTTTACAAAATGCTCACAATCGATTTTATGCTTAGTTAAAAATAGGAGAAGAATCGATTTCATGGTAAGGCTAAAATATAGGAGCAATCGATTCTTTGCTTCTCGATTGATTAGATAATCGATTGTGTGCTTTAAGAAACATGTAAATGTGATAAGAATCAATTTCATGGCCTTTACAAAATAGTGGGAATCGATTCTTGTCTTTTAGGAGATCCTGAAAATCGATTTTATGGTTTAACATTGGATTAAGAAATCGATTTCATGGCCTTTACAAAATAGTGGGAATCGATTCTTGTCTTTTAGGAGATCCTGAAAATCGATTTTATGGTTTAACATTGGATTAAGAAATCGATTTCATGGCCTTTACAAAATAGTATAAATCGATTCTTGGTCATTGGAACAGAATAGAAATCGATTCTTGTGAGAAATGACCAAAATGCCCTTTTTGACCCTAAAAACCCTAATTTCCTAAAAAGTGCATTCTAACCCTAAAAATGATTTCAAAAACTTTGGAGCGGTTTCTAGGACCAAAAATGCAATGCATAATTTATTTTTGTGTGGAAAATTAGGGTTTGGACCTAAGCCGGACAAAATTGGGGTATGACACACATGAGCAAGTGGGCATAGCACTTGAGTGGAGGGGCAAAATAGTCAAAAAGAAGTGAAAAAATCAAGTTGGCAAAGATAGCCACCAACAAGTGGCCGCAGCCAATTTTGACTGCATTGTCGAATCTGGGAGACAGATGCTGTCGAATTCTGGGAGACAGATGCTGTCGAATTCTGACCTGCTGAGACAGAAGCAGTCGAAATCTGGAAGACAGATGCAGTCGAATTCTGACAGATGCAGTCGAATTCTGACCTGCTGAGACAGAAGCAGTCGAAATCTGGAAGACAAATGCAGTCGAATTCTGATAGATGCAGTCGAATTCTGACCTGCTGAGACAGAAGCGGTCGAAATCTGGAAGACAGATGCAGTCGAATTCTGGGAGACAGATGCTGTCGAATTCTGACCTGCTGAGACAGAAGCAGTCGAAATCTTGAAGATAGATGCAGTCGAATTCTGACAGATGCAGTCGAATTTTGACCTGCTGAGACAGAAGCAGTCGAAATTGCTTCAAAATAAAACCTGAAGATAAAAAGTAAACATTTGCAGTAAAATAGATCAAAAATATAATTAAAATACTAAAAAGACTTAATAAAATAACTATTAAAAAGACTCTAAAAATAGACTTATCAAGTCTCTGTCCTTGATCGGTTTCTCTGATTAATGCCGCACTGAGTGTTTCCTCGGCTACGTCCAAGTAAAGATAAAGAGTTTCTCCTTCGATTGGTCTGGTTAGTATGGGTGGCTCCCTAAGTATTTTCTTGAGATCGGCCAGGGCATGTTCGCAATCAGTGGTCCACTGGAACTCGATCCCCTTTTTGAGTATTTTGAAGAAAGGTAGAGACCTGTTGGCGGCTTTTGAGACGAATCTGAATTTATCAGGGTTAGCCTCAATCCCTCGTTCGGTGAGGTAGAAGCCTAGGAACTTCCCAGCTCGGACTCCGAATTTACACTTCTCAGGGTTGAATCTGAGGTTGTTTTTCCTTGCTTCGGCGAATATCTCTGTCAAGTTGGCCAGATGGTCCTCGTCGGTTTCACTTTTTACGATCATGTCGTCTAGGTAGACTTCCACGACTCGTCCTATCTGGTCCTGGAAGATCTTGTTCATCATACGTTGGTAGGTAGCACCGGCATTTTTTAATCCGAACAGCATGACTCGGTAGTAGTTGTCCCTGTCTGTCATGAAAGCCGTCTTCTCTTGATCGGGGGGATACATCGCTATCTGGTTGTACCCGAAGTAAGCGTCGAGGAACGAGAGAAGACGAAAGCCTGATGCGCTATCGACGAGTTTGTCCGTGCTCGGATCCGAAAATGCGTCCTTGGGACATGCTCGGTTGAGGTCGGTGTAGTCTACGCACATGCGCCACTTGCCGTTGTTCTTTTTCACCAGTACGACATTCGAGAGCCAAGTTGTGTATTTAACTTCCTTAATGAACCCTGCTGAGATCAGGTCGGAGACGACCTTGGCAGCGGCCTCGGCCTTTTCTTTGTTCTGGACTCGTCTTTTCTGTGCGACCCATTTCGCCTTGGGATCCAGTGCGAGGCGATGGCATGTAATCTCGGGAGGTATACCCGGCATATCGGCCACCGACCAGACGAACAAGTCCGCGTGGCGCTGGAGACAGGCCACGAGCCCCTTTTGGACATGATCTGGGAGCCCAGCTCCTAGCTTAACTGTCTTAGCGGGGTCGTTTCCCAGGGGCACTTCAACGAACTCCCCGTTGAGCTCGGGGAGTCGGATGCGTTTTTTTAATTCTTTCGCCAATTGATCATCTTGTTGGTCTTCGGAACTATCAGGGCCGTATCTCGCATCCTGGTCGGGGGCATTGCTTCCGTCCGGGATGGTTTGCTCGAGTTCCACTTGTTTTTTCGGCTTCTCTCCTGAGCTTAAACTTACCTCGCCGGGGCGGGGGATTTGTCTAGCAGAGAGGTAGTGACATCTTCGCACGGCCTCGAGGTCTGTGGCTATCGTGACAATTTCCCTTTTCTGCGAGTATAACTTCATTTTGAGATGGACCGTTGAGGCAACGGCCCCCAGCAACCCCAGTGTTAGTCTTCCAAGAATGCAATTGTAGGGTGATTGGCAAGGGAGAATGATGAACTGGGACTTCACCGTACATGAGAGAGAGTCGGAGCCAAAGACGACTTCGAGCTCGATATACCCCAGTGGACGAGTCCCTACCCAGTTGAAACTCGCTAAATCCGAGCCTTCGTAGGAGAGGAGTTTGGTTGCGGGAATTCCCAGTCTCGGCAAGAGATTTTGGAACATGACATCAGCCGAGCTCCTTTGATCCACCAAGATTCTTGAAACCCATGTATTCAGCATCGTTGCCGAGATTACCAGCGAAGGATATTCGGTGAGTGTGCCGTTCGGGAGATCATCATCGGAAAAAACCAGTGGAGGTCGGGTCGACGCTTTCTTCTTGCCAGGTTCATTAGATGCGTTCATGATCTCCCTCCATTTTCTTTTGAGAGATTGTCTGGTTTCGCAGGATTCGACGGAGTCGCCACCCAGTATGACAGCAGCTACCATATGGGTCTGGAACATCTTTGGGTTAGATTGCACTCCGACAAAACCTCGGGAGGGCGGTTCATACTTCGCGAGGGGGTGCCTCAGATCCATGGTCGCCAATGTTCTGTACCTTACCTCGGATTCTCGGATCCGGATCCTGCAGTTGGTATCTGAAGTATCGTGTTTATCCTCTCCTGGCTCGAGGTCGGAATCCTCCGAGGTTGATAATTGTTGAGTCGCCTGCTTCTGAGATGGTAGTCGTTGGGGTCACGTTCTTCCGAGGCTGGACTCGGCGGGGTCGGGTACCTGCAGACACTCCAATGCTTAAGTCAGCAAACAAAATTTTGTGAGGTGCAAGCGGGTGAAAAATGTACCTGGATATGCGGGTAGGACCCGTATTTATAGATGCGGAGCACCAGTGGCACGCCGGTAGCGTGCGATCCTGATCGCTGGATTGAGGCACTTCAATCTGGACCGTAGATGTGAATCCCGGGGGCGGGATGTCTTGCTGGTCCGAACTTTTTTAAAGAACCGGCCGAATATAGTCGCGGCCGAACTTTTGAATCATCAAATTAATGACAAATATTTCACAAATACATGTTATATACGATTGATATATATATATATATATATATATATATATATATATAGAGAGAGAGAGAGAGAGAGAGAGAGTAAATTACTCACCCTAAGCTGATGGGTGCCAAAAACAAAGTATCACAGCTTAATTGATGTGATAGTACCAAGCGTCGATCGATATTGGCTTTAACCTCTACCTTGCTTCTTTCCATTTGTGCCTTGAATTTTTCTATATGTTCTTTTGACATTGTTTTATCCAGGGGGATATGTAGTAGAAAAGTACTTTCGGGGCATAAGAACACAAAACTTTGTGTTTATTCCGTTGGGACCAATATCTCATGGTACAAATACCTTTAATTAAAATGTATACAAATTAAAATAATAATACTAATAATAACAACAATAATAACATCAATAGGTGAAATAATAAAATAGATACGTACCTGATATATGCTCTAATAGTAGTCGCACTTGCCCACTCATGCTCATATAATGTTCAAATCTTCCACCTTCGTTTGGCAAGCTCTCTTGCAAAAGGCTTCCCAAATTTAATGTTCAAATCTTTCACATTTCCAAATAGTTGTTCACATGTCAAAGGCGGGGGAGCTTTACGGGTTTCTGAATTCCAATTGAATGCCTTTCTCCACAGTCGATACTGATGAGTTGGAAGCAAAAATCTACGATGACCATGGTAGATATTCTTCTTACCATGTTCCAACCACATCCAATATGTATTATCTTCACATATAGGGCATGCACACTGACCTTTGTTACTGTACCCAGATAAATTGTTGTATGCTGGAAAGTCATTAATAGTGCCAAAAATAATAGCCCTTAGGGTGAAACTCTCTTTTCTAAACCTGTCATACACCTCTACACCAGTCTCCCACATTAGCTTCAAGCCTTCAATTAAAGGAGCCAAGTATACAACAATATCATTTCCTGGTTGTCTGGGCCCAGAAATTAACAAAGACAACACCATATACTTGCGTTTCATACAAAGCCATAGAGGTAAGTTATAAATCGCCAAAATCACGGGCCATGTACTGTGGGAGCTACTATGGATTCGGTGCGGGTTAAATCCATCAGCAAACAATGCAAGTCGAAGGTTTCTTGGTTCCCCCCGAAATCAGGATAATCAATATTAACTTTTTTCCATTGCGGAGAATCCGCCAAATGTCGTAGCAAGCCATCTTTAATCCTTTCATCCTCATGCCAAGTCAAGTGTTTTGCATCTTCTGAACTACGGTACATGCGCCTAAATCTAGGAATTATAGGAAAATACCACAACACCTTTTCTGGAGCAGATTCTTTCTTCTTATACTGCGATGCATTACATTTAGGACACAACTTTAACAATGCATGTTCATTCTGAAATAATATGCAATCATTGGGACAAGCGTGTATCTTCTCATAGTTCAAGCCCATCGTGCAAAACATTTGTTTTGCATCATACGTTCGAGAAGGGAGCACATTATCCTTCGGCAACATATCTTTCAATAGTGCGAGTAATTCCGTAAAGCTCTTATGCGTCTATCCGTGGCAAGTTTTCAAGTTATACAACTTTATCACAGCCAATAATTTTGTGAACTCAGTACAACCCGCATACAATGGTGTCTCTGCATCGCTTATCAACTTCTCAAACCTTTGAGGACAATCATTAAGATCATCTTCAACCGCCTTTGTCATCTCTTCAAGTTGGTCGCCACCAAATGTATATTTTTCGGTGTCAACCGGCGGACATCTCTCAGTACTATTATTCATATTTGATGATTCACCTCTTTCCTCACTGTGCATTGTCCAACAAGTATAACTTTGATCAATTTCGTAGGCCCTTAAATGTCCTGCCAGCTCAACTGCAGTAACTGGTTTTACATAACAACACCGTAAACAGGGACATTTGATATTACTAGAAGTTCCCAATCGTCAAACAGCAAAGTTAACAAAATATTCTACTTCATCGACATATTCCTTCGACAGACGATTACTGACATCCACTTTGGATCCATATTTAACCAAAATTGATAGTAAAATCCTGATAAGACATTGGACTTTGTGATATTATCGTCTAAGAGAACTTCCTAATATGGACAGAGATGTATCAAATTCAAATACTTATAATCAGCCTTGACCCATCAACCAAATCAACATAGTATTAGGAATTGAACCACTATTATTACTAGCAACAAGCTAACCAAGAATATACAATGACAATCAACAACCAATTTTTCAGAAATTTATGCGAATAGTACCTGAAGAAAGGGAGGCAAACCAAAGTCTTTCTGGTGAAGCCTAACTCAACGAGAACAACAGTCAGCTGAACCCTAACCTGAAAATGACATGAAGGATTAAAAATTGAAAACAAAAATATTCAAGTGACTAGATATGTAGACATAGCATGTTCATTTGTAACTTCAAAGCTCAAATGAAAATTGTATCATACAACTTCAAAGCATAACCAGACTTGGGGACGAGGTTGTTTAAATCCCTTGTTGACTCGTGGTCATATGTATACCGTAGCTCTGTTTTACAGTCATAATGCGAGTGTTTGTGTGTTTTTTAGTTAATTTCCATGGGGAAATAGCTTAGATTGCAATTGATGTCATTAGGACTAATTTGTAAGTGGTTACCCTCTTTTCAAATGGTTGTAGTAAGACAAAATCTTCAATTTGATGTTTCGTTGGCTAGGGAACCAGACAGCCTGCCTAGTATCGCAGCAGAAAAAAGAAGAAAAGTTTCTGGTCCCTATTGCCTCGCGACCAGCATGCATCGCCTCGCGATGGACTGCAGATTTCAGTATTTAATCCCCCAAATCAGAAAATTAAGGCACTTTTGGTCTTGGTTGCGAAAAGTGGGTTTAGAGCTGCGAAAAAGGAGAAGAATTGGAGCTTCTCTACACTCGGGAACAAGGAATTGAAGGATCCAATGTACTCATCTTTGTGTAACTTCTCTTTTACCTTTTCTTTCAATCCTTTGAACATGAGTAGCTAAATTTCTCATGGTTAGGAGGAGATGAATCTCTCCAAAACTATCATGTGATTCCATTGTTATGATCAATACAATTTAGTTATTCTTTTAAATTTGCATTTACCTCAGTTCTTATTGCTTTACAATAATTATTGTTGTTGTAATGAATTAGGGTTTACTTTCACCATTGGGAGATGAGTTATGTTTTCCGAATAATGGGGTTTTAGGTCATGAGTGTGATGATTATAGGAATATGACATTACTATCACGAGTTCCGTTAATTCTCTACGTTTAATGCTTTGTTTAGTGGCGATACACTTAAGGAATTAGGGTTTTCCATGCGATAAAAGGGGTTTTGAGGCAAGGGATTGTCCTTAATCCGAAATAGTTGAATTGAATCTTTTATTTAGGTAATTAAATTGGAATTGATTGATGGTATAGTGCATGATAGTGTAGGGGAGAGGATTCGATTCCTAACCACTTTTACTCTCGCATTTTATTCTTGTTACCAAGTGGCTTCAGTCTCAAGAGGGGGGGTGAATTGAGATTTAAAACTTTTCAGATCTTTCGAAAACGTTTTTCCCCTTTTCAATGACTTAGATCAATTTTCGCGCAGGTTAAGTGGAAGCGAAGGAATTAGAATATAAAGCAGTAAAGCGGTATAACAGTAAAGTAGGAAAGCAGTAAAGCACGCAGAGATTTATCCTGGTTCGGTCACCTCCTAGTGACCTACGTCCAGTCCTCACACCCTTGTGAGATTTTCCACTAACCAAAACAACAAGGCTTACAGGTGCCTTGGAAAACCTTTACAGACTCAGGCACTCTCCTCCTAGGATACCCCACCTATGGAGAGCCCTCAAATCTAACAATACAATAACAAGAGATACCCCACCCCTGTTACAATCAACTGCCCTAGAAAGATACCCCACTTCCTAGTACATGCAGCTACCCTAGAGAGATACCCCACTCCCTAGAACAAAACACAACAATTAAATAATAAACAATTGTAAATGCAGAAATACCTCTAGTGTAGGCAGATATTACAACTTGAAGAATACAACCCCAACTAACTCTTAGCAACAGATCAGCTCAGGCAGACCGACGGTGCGTGACGAGCAAAAGTATAAGCGTGAAGAGTTTTCTCAAAAGTTTTCTGTTTCATGCAAGTGGGTTGAGTTGTGTGTTGTGTCAAATGAATCGTGAAGCACTGCCTATTTATAGGCTATGAGGAATTCATTTTTACGTTGAAAATAGTGTAGGAATCGATTCTTTGTTAAAATGTATTTGATCTAGGAATCGATTTATTTAGGTGAGGAATCGATTTATCTTTGTTTGGAAAATATGGGAAATCGATTCTTGAGTGCCATGGAAAGCTAGGAATCGATTCTATACTTAGTGAAAATATGTAGGAATCGATTTTCAGCTTGCCTGAGACAAGTGGGAATCGATTCTCAGTTATGTGCAAAAGGTTGGGAATCGATTCTTCCCTTAAAAAATATTTGGCTCAGAAATCGATTTGTGTATTGAAAAGCATGGCCTGACAATCGATTCTATCTTTTCTATTTTACCTGAAAATCGATTTTTGATATTTGTTTATGCATGAGGAAATCGATTTTGTTATTTTAAAAGTGATAGAAATGTTTACGTAAATATGCATGCAACTTTTAAAAAAACTTTGTGAGTATGTGAGACTTTGATATACGAGCTGACCTTTGAAAGAGCTTACACTTTTTCCTAAGACACACCCAAACCCTAAGGACTACCCTTATATTTAAGGACTACCCTTAAACTTGAATCTTCAATTCTTGGCTTGCTTGTCTTGGATTGTGACTTTGACGTTTAGTCACTTTTATTGACTTTGACCGTCAATCTTACCTTTGTCTTTTTCATCATCAAAACACATCCTGCAATATCAGGTTACCTGCAACACATCGTATCCACATTCTCCCCCTTTTTGATGATGACAAAACATTAACTCATCTCAAGGTGGGAGGTTAGTTTAAACAGATAATGTATATGATACTCCCCCTATCATGATGCTCCCCCTGTTTTATTGACTGTATGCAAGTAGATGCAAATGCATGCTGAATATTAAAACTTTGTTCTAAATACTAAAGAACTCTATTCTTCTCCCCCTTTTTGTCATGATCAAAGAGGGCAACATGTAATAAAATGCGAATCTAACAGCATGAAGAGGAATCAATTATTCCAAGTTCTCTTCGAATGAAGAAAAAGTTTTCTTTTTGTAAAGGTTTTGTAAAAATATCAGCTAGCTGTTTTACCGATTCCACAAATTCGATTACACAATCCCCTTTTTGGACATGATCTCTAAGAAAATGGTGTCTTATCTCTATATGCTTGGTCCTAGAGTGTTGGACGGGGTTCTTTGTGAGATTGATAGCGCTGGTATTGTCGCATTTTATAGGGATATGATCTAGATCTATACCATAGTCAAGAAGTTGTTGCTTCATCCAGAGGATTTGTGCACAACAACTCCCTGCTGCAACATATTCTGCTTCAGCAGTTGACAGTGCGACACTGACTTGTTTCATACTGTGCCATGAGACTAATGCACTACCTAGTATGTGACATGTTCCACTAGTGCTTTTTCAGTCCAACTTACATCCTGCAAAGTCAGAATCTGAATATCCAATAAGACTACATGTGGCGCCTTTTGGGTACCATAGACCAACATTTTAAGTGCCTACCAGATATCTCATTATTCTTTTGACAGCTACTAAATGTGACTCTTTTGGATTTGCTTGATACCTAGCACACATGCAAACACTAAACATGATGTCCGGTCTACTAGCAGTTAAGTAGAGAAGAGAGCCAATCATACCTCGATATTTGCTTAGTTCTACCGGTTTACCTTCTTCATCTTTGTCTAAGTAGCATGAGGTGCTCATTGGTGTGGACATTTCTTTTGCTTTGTCCATTTCGAATCTTTTGAGTAGTTCTTTGCAGTACTTTGATTGAGATATGAAGATGCCGTTGTTTGTTTGTTTTATTTGAAGCCCAAGGAAGAAGTTGAGTTCTCCCATCATTGACATTTCAAATTCATTCTGCATAATACTTGAAAATTCTTTGCAAAGCAATTCATTAGTAGCACCGAAAATAATATCGTCCACATAAATTTGCACGAGTAAGATGTCATCTTTTGACCTTTTTATAAAAAGTGTAGTGTCAACTTTTCCTCTTTGAAAATCATGATTGAGTAGGAATTTGCTCAATCTTTCGTACCAAGCTCTGGGAGCTTGCTTCAGACCATATAGAGCCTTTTTGAGTTTAAAAACATGGTCTGGTTTTTCGAAATTTTCAAAACCAGGAGGTTGTTCAACATATACTTCTTCTTGGATAAAACCATTTAAGAAAGCGCTCTTAACATCCATTTGATACAATTTAAAATCCATGATTGATGCAAAAGCAAGTAACATGCGAATAGCTTCTAATCTAGCTACAGGAGCATACGTTTCATCATAGTCTATTCCTTCTTCTTGATTATAACCTTTAGCAACTAGTCTAGCTTTGTTCCTAATTATTATACCTGATTCGTCTAGCTTGTTTTTAAACACCCATTTTGTGCCTATTATCTGGTGTTTATCAGGTCTAGGAACTAGATCCCACACTTCGTTTCTTTCAAACTGGTTTAACTCTTCTTGCATAGCAATAGTCCAATGTTCATCAACTACGGCTTCATCTATATTTCTAGGTTCAATTTGAGATACGAAGGCCATATGATTACATGCATTTCGAAGAGAGTTACGAGTAGTTACCCCTTTTGTTACATCACCTATGACATTTTCAAGCGAGTGATCCCTTGGGATTCTCCATTCCTTGGGAAGTTCACTGCTTGATCCTTCTTCTGACTTCTCTTGAGGGGTGGTTTTTGTTTCTTCTTCTTTCTTCTTCTCACCTATCTTTAACTCTTCAGGTTCATCTGCAATATCAATAACCTTTCCCAGCCTTTTGGGGTTAGTTTCATCAAATGTAACATGTACAGATTCCTCAATTACCTTATTTCTTTTATTAAAAATTCTAAAGGCTTTGCTAGATAAAGAGTAACCAAGAAAAATTCCTTCATCAGCTTTAGCATCGAATTTACCTAGGTTGTCTTTTCCATTATTCAATACAAAACATTTGCAACCAAAGGTGTGAAGGTGTGAAATATTTGGTTTTCTCCCCTTGTAAAGTTCATAGGGGGTTTTCTTTAAAATTGGCCTAATTAGAACTCTATTCATAACATAACAAGCAGTACTTACAGCATCCGCCCAAAAGTATTTTGGGATGTCATGATCATTTAGCATTGTTCTGGCAAGTTCCTCCAATGATCGATTTTTCCTTTCAACAACTCCATTTTGTTGAGGAGTTCTAGGTGCTGAGAAGTTGTGATTTATACCAAGTTCTTCACATAGGATTTCGAATTTTTCATTTTCAAATTCTCCACCGTGATCAGATCGAATTGAGACAATCTTCAATTCTTTCTCATTTTGAATGCTGCGAGCAAGCTTTTTGAATGCTCCAAAAGCTTCGCTCTTATTTGCCAGAAAGAGAGTCCAGGTATACCTTGAATAATCATCTACTATAACTAGAGCATAGTAATTTCCACCATAACTTTTTGTCCTTGAGGGACCAAATAGATCCATGTGTAACAGCTGCAAAGGTTTGTTAGTAGACACAATATTCTTTGATTTAAAGGACACTTTTACCTGTTTACCCTTTTGGCATGCATCACACAATTTATCTTTTTCAAACTTGATATTAGGCAAACCATTAACTAGATCTTTAGACACTAGCTTGTTAAGGTGATCCATATGAATATGAGCTGTCCTACGGTGCCATAACCAAGAGTTTTCTTCCTTACTAATGAGGCAACATGCATTATGTGATGAAACACTATCTAAACTCATCATGTATATGTTTTCTACTCTATTTCCTATCATTCTAACTTGTTTACTTTGTTTATCCTCAATGATGCATGAACCTGAGTCAAATATTACCCTATTTCCTTTATCACAAAGTTGGCTAATGCTCAAAAGATTATGTTTAAGACCTTCAACATAGAGCACATTATCAATAGCAGTAGATAAGTCTTTACCAACTTTACCTTCACCAAGGATTCTTCCTCTGTTATTGTCACCATAAGTCACATGACCGCTTGATCTGGGGGTAAGAGTTAGGAACTTTGTAATATCTCCAGTCATGTGCTTTGAGCATCCGCTGTCAAGGTACCAATCTGACCCCCGTACCTTGAAGCATACCTGCATTGGTTCAAAACAAGGTTTTAGGTACCCAAATCTCTTTGGGTCCTTGTGGGTTAGTGTTTGGTATGGTCCTTTTGGGAACCCATACCTTTTTCATAGTTTGCTTACCTCTTGCCCTGCAAACAGAAGCTGTATGTCCAGGTTTATCACAATAGTAACATCTAATATAAGGTTTAGTGGAAAACTTAGGTCTATGATGCATATTGCTTTTCACAAAATTATTTTTCTGAATTCTAAGATGTAATTTGGGTATTTTGTCTATTGTACATTCAAGCTCATTGATTTTCTTTTCATGTTCTATACATTTATCACATGCATAATTTTCTTTAACACACACCAGTTTATCATTTTCTTTCCTAAGTTCTAATCTTTCTTTAGTTAACACATTAACTTCATCTTGAAGGTTAGCAATGGTTTTCTTTGATTTATCTAAAGCCTTAGCTAATTTCATAGAATCATCATGCAACTCAGTGAAAGCTTCATATAAATCATCATATGCATTTTGTAAAGAGTCAGGGTTAGAAATTACCTCGTTTTCATTCTCGCTTTCATGATCAGCCATTAATGCAACTTGAGCTTCTTCATCTTCTGATTCATCTGATGAATCCATGCAGTTGTCTTCCCATGCGATGTAGGCTTTTCTTCCTTTGTTATTTTTGAATGCCTTCTTTTCAGATTTGGAGTCCCTTTTCTGTAGATTAGGACATTCCATTTTCATGTGCCCGGGTTTCCCGCATTCATAACAAGTAGGAGGACCGGATGTACTTTCTTTGCTGGAGAACCTTTTTGATTTGAAGTTCTTCTTTGGATAGTTGTTGCTTTTCATGAACCTTTTGAACTTTCGAACCATAAGAGCCATATTCTCTTCACTTTCATCAATTTCATCATCTGAGTTGTCACTATCATCAAATTGACTAGAACACGATGCTTTTAGAGCCAAGCTTTTCTTTTTCTTATCTGTATTTTCGTACTCAGCTAGACGAGTGAGTTCTAGTTCATGCTCTTGAAGTTTACCGAACAGAGTAGCCAGAGTCATGGTAGCTAAATTTCTTGATTCAGCTATAGCAGTAACCTTAGGTTGCCATTCTCTATTCAGACATCTCAGAACTTTGTTGATTAGATCCTCTGCAGGAAATGACTTACCCAACAAGCTTAACTGATTCACAATGTGAGTGAACCTTTTCTGCATTTCTGGTATTGTTTCACCTGTATTCATTCTAAATAATTCGTACTCTCTGATAAGAGTGTTTGTTCTTGCCCTTTTCACTTCATTTGTACCCTCATGAGTAACTTGGAGATTATCCCACATTTCTTGGGCAGATTTACAGTTTGAAACTCGAAAAAATTCATCAGGACTTAAGGCAGAAGTAATAATATTTTTGGCACGTAAATTATGTTGCACTTTTCTTTTCTCATCATCAGACCATTCATTTCTACTTTTAATAGTAAGAATACCATCTACTAAGTGTGTGGGGACATAGGGTCCTTTTTCCACAGCATCCCAAACATCTAAGTCTACCCCTTCAATAAAGATTCTCATTCTTTCTTTCCAATATGCATAATCTTTCCCGTTGAATCCCGGAGGACGGGTAAGAGAAGCACCCTCTTGCGTAGACCAACCTGAAGCCATTTCTCTTGAAGCTGCTAGGCCCTTTATACAAGAGTCTAGCTCTGATACCACTTGTTACCAAGTGGCTTCAATCTCAAGAGGGGGGGTGAATTGAGATTTAAAACTTTTCAGATCTTTCGAAAACGTTTTTCCCCTTTTCAATGACTTAGATCAATTTTCGCGCAGGTTAAGTGGAAGCGAAGGAATTAGAATATAAAGCAGTAAAGCGGTATAACAGTAAAGTAGGAAAGCAGTAAAGCACGCAGAGATTTATCCTGGTTCGGTCACCTCCTAGTGACCTACGTCCAGTCCTCACACCCTTGTGAGATTTTCCACTAACCAAAACAACAAGGCTTACAGGTGCCTTGGAAAACCTTTACAGACTCAGGCACTCTCCTCCTAGGATACCCCACCTATGGAGAGCCCTCAAATCTAACAATACAATAACAAGAGATACCCCACCCCTGTTACAATCAACTGCCCTAGAAAGATACCCCACTTCCTAGTACATGCAGCTACCCTAGAGAGATACCCCACTCCCTAGAACAAAACACAACAATTAAATAATAAACAATTGTAAATGCAGAAATACCTCTAGTGTAGGCAGATATTACAACTTGAAGAATACAACCCCAACTAACTCTTAGCAACAGATCAGCTCAGGCAGACCGACGGTGCGTGACGAGCAAAAGTATAAGCGTGAAGAGTTTTCTCAAAAGTTTTCTGTTTCATGCAAGTGGGTTGAGTTGTGTGTTGTGTCAAATGAATCGTGAAGCACTGCCTATTTATAGGCTATGAGGAATTCATTTTTACGTTGAAAATAGTGTAGGAATCGATTCTTTGTTAAAATGTATTTGATCTAGGAATCGATTTATTTAGGTGAGGAATCGATTTATCTTTGTTTGGAAAATATGGGAAATCGATTCTTGAGTGCCATGGAAAGCTAGGAATCGATTCTATACTTAGTGAAAATATGTAGGAATCGATTTTCAGCTTGCCTGAGACAAGTGGGAATCGATTCTCAGTTATGTGCAAAAGGTTGGGAATCGATTCTTCCCTTAAAAAATATTTGGCTCAGAAATCGATTTGTGTATTGAAAAGCATGGCCTGACAATCGATTCTATCTTTTCTATTTTACCTGAAAATCGATTTTTGATATTTGTTTATGCATGAGGAAATCGATTTTGTTATTTTAAAAGTGATAGAAATGTTTACGTAAATATGCATGCAACTTTTAAAAAAACTTTGTGAGTGTGTGAGACTTTGATATACGAGCTGACCTTTGAAAGAGCTTACACTTTTTCCTAAGACACACCCAAACCCTAAGGACTACCCTTATATTTAAGGACTACCCTTAAACTTGAATCTTCAATTCTTGGCTTGCTTGTCTTGGATTGTGACTTTGACGTTTAGTCACTTTTATTGACTTTGACCGTCAATCTTACCTTTGTCTTTTTCATCATCAAAACACATCCTGCAATATCAGGTTACCTGCAACACAGCGTATCCACAATTCTCACATTTAATCTTTTTCGGTTACTATCTATCACTCCTTATTTTAAACATTTTAGTAATTAATTAATTAAATTGATAATTAATCGCAATCCCTGAGTTCAACACTCGGTTTTACAGTTTTAATATTACTTGCAACGATTCGGTACACTTGCCGAAAAGTTAACAAGTTTTTGGTGCCGTTGCTAGATTGAATTTTATTTTTCAGTTATTTTTTTTATCTCTTTATTAGTACCACTCCCTTGATTCTATGAAAGCTAGGTGAAATCTCTGTAAGTTATGGAGTCCACACTAGAGTCACTTCGTTGTGATTTTTGTGGAGAACCACATTTAAATGGCAATTGTGCGACAAACACTTATTGTGATATTTGTGGGAAGGATCTTGTGTATTGTAATTGTGAGCCAGAGTGGACAACCGTTGCGGGATATTTTCACTGGTTAGCAGATATAAAACTTCTTGAGCTAAGTATTGACCAACCACACCGCTTGCGTTGTGATTTTTCTGGGGGGATCATCTGAATGGAGATGGTAAGGAGTTTTATTTTACTTTAGATGTAGAACGAGAAGAACATGCCTCAACAAAAGAAGAATCATGGGAGAATAAAAAATATGAGGATGGAAAAAGGATTGAACGTGAGGATCATATAGTTTGGAGGGAAGTTCAAAATTCCCAATGTTGGGAAGGTGTGAAAATCCAACAAGAAATCACCCAACAAATCATTTTCCCTACTCATCTTTCGAGCAGCAAGGAATATAGAAGTGAAGAGCTTGATTGATATTTAGACTCCTTCTATGCCTTGTTCGTCATCCTCCACTTTGAGAGGGTGTGGAAGCATCTGCAATTATACTTTGAGTTCATGAAGTTCTTGCCCCATAAACGAAAGAAGAAGGATGATGTGTTCTTTGTGTCATATATTCCACCTTGATAGTGGAATTGCATCGTCAAGATAGTGACGGTAAAGAAGCGCTTCTTGGGAGGCAACCCATGGTAGAGGTAACGAGTTTTGAATTTAATTTATGGTTTTGTCTTTGTTTTAGTTTTTTTTTATCAAAAAAAGAGGGAAGAGAAATGCTCCATTTTTTGTCTAAGAAAGAATGATTCCATTTTTATGGGTGAACTACTTTTTTTCTTAACCTTGTGTTTAAATATGTTTGAGTGGAACCTACTTCAATGGGTTCCGAGAACTCACAGGAATGTTGCAGGAATTCTTTACGGGTTATAAATGGGAAAAGTAGACAAGATTGATCCTTCATGAAGGAATGTGAGGAGAGCACGGATGCCTTGTTTACTCAGTGTAGAGGTGTTGGTGCTTCAGGACAATCATCACCAGCAGCAGCAAAGGAGACGTAGGAGACACATGATCCTTTACTACACGGGGATGACTACATTGAGCATCAGATCTCATAATTCCTTGAGCAGGATGGCTCACTGCCACTATTCTCTTTTTGAGACACTTTTTGGGTTCTTATCTTTCCCTTTGTTTGGATTTTGCTTTTTGCATTTTGGTTTGTACTATGCTGATATGACTTTTACAATGATTATGATGCACCACAACTTTGAACTCATAGTTGCATTCTCAATGATGATGGTTGTTTAGCTCTAATATGTTTTGCATCTTACCATGTGATCACTTTCGCATCAATTTTTAATCATCAAGTATTTCCATTTGTTTAAGATAAAGGTTGAGGAAAATCTGGATCATATGTTGGCAAGCTTTTGATAGTTCAATCTCTTAAAATCCCAGCTGTGAGGTTTGAGCCTAAACACTTATGATTCGTTGACTATGTGAGCATTCCTTGCATGTATTATTCTGCAGAACTTGAATTTGTGCTTAATTGTCTTACATTTGATTTATACACACACTGAGACAATTTTTCTTGAAAACCCAGAGCCTTTCAAACCACCTTATAATTGTTTATCCTTTGCTAGCCCCTTTGAGCCTAAATGTTTGTTTTGTTCTGACATAGACCGCACCAGGCAAACTAGATTCATAGCTTGTTCTCTTGACTTGAAGTTAGGTGGAAAAATGTATGCAAGTGTGGGAAATATCTAAGTTTGGAGTTGCTCATGGAATAGCAACAAATTAAGTTTGGGGTGGTATATACAAGAGAAAGGGAAAAAAAAAAGAAGAAAAAAAATCATTCTCTTGTGAAATTTTGTTGGGCAAAAATTGTGAGTGGTGAAATTGTTTAAAGAATGACAATAAAGGGAATTGTCCTAACTCCAAGTTTTTAACCTACTTACCCAAATAATATCCACCCTTACCTAAGCCCCATTACAATCCTTAAGTCCTCAAATAGTGTGTGTGCATATCATTTTGTGTGGACTTTTCTAGAACTTGTTCAAGCCTATGAAACGATGATGCATGTACTATGCATTGAGTGATTACCTTATACACTTCAGAGAAGAGAGGCAAATTAGTCAGATGTGTGAAAAGATGGAACTTGAGAATGCATGCCTCTATATGATCTTGTGTTTTTCAATTCGATTTATCTTGATAATCAATGGACATTATGTTAAATGATGACTTTTGATGTGTTGAAGTGTCTAATGGTATGTGTGAAAAGTGTGAAAGCTGAATAAAAAATTGCGTTGTGTTGAATCACGGTCATAAGTATACCGTTGCTCAGTTTTACAATCATAATGCGAGTGTTTGTGTGTTTTTTAGTTAATTTCCATGGGTAAATAGCTTAGATTGCAATTGATGTCATTAGGATTGATTTGTAAGTTGTTACCCTCTTTTCAAATGGTTGTAGTAAGACAAAATCTTCATTTTGATGTTTCGTTGGCTAGCGAACTAGACAGCTTGCCTAGCATCGCAGCAGAAAAAAGAAGAAAAGTTTCTGGTCCCTATCGCCTCGCGACCAGCATGCATCGCCTCGCGATCAAGGCAAAAATCTGTCCATCGCGTCGCGACAGAATCGCATCGCCTCGCGATGGACTGCATATTTCAGTATTTAAGCCCAAAAATCAGAAAATTAGGGCACTTTTGGTCTTGGTTGCGAAAAGGGGGTTTAGAGCTGCGAAAAAGGAGAAGAATTGGAACTTCTCTACACTTGGGAACAAGGAATTGAAGGATCCAATGTACTCATCTTTGTGTAACTTCTCTTTTACCTTTTCTTTCAATCCTTTGAACATGAGTAGCTAAATTTCTCATGGTTAGGAGGAGATGAATCTCTCCAAAACTATCATGTGATTCCATTGTTATGATCAATACAATTTAGTTATCCTTTTAAATTTGCATTTACCTCTGTTCTTATTGCTTTACAATAATTATTGTTGTTGTAATGAATTAGGGTTTACTTTCACCATTGAGAGATGAGTTATGTTTTCTGGATATTGGGGTTTTAGGTTATGAGTGTGATGATTATAGGAATATGACATTACTATCATGAGTTCCGTTAATTCTCTACGTTTAATGCTTTGTTTAGTGGCGATACACTTAAGGAATTAGGATTTCCCATTCGATAAAAGGGGTATTGAGGCAAGGGATTGTCCTTAAACTGTAATAGTTGAATTGAATCTTTTATTTGGGTAATTAAATTGGAATGGTTTAAATACGTTTTTACACCCTACAAATAGGGGGTGTTTTGCTTTTACCCCCTGCAAAATGTTTTTTTTAAAAAACACCTTGCAAATATTTTTTGTTTGATATTGGTCCTTCTGTCAAGTCCCGTTAGTGGTTTGCTGACGTGTCTAACGGAACTGCCAGCTGGCTTTGCCAAATCATTATTTTTAATTTTCTTTTAAGTTTAAAATGGTGACATGGATAAAATGATGAGTTTCCAAATTAATTAGGATTCGTTCTACTTGTCCCAGCATCATCACTATGAACAAAGTACCCCACGGTTCTCTCTTTCCCAATCTCAGTATCATCTCCATCTCCCTCTCAAATCAACCCCGCAACCAGGGATCACCACACTCCCACAAACAAAATATGCAGGTTCTGTTTTCACCAAAACAACTACCACCTTCACAGCACCATCAAAGAATAATATGGATCTGTGAAATTAAAAAAAAAAGAGTAGAGAAGAACGAAAAGGAGGTCCTTCGCAGATCTACTTTTTCTTTTTCAGAAACGAAGGAGAACCCAGATCTACTAACATACCCAGATCTACTTCCTTTCCCACCCTTCTCCAGCGCTGCATCCATCTTCACCATGAGAGAGAGTGATTTTTGGAGAGAGAAAGAGAGAAGGAAAACGAAGGGGAAAGAATAGGGAAGGAGCCTGACTGAGAGGGAGGAGTGCGACGGCTCCGGTAAGGGTCTCGCGCATGAAGGGACGGTGGTGTTGCTGACCAGCCATTCCATGACCGGCAACGAGTGTTCCCGGTGGAGGAACATGACGACGGCAGCTCATGGAAAAGGGGGGGTGATTCGCGAACGAGAACCCAGATCTACTTCCTTTCCCACCCTTCTCCAGCGCCGCATCCATCTTCACCATGAGAGAGAGAGAGAAGGAAAACGAAGGGGAAAGAATAGGGAAGGAAAACGGAGTGATTTTCTGGTTCTTCTTCTCGTCTACTAAACGAAGGGGAAAGAATAGGGAAGGAAAACGGAGTGGTTCTGTGAGAGAGTGTGAGGGACGAAGAAGATGGGAACAAATGAAGAAGAAAGAGGAATTAGGGTGGCGGTGGTTCTGTGAGAGAGAGTGAGAGACGAAGAAGATGGGCACAGGTGAAGAAGAAAGAGGAATTAGGGTTTTAATTTTGTAAGACTCATTAATGACATGGCATATATACAGTCAGCAATTAAAACAAAAGAAAACAACAAATCAATGCCAAATCAGACATTTGTGTGACACATAGGCTTTTTTGTAACGGGGAAACTAACAGAAGGGCTAACGCCAAAATGGTGAAATTTGCAAGGTGTTTTTTTTAAAAAAAAAAATTTGCAGGGGGTAAAAGCAAAACACCCCCTATTTGCAGGGGTAAAAACGTATTTAAACCAATTGGAATTGATTGATGGTATAGTGCATGATAGTGTAGGGGAGAGGATTCGATTCCTAACCACTTTTACTCTCGCATTTTATTCTCACATTTAATCTTTTTCGGTTACTATCTATCACTCCTTATTTTAAACATTTTAGTAATTAATTAATTAAATTGATAATTAATCGCAATCCCTGAGTTCGACACTCGGTCTTACCATTTTAATATTACTTGCAAAGATTCGGTACACTTGCCGAAAAGTTAACAAGTTTTTGGTGCCGTTGCTGGGGATTGCCAATTTTTATCAGTGTAATCTTTAATTACTAGATTGAATTTTATTTTTCAGTTATTTTTTTTATCTCTTTATTAGTACCACTCCCTTGATTCTATGAAAGCCAGGTGAAATCTCTGTAAGTTATGGAGTCCACACTACAGTCACTTCGTTGTGATTTTTGTGGAGAACCACATTTAAATGGCAATTGTGCGACATCACTAGTGGAAAAAATGCATTTTATAACTGTCATTCATACCGGTTAAAATCAGCCTGATGTTAAAAGTGACGCGGTGGCAATTTTGTAATTAAAATTACAATTTTTATATCGGTTGCCACAAGAACCGATATAGAAACAAAATCTTTACATTTTTCATATCGGTTCCATTCCATAACCGTTATAGAAAATTCTAATTTGCATTTTCCATATTGGGTCACATATTCACCCGTTATAGAAAACACATTCTATTCACAGCATTCTTTAACTAAATCATTCATCTTCATCGAGACCCTCATTTTCCCTCACACTCTTTCTCTCTGATTTCAGTCTCCCTCTCTCACTCTCTCCGTCAAAACCGTGGGTAGCTCGACGACGCCGCCCCACCACCCAACACCACCGTTCCTCCTTCACTTCTCTTCTCCTTCTCTTCCACTGCAACATCCTCTCTCATTCTCCCTCTCTCATTCTCCCTCTCTCACTCTCACAGAATCTAAAACCCTAACCGTTTTCTTCTTTCTTAGATCCTTCGAAATCATAGATCGTGAAGCTTGTACCCCTAATCTAATTTCATTTGAAGTTCGTTTCTCCCTCGATTTCACCTTTTCAGGTTTGTTTCTCCCTCCATTTGCTTAATGCTTGCTTTTTGTTTCTTTTCTTTGTGTAGGGATTCAACGATTCTCATTTTGGGAATTACAAAAATGGAATCTGGTATTTGTAATATAACTTCACTTTAACGTTGTTTTTTTCATTCAGAAACTTGTATAATAATGTTGATATAACCGATTTTGAAGTTGTTGTAATCATGTAGGGTTCCTTTTTTGCATTTATATTCATACATTTGGAACTATTTTATGTTCACCACCGTGATTGTTGTGATTAAAGATGACTGTGTGTATCTTAAACTCTAGATTAAGATATGCTTATATGTTCAAATGTTTAATTGGTAGGAATTTGCTTCAATGGATTTGCTTACAGTTATTTCTAAGGATGGTTTACTTTTTTTTTTCAGGTTCTTAATGATTGAAGAAAGTTTCTGTTTACATCAACAACAATATCAGGTATGCTAAAGTAGATCTAAGCCCAACAATGTATGCACTAATGTCTTGGTTCAGTGCTAAAGTAGATATTATCTTTTGCAGGATTTTGGTTAAACAGTTGTAGAAGTTTGCAATTGTGGGTATCATTTTAAAATTTAGCACAGCAATTGTTGGTTTTATGGTAGCAAAGAAAAAGAGAAAAATAGAGAAGCAAAGTTCTTTGGGTAAATACTTTCAAAGTCAATCTGCTTTTGAATATTTTGAAGGTGTTACAAAATTTAACCATCATATGCTTTCCCTAAATAGATACTTGGTTTGTCTATAGTTATTGAATTTGAATAGAATTTTTTTCTTCTTCTACAAATGTCTGTCTAGTTTTCTTTTTCAAGTCAGGTCAGCCGTGTTCCGAAATGTATTCTTTGAGTGATGGTATCTTTGCTATTTAATTTAATGGGGGACTTCATGGATTATGTCTTAATCTTTTTTTCTTTTCTGTTTTATATTTCTTCAGGTCAAGAAGATAATATTGCTGAGTACTATCAGCAGCAGGTTGAAGTGCTTGAGGGCTTTAATGAAATGGATGCCTTAGCAGAGCGCGGTTTTATTCCTGGAATGTCGAAGGTTTCAATTTCATTTTCTCCTTTACGCTCTGTAGATCTAAGACTGATATATAGTCACATGCCTTGGCTGAATATCCACTAATGGGTGCAGGAGGAGCGAGACAAGTTAGCTAAAAGTGAGACGTTTGCCATCAGAATATCCAACATTGCAAACATGGTTCTTTTTTCTGCCAGAGTTTACGCATCAGTCCGAAGTGGTTCCCTAGCCATCATTGCGTCGACTTTAGACTCGCTTCTTGACCTCCTTTCAGGATTCATCCTATGGTTCACTGCATTTTCCATGCAAACACCGAACCCATATCAGTATCCTATTAGAAAGAAGTGGATGCAACCTTTGGTTAGTCCTCCTATTAATTTTCTGTTTGAAATATTCTGAATCATTTTGTGTTCTTGCCAGTCATATTAAGAAATGGTGCTTTTCTGTTCTCAACCTCGCAGTCTCTTAGGATTTACTGTTATCAACTAAAAAAAAGTAAAACTACCTTGCTTGTTGTTTGGCAGTGTATCAATATGTTCCATAGATTAAGTATAAAGTGGAAGTTCATTATCAAATAATAAATGGTCTAATGAATAATTATGATTACATCTCATGCTGAAATTTTAAATTCAAAATTGTGTGCAGGGAATTCTTGTTTTTGCCTCCGTAATGGCGACACTGGGACTGCAAATTATTTTGGAGTCTGTCCACACGTTGCTGTCGACTGTAAGTTGATTTTGCTACATTTCTAGAGGCAAAGTTGACACCTAAACAGTTGAAGTTAAAACAATAATATTTCATTTAGTTTGCTAGATCTCATTAATCTCTAGGTAGTCTAAAGTATCTCTTCATGACATTTCCAGGAAACTGCCTTCAACTTGACCAGGGAACAAGAGCGTTGGGTTGTGGGTATTATGATTTCAGTGACTTTGGACAAACATATACTTCAGGTATGCTTAGGAACACAAGACAAAATCCGCTCTACCCTCCTACATCTAGCCGTTTCCACCAAAAGAGGTGCAATAGGAGACCTTTCATTGTAGCCAGAAGTTTAATAGGAGACCCTTGTCTCTGCCAACAATCATCAAGAAGCATCGTGCTATGAGGTGGCACCACTTCATTGGCTTCTGCTGGTATGTTGCATGACTTGAATTGCTTATTTTAACCATTGACCCCATTGGTTGCACCTTTATGACCAAACTGATTGACTTTGCATTCTCTGCTATTAATGTGTGTATAGGTCCTACAGGAACATTATGAGTGCCCTTAACTTCATCTTCTACCATTTCCTGATGTATTGCCTGACAAATGGTTTAGAATTATTCAAGTTTAGAAGTTGAAATAGAATTAGTCAACTAAATTAACAAGTAACAACAGACTTGAACTGAAAATAGCCTTGAATTTTGATTGGTTAAATGACCTCCTGGTATTTTATACATAAACACTTGGGTGATAAGCGTTGATGCTATAAGTACTTATTTAAGTTGTTTGTATCCAAACAGGGGCTTAGTTGTTTGGTGTGGCTTATATATATTATACATAAATAGGGAATTGCAGGAATGTATGTACTATAAAAAATCTATTTTCTTGTTTGCTTAAGGTTAGAGATGTTAGCTATCAGCCACCGGGGACTCAGCTCAGGCTTCTGAATTCAGTTAGTTTTTCACTTCCAGAGAAAAGGTATTGTCCGTGTCTTAATTTCATTAAGTTAACTTCAGTATGAGTTTGAGATGTTTAAGTATTCATTAGTTATAACTGATCCTGAGTATGAATTTTCCTACTAATTTGCATCCCATTTTTCTCTTTGTATTTACAAAAGGTAGTACTTCACTTTAGGGAGATTAGATTAGATGAGTCTTAGGTCATCCTTGTTTTTCCTCTTGAAATCACTTAAGTTATTTTCCTCTTGCACTATTTGACATATACATGCTGCGTGTCTTACATTTTTTGTAAAAGAAAAAAGGATTTTGTATGTATGGCAGCTCATATCTTTCAATTGGCACAGTTTCGGTCTGATTTTTGGTCAGAGTGGAAGCGGAAAAACAACTCTCTTACAGGTCTTACATTTTTTATCCTTAAACTCAGTGAATATTTTCTTTTTTTTTGAATGACATATGTTAGTTGTTGTTATTGCAGTTGTTATCCTTAAACTCAATAAAAGAATTAGTAGTAGTTTTTATTGATCAAGATTATCATGGTTGTTTGTGAAATCATTCCCTGATTGTCATTTTTGGCAGGATGATCATTGGAGCCAAATGTTGTGGTACTGTGTGGAGAATTCATCATATCAAGGTTGTTCTCTTCCAGAAAAGGTGGAACCTAGTGAGGAGGACACAGGAGAGAAGACTAACTTGAGCTTTAATGAAGAGAATGGACAGCCATCTAACAATGAAGAATGGGGTCAAGATTTCCAAAATGGACAGGGCTCTAACAATGTAGAATGGGGTCAAGATTTTCAGAATGGACAGCTCTCTAACAATATAGAGTGGGGTCAAGATTTCCAGTATGAGGTCTCTAAACCTGTTACAGATGAAGCTGAATGGTCTGAAGAATTAGCAGCTAGCATATAGTATTTCAACTCTATATTGACGTTTATAATCTCTTTTTTTGCGACTAGTTCGTGATGACCTGCACTGACTATTATGTGGGTTTTTAATTTAGAATGTTGGAGAAAAAAGGACCTATCCTAGCTTGTTAATAATATCCTGGATGCAATAGATTTTATTGGCAGCGAATAGAGAAAGAGAATATTGTATAAGCTGACTTTTTTATGGACAGTGATCTTGGAAACCTCACTTTTTTAAAAAAAAAGAGACTTTTCATATCGGTTCCCATAGAAAACCGATGTTAAAAATCAGTATTCATATCGATTCCCATATAAAACCGATATGAAAAGTCTCTTTTTTTTTTAAAAAAACCGACTTTTCATAACGGTTCTAGGGGCAACCGATATAAAAACAATTTTCATAACGGTTCAGGAACCGATATGAAATGTCCCTATTTTTTATATCTCCTTTTTCGGCATCGGTTCAGGAACCGATATGAAATGTCAATTTTAATCGATATGAAATGTCTTTTTCCATTAGTGCATACACTTATTGTGATATTTGTGGGAAGGATCTTGTGTATTGTAATTGTGAGCCAGAGTGGACAACCGTTGTGGGATATTTTCACTGGTTAGCAGATATAAAACTTCTTGAGCTAAGTATTGACCAACCACACCGCTTGCGCTGTGATTTTTCTGGGGGGGATCATCTGAATGGAAATGGTAAGGAGTTTTATTTTACTTTAGATGTAGAACGAGAAGAACATGCCTCAACAAAAGAAGAATCATGGGAGAATAAGAAAGATGAGGATGGAAAAAGGATTGAACGTGAGGATCATATAGTTTGGAGGGAAGTTCAAAATTCCCAATGTTGGGAAGGTGTGAAAATCCAACAAGAAATCACCCAACAAATCATTTTCCCTACTCATCTTTCGAGCAGCAAGAAAGATAGAAGTGAAGAGCTTGATTGATATTTAGACTCCTTCTATGCCTTGTTCTTCATCCTCCACTTTGAGAGGGTGTGGAAGCATCTGCAATTATACTTTGAGTTCATGAAGTTCTTGCCCCATAAACGAAAGAAAAAGTATGATGTGTTCTTTGTGTCATATATTCCACCTTGATAGTGGAATTGCATCGTCAAGATAGTGACGGTAAAGAAGCGCTTCTTGGGAGGCAACCCATGGTAGAGGTAACGAGTTTTGAATTTAATTTATGGTGATGGTTGTTTAGCTCTAATATGTTTTGCATCTTACCATGTGATCACTTTCGCATCAATTTTAATCATCAAGTATTGCCATTTGTTTAAGATAAAGGTTGAGGAAAATCTGGAGCATATGTTGGCAAGCTTTTGATAGTTCAATCTCTTAAAATCCCAGCTGTGAGGTTTGAGCCTAAACACTTATGATTCGTTGACTATGTGAGCATTCCTTGCATGTATTATTCTGCAGAACTTGAACTTGTGCTTAATTGTCTTACATTTGATTTATACACACACTAAGGCAATTTTTCTTGAAAACCCAGAGCCTTTCAAACCACGTCATAATTGTTTATCTTTTGCTAGCCCCTTTGAGCCTAAATGTTATTTGTTTTGTTCTGACATAGACCGCACCAGGCAAACTAGATTCATAGCTTGTTCTCTTGACTTGGAGTTAGGTGGAAAAATGTATGCAAGTGTGGGAAATATCTAAGTTTGGGGTTGCTCATGGAATAGCAACAAATTAAGTTTGGGGTGGTATATACAAGAGAAAGGAAAAAAAAAGAAGAAAAAAATCCTTCTCTTGTGAAATTTTGTTGGGGAAAAATTGTGAATGGTGAAATTGTTTAAAGTATGACAATAAAGGGAATTGTGCCTAACTCCAAGTTTTTAACCTACTTACCCAAATAATGTCCACCCTTACCTAAGCCCCATTACAACCCTTAAGTCCTCAAATAGTGTGTGTGCATATCATTTTGTGTGGACTTTTCTAGAACTTGTTCAAGCCTATGAAACGATGATGCATGTACTGTGAATTGAGTGATTACCTTATACACTTCAGAGAAGAGAGGCAAATTAGTGAGATGTGTGAAAAGAGGGAACTTGAGAATGCTTGCCTCTATATGATCTTGTGTTTTTCAATTCGATTTATCTTGATAATCACTGGACATTATGTCAGATGATGACTTTTGATGTGTTGAAGTGTCTAATGGTATGTGTGAAAAGTGTGAAAGCTGGATAAAAAATTGCGTTGTGTTGAATCATGGTCATATGTATACCGTTGCTCAGTTTTACAGTCATAATGCGAGTGTTTGTGTGTTTTTTAGTTAATTTCCATGGGGAAATAGCTTAGGTTGCAATTGATGTCATTTGGGTTGACATCTTGATGTTTCGTTGGCTAGCGAACCAGACAGCTTGCCTAGCATCGCAGAAAAAAGAAGAAAAGTTTCTGGTCCCTATCGCCTTGCGACCAGCATGCATTGCCTCGCGATCAAGGCAAAAATCTGTCCAACGTGTCGCGACAGAATCGCATCGCCTCGCGATGGACTGCATATTTCAGTATTTAAGCCCAAAACTCAGAAAATTAGGGCAATTTTGGTCTTGGTTGCAAAAAGGAAGTTTAGGGCTACGAAAAGAAGAATTGGAGCTTCTCTACACTTGGGAACAGGGAATTGATGGATCCAATGTACTCATCTTTGTGTAACTTCTCTTTTACCTTTTCTTTCAATCCTTTGAACATGAGTAGCTAAATTTCTCATGGTTAGGAGGAGATGAATCTCTCCAAAACTATCATGTGATTCCATTGTTATGATCAATACAATTTAGTTATCCTTTTAAATTTGCATTTTCCTCTGTTCTTATTGCTTTACAATAATTATTGTTGTTGTAATGAATTAGGGTTTACTTTCACCATTGGGAGATGAGTTATGTTTTCCGGATATTGGGGTTTTAGGTCATGAGTGTGATGATTATAGGAATATGACATTACTATCATGAGTTCCGTTAATTCTCTACGTTTAATGCTTTGTTTAGTGGCGATACACTTAAGGAATTAGGGTTTCCCATTCGATAAATGGGGTTTTGAGGGAAGGGATTGTTCTTAATCTGTAATAGTTGAATTGAATCTTTTATTTGGGTAATTAAATTGGAATTGATTGATGGTATATATAGTGCATGATAGTGTAGGGGAGAGGATTCGATTCCTAACCACTTTTACTCTCGCATTTTATTCTCACATTTAATCTTTTTCGGTTACTATCTATCACTCCTTATTTTAAACATTTTAGTAATTAATTAATTAAATTGATAATTAATCGCAATCCCTGAGTTCGACACTCGGTCTTACCGTTTTAATATTATTTGCAACGATTCGGTACACTTGCCGAAAAGTTAACATCCCTCAAGCATTACAAATCCCATATCCATTTATCATTATGAGCAACAAAACCCAAAGACAGAGTTTACAAACAGAATTTACACTTTCAGTTTATTAGTTTAAGGATCCCCCACCCTCAGTTCAAGCTTGAAGCAACAACAATCCTTTCAGGTAACACCTCAGTTCAAAAATTCAAGTTAAATTGATGTTATCAGTTATCCCAGCTCTTTACAGTGACACACTTTTTAATGTGAAACATTTTACGAAGGTAATAACAATAATAATAATAATTGTATAAAGTAGAGGAAACCTAAAGCTTGAGGACGAGAACGAGAACGAGAACGACGGTCACTGTGGAAGCAGAGGAGTGTGTGAGGGCGGAGGTTTCTGGTTTGCAGAGGGCGTGAATGCGTGAGAACGGAGAGGAAACCTGAAGCTTGAGGACGAGAACGAACGACAGTCACGGTGGAGAGATTTCTGGAAGGGTTACTCGCGAGAAAGAGAGGGCGGAGATTTCTGGAAGGCGTGAGGACCAAGGCGTGGAGGCGTGGAGGCGTGAGAGGCTTGTGAACGTTAGAAGAAAGAAGTTACTTGCGAGAGAGAAAGAGAGACGTTTGGTTCTGTGTGTTGTTGCCCGCGTTAGAAACCAAATTTTTTTAGCAATAAGAAGCGCTCGTCCCCTAAGCGCTCCCTATGGTCGTTCCGTGTCAGGCAAAAGGGAGCGCTCGTAGCCTAGGCGCTCCTAATGGTCGTTTCGTGTTAGCAATAGGGAGCGCCCGTATGTGAGGCGCTACTAATAAGTATTCTTTATTTCTCAATAAGGAGCGCTTATGTTAAAAGCGCTACTTTTGATTCACTGCGTCAGTTCATAAGGGACACTTTCAACAAAAGCGCTACTAATGAGTGCGATCTTTTTTAAGTTTTCTGTTGTAGTGACAATAAAATACTGCATTAATAATAATAATAATAATAATAATAATAATAATAATAATAATAATAATAATAATAATAATAATAATAGTTGATCCAGTGCCTAACGGTGGGCTGGTCGACCTAAAAATAATATAATCATAATGGTTGACATTAATTTTTCTATAACATAAATATCAGAATTTGAAATGAAAATTATTGGTTTGTTAGATTAGGTCTAGCATCAATTGATTGTGCTACAATAATGACAATATATAATCATAATCATACTTTGTAAATAGTTTATAATATCAAACGGTGATCATGCATGACATAGAAACCAGGAGGAAAGAGGAGTTAAGTGACTTCTTGCATGTTGGGTGTTATGTGTGTATATATATATATATATATATATATATATATATATATATATATATATATATATATATATATATATATATATATATATATAAGACAGAGGAACCAAAGCGCTGGCTACCCAACTTTTATCAAAAGAGATGGACCCGACTGAATAGTTTTGTGCACTAATCACAAAATCATATCATCATATCATATACAGTAATTGAAAATGATGCCACTCTTCAACTTAGGCTATCTTTGTAATGCATTAATAAATTCATAGTTTCCCCACCTAATGGCCAGTACTACTTCAATCTCAATAATAAATTGATACCATATATATAGTATTAAAGCTCATCGTTTCTACTCACCAAAAAAAAAAAAAAGCTCATCGTTTCCTCGGATTGTTCATTATATATCAACTTTTTTTTGTGCGCTGGTGAAACAAAATTTGGTTTGTTTTCATTGCAATAAATTAACTATTCGATGAAGAAACAATGACTTATGCCAAAGGGTTTTCAAGAGACCCCACGTGTACTAAAGATTAACTAAGCTAGTTGCATATATGATAGACACAAAATTAAAGCTTATTATTGCAGCCCAATTCTATCGTAATGTGACATTTTACCTTTATGTAACTTGTACTTGATTCTTGTATTTCAACCATATACTCAATTAATAAAGCTTTTGCACACTTTACTTGAATTATCTTCTTTTGTTTTTAGCCGTTTTGTATTATTTTTAGTAAAAAAGATATTCATCCATTAAAATTGATAGAATACATCGATAACAACACAAATTCAAATTACTAAAAATGAAAAATGATGAATCTGCGAACAAAATCACAACACTCAAGTTAGTAGCGTAAAACGACAAAATGCTACAAATGTGACAAAATCAAAGTCATAAGAGTATTCATGCCTCCGAATATATAACGTTAACACCCAAGTCATTCATTGAATTGTAGTTGCATCGAAGCTGATCTGACAATCAGAATCAAACAAACATTGCAACAAGACGAGAAAGCAAATAGTGTCGCACCAAGACGACAAACAAAACAATGTCGCACTAAAAAAACTCAGAAGAAAAATTAGATCTATGTGGAGACCACTTATTAGATAGAGAGGAAAAAGCATTGCAAAGGGGTTATTTCATGCCAAAAAATGACCCAAAACCATCCCTCCTCGATAGATGAATAGGAAAGAAGAGAAAAGTATAGGGAAAGTTTAGAGAGAGACGACTAGGGTGGTGAGGAAAAAGTTTAGCCATTTTGTATAGCAGTTACTGTTTGACGTGGATGTAAACAAATGTTTGTTCTCTGATATGATTAAGTATCCAGAACGTCAAACTAGTGAATATAGTGAAGAGAACCTGCGTTTAAGGCACTACAACAGATTTAAGCATTGGGAGCGCTTTTTTTAGGCCATAGGGAGCGCTTTCGGGCGCTCCTAAAGCTAGCGCTCCTGTTGCAAATCACCCAAAGGTAGCGCTCGAAAAGCGCTCCCAAAAAACAGGCAAGAGGAGCGCTTACCGTAAAAGGCGTTCCTCATGGTCTTAAGAAAAGGGAGCACTTTTTATTACAAGCGCTCTTTATTCCTAGGCGCGCTAAGACAATAAGGAGCGCTTACCGTAAAAAGCGCTCCTCATGGTCTTAAGAAAAGGGAGCGCTTTTTATTATAAGCGCTCCTTATTCCTAGGCGCGCTAAGACCATAGGTAACGCTTTTTACAGAAAGCGCTACCAATGCCTAATTTTTTTTTAAGAAAGTTTTGCCTGTTTCTTCTATATTACCAATTCTCAGCTCCCTGCAATCAGAAACCAGCAACAACCAGAAACCAACAACCAGCAACAAAGTTCCAAATAAAATTCCAAATCAATAACCAATTTCAAATCAATTTCCAACTAATTTATAAATCCAACATACATCCTCATGTACCAATCAACATATGTGCCAACAAAAATGTGCCAACATATAAATCTTCATGTACCAAAAGATCAACAAAAATTACATAAATCCTCATGTACCAAAAGATCAACAAAAATTACAACATATCCAATACGAGGTACTACAAAAATAGGATATCCAAAAAAAATTACATCAAGTTCGATTTGCATTAATCAAACCGGCAACATGACGACACCACTCTCCTTTCAGGTGAGTAAGTTCCTCATCAGAAAATTGAGCTCCACACACATATTCAGGAAAATACTAAAAAAATAAAATAAAATGAACTTAGAATTATATCAATATCAATTAGATATTGAATTACTTTTCAAAAAACAAACTATAAAATTACATATATGGATTGGGATTTCCATTTGGTTGCGAGTGATGATGTCCTTCATAAACTTCATTACATAGTACCCGCAATCATCGAAGTTTGGTTGTTTGGGACCCTATAAAACAAAAGATTACTTAGTTACTAAATATAATTAATTACATATGCATAAGAATATTGATTATAAACTTACCCTTATTGCTATCCATTTTGTAGAGGATGATGATTTTCTGTACGCAGTCCTGACATCGCGCAATCCCCAATAAGTTGCCAAAGCACTGAAACAACATCATATATATAACTATATTAATCGAAATATACATAATTTAAATTATGAAATATACGAGAGATCTAAATACACACCTATTAAATACTCTCACCAACTTTGGGTAGTTGTTGTAATGACCTAGCAGTGAATCCAAATAGAAAATCACATCTCTTTTGGGATCAATTGCCAACAATATCCAATGGGTCCTATAAAATTTTTGAATAATCAAATTAATTAAGCTTTGAGGTTTAAAAGACAGAGTAAATAATCAGCAAGTATAATTTTTGAATACTCACCCTAAGTTGATGGGTGCCAAAAACAATGAAGCTAGTCAGCTGTTTACCATTTGGACCAAATGGTTGGCCTTTAACATTCCATTGGACCTGCATTATTACTTATGTAAATTAGATATAACAAACAATTTAAACTAAGTAATAAATTTAGTTAATTAGTAAGTATCTTACTTGAAGTTTAGGAAGTCCTTTACTCGCCCGATTGATTATATTCTTTTTAACAGTCATTCCACGACGAGAGGCCTTTTTTGGGGGCTCATGGTCACTCTCATGAGCACTATCATGCCCACTATCATGACTATGCGATGTCATCTGACCTGCAATAAAACATAATCAGTGTTATTATTATATTTATACAGTTTAGATTACCTAAAAGATGAATAAAGAAGAGACAAGCAAAAAATGCCTAAAAGTAAGTTTAGATTACCTAAAAGATGAATAAAGAAGAGACAAGCAAAAAATGCCTAAAAGTAAGTTTAGATTACCTTTTCCTTTTCCTCGATACAATTTTATTTACAATTTGCTTATTCGTACTTTTTCCTTTTCGCTTCTTGGTACTTTATTTTCGACGAAACGTAATTCCATCGCTATGATCATTTCTAATATACACAACATCCTCTTTAGAAGTACTTTCCCCTAGTATTGGTTGTGATGTCCCGAAGAGAGGGTCATCCTCAATATCAACATCTTCGGGTGCTTTATCGTCAATGTCATTAACCAATAGTTTTTTGTTTGTCAATAGAACAATGGACCAATTGATATCAACTGGATCAGTGACATAAAACACTTGTTGAGCTTGCGAGGCTAAAATAAAAGGCTCATCTTTATACCCAGACTTGCTGAAATTCACCCGCATAAACCCCGACTCATCCATCTGTACACCATTATTATTGTCAACCCACTTACATTGGAACAAAGGCTCACAAAAAAAAATTGTAATCCAACTCCCATATGTGTTCAATGACTCCAAAGTATGACATATTAGCGTAAATGGGATTTCTGTCTTTAGCACTTGATGTATGCATAGATTGAGCTACAAGAGTCACCCCACTATTTTGCATTTTACTCCGATCATCATGGTTTTTTGTATAGAACGTGTACCCGTTTTGTAGATAGCTGGTGTAAGAGAAAACATGTATATTTGGACCTTTTGCTAACCATCTAAATCTATCAGAAATCAAGGTAGGATTCAAAGCAAACTCTAAAGAAATGTGATTTCTTAGCCACACTATGAAACTCCTATTGTGTTCTTTTCTTAACCAAACTTGACCCTTACTTGGGTAATCACTCTTAAGCATGTCCATGTGCTTCGCAACATATGAATCAACCTCATTGTCATTGTGCAGAACATATAAGTGTGCTTGCTCTAGTTCTTTCCTTGATACCATCACTATTTTGCTTCCTGTCATCCCTTTACCAATGCTTCCTGTGTGACGCTCCCTTGGCAGCCCCACAGTATGTTCAACACTAGATAGATAGTCGGTGCAGAACTCAATAGCTTCTTCAACTATATAGCGCTCAGCAATACAACCCTCGGGCCGTGATCGATTTTTAACATATCCTTTTAATATCTTCATGTAACGCTCAAACGGGTACATCCATCTCATGTAACATGGGCCACACAACTGTGTCTCTCTAACCAGATGAACTATTAGATGAATCATTATGTCAAAGAATGAAGGTGGGAAAAACATCTCAAGCTCACATAATGTGACAGTAATTGATCTTTGCAACGCTGGCAACTTTCCAGGGTCAATCACTCTACTACAAATCGCCTTAAAGAAGAAACAAAGTTTAGTTATGGCCTGACGCACTTTGTTGGGAAAAATGGATCGTATACCAATGGGTAACAAATTCTCCATGAGAACATGACAATCATGGGACTTTAGAGACTTCAACTTGAGGTCTTTCATCGATACAAGGTTCGTAACATTTGAAGAGTACCCCTCTGGAACTTTAACTCCATGAAGAAACTTACAAAAGAAAATTTTCTCCTTTTTAGATAGAGTATGAGCTCCCGGAGGTAGATATGTACGTGTACCCTTCTTTATCGGACCCAATTCGGGTCTCAACCCCATACTAACCAAGTCCAACCTTGCATTGATGGTATCTTTAGTCTTTCCTGGCATATTGAGTAAGGTACCAATAACACTTTCGAAGACATTTTTTTCCACATGCATCACATCAATGAAATGTCTTACATGTAATTACTTCCAGTATGGCAACTCAAAGAAAATCGACTTTTTCTTCCACCTTCTTTTGGCAAGCTCTCCTGCAAAAGGCTTCCCAAATTTAATATTCAAATCATTCACCTTTTCAAATAGTTGTTCACCCGTCAAAGGCGGTGGAGCTTTACGGGTTTCTGAATTCCCATTGAATGCCTTTCTCCACAGTCGATACTGATGAGTTGGAAGCAAAAATCTACGATGACAAAGGTAGATATTCTTCTTACCATGTTCCAACCACATCCAATCTGTATTATCTTCACATATAGGGCATGCACACTGACCTTTGTTACTGTACCCAGATAAATTGCCATATGCTGGAAAGTCATTAATTGTGCCAAATATCATAGCCCTTAGGGTGAAACTCTCTTCTCTGAACCCATCATACACCTCTACGCCAGTCTCCCACAGTAGCTTCAAGTCTTCAATCAAAGGAGCCAAGTATACATCAATATCATTTTCCGGTTGTTTGGGACCGAAAATTAACAAAGACAACATCATATACTTGTGTTTCATACAAAGCCATGGAGGTAAGTTATAAATCGCCAAAATCACGGGCCATGTACTGTGGGAGCTACTCTGGATACCGTGCGGGTTAAATCCATCAGCAGACAATGCAAGTCGAAGGTTTCTTGATTCCCCCCCGAAATCAAGATAATCAATATCAATTTTTTTCCATTACGGAGAATCCGCCGGATGTCGTAGCAAGCCATCTTTAATCCTTTCATCCTCATGCCAAGTCAAGTGTTTTGCATCTTGTGAACTACGGTACATGCGCCTAAATCGAGGAATTATAGGAAAATACCACAACACCTTTTCTGGAGCAGATTCTTTCTTCTTGTACCGTGATGCATTACATTTTGGACACGACTTTAACAATGCATGTTCATTCCGAAATAATATGCAATCATTGGGACAAGCGTGTATCTTCTCATAGTTCAAGCCAATGGTGCCTAGCATTTGTTTTGCATCATACATCCGAGAAAGGAGCACATTATCCTTTGGCAACATATCTTTCAATAGTGCGAGTAATTCTGTAAAGCTCTTATCCGTCCATCTGTGATAAGTTTTCAAGTTATACAACTTTATCACAGCCAATAATTTTGTGAACTCGGTACAACCCGCATACAACGGTGTCTCCGCGTCGGTTATCAACTTCTCAAACCTTTGAGGACAATCATTAAGATCATCTTCAACAGCCTTTGTCATCTCTTCAAATTGGTCGTCATCAAATGTATATTTTTCGGTGTCAACCGGCGCACATCTCTCTGTACTATTATTCATATTTGAATATTCGCCTCTCACCTCACCGTGCATTGTCCAACAAGTATAACTTTGATCGATTCCGTAGGCCTTTAAATGTCCTTCCAGCTCAACTGCAGTAACTGGGTTTACATAACAACACTGTAAACAAGGACATCTGAATTTACAAGAAGCTCCCAATCGTCGAACAGAAAAGTTAACAAAATATTCTACTCCGTCGACATATTCCTTCGAAAGACGATTTGCAGACATCCACTTTCGATCCATATTTAACCAAAATTGATAATAAATAGGAACTATGAAATATTCCTGCAACGTATACACTTATCACATTTCTTGTAGAAATCATATTATTAAATAATCAAGATGATATTTCTCATCATCACCAGTACGCACAACTCACTAGTTGAAATCTAGTTCCTAATAAATACCCTGAACTTGTTTCTCAAATAAGACCAAAATGAAAATACACGTTGCTTAAGTTTCAACTAGCTCACAAGTTACAGTCACGGAATTATTGGAACACAACATCAATGTATATTACTAATGCATCATAACCAGTCAGCCAACAAAATTGAGTTATTCTAAATTTGTATTTTATAAAGCATAGTGATTGCTAACCTTTATAAGTGGGACAAGAGGAAGCTGAATGGAAGTTGGATAACAACCAGGGTTTGCGACAAGGCGTGCAGTCTTTATTTCCTCTTTGTCAATCTATGTACAGCTTCTTCCTGTTACATATAACTAGATAAACTCAGCATGAAGAATTTTAATAGTATATCCATGGTGGACCAAAATATAACCAGAATTTTAATAGTACATCTTTTATGGTATTTATTGAGCAAGAAGAATACTAGTCTGTCTATTTTGCAAACGCCAAAACACTGTCTTAAGTTGCTTTATTGTTATGTTTTGTTTCATTGCAACAATTAATGTTGTTTGTTTTGAAGAGAGGAGGACCAACATGGGATGTCTTGCTGGGGAGAAAAGACTCTCTTGAATCAAGTTTCAGTGGAGCTAACCTATTCATCCCTGCTTTTAATTCATCTTTAGAGACTCTAATCAATAATTTTAAGCAACAGGGTCTGGACATAAAAGACTTGGTGGCTCTATCAGGCATATACATTATCAATTACTAGAAATTGATTTAGTATATGAAGAAATACTATATGATTATATTAAGCAACTAATTAATATGAAAAAGTTGCTACTTAATATGTCCTGTTACAGGAAGGGACAATGGATATGCACCACTTGATTTTCAAACACCAAAAAGTTTGATAATCACTATTTCATAAACATTTTTGAAGGAAAGGGATTGTTGGGATCTGATAATGTTTTGATCAGCCAGGACTTAGATGGAACTATTAGAAAGCATGCTTGGGCTTTTGCATCGAATGAACAGAATTGTTGGTAAATAAATCAACAAAACAAAAAATGATTTAAGAAAATGATAGAATGAAAGAAGGGTACAGGCATCAGTTCTCCAAGGTGATAACAACAATCACAACAACTATCAAGAAGAAGATCAAACTATCACCAACAAAAAGAGAAAGGGGCAAGAACCCATAAAAATAAAAGGGGCAAGAACTAACCTTCCTTGTGTTGCGTGAGTTGAGAGAGTGAGGACGGCGTGGCAAACGATGGTGGAGAGGACGGCGTGGTAAACGATGGTGGAGAAGACGGCGTGGAATCGCAGAAAACGACGGTGGAGAGGACGTCGTGGAGTCACAGCAAACAATGGTGGAGAGGACGGCGAGTGTGGAGAGATTTTGGAACGATTTGGGGACGCGGCGGCGCAGGGAGGAGGGGGAGTTCAGAGATTTTGGAACGTTGAGGGGGGAGGAGGGGAAGCGTACTGTTTGTGCGTGAAGGGTTTTTGGGAACGGGAAGGAAATAATGCGTGAAGGGTTTTTAGAAAATTGAGAATAGGTAGCGCTTTTTAAAAAGCGCTCCTCATTGCAAATCTCGCATACCCCATCAGGAGTGCTTATTTGGAAAGCGCTACTCATGTTTGAAATGGGGAGCGCTTCTTACAAAAGCGCTACTGATTGTGTCGTTCTTTATTTGAGCTTTTGGCTTAGTGAGGGCCATAAGGGCTAATATGCATAGTACAATGGGCCACAGGTCATAATAATTATGCATTAATCTTATGAACGTTAAGAGAATAAATAGACGAAGAATATTTGATATTAGCAATAATGGGGTCTCATGTGTTATGGGTAAATACAGGTGGTCTTATACTAGGGTTTGTAGATATCAGCCCAGAGCTCATATACTATTCGGTCGACTATAGTCGTTATGCGCCCTAGGTTTGATCTTTCTAAGCGGATGTGGGTCGTTCAGTTGGGCCTCACGAACTATGTCAGTCGGGTATAGGTTCTTGGTATTCTACAGTTACAAACTGAAAATTGGTGCAATTTGAATGGAACAAGAATAAAGATAGAGGAAGATACAAACATGGAGCTGAGATGAGTGGCCGAAGACACAAGGCATTCACTGATAAGATATTTTGTTTTGAGAGTATGGTAGAAACTAGATGTAGCATAAGTAACTAAGGACTCGTAAGTTGAGACGTGGGACTAGAACCAAAAAGTATATTACTGGCATGTGGTTGACTACACATGTTTGTGTATTTTTCTGTGTTCGAGCCAAAGTCGAACCAACCCATCTAACCCGTAGTGGTTTGTTTCGGGCTATAGATTTTAAAAAGCAAACCCCGAACCCAACCACCCAAGCCGAAGAACCAAGTGACTAACTATATTGGATGACTATTTTAAAAGCATAATATGTTATTTGCTTAGACTTTTTACCTTTGTAATTTATGATTAAGTTGTAAGATTCTAATATTGTGGATTGGATGACTATTAATGAGTTTAAGCCATTTTATAATTTTTTTTGGCTATTTAAAAGTGTTGGAATATTACAAAAAAAACGAAGTTCTTTATATGTAAAAATAATAACACTGTGGTGCATGACCCGTGAGGCTGATCTGAACCTACCCATCCAATATTTAGCTAGTTTGGTTCAAGTTTTCTAGAAAAGAGCGCAAAATCCAAGCAAACCCAACCCGAATAAATGTAATCGGTTCGACAACAAATTTGGGAAAATTTGATCTAAGCCAACCTGTAAACAGATAACTCTATTTTATATAGAGTTATTTACGCTTCTAAACCTAAATAAATTGCAAAATTCTCAGTAATAATGTTTAGTAATTATGGAAATATAGACAAATCACAACATTAAAGGTTAAGAAAGGTTTTGCAAACAACTTAGCATTTTTGTATGTCTTGTGGTATTTTTACATGTTTGTTCAAATGCTACAAGGCAGAAATACAAGCCCACTACCACTTCACCAGAGCCAGTTGAAGCCACCGTACCACCCACCCCACCATCTGGCACAACAGAACCTACTTCACCCATCCACACTAGCCCACAACAAACCAATTCACCAATCAAATCACCAACCCAACCACCAACCTCCACTCATTCCATCACCACAGACCCAATTACAGAAGCCACCACCAAAGAAACAACACCCCCAGCCACTGAACCTACCAAAGAACCAGAAAAATCTCCACCTAAAAATACTGCAGAAACTATTGTTGAAACTAACATTGAAACTGTTAGCTTGAAAAGAAAATTGCAGGCAATTCAAGAAGAACCAAGAGAAGGAGCACAATATGAACCTGAAGAAGAGGCAGAGTTGGAAAAAGGAAATGAAGAAGGGCAAGTGAAGCAGGCCACTAAAGATTCCCCACAGCAACATGAGCTTGATGCTGCAGCAACCAATGCTGCAGTAATGTAGAAACCAACTGATGCAGCAGCATCCAAGGTGCTCCAGCAAGTAGAATCTGCATAGGCATAAGCATCCAGAAAGCTAGTCATGGATACCTTGGCCTCCATCATAAATGAAGAGCTTGCTGCAAAGCAGCAACAAACTATTGCAGGTGAGACTAGTATTGCTGCTGAGGTGCCTGGAGCAACTAAAGCTAGAGCAACTATTGCTGGAGTATCCGATGCTGGAGCATCCAAGGACAAAGAGCCAAAGACAAAAAACCTCACCTTTTATGTTGACTATATGACTATTATGTTAAAGAATAAACCTGTTGGATGCTGTAGCATCTGTGATTGCATCCAGCAGTTGTCTAAGCACTGTTTTAACTGTTATAGTACTGTATGTTCTCCCCTATCTTTTGCATACATGAGCAGTGAGGACACTGCTGGGTTTTAAGTTGGGGGGCTTATATATGTGTTTTGTGTTTTGAAAAAACTTAAAATATGTTATGTGTTAAGTATCATATATGTCTATGTGTTATATGTTGCTGTTAAGTATGTTTTGTGTTTTTGTATTATGCTTGGGTGAAAATTTTAGAAGCATGATCAGCTGAAATTCTTTATAAAACCTGTGCCTTTTTGAACTGAATTATAGAAGCAGCCTAGTTGTAACAATAATCAAAATTATTGCTGCTTCAACACAAAAAAACAGAGCTTAGAAAGGAACTTAGCTAACTAGAAAACAATATGATGCTAAAGGTAGTATTAGTGAACCAAGATCAATGCTAAATTTTTACTAAAAATCTAGAATAGCATAAAGAATTAAGTTTGAGTTGCATCGGTGATATTAAGGCTAAGTATGATAATTATAGGAAAGTGAGTGCAATAGGCTTACAAATTACTACAAATGTAATATCATGTAAAAACTATATTTGCCTGAAACAAATGTTGTACCCATTCCAAAAATGCATGATAAAAATAACAAAAAGAAAAAGAAATATGGAAAAAGGGGGTCAGCAATGAGGGCAATATAGCTAAAAATCTCTTCACGAAGTTCTCAAAGCTAAAGCACCCAATGCCACAGCAACCAATGCTCCAGCATCCAGAAGCCACTAAAATAGAAGTTAGCGCACTGACATAGAATTTGAAATACTTGAACCAAGCCATTTGTTGTGCTTTGAAGCCCCCCCCCCCCCCCCCCCAAATACTTGAGGAAATTGTGAGCCTATTCTACCTTTTGAAAAAAAATCTTTAGCTTGATCAAAAGCAAACTATTCTTTCTTAAGCTAAGTGAACTTTTGGAAATTAGTTAGGAACCAATCTAAGCTCAGCAAATACACAGCCACATGAGCAGTAATAACTCTAAATGTTGAAGAAACAAGGGTGTGAATGAAAAATCTGAAGTCCTTTAAGGCGCACCTTTTTGAAAATCTATTTGAAAGAATTTAGCTGATCTATTCTTCTAATTTTTGCAACCGTTTTTAATTTTTGTCTTGTTCAAGTGTCATTACTTGAGGACAGGCAATGGTTTAAGTTTGGGGTGGGATAACTCTATTTTATATAGAGTTATTTACGCTTCTAAACCTAAAAAAATTGCAAATTTCTCAGTAATAATGTTTAGTAATTATGGAAATATAGAAAAATCACAACATTAAAGGTTAAGAAAGGTTTTGCAAACAACTTGGCAGTTTTGTATGTCTTGTGGTATTTTTACATGTTTGTTCAAATGCTATAGCATTAAATGCCCTAGCACTACATGCCCCTGCATCTGATGCCCCAGCATTCGCAACAGACTGCAATGCCCCAGCAGCTGTTGCCCCCGCATTCCTGACAAACTGAATGCCAAAGCATTCTATTGATGACATCATGCTGCGTCAAAAGCAAGGCAAGTGGCCCATGTGGAAGATTTCAGCGCCTCCTTTGAAGACTTCATAGCTTACAAGTTGAACCTCTTTAGGGACACTTGTCAATTCACTATAGGACCTCCTTTATTTAACAGGTGAAAGTTTAAATCAACTTTTGGAGACAATCGGAAATAAAGTAACCCTAACTTCATCCTAAAGTAAACTTGGTGACCAAGACTACTTCACTCAAGGAGCCTATATAAACAACTTCACCTTCTCATTAAAAAATATACCAATTTAGAGAATTAGAATCACTTACACATCACTTGTGCGAAGGGAAGAAAGAAATTGACAACTTCTCTCTCCACTTCTACGCACTCTCATAGTGCTGATTGAATGATGTGAAGTGAATGCTACAGCATTGCTAGACTGATTTATGCAAGGGAACTTCAATCGTGTAATTCTTACTTTATTTTCTCTCCTTTGTATTATCAAATATATGAACATGATTATCTCTGTTTGTGTGTTCTTAGTGATGCCTAGTATGAGCTAAACTTCTTTAGTTGGGATGCTTTAACTTTGTAACGATCTTTTGATTAGTTATTGTGTTATATATTGATGTTTGCATTTTAGTTCTTGTGTTATACTTCTTTAAAACTTATTTTGGGATTGATCAACTAGAATAAGTAGAGTCATAAATACAGACATGATTTATGATTAGAACTCAAGAACTAATATGGGTAAGTGTCTAATAAAGGAAACTTTATTATTCCATGGTAAAACCTAGACATATGATAGCATAGTCCATAGGGTGATACTGTGGGTACTTCATATACAAGGGTGAACTTATTTAGAGCTTAGACATAAGATTTGTAATGAAACCCTGACGATACTAACTGTAAGGCACACATCAATTGCTACAACATCCATTGCTCCAACATCGTATATAACACAATGCTGTTAATAGTGATTTACTTAGTAAAGAGCATTCCAACTATCTTTCTCACTTGAATTCAAACTTATCTTACTTAACTTGTTTACTTTCTGTTTTCATCCACTATTATTGTTTGTTACTTGGTTACACTTCACTAATCCAACTATCACTTTAAGCTTTAAGAATTAATTACAATCCATGTGGGTACGATCTCATCTTTCTACTATATTACTTGTTAAAGACTGTGTACACTTGCACAATACCCTTTTCTACACAACATAAACACCCTTACCCGTGTCATCACCTATTTGTACTTTTTCTTGGCCATCATATTTAGTATGAAGGTGCATGTTGGTGGGACTATTTGTTAGATGATGGCTAACACTAGTGTCAAATACCCTGGTAGCTGTTGTAGCATATGTAGATGTTGCAACATTAGGAGTAGATGCATAATTGGCCGTTGGTTGTGTATGGGTGTTGGTGTGGAAATCTGGTTTCTTTCCGGCGAGTCTTGTGGTAGGGTTGTCCGTGAGAGAAGGATGTGGGATGCTGTGAACTTTTTGGAAAGAACTTACACCTCCATAGGATGGTGTGGCTATAAATTCATCGTGATTGAGGGGGCGCTAGGTTGAGTTAGAAGCATGCTAAGCAAAATTAGCCATAAGCACCTGGATGTCAGTCTGGAAAACTTTGAAACGAATGTATTCAATGTGTGCAAGTTGGTGATTGTGAAGTTCCTCAAAAGCGAATGGGTGTTATCAGCTATGAAGGAGGAAATAATATAAAAACACTCTGAGCCAATTACATTGATGACATACAGAGTAACAACATCATCGGATAGAGAGTTACCAATGACTGCAAGTTCATTAGCAAAATTTTTAACTCAAAACAAGTAATCAGAAATGGACTTATCTTCCAACGTTGAATTTGGTTCTTCATATACATGACATGAAAGTGAGATGTGTTTACAGATTGGGATTCAATTGCAACCATAGGGTGCGAGCATTATCATATGAACCAAAGGAGAGACTATATGCGCCTACCATGGCTGAGAGGAGATCGATTGTTGATGAGTTGATCAATAGTGAACTAACTAATGTATTCAAAATTTGGAATGGACTTTTCATCACAGACGAAATGTGAGTGCAGAAGTTAAGATTCAAGTATTTGAAGTTGCATGAGGGATAGGGAGCTTCCAAGTCAGATTCTTGAAGCTACGTTGTACACTGGAGTTGTTTGGGAATAGCATTCACTAGAGTGAGGGTTGCTAGTGTTGTTGAGAAACTTACTCAAGATGAGTTTCTCTCACTCCCCTTCTCAATAGTCTTAGGGTTTCAATTGTGTTGTTAATAAATTATGATTGATGTTAAATTGTTGCTGGAAATGTGTTAGAGTGAAGGTTTTTCATTTGGGATTCTTAGGATTTGAACTGGGTGAGATTTTGGGTGATGAATATGTTCAAAAATTGTGTTTCTGCTGTACAGGAGTGCGTAGGTGCAAACTACGCGCAATAGCTACTATCTTTGTGCGCTTAAGTTGTGCCCATGTGCAACTCACATGAATTAGCTACTGTCTTTATGCGCTTAGGTTGCGCCCACGCGCAACTCACGCGCACCTTGCTACCTAAATATTATCTAAATAATTTTAGTCATAATTTTTGATCCGGAACTCCGATTTAGGTATTCTTGAACGCGTTGGTAAGCTAACGCAAAGATCTATAATTATAAATGAATATTGTTGTTTCTCACTACATTTAAAGGGTTATCTTGTTCTAATTCAATAATATGAGTTATGAACATATTCAGATTCATTTTATGCTTGCTCCAATATGATGGTTGCTTGAGTTGAATGTTGAATGATTGTTTATGAACAACTTATGTGTAGCTTATGAAATACAATGTGAATAATATGGTATCTAAATTATTTATGTTTTCCCTTTCTAATGATGATTTAATCAATGATATCATGATTGATTGATAGACTTGAATGATTTCTTATGAACTACTTATGGATTGTCATGAATTATGATGACTATGGAAGAGCACCTTATTGATGTATGCTTGATGTCTATGATGACAGTTACTATAATGTGTATGACTAACCATCGAGATGGAACTACTAACACGATATATTAAGAAGAGCTAACGAATGAGATAGGCGTATTCAGGTTGAGGAGAACCATCGAGATAGGAAAATTGGTTGTTATGTAATTTGCTCTATAATGAGCCTATTGTATTTTTTAAAAGAACCGAGGTTTATGCAATAGAAGTCTACAAGATTTTAATCTCGTGTTTTAAGGATTTCGGTTATTACCATATCATGATATTTTGTTATAAGAGATATAGTAATACGTTTTGAGAAAGTTACAAGATATAGTTTATGAAATGTATTTGTTATTTTAATGGAATTAAAACTATGTCTAAGAGATTTATTTATTCTCATAAATCTTCCAAGTATGTTTCAAATATTGTTATGTATCGATTTCCAAGTACTCGAGTATAGTCTGAGGAATTGGACTTTATGACTCAAGCGACATCCTGAAAAGGATTTCGGGTTTAGTATCCAAAAGGATACTCATAGTTAAGTATCGAGTCAATTTGAGGCTCGAAGTAAATTCACTCGGTCCAAAACGCGTACGCGTGATCTTATATTCATTTTGAAAGTCACTTCTAATCTTTAATGTCGACTAAAAGATTATGGATGTTACAAATCCTAAAGGGTTTGAACTTGTGTTGGGAGAGAGGTTTTAAAGAGGTAGTTTGCATCTCTGACTTGCTAACCGTTGTTACTTATGTGGTTAAGGGGTCACGACACATCACAAGTATCGCAATGAAATTGAGGTTATTCGAAATCTCATGAGAAGGGAATGGAATTGCAGCATTCAACACAATTGCAGGGAAGGAAATAAATGCGCCGATTTACTAACCAAGATGGGAACTGCATCAAGAATGGGTTTGGTGGTTATCCAGTTTATGCACAATCCTATGCAAAGGTTCAAGTCGTAAGACACCTCTGTTTATGCACAATCCTATGGAAGTGTTTGACGTTACTTCTTAAACTACTTTTTAAATTCAAGTGAGGGATTGTTGGAACTCTTGCGTGTGAATTGGAAAAAGCCCCACATTGGATAGGCTGAGCACTTCTATAGTGGAAAAAGCCTATAAAAGGAGAGCTTCTCCTCATTTGCAAATCACACCACTTGACGATAAATCATTCCTCAAGTTTTCTCTCTTCTCCCTAAATTTCTTTCTTCTCTAGAAAGCTTGAAGCATTTCCAAGCTTAGTTTCTAAAGAGTGGTTTTTCATAACCAAAATTTCTTTCTTCTCTAGAAAGCTTGAAGCATTTCCAAGCTTAGTTTCTAAAGAGTGGTTTTTCATAACCATATTGAGGGTATATATCTTAGAGCGAATTTTCACGGTGCAGTGAACTTTCATAGCAGTTTCAACTGGGCTGTTTTATCCTGGGGACGTCGTGGTTGATAGCCTGCTTGCACCTTGGAGCAGTGCCACGAAACGTCTTTAAGAGAGCGACCTAGTCCGCGACTCATCCCAGTAATCTATTCAGCTTGTTCTTGAAACCAGTGTTGTTTGGGGAAAGTTCTGGCTCGGAAAGACTTGGTACTTAAGAGTGTCCATTGTGACTCACCTCTCTTTCCTGGGAACCTACTCGGATTAACATGTATTATTCATCATGGTGATTTGTAGAGCCAAAACATATTCAAATTGGCTTTGTATTAGCATTTGAGAATGTAAATATTGGTTTCTTGTTTATGTATGTTAATGTAGCCAACAACTTTTGTAGAGCCAAAACATATTCAAATTGGCTTATTTGAGAATGGAATATTGGTTTCTTGTTTATGTATGTTACTACTGCCAAGAAGTTTGATACTGTCCTTTTAGGGCTTATTTGCTCATTTGATGGCCAAAGTGAACTTTTCTTATTAGGTTTTTATTTGTAGAAATAAAAAAGATATGGTCAAAAAGTAAAAAAGTCCAAGGTTATTGGCTCATTGGGCTGGCTCGGCGGGCCGATGTTGGGCTGGGCTAGACCAAAAAATATGCTGCCCATTAGAAATTTGGGCTGGCCCGACCTAGCTCATATATGTTGTTTGGCTCTTTGGCCCAACCAGGCCCGTTTGATAGCTCTAGCACTGTGGCATTCAGTTTATACGTTTACTTGTTGGTTTTATGAAATTGGTGGAATAGGTCTATGTTCAAGACTAATTTTGAAAGACCTTATCATGAAGTAATATTGTTCAGCACCAGAGACACCATAAAAACATTATTATGGTTAGATGGAAACCTCCTGATATAGGGTGGATAAGGCTTAATTGCGACAAAGCTTGTAAGCTAGAACTGCGCAAGGCTGGGTGTGGTGGTTTGTTAAGGAACTCCTTTGGCAGATGGGTGAAGGGATTTGTTTGTCGTGTTGGAGAGTGTACAACTCTTCAAGCTGAGATGTGGGGCATGTAGCTCGGCATGCAACTTGCCAAGCGTATGGGATTTACTAATCTAATTATAGAGAGTGATTCCAAGGTTTTGGTGTACTTGATTAATTCAGTCGGTACTAACACAAGAGAGTGATGCAAGTTGATTAAGTGGATGCAATGACTATTGAGCTCGGATTGGCATATCAAAATGATTCACACTTGGAGGGAGGGAAATAGATGCGACGATTGGCTAGCTAATTACAGTTTGCAGTTGAATAGCAATGATATGGTCGAGTTTGAACAACCAACCTCCGAGAGAACTCCAAAAAATTCAGTTTGATGATCGGTAGGGTATGCCTCGGAATGTTAGAGTAGATGATTAGTTTTTTTCCTCTTTTTTAGGTGTATGCCCTCTTTATGTAAAAAAAGGAAATAACCACTTCTTGGACAAAAAAAAGGGAAATAACCACAACTATTTAAAAATCTACTATAGATTTATACAAATTCACCACATATGATTTTACGAATACCCCAATTCTATCTAAAAGACACCTCAAATTTTTTAGGGTAAAAATGTCATTACACTGTATTTCTTGTTTTTTTCTCTTTATTCTTACACTCTCTTTCTTACTTTTCACTTTTCTCTTACACTCTCTTTCTTCCTTTTTTCTCTTTCTTCTTACACTCTCTTTCCTCATTTTCACTTTTCTTTTACACTCTCTTTCTTCCTTTTTTTCTTTTAACTTTACTTTTCCCATAAATAATTATTCTCTTTCTCTTATCACTTCACTTTAATTCTTTGAACTAAATTTCTATTTTTATACAAACACTGCTTTAATTAAAAATTAAAAATTTTGAAGACAAACAAACCTCCTATAAAATTACCAATTTGGATCTCTTATTAACAAGACACATATTTAATTTAAGGGTAAAAGTGTCATTACGCGTTCTTTCTTTCTTTCTTTTTCTTTTTACACTCTCTTTCCTCTTTTTTACTTTTCTCTTACAATTCCTTTTTTTCTTTTTTCTTTTTATTTTACTTTTATTTTTTCTATAAATAACTCTTCTCTTTCTCTTATCACTTCATTTTAGTTTTTTTAACTAAGTTTCTAATTTCTAATTTCTAATCTATTTATACAAATACAAACAAACCTCCTATAAAATTACCAATTTGGATCTCTTATTAACAAGACACATATTTAATTTAAGGGTAAAAGTGTCATTATGCGTTTTTTCTTTCTTTTTCTTTTTATACTCTCTTTACTCCTTTTTACTTTTCTCTTGCACTTTCTTTCTTCCTTTTTTCTTTTTTCTTTTTATTTTACTTTTATTTTTTTCATAAATAATTATTCTCTTTCTCTTATCACTTCATTTTAGTTTTTTTAACTAAATTTCTAATTTCTAATTTCTAAATTTATACAAACACTACTCTACTAAAATTACCTATAAAAATTTAATCTAATATATATTTATACAAACAACCTCCTATGAAATTACCAATTTGGATCTTTAATTCTTTTAACTAAATTTCTAAATTTATACAAAAACTACTTTAATTAAAAAATTTGAACACTACTACTATAAACCTACTATCTAAAAAACAAGAAGACTTAATGACTATTTAAATTAGTAATTAATATTTAAAACAAATATCTCTTATTGATAATCTAATATCTAACTTTTTGGTTAAACCCGGGTATCCACCGCACGGACAGCAGTGACTAATCCCTCGCTCATTGTAGGTGCCTCGAGGGGCAGGACAGCTGGCCTAGAGTTTTAACGCTGATCTAATATCTAACTTTTATTATCTACTATAATCTACTAATCAACTAAAATAATCAATTGAAATTACGAGATAACTGCACTGATAAATAAAAAATACAGGATAACTGCAGTGATATATAAAAAAACACGGGATTAATATTTACCAGTGATATTTATAATTTTTTTTGACAATTTATAATTAATATTTACCATTGATAATTATAATTTTGGAAAACTACTATAAAACTACTATCTAAAAAAACACGTGATAACTGCAATAATCTACTAATCAACTCAAATAATCTAATATAAAAATACGGGATAACTGCAATAATCTACTAATCAACTCAAATAATCAATTGAAACTATGAGATAACTGCAATGATATATAAAAACACACGGGATAACTACACCAATATATAAAAAGACAAAGGATTAATATTTGTCATTGATAATTAAATTTTTGGAAGACTACTATAAACCTACTATCTAAAAAACAATAATATTTAATGACTATTTAAACTACTGATTAATATTTAAAATAAATATTTCTTATTGATACTCTACTATCTCTCTTTTACTATTTACTATAATCTATTAATCAACTAAAATAATTAATTGAAACTACGAGATAACTGCACTGATATATAAAAAAACACGAGATTAATATTTGTCATTGATAATTAATTTTTTTGAAATCTACTACTACAAACCTACTATCTAAAAACTAAGCAGGCTTAATGACTATTTAAATTACTAATTAATATTTAAAAAAATTATTTCTTATTGATAATCTACTATCTAACAAATTTACTATCTACTATAATCTACTATCAACTAAAATAATCAATTGAAACTACCAGATAACTGCACGGATATATAAAAAACACGGGGATAACTGCAGTGATATATAAAAAACACGGGATTAATATTTGTCATTGATAATTATAGTTTTTGAAAACTACTATCTAAAAAAAGAAGAAGGCTTAATGACTATTTAAACTGATTAATATTTAAAACACACACGACAAATATTTGTCACTAATACCTAAAAAAGGACAAATAATTGTTACTGATATATAAAAAACACGGGATAAATATTTGTTATTGATAATCTACTATCTATCTTTCACTATCTACAATAATCTATTAATCAACTCAAATAATCAATTGAAAATATGAGATAACTGCACTGATACATAAAAAAACACTGGACAACTGCACTGGTATATAAAAAAATACGCGAATAATTGCAATGATATATATAAAAACACGGGATAGTTGCACTGATATATAAAAAAACATGGGATAACAACACTGATATATAAAAAAACACTGCATTGATATATAAAAACACACGGGATAAATGCACATATTGTTTTTAAATGATACCTTTACATTTTTAGTTTTAATATTTATCAATTTTTTATTTGAAACTCCTTTTTTATCTAATTTAAATTTTTCTTTATTTTCACGAGGTAATGTTCAGACTATTTAAATACTCTCTAAATTCATTCCTAAAAAGAACACGACAGCACATGTCCGTATGTAAGTCATCATCTATATTTTACAATTGATTTTAGATTAATGAGATTTCAAACTAACGTTTCTATTTGAGGTAATCGTATGACGTAACGCGATCGGCCCGTCCGAATGCACGGGTATAGTACTGGTTAAAATAAAAGAGGACCAAATTTAGAAATCTTAGTTTACCTGTAAAAAATTACCTGTTACTGTTGTCCCTCCCGCGACTCGATCTGCTTCTGTTTCTCTCGCGATTCGACCTGAACTCACCGTCACCGACCCAGAGGAGGAGCTTCTCCCTTCGCTCACGAACACAGAGGCGCAGAACAGAGCTTCCGCTTCTTAATTTTTGGAAACCCCTGGTCAGTTTCATGCTGCTTTAACTTTTAATAATGATGTAGTATCTATCAAATAAAAACTCATTGGAACTCACTGTTGCAGCAACATGTTATAATATCTTATCATAGACCAATTCAATCTAAATAGATCTTATCATAATTCTTATTTAGTGCAATAAGGCACGGGTTAGATTAATTTGTTGCAATTAGATCGAAAGACGTTGCCTTAACAGGTCATATTTAAATTTGTTGAAAAATTTAAAATTTTTATTGATGAACATTGTATTGCTCATTGTGATGATTGTCTTTGCACCTTACTTAGAAATCTCTTTGCAATATAATGCGTAGAAGAAAGTAGGCAACTGTAATCATTGGTTATCTGTAATGATTTATGACCAGTGTGTTAGAGAGAGGAAAAGATTCATTCTATTAAATTGGGATTTATTAATTCTGCATTGTATATCTTCATAAACTCTCACCTCACACATATATTCATTGGCTCTCTCCTCTCTTTTTTTTTACTCTTTTTAAAAAAGAAATTACAGAGTTGGCATTGGAGCTGGAGGCAGCAACAGTGAGATTGTTATTTGCATTCTCACTATCTATCTCCTATTGCTAAAATCCAATTTGAGTTTGGCACAAACAAACAATGAAATTTGAGGATCTGACCGTGCACGTGGAGATGCTGCGTCCCTTCAACGATTAGTGATTACAGCCAGCCTTCAACGATGTAGATGCAAATCTAGTAAAACTTTTCATTTCCAAGTCACTATGGTTAAAATAGGGTTGAGTTTTAGGAGATTCGGAACATTATTGGTGGTGGCTTTCATAATCTTTCCATTTTTAGTCACTCTTACTCTAGTACACCCAAACTCAGTCTTTGATCTTGTTGAGAGTTTTACCAAGATCAATGTCTTAGCTGGAAGGGGCCAGAATGCTAGTACTACCACTGCCTTGAAACAAGAAGCTCAAAATATTGAAGTTAAAGCTGCGGGAGGAATCGACGACAATCAGAATATTACAGGGTCAGCGGTAGGTGAGGTCATTATTTAGAACCTTCTCCTCTTATTATCAGTGAATGAAAAACTCTTTTTCTTTCTTTCTGAATTCTGATCCAATATCTTTAATTCATATCACTAGTTACTTAATCTCTAACTTGTATGTTGGATAAGGTGTTGTTGGGACAAAAAGATCAAAGTAGTGTCCCTGGGGTCTTCCAAGAGCCAGCTCCGACACAAACCATCTCTGCTACTGGTAATACACTTGTCTTGATTGCAGCTTAATTTTAGTCTATTTTATATCTTGGATTCTTGGTATGCCTACTTAGTGGTTCATTTTATTATTTCTAGTACACACCACAATAGGGATAAGTATAGTTCAGTTTAAAGGAGGCAAGGGGTTTATAAAAATGCCTCATTTGGTTCTAAGATTGAGGAGATTCCAAGGGGAGAAGAAATTATTCAAAGTTTATTATAGACTCTGCCAACTAAATTGTCCTTCATTATATTTGTTAATTGCAAAATTACTCTAATATATTATCCTTAACAACCTTAACCTCTATTATTAGTACTACTTCAAGTTTCTCTATTGTCATGTCATGCAAGCCTCAGCTAGAGCTACCATAACTTGGGTGAAATCAACATTGCAATCTAGAGCTAAATCTTTTAGATAATTGTGTATGAAAATCATAGCTATTTTATTTTCACGTCTACAGGTCCAGAGAATCATTCACCTGATGACCAAAAGAATGATCCATCCCTATCTACTACAACTAGCATGGCTAATAATGACCCACTCCTTGATGGACTTCTAGTCTCCACATTTGATAAAGCATCATGCTTAAGTAGGTATCAATTTCACCTATACCGCAAAGCTTCCCCTTTTAAACCTTCTGCATATCTGGTATCGAAGCTACGAAAGTATGAACAACTTCATAAAAGTTGTGGACCTCATACCGAATCCTATATCAAAATCACGAGAAAGGGTGCAAAGTTTAGCAAAAAAGATGCAGGTACAAAGTGCAAATACCTTGTCTGGACAGCTTCCAATGGCTTAGGAAACAGAATGCTAACCTTGGCTTCAGCATTTCTTTATGCTATCCTCACAGACCGAGTTCTACTTGTCAAATTTGGGCCTGACATGTTTGGTCTCTTTTGCGAGCCATTTTCCGATTCCTCATGGTTGTTGCCCAGGAACTTTCTTTATTGGAAAGATCAGAAACATATTGGAACATATGAAGACATGCTAATGAATAGCAAGAAAAACAGCACAAAGGAGCTTTTGCCACAATTCATTGTTCTTAATCTACAACACAGCCATGACGGTCATAACAACTTTTTTCATTGTGATCATAGTCTAGGTCTTCTCCAGAAAGTTCCCACCCTAATTTTGCGGTCGGATCAATATTTTGTCCCTTCTCTTTTTATGATTCCATCGTTTAGACAAGAACTAAGCAGAATGTTCCCTGAGAAAGACACTGTTTTCCACCATTTGGGGCGTTACCTTTTTCACCCATCGAATGAGGCATGGGAACTAATTAGCAAATTCTACAAGGCGCACTTAGCCGAGGCAAATGAGAGAATTGGCCTGCAGATTAGAGTATATAACACTCACAAAACACCACATCAAACCATTATCAATGAAATTATAGCCTGCAGCCTTCAGCATAAGTTGCTACCTGAATTCGATGTGCAAAAGACAACAACTTCTCTTTTGAAGAAGCAGACATCAAAAGCTGTGCTAGTGGCATCTCTATATTCAGAATATGGTGAGAAGCTGAGGACTATGTATAAGGAACATGCAACTATGACCAGAGAAGTAATAAAAGTTTATCAGCCTAGTCACGAAGGGCGTCAAAAATCAAACAACGACACACACAACATTAAAGCATGGAGTGAAATATATTTACTGAGTTTGTGTGATGTATTGATTACAAGTCCAAAGTCTACTTTTGGGTATGTTGCTCATAGTCTTGGAGGTCTGAAGCCATGGATTCTGCGTCGGCCGTATGGGGAAGCCGTCCCAAATCCACCTTGTCAACGAGCCAAATCGATGGATCCGTGTTTCCATTATCCCCCCAAGTATGACTGTAGGGCCAACAAGACAATCGATTATACTTCTCTTTTTCATGACATGAAGCATTGTGAAGATAAAAATGGTGGGTTGAGGCTGGTTAATGTTAATCGCAAGGTAACAAACTAACTATTTCCACCAACACTGAACCATTGGTCCTTGTTTGCTCCAATATTTCACCACTTAAATTTATCCTTCTTTGTTTGATGGTATTAGTAGTCCTCAAGCACAGTGAAAAAGCATTCGTGTTCCCGGTTTTGAGATTTCTTCCAATATTTAGTTGTCTGGTTTAGTAGAATGAACTTTATTGGATCTAGAAGGCAACCACTAGGTCTTTTGCATAGATCTTCAAGATCTTAGGTTTACTTGTTGCTTAGGTTATGTCTGTCTATGTATAGAATATGTTTTTGAGTTTGCTTGTTGTCTTAGTTTTGTTCCCTTGTCATTGGTATGTAATTTTCTTGAGACACCCTTGTTAGTATTGTCTGCTTGAATCACCTAAGCACATGTCACCAATAATATTTTCCCTTACTTTCTTCTAATGACAAACACTTGACAGTAGTTATGGTTGTGGAACTTCACATGTGAATGTTAATTGTCTTAACAGTTTTTTAATAGTTGTATTATCTTATGATTGTTTTGGCTCTATTTTAGACACTAGTTCACTTGATGATGCTTTCAATTTGGAAGCAATACAAGATGCATGAATAGTTGAATACTTAGGCTTATAACATGCTGCTGCAGCAGTTAGTTCCCATATGTCTCTATTTGATACTCCCTCCGTTTTCATTTATAAGCAAGAACATCTATTTTTTCATCTTACTAAATATAAGCAAGTCAAAGTTTTTTTTTATACTCCCTCCAATTTATTCAATTTTGTACAATGATTTCAGTTTTTTATTCCTGTGCAACTTTTTGCTCTGTCATTTTAATATAATATCTAAGTATTTAACATATTTCAATTTGACCTTAATGTGAACAAAGCCAGGACTTGGACTAATTTTATTCAGAGTCCAGCTATAGAGTCACTAAAAAAATGATTATCTAGTTGTAAGTTTGGAATCATGTTTGAATTTATGTTTGGCATTAGTCTGTCTACTCCATCCAGTTTCCTGATATGAAATGCAAGCTTGGCAATTTTTATTCATTAGAATAGACACTTCACCAAACTGGGACATTATTTCACCATTCTAAACTCTATGAAATTGTTCTATGATATGATGTGGACATACATATCGTTTTTTCTTCTTGTCGTGAATTAATTAATTTTCTTACTTTATCTGATGATTTTATTTCCACAAACTAAAGAAAATTCATCCAAGGAGAAATCTAATGACATAGTGTAATAGTTATTACTTTTAACAAATTTCTTAATTAAAAATTGAGTTTAATTTATGTACACATACACTTAAGAACAATTCATAAAATGGTTGACATATAAGGTGGTTATCAATTGGCTAACTTTTTTTAATGATGTGTCAATTTATAATTGGTAGATAGTGTAGCACTTATACTCTTATTGCGTATATAAATTAAATTCACAAAAATTATCAGCATAGTTCCAGAGAGTGAGAAAAATCAATTTATTTTGACAAATGAGAAAAATCAGTTATGTGCGGCAAAAGGTATTTTACTATTTTTACTTAGGTCCTTAATCTAATATCTATTTATCGATTTATACAAACAAACCTCCTATGAAATTATCAATTTGGATTTCTTATTAACAAGACACATATCTAATTTAAAGGTAAAAATGTCATTACCCTCTCTTTCTTTCTTTTTCTTCTTACACTCTTTCTTCCTTTTTTTTTATTACTTTTTCCATAAACAATTCTTCTCTTTATCTTATCACTTCACTTTAGTTTTTTTAACTAAATTTCTAAATTTATACAAACACTACTCTACTAAAATTACCTATAAAAATGTAAATGAGTCACACTAAAAAAAATCACCTTTTTGGAAAAATTTATCACCTTAAAATTTTAATTTTTCTCTCTGAAATCTGTTGACACTCTTATTGATAATCTACTATCTATTTTTTACTATCTACTATAATCTACTAATCAACTAAAATAATCAATTGAAACTACGAGATAACTGTAATGATATATAAAAAAACACGAGATAACTGCACAGATATATAAAAAAACACAGGATTAATATTTGTCATTAATAATTAAAATTTTTGAAGACTACTATAAACCTACTATCTAAAAAACAAAAAGATTTAATGACCATTTAAACTACTGATTAATATTTAAAACAAATCTTTCTTATTAATAATTTACTATCTCTCTTTTACTATCAACTATAATCAACTAATCAACTAAAATAGTCAATTGAAACTACGAGATAACTGCACAGATATATAAAAAAACACGAGATTAATATTTGTCATTGATAATTAATTTTTTTGACACTACTACTACAAACCTATTATCTAAAAAACCAGAGGACTTAATGACTATTTAAACTACTCATTAATATTTAAAACAAATATTTCTTATTGATAATCTACTATCTAACTTTTACTATCTACTATAATCTATTAATCAACTAAAAGAATCAATTGAAACTACGAGATAACTGCACTGATATATAAAAAAACACGAGATAACTACAATGATATATAAAAAAACACGGAATTAATATTTGTCATTGATAATTATAATTTTTGAAGACTACTATAAACTTACTATCTAAAAAAACAAGAAGGCTTAATGACTATAACTGATTAATATTTAAAACACACGTGACAAATATTTGTCACTAATACCTAAAAAAGGACAAATAATTGTCACTGATATATAAAAAACACGGGATAAATATTTTGTTATTGATAATCTACTATCTATCTTTTACTATCTACTATAATCTACTAATCAACTCAAATAATCAATTGAAACTATGAGATAACTGCACTGATACATAAAAAAACACGGGATAACTGCACTGATATATAAAAAAATACGGGGATAACTGTAATGATATATATAAAAACACGAGATAGCTGCACTAATATATAAAAAAGTACGGGATAACAACACTGATATATAAAAAACACTGCACTGATATATAAAAAAAACACGGGATAAATACAAAGATTGTTTTTAAATGATACTTTTACATTTTAGATTTTAATATTTATCTATTTTTTATTTGAAACTCCTATTTTATCTACTTTAAATTTGTCTTTATTTTCATAGGGTAATGTTCAGACTATTTAAATACTGTATAAGTTGATTCATAAAAAGAACACGACAGCACCCGTGCGTATGCACGAGTATTCTACTAGTTAGAAATAAATAACAACTCTGTTTGTTTGATAAAAAAAGTAACAACCCTGTCATTTTATTAATCAAAATCATTAATAAATTGGTTGGGTCAAGTCATTTTAATGACTAGACATGTAGTTAACCCGGATTAACCCGGTCGAGTTAGCATCATCCCGGTGACATGTGACCCAGGACAGGGTCTTGCACCCTTTTAGAAAAAGTTAAAAAAATGTCCAAAATTACATCGTTATGGATCTTATGATTATGGATTTGATAATTTGAACTCTTGAATTTGAAGAATGAGTTGGTGAATTATGTTTTTTCCCGATAAAAGAATTGTATTAAAGAGGAGTACTAGGGGTACTCCAACCCAATACAAGAGAAGCTAGACAACAGAATTAAAACAGGACAATGGGTTAGTCCACCATTGGGTTATGGAACAAATACAATTCCCACTTGCCTTACCTACAAACCAACCCCAAGATGTATGTTCAATACAATTAACAAGAGAAGCAGTATTGGTTATAGAATCTCTAAACACTCGGCGATTGTGTTCTAGCTAAATAGACCATATAGTAGCTAACCAAATCAAAAATTTAAACTTCCTACAATGTATTCCAATGAGAGTTTCGCCAAACCACCAGAAATGTTGTAATCCTTCAAACTCCACCTCTGGATGCTTTCCAATCCAATCAAAGACCTGCTACCAAATTGCAAGAGAGAAGGGAGATGCAAAAAACAAATGTTGTGTTCACTCTTGATGATGGTTGTACATAGGACAACATTGAGAAGGTAACATCACCCCGTTTGATTGTTAAATTATCCCTAGTTGGTAGTTTATCAATCAAAAGGCGCCACCCAAAAATGCAAACTTTGGATGGTACCTGTGTCTTCCAAAGACCTGTCAATCCAACACTGAGATCATCCGCCTGATTATGTACCTGTATATCAGTCAAAAGATAGTCATAACAAGAACTAACTGAAAATATATTTCCTTTAGTTCCAATCCACCTCCAAGCATCTTTAGAGTCTCTCTAACTAGTTGGACTTCACACAATATATGTGAAACAAAACTGCATCAGCAGCTTCATTTTCATCCAAATGATGGTCCCAAGACAACCAGCCACATTGGCCATTCACCCACGCTCTCATCTCTTGAACCTTCACGTGTTGTTGATTAGCCGAAATGGCATAAAGATCCGGAAAGGCTGCCCGCAACACCGAATTCCCAATCCACTTTTGATTCCAAAAACTAATATGAGAACCATTACCAACCACACAATTTATCGAAGACAAGAAAAAATTCTGCTCCCTATTCAAATCATCCCCCAACATAATTAAATTCCTCCACGATAAAGAATCTTTCTTACCCTATACTCTATTCAAATTACAAATATGTTCGGCTCTAATTATGTTAATATTGTGTTGATTTATTATTTTTGAGATTTTTAAAATATGGTAAAAAAATTGATGACTTTGTGATGTATGAATTTATCAATGTCATGCTTATTTTTTATTATTTTTTAGTAGTATCTGGGTCATGTGGTCCAACCTCTGACCTGTCGGTCCGACCACTAACCAGGCCAATGATCGAGTTAGGTTTAATAAGTATGGATGTAATGTTTATGAGAAACTACCCAATACAGATTTTCATTTGAAGCAACTGTAAATTTTAGTAGATTTTCATTTTAGTAGAACTTCTAAAAAAGATTATTCTTATTAAAAAAAAGTGATTATATTTCAAAACACATTGTAATAAATGGGCTCCAAAATCAATACTGCTAATTTATTCGTTATCACTATTTATCTATTAACTTATTTTTACCAATTAGGGTGTGTTTAGATAGGGTAGTTTTAGAGGGTATTTTTGAACTACAATATTTCAATTCTCCCAAAAAATTACACTACATTCTAAAAATACTCTATCCAAACACACCCTTACTGTCTAAGAATTGCCAATAGAGATGAAGTTGGTTTTAATTTTCTAGAGATTTATGCGCACGTTTTTAATCCAAGTTTTGTGTCATTTATCCATCATTTGCATCTAATCTAGGATTTAGAGTAAGTACTAAGTACAAATCAAACCCATTTAATTCTAACGCTGTCATGGGCTGCCTATCCATTGTCAAAAAAAATGCACTGCCTATCCTTCCACTTTAATTGTTGTCTCACTTTCGAAAGGAAAATATACATCATTTATCTCTTGCTTCCCCTAAAATTACTTACAAACTTCAACTTAAAAACGTTTAAAAAGCCTTTACTCATTGCATGGTGGCGAAAATTAACAAAGGATAGTAAGTACTCTACACATTAGTTAATTAATTAATGAAAGCTCACAATAATGAACTTACAGATCCTAACAAGTTTATTTATTTATCTCGTACAAAAAAAAAACTTATTCTTTTGCCTTTCTTTGTCTTTTGTAGAAGCACTTCAACATCAAAACAGCTGCTCGGGTCACAGCAAATTCAAAGCCAAAACAATGCACACGCGCGTCTCCTGAGTTAAAAAGAAATGAGAGAATAGGGACCGCGATTGCCTGCAGTCGAAATCGACTGCAGCAGTTACTTTCCATAAAAACCATTAGATCTATTTTGGCTAAATTATAGTTTTGGTCCCTCTATTTTCAAAAATTCAGACATTTGGTCCCCCAATTTTAAAAAATCAAATGTGTGTGACATTATAATTGTAGTCCTTCTAAATATATCCAAATTTCAAAAACATATTTTTAATATGTTTTCTAGATGCATCTAATATGGATCCTCTCAAAAAAATTCAAAGGTGGACATTTACAACTTTTATTAAAAAATGAATTTTATAATAATAAAAAATAGAAAATAAAAAAATATGTTATTAAAACTTATTAAAAATGCTTAAGGTCCACCTTTAGAACATTTTTGAGAGGTCCATATTAGATGTTTTCCAGTATTTTTGGTTAGGTCTCTGTCAAACAAATAAATTGAGATGTGTGAGGGAAAATGACTCGAATTGAGATACCGAGTTCGTCAGTTGATAGGTTTACACTGCCCCAATCTACATGCTCTTTTGGAGAAGGGGGAATGACGAAGGAGGGAATCTGAACGAACAACCAAACGAATCATGGATTTTCGGTGATCGTCCGATCGAATTCAAGGCACAAAGCAGTTGAACAAAACACGAAAATCACGCCCACAGAGGGGAGAACATCGCGAGTCCCTCAATCAATCCGAATCAAGCATTTTCGTAAATAAAACAAAATAAAAGTTAAAAGGCGAACCCGAGGAACCCACGGAAATCAACCCCTAGAGGGACGGAACATCACGAGTTTCCCAAATGCAGGGATAAAAATAAGGCTTTAAATTGTTGAAAAGATAAAAGAGACGACCATTGCACTCGGTTGTCGAAAAAAGTAATTGCATTGAATTGATAAAGGGGCTTGGCTCAAACATACATTCTTCACCGCTGTAGCTAGAGATCATGTGTGATCGAATGTGTTAGGGGAAATGGGTTACTAGATGATATGAAATCGCCCTGAGTACATCGATTGAACTATTATTTATAGACTACAGTGTGCTAACTGCTACGTTGCATGCCTTGGACACTTGTCCTTATTGAAAGCAGATAAAATATAAAACTAACTAATGACCGGAAATGATGGATGCCACATGTCTTCTGGCGTCTTGGATCCTTTACACCTGTCCTTGTGCTTCGAGCCCACTCGAGACAACTGCCTCAACTATCTTGTCTCTTCGCATGTAGCGCATGGAACTTCGAGTCTTGCCTTCGAGAACTCCCTGTCTTTTGGAGAAATGGCCTTCGAGCGTGTATTTTCTTCTAGCATTCGGGATTGGCTTCCAAAGTCCTTTCGAACATAAATATGGACTCTCGAACCACTTCCTTTTCGAGCATAACTCCTTTTAGCAATTTTCGAACTTCTCTTTAAATGCTTTGCTAATGTGTCATTACAGCTAATTTCAAATCCAAAATTTGACCGTAACAGATGCACTCATGTTTTCTTTTAGTAATTTGTAGAATTAAACAACTAATAAAAAACACGTTTGAAGACCGAAGTAACTTACAAAAGTTACATTCAAAGTCAAAGACGAATCTAATTCAAGAAATGCATAATCAAGGATATTTTTGGAATTTTAACACATCTAATCTAATCTAAGAATTATAATAACAACTTCTTATAGCCTAAAATAACTGTTTATCCAAAAGAAATCCTCCTTGTATTATTCGCGAGTGAGAACCACGCGTCACATCAAGAGTAATGAAACAACAAATATCAAGATTCTATCTTGTAAGAAAATAAAAGTGTAGTACTAGTATAGTAGGAAAAAATAAAAAAAGAAACCATGTTTGTATTGTGCTTACTTTACCCACTACAAATCATTGGCGAATGTGTACAAACTACATACACACTCACAAATACAGATCCATTACCTCTTTTACCTGCTCCTCCAGTTGTACTTCTGTTCTTCTACAACTACAACAACAATATTTGGCGCATTTTTGCATCTTACAACAACAACCACCAAACCCTAAAAAACCATTATCCTTTTTTCTTTCCTTCATTGCTTTTGCTTAACCTTTCCTTTTTCTTTTCTTTTAAATAAATTTTCTTTCTTTTTTTGTTACTGGACCAGCTTCAACAATAGTATTAATCATGGCAATCATTTTCTCCCCCTGAACACTTTCTCTCTCTCTCTCTCTCTCTCTCTCTCTTCCTTCTTCTCTTTCCAGATCCTGCTATTTCTTTTCAAGAAACTTCTTTCTTTGTAGTTTCCATAACAATTTTGTTGAAAAGAGAGAGAAATAGAACACCCATCTAACTAAAGTTTTCAGCTTTAGATCTGGAAGAGTTTAATTTGTTTGAAGAAATGAAGACACTCTATGTCTCTTAGTCTTCTTTCATATGAAAGTTTCTTGTTTTCTTCTTTGACTTTACTTGTGAGTGAAAGAGGGACTCAGATTGTGTTAATAATGCTGGCTATTGGGAGTCCTACCACTTGTTTCCGTACAAATACTACTTGCACTGCTTTGCTCAGAGAACTTGAGGTTTTTCTCTCTCTTTGCTTTCTTCTTCTTCTTCTCTGACTTCACTTTTTGTTCAGACAAGTTTTGGTGTTTCATAGTGTTGGTTTTGTTCTTCTTGATGAAATAATGATTTGGTTATGATATGGACTCTTTTTCTTCTTCTTCTTTGTTATTCTCTACCCAATGATGTCTTGTTTCTACTATGGTCAACTTTTTGTCTGTTTTAAAAGGGAAAGCACTTATGGGGTTTTTTGTATGTTATTTTAATGTAGGGGGCAAAGGGGCTTTGTTTTTGTTCTTGAGAAGATTACTAAGTTGAAAAAGTCCTTTTTTTCTTTAGTTTAAGTTTCCTTTGTTTTTGGTGTAAACTTTTTATGTGGTTGATTTTCTGGTAAATGGGTTACTGCAAAATTTAAAATTTCTAATGGTTGATTGGTTTTCTTAACAAATTTTGTAAGTTAACAATTCAGGGGGTTTTGTCTTTGTTCTTTAGATTACTACCTGAGTTGAAAAAGTTCCTTTTTCCTTGTTTTTAGTGTAATATTTCAGGTGGTTGATTTTCTGGCTCATGGTTACTGCAAATTTTAAAATTTTCCAGTGGTTTGATTGGTTTTCTTTCTTAACAAATATTGGAAATTACCAATTCAGTACTTGTTATGGGGTTTTAGGGTGGCTATGGTTTGGTTGCTAATAGGTTGAAAAGCCTTGTTTCCTAATAATGTTATTGATTTGCTTCTTTGTGTTTAGCTGAAAAAGAGAAAAGCAAATAGTAAAAAGAAGGTTTAAAAAAATGTTTTTACAACAAGTTCCTTTATATTTTCTTTTTTACTTTCTTCTTTATTTGTTACTTTCTTGGGTTGACAGAAGTTCCTATTTTGTGTGCAGCAAATATGGAACGATATTGGGGAGAGCGAGAAGGACAAAGATCGTATGTTGATGGAATTGGAGAGGGAATGCTTAGAAGTTTACAGGAGAAAGGTTGATGAGGCTGCCAACACTAAAGCACGCTTTCATCAAACCGTTGCAGCCAAGGAAGCTGAGCTTGCAACACTAGTCGCTGCACTTGGCGAACATGATGTTCATTCTCCGGTAAAATTAACAACTTGCTTGTATTCAGTATTAAAAAAAATCAATTTCATGCCTGGTATCTCAGTAGTTGGATTTCACAAAGTAAAACTGTTGTGAGATTTTGAGATAGTCAAGTAGTTAGATTGGACTATTGAAGCAATAAAAATATTCCTACCTATGTATGGAATTGTTGTAAAAGGGAGGACCCCACAGGAGCTAGCTAGAAAGATACTACCTCCGGTCCACTTTATAAGAGACAATGCACTTTTTGGTTTATTGAATAACTGATATATCTTGTCTATAATATGTATCTGGTCTATAATATAGACCAGATATATCAGTTATTGAATGAACCAAAAGCTGCCTTGTCTCTTATAAAGTGGTGGACTGGAGGTAGTATAATATAACTCTGAATTAACTTTTTGATCTTTGAGTGTACTTGAGACGATAAAGGATGTGTATGATATGGCTTTCTGATTTATTTGTTTTTGAATTTTATAGATTAAGACGGAAAAGAGATCGACATCCCTGAAGGAGAAGCTTGCATCTGTTGCACCACTGGTTGAAGAATTGAAGAAGAAAAAAGATGAAAGGTTAAAACAATTTGAAGATATAAAAGCTCAAATAGAAAAGATAAGTGGAGAAATTTTCGGAATCCATCCTGTCAATGATGCTGGGAGCAATGATGCTGTGAACAGCACAGCAGTTGTTGTAGATGAACAAGACTTGTCCCTTAGAAGACTTAATGAATTTCAAACACATCTTCGTACTCTTCAAAAAGAAAAGGTGTGTAATTTTGTATTGTGATATAAATATAAATTGACCCTTTGACATCTCTCATGGCTTTCTTGTGAGAAAATAACATTCTCCGAGTAATTTCTGTATGTTTTTCCAGTCAGATCGCCTTCAAAATGTCTTGCAATGTGTGAATGAGGTGCATTCTCTATGTGGTGTTCTTGGATTGGATTTTGGTCAAACAGTGGGTGATGTGCATCCGAGCTTGCATGGGACTCAAGTTGAACAAGCGACTAATATTAGCAACAGCACATTGGAAGGTCTACAGCAGACCATTCTCAAGTTAAAAGCAGAAAGGAAAGCTAGAATCCAGAAGGTGATTGCTTCTAGTTTGTTGTACTTGTAATTTCCCCCTTGCTTTACCCTGGCCTGATATTTAATGTATACTTTTTTGATAATGCAGCTGAAGGATATTGTTTTTAACCTATTTGAACTCTGGAATTTGATGGACTCATCGAAAGAAGAGAGAAACTGTTTTCATAGGATTACTTCTATAGTTGGCACATCAGAATCAGAAATCACCGAACGAGGTGTTCTTTCACCAGAGATGATAGAAAAGGTTTCAAAGCTACTTTCTGTTCCCTCGCAACTTATTTTTCTTTCATTTTCATTTTTCGTTCTATATATATGAAGAACCTAGACTGAAAAGTCCTTTTGCATGCAGGCTTCAGCAGAAGTGGAAAGGCTTTCGAAACTAAAAGCAAGCAGAATGAAAGAACTTGTTTTTAAGAAGAGGATAGAATTAGAAGAAATATGTAGACTGACTCATATTGAACCTGATACAAGTACTGCTGCTGAGAAAGCTAGTGCATTAATAGACTCTGGTTTGTTCCCTGTTGCATTAATAGATTCTTAGTCACTAATATGAGTTTGGTTTCTTTTCAGATTTACTTAGAAAGGGTCTGTGATACTATTGAGCTCTACTGTTTTTGTTACAGGTTTGGTTGATCCTTCTGAACTACTAGCTAACATTGAAGCACAAATAGTGAAGGCAAAAGATGAAGCTATGAGCAGAAAAGATGTAACAGATAGGATTGATAAGTGGCTTTCTGCGTGTGAAGAGGAGAATTGGCTTGACGAATATAGTCAAGTAAGTTGCAAATTCTCCTATAGTACTCCCTCTGGTCGTATAAACATTTATGGGTAAATTCAGTTATTAGTCTGCATTGTTTCTTATAAAGTGGACCGGAGGTGGTATAAACATTTTTGGGTAGATTATTTAGCTTGTTCTGTAAATTAATCTGAGGAATTTCAGGATGACAATCGGTACAGTGCTGGGCGGGGTGCTCACATTAATCTTAAACGTGCAGAACGAGCTAGAGTAACTGTAACCAAAATTCCAGGTACTGCTTTCATGAATACCTACTTGTTTGTGGACATTGCCATTTGGACCTCTGATGATGACAGAATGTCCTCTTTCCAGCTATGGTTGACAATCTTATACACAAAACATTAGCCTGGGAAGATGAAAAGAAGACTTGTTTTCTATATGACGGGGTGAGCATCGAATTTGTGTAAATAGTTCCCGCTGTGATTACCTTCATTAAGTTATTTTTAGCCGGTGTTTAATTGTCGATATCATTTGTAGGTACGTTTGGTGCAAATATTGGAAGATTATAAACTGACCCGACTACATAGAGAAGAAGAGAAGCGACGGCAGAAGGTAAATTCCCTTTCTTATCCTCATTTGAAATGATCATTTTTGTTTGTCCACAAATTGATCTTTGAATATAATTCTTGGTAACCTACTTATGTATTTGATACCATTGTAATACTAATAATCAACTTATATTTTTTTTATCTCTTAGGACCAAAAGAAGTTGCAAGATCTACTCCTTAATCAAAAGGAAGCCATGTATGGCTCTAGACCTAGTCCAAGAAAAAGTAACAGCTTTAGAAAGACAAATGGATATCGTGCAAATGGCAATGGAAACGGCTATGGCAATGGCAATGGCAATGGATCTATGCCTCCTACACCGCGTCGTAACTCTGTAAGCGGTGGAACATCTGAACTACATACACCGCGTTCCTACTCTGGCCGTCATAACGGATATTTTAACGAAACAAGGAGATTGTCTACTGCACCTTTGAACTTTGTGGCTATATCTAAGGAAGATACAATGTCATATGCTTCACTATGTGGTTCAGAGCCTGAGTCCCCTCCCCAAGTTTAAATTTTAAAAAATGGTAAGTTGTGGTTCCAATTTCTAGTTGTTAAAATATGGTTCTTTCCAATGTTTTTAAAATCGGACTGGACATCGAACCAGTGAGACCTTCAGGTCTCAATTGCATTAAACCGCTGAAACTGGGATGAAACTGTGGTCGAACGGCTTAGAATAATTGAACTGTAGACGGTGTCGGTTCATGGTTTAACTGGATGAGTTGCTTGGGTGGTTTGGTATTTGAAACACTGGTTATTTAGTAAATAGTAATGTTTATTTCTGATAATTAATATATTTTCACACTTGTGCAGGAATAGGCTAATATTTTCTTGGGCAGTGATAACTTGTGAATATGAGATGGATTGTACACTAGTATTTGGTTGTAATAAGCTCTGAGATATACGTGGACAGTGATAACTGACATTTGAAGACAGCAAATTAGGATGTTCATGCTTTGAAGAAAGAAAACTGGTAGGGACAGTTAAGGAATTTCATTGTAGCGCAAAGATCATATAGTGCTTGACACCATGAATGTTGTGGGGTTTTGTTTGTTTCCTTGTGTTTCAGATGTATATATATGTTTTCAGTGTGATGGTTATCATTTCATGTGGTAGTAGTAACTAAAGATTATTTTGATTTATAATTGTAGGAAAGTTCATGCTCTACATATATACATACATTGTTAGTTGTATGTGATAATCAAAGTTTAAATGTTGTACTTGTAGATTACTGATTAAGCACGGCAACTCTTAATTGATTAGTGAGCTTTTTATGAATAATGAATATGGATTATCGTGGTTGGTTTTAAATGATTAAGATTGTTGATGTATGTAGATTAATGAGTTGGCCTTATTAGTTGCATGGTCATGTCGAGTCGACTTTGAAGCATTGGATACCTTTTGTCTGGATCTGGAAAGGCAATCATGGAATCAATGAAATGTAGAACTTAAAAGTATGGATCATGTGATTCTTTTGAAATGGAAATTAAATAATGAAAATGATAACAAGTTGATAATTAAATAAACCAGTTGGTAATCACTAATGAAAAAAAAAAGAGATAAGTCCTAACCAGTTAGTTTTTTATTCTTGTTTATCAAGATTTTTTACTAATTTCAAGAGCGAATCAACTCCTATCCTCAATGTAATGACCTCTTTAGTGGGTGATCTGTAAGTACTTTTATAAGCACTCAAAGAGTCGTGAGGTTTGTCTTGACCCTGGTGAGCCACTGGAGCCCAACTCACCTAAATTTTTTGTAATAAAAAAAAAGATCGTTTACTAATTATATTGCACCTTACAATATGGGTTCTTAGGACTTTTGTAGTTGTTTGAAAAGATTTTTATACCTACAACTACTTAGTCGAAAAGCTGTAATGAAAGTTTGGTAAATGATATAATTCGGCTGGTTCTATTCAATCCCTATATTGGCTATTCATACACCATCTAATTAGCAATTTACCAAATAACCCTTACCCTTACTCATCTCAAAATCAGGAAAAATTGGGCAAAATGGTCTATAGTAAACTCAAATCACAATAGTTCACGTAAATTGAGTTCACGATAACATTTGTGAACTCAGTTCACTATAGGTTTTGTGTTTCAGTTTTACAGGCCTATAGTGAACTGCGTTCACGATAGTTCCAGTGAATTCAGTTTACGTGAACAACAGTGAACTGAGTTGACTATATGCCTATAAAACTGAAACCCAGAACATATAGTCAACTGAGTTGTTGTGAACCCAATTTACTTGAACCATCATGAACTAAGTTCACTATAGGTTATGGATTTTATAGGCCTATAGTGAACTTAGTTCATTATAGTGCAAAACCAAAATTTGCACTAGTGTGAACTGAGTTCACAAGTGACACGAGGAACGCGAAAGAACTTAAAATGCTATTAACAGCCAAAATGGTTACATAGTATTACTTATGCAATGGGGAAACAATGTGACATTTGATGATTTTCTTTGAGTTTGGGTGAAGATTACACCAAGGGAGACACTCGAGAAATGTAGAGAGAAGAGGGAAGAAAGGGTTTATAATGGAATTTTAGGGGTGGAGACATTTTTGTCAATATTTTTTTTTTTAACATTTAGGAGTGTAGATAGTCAATATGAGACTGGAAATTTCAAGCATATAATTAAAGGGAATGAGAGAAATCAATTGGGAATTGGCCATGTCTAGGGTTTGGTTATATTTTGATTCAAGTTTGTTCAAGTGAGCTAAAACAACTTAACAATTAATTATTTGGAGTTGGAACTTCGGTTTGGTAATGCATTTTTTAAAATGCATTGCATATTTATGATATGCATTTTCAAAAAGGTTCAGCATAAAGTATGCATTTGCATATAATATTGTATCAATGTTTTGAAAACTGGACCATATATCATGGCTCAACTGCTTTAAACTGCTTCAGCTAGAATGAAATTGGGATCGACTGTTGAAATAATTAAACCGTAGATAGTGTTGGTTCATTGTTTAACTCGTTGAACTGTTAGGTTGGTTCAATTTTTTAAACATTGTATTGTATACTAACAAACAATGCTGTGAATAATGCTATTTAATACTAGCCTTGTAGTAATGTCCATTATCTTCAGGTTGAAGCAGAAAATGAATTTTAGCCCAACTCGCCTAGACCAGCTTATTATTTTAGCTGGGACAATGTTAATAACCCCTCCCTTATTTAATCTCCACCCCCCATAAAACTCTAAAACTGCCCCTACTAAATTAACCCTTCCCCTTCCTAACCCACTCTTATCAGTTATCACCTCTCCCCCTAATCCTCACTTTTCTCTTTCACTCTCATTCCCACCTCCCTCCCTCTCTTTTACTCCACCACATTCATCTCTCTTTCAAGCATCTCCATCTTTCCCTTTTTCATAGTTAAGTATTAGTGGCTAGTAATTAGTTAGGGGTGGAGGAATGTTAGTTTTCAATATTTGAACCCTGGACCTCCTTGCAACTTCTTCATGTCCCTTATCTCGCCAATTGAGCTACCATCTTTCCACTACAAGAATAATTGGAATTTCCGGCCAGTACTTTCTGGTGGATTAGTGTCCACCGGAAGATTTCCGGCAGATTTTAGGAATTACTGGCGGATTTTATCCGCCGGAACATTACCGGCAGATTTGTGGGATTTTCTGGCGGATTTGTTTCCTCCGAAAAATTTCCGGCTGATTATTAGGTATTTCCGGCGAAATTCTGTTGACGAATTTTTTTTTTAAAAAGCAAAATCCGCCGGTAAGGTAATTTCCGGCGGATCCTTAAAACAGTGGGAATTTTAAATTTTGAAAATCCGCCGGAAATGACAAGTCGACCAAAATCCGCCGGAAACGTCATTTCCGACGGATATTTTTGAAAAATGCGGGAGTTTTAAATTTTAAAAAATCCGCCGGTAAGCCATTGAAATCCGCCGGAAACATCATTTCCGGTGGATATTTTTGAAAATACGCAAAATTTAAAATTTAAAAATCCGCCGGTAAGTCTTTACAATCCGCGAAAATCCCCCAATCCACCAAAAATATATTAAATCCGCCGGTAGGTGACATTTTCGGCGGATTTATGTTTTTAGCGGCCATTTACCCTTCTTCCTATATATATATAACTTCTCCACACTTCTTCTTCACACTTCTTCTTCACACCCAAATTCTCTTCTTGAAATTCCTCTCTTCCTCCCTACGAATTCTCTTCTTCTCTCTACTAAATCTCTTCCTCTCTTTGGCAAATTTCTTCAATCTAAGGTATGTTTGTAACATGAGTTAATAGTTTTAGTTTATGAATTATTTTATAATATGAGTTAGTTACTAATTGTGGTGTTGTTTGTTTAGGTATTGTTTGAGTTTGGTTTCCTCTTTTTTCCTCTTAGTTTGAGTTGGGATTCGCATCAAGTTAGAGCCTTCTCTTCACTACGGTTAGTTATCAAAGTCATTAGTTGGAATAAAACGTTATTTGATTTTATTAGTTTGAATTTCTTTATTAAGTAAATATCAAATATTCTAATATATTAATATTAATATTATAATATATTAGTTTATAAAAAATAAAGTAATTAATATATCAATATATATCAAAAAGTAATATTTGATAGTTTATTTCATTTACTTTGTTAAAAAATAAAGTCAATGTAATTAACAAATCCGAAATATAATAATATATTAGTTAAAAAATAAAGTCAATGTAATTATTAATTTCTATTGTTTGTAATTTTTAGATAAATACGAAATATTATTAATTTCTGTTGATGTTAATTAATATATCAATATATATCAAAAAGTAATATTTGATAATTTATTTCATTTACTTTGAATAGTTATGATACTTAATTTATTGATAATCAAAAATTGGATAGTTTGTTTAAAACATAGTAATTTATAGTTATTATTTAGTCAAAATGTTATTTATGTTGTTAGTACATAGACCCTAAATTATGATAATGATAATATTTATTGTAGTGTAGTACTACATAGATCCTGAAATTATGGATCGTAGTTGGATGTATGATCGATTATTTCCTGGAAGATCCGGTTTAAAGCGACGTTTTGTAGAAGGAGTAGAAGAGTTTATTTTTTGTGCTAAGCGTCATGAAGAATTTGCGCGACAAGACGGAATTAGATGCCCGTGCTTGAAATGTTCATTTCGATTTATAAAAAATGAAGAATAAGTTAGAGTTGATTTGTACAATAATGGGTTTAGGCCAAATTATTGGATATGGAGTCATCACGGGGAAGTAGGACCAGTGGTAGCTGCAGTTCCTGCGGTTAATATTCCGGTTGATGTAGTAGCTCCCACATCAAGTAGTTATCCAGCGACTACGACATCTGGAGGCCAAATTATACAACCGTTAGATGTTTATCAGGGAATGTTATCTGACGCTGTTGGAGTAAATTTGGATTTTGAAGAACCAGAATATGATGTTGAAGAAGTTCTAAATGAGGAAGCTCAAAGGTTTTACATGTATTTGAGTGAGACAAATAAATCATTATTTGAAGGATCTAAAGACTCAAAATTATCAATGTGTGTTCGGTTGCTGGGTCTTAAGTCTCAATTTAATGTTGCTGAGTTGTGCATGGAATATGACCAAAATGATGTTGGATGCAACCCCCATTAGAGGGCTTTTGCCGCAGAGTTATTATGATGCTAAAAGACTGGTATCAAAGCTTGGCTTAAAATCTAAAAGAATTGATTGTTGTGTGTCTGGTTGCATGCTCTATTATAACAATAAGTTTGGCATAAATGATGGAGAGTTGTCGGAAGGCAAGTTGTGTGGAGAGCCACGCTATCGTGTGAGTAGGAAAGGGATGAGCAGAGGCAAACCGATTCAACGAAAAGCAATGTTCTATCTGTCGCTTATACCAAGGCTACAGAGGATGTTTACTTCAATGGAGACCGCGAGTAAAATGACGTGGCACCATCAAAATAGAAATAATTCTGGTGAATTACGTCACCCATCTGATGGTGAAGCTTGGAAGCATTTTGATCGTGTTCATCTAGATTTTTCCAGTGATCCACAGAATGTTCGGCTTGGTTTATGCTCTGATGGTTTCACACCATATATTCAAGCCTCGGTAAAACCGTATTCATGTTGGCCAGTTATTGTTACCCCATACAGCCTTCCTCTAGAAATGTGTATGTCTATACCATACATGTTTTTAAATTCTATTATTCCAGGGCCAAGTAATCCAACAGCTGGTATTGACATATATTTGCAACCTTTGATTGATGACCTAAGGTTGTGGAATGGTGTTTTAACTTATGATGCAACACGCAAACAAAATTTTGTGATGATGGCGGCTTTGATGTGGACCATTAATGACTTCCCTGCCTATGGAATGTTGTCTGGATGGGGGACACATGGTAAGATGGCGTGTCCGATTTGCATGGTTGATACAAAGGGTTTTACTCTTAAATACAGAGGAAAAACTTCATGGTTTGACCCGCAGCGTAGGTTCTTACCTATGGATGACCCATTTAAAAAGCAGAAATATGCGTTCATCAAGGGAAATGTTGAAATAGCTGGACCTCCTCGTAGGCTGATGCCAGAGGAAGTTTGGAATAGTGTTAGGGATATCCCTCCTGTGGAAGTCATAGAGGGTGTTGTTTCTCATCCAGATGGCTATGGACAATGGCACAGTTGGACAAAAAAAGTATTTTTTGGAAACTTCCCTATTGGAAATATAATCTATTGAGACACAATCTTGATGTAATGCATATAGAGAAGAATTTTTTTGACAACATATTTAACACTATCATGAACGTGAAAGGCAAAACGAAAGACAATGAGAAAGCTACGAAGGATATAAATCATTACTGTAGACGAAAGGATTTGTTGTTGGTTAAGCAAGGTACTAGGACTTTGAAACCCAAAGCCAATTATACTTTATCTACCGAACAAGCGAAAGCAGTTTATCAGTGGATAAAAGAGTTGAAAATGCCAGACGGTTATTCTTCCAATTTATCTAGATGTGCGGATGTGGATAATGAGAGGTTGCATGGGATGAAGAGCCATGATTGTCATGTATTCATGGAGTGCTTACTTCCTATCGCTTTTAGTTCGTTGCCAACACACGTTTTGAATCCGCTCATTGAAATAAGTCAATACTTTAAGAATTTGTGTTCTGCAACGCTAAAAGCTGATGATCTTTCAAAAGTGGAACAAGACATCCCACTTATCTTCTGCAAGTTGGAGAGAGTATTTTCGCCTGATTTCTTTGATTCTATGGAGCATCTACCGGTGCATCTCTCATATGAAGCTAAACTTGGCGGACCTGTCCAATACAGATGGATGTATCCGTTTGAAAGGTCAGTTAATTTTTATAATATAAGAAACAAGTTTAAAATAGATGATTATTATGTTAATTAATATCATTTTCTCTAGGTTCATGGGTGATTCAAAAAGATCGGTGAAAAACAAAGCTAGAGTTGAAGGATCGATATGTTCTTCTTACTTACACCGTGAAACAACCCATTTTTGTTCTTATTATTTCAAGAATGAGTTTGCTCCTGGAAGCAGTCGAAATGAAATGGATACTAAATGTCCTAGACATCATTTAGCTTTGTCTGTCTTTTGTCTACCCGATCGTCCATCTGGGAAGGAGTCAATTCACTGGCTAACAGATGAAGAGTTAAGTTCAGCACATGTTCATGTGTTGATAAACTGTTCTGAGGTGCAACCATTTATTGAGTATGTTCCTCAACATTAACTATATAACTTAATTAGTTAATATAAAGTAGACAAATGTGTAACAATTAATTATTTCTTTTTAGGGAATTCTTGTCATCAGAGGACGTAAGTGAGCAACAATCTTCTGCTCATATTAATGCACATTTTCCAACGTTATTTAGGCAAAATGTTTATGCCCTCCCACCAACTCCTGCCAACCAACACTTGATGAACATATTAGACGGTCGTCGAAGATGTGTTAAAGAATGGCACACATACTTTATCAATGGATACAAATTTCACACCAATGAATGGACACGGGGCAGAGAAACAGTCAATAGTGGAGTTTGCATGAAGGGTGTCACTGGAGGAGGTGAAGATGATTTTTATGGTGTGGTTCAACACATATATGAACTTTCGTACCCCATCTAGATTTTAGTCAGAAGGTAGTGGTTTTTTATTGTAATTGGATTGATCTGTCTGCTCGAGAAACAAAGGTGATACCAAAGTCAAATACAGTGGACATTAAAATGAATAGTAGATATCGACTGTATGATCCGTTCGTCATTGCAAAAAATGTGAGACAAGTCTATTATGTCCCTTATCCATCAACGCGGACTGATAGGCGTGGTTGGTGTGTCGCAATTAAAACAAAACCAAGAGGTCGCATTGAGACAAATGATGACACGGTGGAAGATGTGCCATATCAAATGGAAGAGATGTCTCATGTAAATGAAGTGATTCAAGTTGAACCCATTACTCGTTTATGTGATGAGCCAAACACCGGCGATGAAGTTGATGACGAAGAACATGCTGATGAAAATGCAATAGACCACATTGGTGTATCAAGAATTCACTCCTCTGATGATGATAATGATTTTGAGAATGAATGGGATTCCAATTAATTAGTTATTTTATGTTTCAACAATATATGTTAACCTATTTTTAATCAAGGATGTAATTTATGTTTGTTTAATTAGTATGCTTATATATTTTTGTTTAGTATATGTTTATGTTAACCTTGTTTAGTATATGTTTGTTTGTTTAAATGTATATGTCTAGATACGGTCATGGCATCGTCTCACTCAGGATCCGATCATGACGACTTGTTCCTCCACCTGTCACGAGTGATGGCGCCAGCACTAGCAGGAGGAAGACTTCTACTCGCCTAGGGCGTCGTCATTGATAACTCTAATTTATATAGAGTTATTTATACATCTAAACGTAACAAATTGCTTGAAACCCAAGTATAAAATGTGTTAAATATAGTGGTATTAGTAAGATAACAACATTCTAGGAATTATGTGATGAATAAAGCATTTTGTATATATATTGGTATGTTTGATGTGTTTGTTCAGTTTACCTACAGACGATGCATCTACACCATGATGCTTCTGCACTTAATTAGATGCTTCTGCACCATCTCGCGCTGAAGGTTTATAACCCCACAATGGAAGCACCTCAATTCATACCACTGCACCAAAACTTCTATGACATCATGCTTTGTCACAATTCACATGGAGGCACATGCCCACATGCATAAGAAGGCGCCCACCATAAACATCATCATCAAAGGCTACTCATCTAACTGACATATGGCCTTACACAATTGGACCTCTCTTTCAGGAAATGTGCTGAACTCAATCTCCACATCTAAAGATTAGAAAACTAACCATGGTAAAGCCTCCTTAGGTTAACTTGGTTTTCAAGCAAACCCTCAAGTAAAGGAAATCTCCAAGGCTATAAAAAGGCTTCCACTTCTCACTTGAAGAGCATCACATATCTCACTTCATAATATGTAGATCATACACTTTACTTATAATTTAGTAGTTTCATTTCTTATAGTTTTAGTAGTAGTTAGTTGGCAAGAAGGTAAGGAAGGAATCGACAACTTCTTCCTTCACTTCTTCATCAACTTAGTTAGGTGCAACTGCACCAGGAAGTTAGTGCTTCTGCACTGCTGGGCAATTTATGCAAGAGTGCTTTAATCAGTGTAATCTCTACCTTATTGATATCTCTTGTACTTTCATCTATATTAATATGTTTTATTTCATCTATCTTTGCCTTGCAATGCATATTATGAGCTAAACCTTTTTGGTTGAGATGTTCTAACTTTATAGTGAACTTTTGAGTAAGTTATTGTGCTTTTTAGTGTTGCACACATTTTGGGTCTTGTGTTATACTACATCCATCTTATTTTAAGGTTGATCACTTAGAATAAGTAGAGTTATATTCACAGACATGGTTTATAATTAGAAATCAAGACTAATAAGGGTGGGTGTTTTAATGAAGGCTTTGTTAACTTGTGTAATAAAGAAAACTTTATTAAAACCATGTTAAGTCCTAGACATAGGATAACATAGTCCTTAGGGTGAAACAGTGGGTACTTCAAAGGCAGGAGTGAACTTATTTAGCAAGGCCAGACATGGGAAGCTTGTAACGAAGCTCTGAAGAAAGTAGCTGAAAAGCACACACTCATGCAGCTGCACTCAATGCAACTGTACCTTGGTGCTTCTGCACCTCGGTGCTTCTGCACCACTAAAAGCATAGAAACTCTCAAAAGAACATTATTTAGTGAAAATATCTCTACCATCATTCTCAACTGATTTCCTTCGTATTCTTTTACATATTTACATTCTGTTTTCACTTTACATAAAAACCCCAAATTTGTGAGTAGTATAGTAGCATTAATTTATATGCTTTCTAAACATACAAGAGTTTAAATCAATCCCTGTGGGTTCGACATTTCTTATCATTGTATTACTTGTTTGTGACTGTGTATACTTGCACATCTTTTTCACACACCAAGTTTTTGGCGCCGTTGCCGGGGATTGCCATTAATTTTTATTGTTTAGATTTATAAATTAGTGTTTTATTACTCTGGTAGTTATTTTCTGTGCAGAAACAGGTGCAGAGGCAATAGCTTATGCCCAGAGATAAGCCACCAGAATTTGAATTCAATCCAGAGATTTAGAGAAGGTTCAGGAGTTTGCTAAGACTTCAAAAGCAAAGAATTCAAGACTGCAGAAACATGTCTCATCACAGTGAAGGACAGGGCTCAAGATCAGCCTCAGTTGAAGGAGGACCTGGTTCACAGCATGATACTGAAGCAGAACACAGAAACCAATTCATCAACATGAGCCCAATAGGTATGATTAATGATAGAAATAGACCCATGAGGGATTATGCTATGTTTAATCATCAAAATATGCAAACAAGTATAGCAAGACATCATATTGATGCTGTGCATTTTGAATTTAAACCCATGATGTTCCAAATGCTACAAACAATTGGTCAATTTGGTGGATCTCTCCAAGAGGATCCCCATGAGCATTTAAAACAGTTTCTAGAAGTATGTAGTAACTTTATTCTTCCTGGTGTTAGTGAAGATGCATTTAGACTTAAGCTATTTCCATACTCTTTAAAAGATAAGGCTAAATCATGGTTAAATTCAATGGAGCCTAATTCCATCCATTCATGGAATGAAATAGCTGAAAAGTTCTTAGCAAAATATTTTCCACCCATAAAAAATGCCAGGATGAGAAATGATATTACATCTTTTAGACAAAAAGAGTCTGAATCATTGTTTGAAGCATGGGAAAGATGGAAAGAACTTTTAAGAAAATGTCCACATCATGGTCTGCCTATCATTATTCAAATGGAAACTTTTTATAATGGTTTAGAACCCCAAACCAGAATAATGTTTGATGCATCATCTGGGGGTGTGTTATTAAACTTGTCTTATAATGAAGCATGTGAATTAATTGATAGAATTGCAACCAATAGTTCTAGTTGGCGTACTGAGAGGGTAAGTACCCAAAAGAAACCATCAGGGGTACATGAAATCAGTGATATGTCAGCCCTATCTGCTCAGTTAGCCTCACTAACAAACTTGTTTAAAAACTTCACTTCAACCAGTGCATCTGCACCAACTGAAAACACTGCAGCAGCCATAGAACAAGCCCCCCAGGAGACACAAGTTGTGTGTATTGTGGAGGAGGCCATTTGTATGAAGAATGTCCTAGCAACCCTGTCTCTGTCAATTTTGTAGGATATAATAGGAATAACAACCCTTACTCTAACACCTATAACCCTGACTGGAAGAACCACCCAAATTTCAGATGGAACAATACTGGTGCATCTGCACCAGCCACACCACCAGGATTCCATTCTCAGAACAACCAAAGACAACAACCACCTGCCACTGATAACTCCTTAGAAGCCTTGCTCAAATCCTTCATTAGTGAAACCAGAACAGCTAGGCAAGCACAAGATGCATCTATAAAGAAGTTAGAGAATCAGGTGGGACAGTTAGCAACAACTCTGTATCAAAGACCAACAAGTACATTACCATCAAATACAGAAGCTACCACATCCCACAGGCCAGGAAAGGAACAGGTGAAGGCCATTGCTCTAAGAAGTGGAAAAGATCTTGCAGATCCAGGTGAGAATCAAGGTGAAGGTAAGGGAGAAAAAAATAAAAATGAAAAAAATACTCAAGATGCAGAAGCACCAGATGCATCTGCATCTCATGAAGTTCCAACTCCAAGGTTAGTTCCTGAATACCCTCCTCCTCCTTATCCTCAAAGGTTAAAAAAAGCACATGAGGAGAAGCAATTCAGTAAGTTTCTTGAAATTTTAAAACAGATACACATCAATGTTCCCTTAGTTGAAGCACTTCATCAAATGCCTAATTATGCTAAATTTATGAAAGATGTGCTTTCAAAAAGAAGAAGATTAGGGGATTTTGAAACAGTTGCTATGTCTAAGGAATGCAGTCTAATTTTACAAAGCAAAATTCCAAGAAAACTAAAGGATCCTGGCAGTTTTACAGTCCCATTCTCAATAGGAAAATCTTATACAGGTCGTGCATTATGTGATTTAGGCGCAAGTATCAACTTAATGCCTAAATCCATATTTACACAACTGGGGATTGGAAATGCTAGGCCTACAACAGTAACACTTCAACTTGCTGATAGATCAATAGCTTATCCAGAGGGAATCATTGGAGATATTCTGGTTAAGGTTGACAAATTTGTATTTCCTGCAGATTTTATTATTCTTGATTTTTATGCAGATAAAGAAGTCCCAGTCATTCTTGGGAGACCATTCTTAGCAACTGGGAAAACACTAATTAATGTGCAAAAGGGAGAACTAACCATGAGAGTAAATGATCAAGAGGTGAAATTCAATGTGATGAATGCTCTGAAGTATCCTGTTGAGGAAAGTGAAGAATGTTCAGCAATCACTACTCTTGACCATTTAGTGCAGAAGCAATTCCAGAAGCAGTATGATTATCTCACCAGTGCACTAGCACCAGATGCTTCTGCACCACCTGAAGAAGAAATATTGGAAAAAGACATTTTTTCAAGAAAAGCACCAGCACAAAAGGTATGGTCTAGAAGTTTTGAATCTCTTAATTTAGAAGACCCAAACCTTAAAAAGAATTACCCTCAACTGAACAACCTCCTAAGTTAGAATTGAAAGAACTGCCCAAACATTTGAAGTATGCTTTCTTAGGGGAAGATGATGCACTTCCAGTGATCATTGCCTCTGACTTGACAATATAGCAGGAGCATGATCTCATTTGTACCTTAAGAAAGCATACAAAAGCTATAGGCTAGCAAATGGCAGACATAAAAGGAATTAGCCCTTCTATATGCATGCATAGAATAAATTCAGAAGATAATTCTAAAAATTTTATAGACGAGCAAAGAAGGCTAAATCCTATAATGAAAGAGGTTGTAAAGAAAGAAATCATTAAGTGGCTAGATGCTGGAATCATATACCCCATATCTGATAGTGCATGGATAATCCCTATACAATGTGTTCCAAAGAAAGGGGGTACGACAGTAATAACCAATGAAAGAAATGGGTTGATACCAACAAGAACTGTTACAGGTTGGAGGATTTGTATGGATTATAGAAAACTCAATAAAACCACAAAGAAAGATCACTTCCCTTTACCCTTCATTGACCAGATGTTAGATAGGCTAGCAGGTAAGGAATTTTATTGTTTCTTAGATGGTTATTCAGGGTACAATCAAATTGCAATAGAACCTGAAGACCAACAAAAAACTACCTTCACATGCCCCTATGGAACATTTGCATTTAGAAGAATGCCTGTTGGACTCTGTAATGCACCTGCAACATTCCAAAGGTGCATGATGTCCATTTTCTCTGACTTCATTGAGCAATCAATGGAAGTATTCATGGATGATTTCTCAGTCTGGAAACCCATTTCAATCATGTTTATCAAATCTAGAGAAAATTCTCCAAAGACGTGAGGAAACAAATTTAGTACTTAATTGGGAAAAATGCCACTTCATGGTACAAGAAGGCATTGTGCTAGGTCATAAAGTATCAAAAAAAAGGTCTGGAAGTGGATCAATCCAAGATTGAGGTCATTGAAAAACTGCCACCTCCAACAACTGTCAAAGGAATCAGAAGCTTCTTAGGCCATGCAGGCTTCTACAGAATATTTATCAAAGATTTTTCAAGGACATCCAAGCCATTATGTACACTCCTGCAAATTGATGCACCTTTTAACTTTGATGAACCATGTATGGAAGCATTCCAAAAACTCAAAAAAGCATTGGTGACTGCACCAGTGATTGTTACACCAGATTGGAGCAGGCCCTTTGAATTAATGTGTGATGCTAGTGACTTTGCTGTAGGAGCTGTCTTAGGGCAAATGTATGACAAAATCTTTCATTCTATTTACTATGCTAGCAAGACATTAATTGAAGCACAAATGAATTATACTGTAACAGAAAAAGAATTGTTAGCAGTGGTTTTTGCATTTGACAAATTTAGATCTTACTTGGTTGGCACCAAAATTATTGTCTATACTGATCATGCTGCCATTAAGTATTTAATTTCCAAAAAAGATGCAAAACCAAGGTTAATAAGATGGATTCTCCTCCTTCAAGAATTTGATCTTGAAATCAAAGACAAAAAGCGGGTGGAGAATCAGGTTGCTGACCATTTATCTAGACTTGAAGGTGAAAGAACAGGTACACAAAAGGGAGAGATCAAAGTTGTAACAGCATCCAGTGCTTCTGCACTTAGTGCAGATGCACCTAGTGCAGCTGCACCTTGGTTTGCTGACATTGTTAACTTTCTTGTAAGCAAAGTGGTACCAGTGAATATGACTTACCAACAAAGAAGGAGATTTTTTCACATAATCAAAGAGTATCACTGGGATGAGCCATTTCTCTACAAAATGTGTCCAGATCAATTAATGAGGAAATGCATCCCCCAAGAAGAACAGCAAGCAGTGCTTCTGCACTGCCATGCTGCACCATATGGAGGTCACCTTGGATGCAACAGAACACAGCTAAGGTATTACAGTCTGGTTATTATTGGCCAAATTTATTTAAAGATGCATATTCAATAGTCAAAACTTGTGACAAATGTCAAAGAGCAGGTAATATCTCTGAAAAATATGACATGCCTAGAACCAATATATTAGAAATTGAACTTTTTGATGTATGGGGCATGGATTTCATGGGTCCATTTCCACCTTCTTTTGGCAAACAATATATCTTGGTAGCTGTAGATTATGTATCCAAATGGGTAGAGGCAGTAGCATTACCTAATAATGATGCCAAATCTGTTAGCAAATTCCTTTTGAAAAACATCTTTACCAGATTTGGCACTCCAAGGGCAATCATCAATGATGAAGGATCACATTTTTAAATATGGGATTAAGCATAAGATTGCTACAGCCTACCACCCACAAACAAGTGGGCAAGCTGAACTATCAAATAGGGAAATTAAAAGAATGCTTGAAAAAATGGTTGGACCATCTAGAAAAGATGGGTTCTTGCATTTAGATGAGGCATTATGGGCATATATAACAACATTTAAAACACCATTAGGTATGTCCCCCTATAGATTAGTCTATGGCAAGGCATGCCATCTGCCCGTTGAGTTGGAAAACAAATCTTATTGGGCTATGAAAAAGTTAAATTATGATCTCAACAAAGCAGGAGCACAAAGGTTTTTAGAGTTGAATGAATTAGATGAATTTAGGCATTTCTCTTATGAGAATGCAGAAATTTACAAAACAAAAACCAGAGCTTGGCATGACAAGAAAATCCAAAGAAGAGAGCTTAGAGAAGGAGGAATGGTCTTGCTATACAATTCCAGGTTAAAGTTATTTCCTGGAAAACTGAGATCAAGATGGTCAGGGCCATTCAAGCTAATCAAAATTTACCCCCATAGTGCAGTTAATTTATATGATGCAACCACAAATACCACTTTCAAAGTAAATGGGCAGAGAGTCAAAATGTACTATGGTGAACATGTGGTGAGGGATAAACTCACCACCCATTTTCAAAATCTCTAAGAAAAGGAGATAGTCAGGCTGAAAGACTCTTAAAACAAGCGCTTATGGGAGGCAACCCATGTTATTAAATATTTAGTTTTGAAATTTTTGTTCAATTTAATGTTTTTCAAATGTTTTGTAGGAACACAGGTTTTTAGTGCTTCTGCACTTAGGTGCATCTGCACCTAGAAGCTCCTCAGTGCTACTGCACCAGAAATTTCAAAAAAAAAATACACTTGGGTGGAAATTTTTCAAAAAAGTGCCAGCACAACAAAATTGTAGTTGTGATCTGTGGCCTAGACTTCGTGTTGTGTCACCTAGTCCCCCACGTGTCCTCATGCATGCAGTTACACACGCCCTTAACGGCTACTAGCCTTCATTAAACCCACGCAACTTCCCCAAAGTGACCATTTTCCTTCTAATCACTCTACCACTCACAGAAACCGCAAAATCACCAAATCCCCTTCTGTAACACCCCAAAATAATTAATTAATTGTTTAATTAATTATTTAGGGATTGTGTCATGGGAAAACAAAATAATTATACATGTGTTACTATATGTGGGCCTATTGTTGGGGTTAGGGATAGTAAAAGGAGAAGTGTTAAGGAAGCCCATGATGTTAAGTCGCATAGGCTAAGAAAAAGCCCAAGAAACTAAGTGAGAGTATAAGGAGAAAAATTAAGTTAAGTTGCCCATTTTTTTAGAAGAAAAAACAAAATAAGGATTTGTGTTGAGAGAACTTGAGGGCGCGGCTGCACTAGGAGAGAAAGAAAGAGAGGAAAGCGTGAAACAAGAGAAAGAAAGAGGAAGAGAAGTGGCGCCCAAGAGAGAAGGAAAGAGAAGGCTAGGGTTTCGATTCTTCATGGCAAAGGTAAGGGTGGGTTCTATCTTTATAATAGGGTATATGATGGGTGTTATGTGGGAGATAGGACCTATGTTATTCTTTTGATCTTGTTGGTGTTGATTTATTGATGTTAGGATGTATGCATGATGGTTGTAATTGGTTGATCATGGTGAAAATTTGGTGTTTGGGACTTGGTGCAATTTGGTGTTTGATGATTTATGCGTTCGTACAAAAATTATGTAGGCTAGGCTGAATGTGGCGCCCTAGGAGCCCAGCCACTGTTTTCCTGAGTTGTTGTTGCTGGTTGTGGCGCCCTAGGCGCCCAGACATGGGGTTCAGTCTTGGTTGTTGCAGGAGATGGCGCCTTAGGCGCCCAGGGTGTTTTCTGGGTTGCTGAAAGTGGCGCCTTAGGCGCCCAGTGTTGTGTTGTGTGTTTGTGTTGCTGTGAAGGGCGCCCTAGGCGCCCAGTATTTTCTGTGCATGTTGCTGTCACAGTGAACAATTGTTGCTGTTTTTCTGAAAATTGGTGTTGCTGTCACAGTGAACAATTGTTGCTGTTTTTCTGAAAATTGGTGTTGCTGTCACAGTGAACAAATGTTGCTGTTGTTCTAAAAATAAAGTTGCTGTCACGGTAGGACAAATGTTGCTGTTTCTAAAATAAATGTTGCTGTCGCTGTAAGTTAAGGTGCTGTTTGCTGTAAAATAAATGTTGCTGCTGCTGTAAAATAAATGTGCTGTTGCCGTAAAATGGATGTTACTGTTGCTGCGAATTAATGTCGTTGTTGCCAAAGAAATTAATGTTGTTGTCTGTTGTATATCTATTGGTGTTTTTGGTGTTGGTGTTATCGGTGATGATGTAACAGGTGATGTGCCTATTTCATGGGCTAAGGTGATAGGTGATGGGTCTATGACCACTTTTGATATTGGTGTTGATGTGTCAATTAAATGAATATTGGTGTAATTGTCTCTGGTGCATTGTTCATGGTGTCGCATATATTGCATATGCATTGTTTTGGTGATGAAGGCTTCGACCTTGGAGCTATAGGTGATGATGGTGATGCTCATACAGGTGATGATGCCCTTATTGGCTATTTTTTGGTGATGATTGGTACCACATGCATATACCTGTTGGTGTGGGTTGCATCTCATACACTTATTCATGAATGTTGGTGATAATTCTTGGTGATTGGTAATTTGATGTTGTTGTGAAGCGGTAGATATAGTTGTCGTAACTCTAGCATATTGCCTATCATATATGCTATTATAATGTTAGATATCTCACCCCTTCTGTTTGAATGTTACCCCTATGTTGGTAACGTGCAGGTGATTGCGAGTGAAGGCATGTCTACCTTCGCTAGTTGAGTCGGTGTCGTCGCTCTGATACGTAGCACTCGGGGGGATGAACGCTAGTTTTATTCGGTGTCTCTATTGTTATAATTTTTGAAGTTTTATGGTGATGTTAAGATTATTGTTGACCTATATTTTTAGTCCGCTGCATGGTGATGGAATTACTATTATATGTCGTACTATTTAATGGTAAATTTTATTATTGGTGTGTGATTGTTTAACGGTGAAAATGTGGCATCCCTTGTGGGTGTATTGAAAAATGTTTTTTTGGAACTCTGATTTTGTCCAAAATTTTCCGGGTAGAAAAGGGGTGTTACACCTTCTCTATCAAGAAAATCCCCAATTTCTGAGCCAAGTTCCATCTTCTTTCGAAAATTCCAAAGTTCCTTGCCTACAATCAACAATGGTTCGCAAACAAAGCGCAAACAAAACCTCAGGCAAAAGCAGAGCCAGCACTGTCACCTCATCACAACAAATTCCAAAGAAGCAGTCCAGTGAAACTGCACCTGCTGCAATCACTGTGGATCCTAAATTTGCACACTTCTGGGAAAGAAAATTCCTCCCTGAACGAGGCTACAGTCTGATGAAGGCACACCCTAATTTCATGGCAACAATCTCAAATCTCCATTGGGATCTGTTCATACAACACAGAGCCTTCTATTTGGAGTAGGTTGTCAGAGAGTTCTACTATGGGATTCAAAGCAACAAACAAGGTAACATGCATGATCATTCTGTGATAAGAGGTAGAAAAGTTTATTTCAGTGCTGATAGGATCAATGATCACTATAACTTAGTCTATTCTGGGTCAGATTTTAAAAAAAAAGTAGAAAAATATGGAAAGAAAGAGATGGAAACAGTTAAGTCTAGAATTGTTGTGAAAAACTCCAAATGGGATAAGATTTCCAATACTGAATTCAAACTAAAAAATAGATATTTAGTCCCTGAGTTAAGCTATTGGTATCTGTTCATTGATTGTTCCATTTTCCCTACATCCCACACATACACACTGTCCAATGATAGATTGATCCTATTGGATGCAATCTTAACAAATAAAAATGTGGATGTGGGGAAGATTATCAATAAACAGATTCTAGATTGTGCAGCAAGGAAGGAAGGATTTCTATTTTTTTCCATGCTTGATCACTGAGCTCTGTATGAAGCAAGGGGTAGATATCAGTCCTGAAGAACATAAGCAGAGAAAATATCCTCTAGGCCCACTATCTGCTGAAATGAAAGAAAGAACAAAATTAAAGCTGTAGAAAATAACCCGGTGCAGGAGCACTTAGTGCAGAAGCACCAGGAAGTTTGGAAATTTCAGCAAGAACAACATGAGTGGCTACAACTCAGGTTGATGGAGATATCTCAGGTTCCAACTCATATAGAAACCCCAGTGTTTCCAACATGGGTCTTTCAGAATCCAGAAGAAGAGGAAGAAGAGGAAAAAGAGGAAGAGAGAGAAGAAGAAAAGGAGGAAGAGAAGGAAGAGAGTGAAGAGAAAAATAAGAAGAAAAAGATCATGAAAAGAAAGAAGGAGACACAAAGGAAGCAGAAAGGGAAGAAGAAGAAAATTGAGGAAGAAGAGGAAGAGTTGCTAAGTGAAGGGCTAGTTGAGACTGATCAGGATGAGACACTGACAAGAATGGTAAAAGAAATGGAGAAAAATGAAGATGAAGATGATGATGAGAGCACTACTGAAGATGACAGCAAGAGTGGGGAAGAAGAAGACCAGAATATGAGCATGGAGGAAAATAATGTGGAAAAAGTATGAAGACAGAGCCCAAACAGAACCACTCCTCACCAAGTTACTCCACCAGCCCACCCACAACTAGAAAACACATCAACATCACCATCCACAGGAAAAACACCAACTCCACCAAATTCTAAATCACCATCACCCATCCCACAATCATCATCACCACCACCCATAAACCAAGAAGGTCAATCTGAAACAGAACCAACTAAACAACCAGCAACCAGTCCTTCTCAAGACACAACCCCACCTCAAACCACTGAACCAATATTTAAAAATGCTGACATTATTCCTGAGAAACAAACATTGTAGGTTATTCAAGAAGAGCCAATTGAAGAAGAAGAAAACTCCAGCCCTGAAGAACAGGACCCACCAGCAACAGATGCTTCTGCACCAAGTGCAGATGCATCTCAAGATACTCCAACAGTGACAGTCATACCAAAGAATAAAGAAGACACTGTCAAACTGGTATTGGAAAGGCTCGCAAAGAAGAAGAAAGAAGAACTGGGCAACACCCAGAAATTCTTCAAAAAGCAGGCTGAGTTTTCAAAGGCTATGGTGAAAACAGTTGGTGAAGAAGGACAGAGTTCCAAGCAAGCAACTGAGGAGCCTGCAACAAAAGAAGCTGAGGAAGCACAACCAACAACAGAGGAGGTTGGTGCAGCTGCACCTGGTGCAGATGCACCAAAGATTGAAGAGTCTAAGAAGAAAAAACAGAAGGTCAAGCATGTTCCTGTGAAAGCCAACTCCAGAATCAAAAGCGGTGCCAAGAAAGAGTAAAATCTTTAATGTTGTTATTTTATAAATACTTTTATGTTCTGTTGGTATCCCACATGTATTAACCCCTCTCCCCATTTTGGAACAAAAATTACTTTTTCAAACTCAACTTAGAGTAGTGAGGACACTGCCCAACTTTAAGTTGGGGGGGAGAAAAACACTTTTAAATTACTATATGCATGTGCTGATATGTTTTTAGTAAGTATGTATGTCTATATTTTGTTATTTACCTATATGTGCACAGTATACTATAAGTTAATTTCAAATTTTGTAATGCAATCAACAAAGTTTCTTTTGAAATTTTCAGAAAATTGTTTTACAAAAACATCAGTTACACAAATTTTTGTTGAGGTGCATCAAATGATTTCTAAAAGTTAAAAAGTAAGATTTTGAGAGTTTTTGAAGCATGATCAGCTTGAAATCTTTTTTTTACAAAACTTAGCCAAATGCATTTTTTGAACTGAATTTTAATGATGAAAGAAAGAAAAAGAAAAGAAAGCATTGTTTTCCTCAAATTGACCAATTTCTATTATTACTTTGACACATCAAAACTGAGTTTTGAAAAGAACCTTGCTATTTGAAAAAACTACCTGATACAAAAAGATTTTTAGAAAACCAAGGTCAAAAACAAATTTTTACTAAAAATATAGAAGAGCATAAAGAATTAAGTTTGGGGGAATTTCCATGAATACTAAGGCTGAGTATGAAAAATTTAGAGTAATCAATGCAAAAAGGTTACCAAAATACACTACAAAAGAGTCAAAATGTTACGAGCTAGCCATATTGACCCAAATCATTAAACTGAACCTGTTCTAGTAGTGCATTTGGTTTGAAAGAAAAGAAATGCAAAAGAACAAGAAAAGAAGTAAAGAAAAACAAAAACCAAAGAAAAAAAAGTATGCATAAGGAGGTCAGTGAGGAGGGCAATACATGCTACAAGTCTTGAAAAATAGTGTCAAGTGCAGCTGCATTCAAGTGCTTCTGCAGCGTTACCAAAAAGTTCAGTGCTTCTGCACCTTGGTGCTTCTGCACCAAAAGAACCACACAAAAATAAATAGTGCATTGACTCAATATTTTTGAAATACTCAATCAAAGCCCTTAGTTGTACTTAAAGCCCCCCAAGTCTTAAGGATGTTGTTAGTCTAGTCTATATTTTGAAACATCTTTGTTTTGACCAAACGTGATCTAAAATTTTCCAAAAGTTAAGGAGAAACTTTTCACTTAGTTTTGGAACTGATTGGATCTCAGTGGGGCACACACTCACATAAATAAATTTTTAATAAACTTTGGATGTTTGGGGAATTCAAGGGCACAAGGACAAAATGTTCTGAAAAATGAAGTTCATCAAATGCAAAATCATTCTTTGAAAAGATATGAGCTGACCTGTTCTTCTTAAATGAAAAAGTCTTATTTGAAGTTTTCTTTTTGTCATTACTTGAGGACAAGCAGTGGTTTAAGTTTGGGGGTGTGATAACTCTAATTTATATAGAGTTATTTATACATCTAAACGTAACAAATTGCTTAAAACCCAAGTATAAAATGTGTTAAATATAGTGGTATTAGTAAGATAACAACATTCTAGGAATTATGTGATGAATAAAGCATTATATATATATATATATATATATATATATATATATATATATATTGGTATGTTTGATGTGTTTGTTCAGTTTACCTACAGATGATGCTTCTGCACCATCCTGCGCTGAAGGTTTATAACCTCACAATGGAAGCACCTCAATTCATACCACTGCACCAAAACTTCTATGACATCATGTTTTGTCACAATTCACATGGAGGCACATGCCCACATGCATAAGGAGGCGCCCACCAAAAACATCATCATGAAAGGCTACTCATCTAAATGACATATGGCCTTACACAATTGGACCTCTCTTTGAGGAAATGTGCTGAACTCAATCTCCACATCTAAAGATCAAAAAAGTAATCATCGTTAAGCCTCCTTAGGTTAACTTGGTTTTCAAGCAAACCCTCAAGTAAAGGAAATCTCCAAGGCTATAAAAAGGCTTCCACCTCTCACTTGAAGAGCATCGCATATCTCACTTCATAATATGTAGATCATACACTTTACTTATAATTTAGTAGTTTCATTTCTTATAGTTTTAGTAGTAGTTAGTTGGCAACAAGGTAAGGAAGGAATCGACAACTTTTTCCTTCACTTCTTCATCAACTTAGTTAGGTGCAACTGCACCAGGAAGTCGGTGCTTCTGCACTGCTGAGCAGTTTATGCAAGAGTGCTTCAATCAGTGTAATCTCTACCTTATTGATATCTCTTGTACTTTCATCTATATTAATATGTTTTATTTCATCTATCTTTGCCTTGCAATGCATATTATGAGCTAAACCTTTTTGGTTGAGATGTTCTAACTTTATAATGAACTTTTGAGTAAGTTATTGTGTTTTTTAGTGTTGCACGCATTTTGGGTCTTGTGTTATACTACATCCATCTTATTTTATGGTTGATCACTTAGAATAAGTAGAGTTATATTCACAGACATGATTTATAATTAGAAATCAAGACTAATAAGGGTGAGTGTTTTAATGAAGGCTTTGTTAACTTGTGTAATAAAGAAAACTTTATTAAAACCATGTTAAGTCCTAGACATAGGATAACATAGTCCTTAGGGTGAAACAGTGGGTACTTCAAAGGCAGGAGTGAACTTATTTAGCAAGGCCAGACATGGGAAGCTTGTAACGAAACTCTGAAGAAAGTAGCTGAAAAGCACACACTCATGCAGCTGCACTCAATGCAACTGCACCTTGGTGCTTCTGCACCTCGGTGCTTCTGCACCACTAAAAGCATAGAAACTCTCAAAAGAACATTATTTAGTGAAAGTATCTCTACCATCATTCTCAACTGATTTCCTTCGTATTCTTTTACATATTTACATTATGTTTCCACTTCACATAAAAACCCCAAATTTGTGAGTAGTATAGTAGCATTAATTTATATGCTTTCTAAACATACAAGAGTTTAAATCAATCCCTGTGGGTTCGACCTTTCTTATCATTGTATTCTTGTTTGTGACTGTGTATACTTGCACATCTTTTTCACACACCAATCGTCAGCCTGGTCGTGTTGTTGTTGCTGGTGGCAGATATTTTCCACCACCTGGGTCTGAGGGTGCTAATAGTAATACTGCAGGCGAGTCAATGATTCCTGATGGTACTGAAGGCTTAGCCCCGATAGATGTTGATGCAGATGGGGTACGCACATTTACTGTTAACCAGGAGGTGGTGAGGTATACGGCTGATGGTCGTATCATATTGGAGACTGCTGGTGATTCGTAAGTATTATATATTATTATTTATTAATTTATTTTTGTTGCCTTTTATATAACTTATATAATTTATTTTTGTTGCCTTTTATATAACTTAATTATATAACTTTTATATAACTTATATAATACAGGTTTCTTCCTTCGAAGGCTACAGCTACCGCCATCACAAAAACAGTTAAGGAGAATTTCATCGGCAGCTGGAAGAATTGGATGGCGGTTAGAAAAGATAAAGAGGCAATTGCGAGGATGTTAAAATCATTCTTGGTAAGTTGTTCTATGAAAATAATTAATTTGGTGTATTATCTTATTGACTTGATTAATTAATTTGTCTTATTAACAACATTATTGTAAATTTCTTAAATAGGAAAAATGTACGTGGTTACTAGAGCAGCAAAAAGAAGTTGAGAGAGTGTTCCATAAGAGATGTTCCCATCGCTATTCTGAATTGCTGCGGGATGCGCGCAACAAGAATGCGAAGCCATCTTATATGGGAGACTCAACTTGGGCTTCATTCAGAGAGTATTGGGAGACTCCTGAATTTAAGAATTATTGTGAGAAAGCCAAGAAGAACCGTGCTTCTGAAAAAGGTGGCTGCATACACACGGGGGGGGGGGGGGGTGTTAATACTGCAACCCATCACAGGCGTTTGGTAAATTTATTACTTTATTACTTGATTAATTATTTATTTATAATTAACTAGTCATTTTCGATCATGTGTATTCATTAATAACACTATATGTATCTATATATATAGGAGGCGATGCATCAAAGCCCAGTCACTTTGCCTGAGTTGCATCGCTACCTTCATATGCGAGAGGACACTGGTGAGTTTGCTACAGATCGGGCGAGGAATATTCAGGTAAAACTACTTTTACAATTATAAATTAATGTTTATTATTTATATTTATCTTTATATATATATATTGTTTTTATTATATTATATATTATTAGTAATTAGTTATTTATTTCTTTGTTGGGTTATTTTTTTCAGGAGAGCTTCCAGGGTGGGTTGGCTGAGTACCATGAGTCACAGTAGAGCAGTGGGACAGATATCGATCCTGTGGAGGAGGCTAGAGTAGCTCGTGATATTTGGAAGAGAGCAGTTGGTCCCCAAAAGAGTAATCGTATGGTAGGATCTGGTGGTATTGAACCGGCTGCTTTCAGAACAAGCATTATTCCGAGTCTATCTTCTTCACATTCTGGATCAGAGAGTACTGATCGCTCTTATGTTCCTAATTCTAGTGAGTTGAATGTTGTTACGCAATTGACCCAGCAACTGAGCGAGGCCCATCGTCAGTTTGCCGAGCGGTAGGAGCAAAATGAACGGGAAGTGCAGGCGCTTCGGGAGAAAGCTAGGATAGCTGAGGAGCGCATGGAGGAGCAGGCTAGGATAAATAAGGAGCGCTTTAAGCTTTTGCAGGATCAGCTGATGTCTCAGCACTCGAGGCCATCATCATCACATATGCCATCCTACCTGCCACAGCAGCATTTCGGCGGTGCATTTCAGCCGTGGCCTCAGCCCCAGTATTCCCAGCAGTATGCACCCCATATTTCCAGCAGTATCCACCGCAGCAGGTTCAACACCGCCAGCAGCAACCATACCAGCACCCCCAGCATCCATACCAGCACCCCCAGCAGCAGTCACCCCACCAGCCCAACTCAAACATCGATCTTAATATCGATGCGATTAGTGCTTTTCTTGCATCAGATGATACCTATTATCATGATGATGAGTCAGGCCAGCAGACACCCCAGTAGCTTTGAATTGTTTTATTTTGTTGTAATTTAAGTTTTCATTTGTATTTGTTATAGATATTTGAGTACTTTGTTCGATTTGAAATTTGAATTAAATTAAATCGTCTTCAGTTCAGACCTATTATTGTTTTTCATTTCGTATATTATTAAGATCGATATTATTAATTTTAATTATAATTTTTTATTTTAAACAAATAATTTTAAATTTTTTTTAATTAATTATTTAAAATTAATTACTATATTAAATTAATTATTAATTTTCATTGCTAATTTTTATTTTTTTAATAAATAAATCAATTAATAATTAAAGTTTTTAATAAAATAATATTAATTTTTTAAATAAAACGAAAATTAATTTCCGGCGGATTTCTTTTTTTCAAAAAAAAAATGTTTTTCCGGCGGATTTAACAGCATTTCCGGCGGATTTTTATTTTTTTTAAATAAAAAATGTTTTTACCGGCGGACTTAATAGTATTTCCGGCGGATATTTCGGCGGAATTTCCGGCGGATATTTCGGAATCCGCCGGTAATTCTATGCGATTTTTTTGGGGGTTTCTAGCGGATTTATCAGCGGCACGAAATCCGCTGAAAATTTCCGGCGGATAATCCGCCGGAAACCGTTTACTACGAGCTGGCTACCGGCGCGAAAAATCCGCCAGAAAGTCTAATTTTTCGGCGGATTTTTGGCTTTTCCGCCGGATTTTGCCCGCCGAAAAAACCAACTTTTCTTGTAGTGTTCCCGTTCTCTTCCTACTTTGTGTGTCTTCAAGCGTCGCCGTTTTCTTCCCCGAGATAAGCATCACGCGAACTACTATTTTTCTAATGGGGAGGGGCTAAATCCCAACACCGGGAATGAGATTTCGAGAATGAGGGTTTCTTTTATGTTACCACTGACTATTCATGACGAGAATCAATCTCATCATTTTTTGAGATTAAGTGGTGGTCGAAGATCATCCGAGAAACACCTTTTATGACCCTTTCTTTGTCTTTTCAGAGATCAAGCTTAGCCTTTTCATGATATTAAATCCATTATAGACTTTCCAAACCTTCTAGAGTTTATCCTTCATGGTGTTGTAATCAGTCTTCTTTCCATGGATTTTAACCATGAGAGCATCAGTCTGAGGATAACATATATCTTTGAAGACACCATCATCAACAAAGACTTCATGAAAAAGTCTATCCCCGTCTACGTATTCGATACAAAGTAGTTTATGAGCAATTATAGGCCAGTCCTAGAGTGCACAATTAATTGTCTTGCATCAGTCAGCTCAGTAATGCTGCAGTATTGCCTTCAGCATTCCTTATAGTTGCTTGAAGGTGAAGGAAGAAGTCGTCAATTCCTTCCCTCTCCTTTGAAACCAACTCCAATGATGATTTAAGTGATATTTTTTGATCTGCTTGTGAATGAGGAAGTGAGTGATATTTATAGTCTTCAAGGGGGAGGTTCTTTGAACTTGAAAAAGGAGGTTCTTTGAATTTGTTTCCACCTGCTTCAAATTTATTGATTTGATTACCAAACCACCACCAAAGGGGTCCTATGGCGTGTGGACAAGTGTCCCTAAAAAGTTCAATTTGCAAGTTAAGTTGCCAATAGGGTGGCGCTGAGGTGAGCAACTTGGGCCACTTGCGCAACTTGTTGTCTCATGAGCTCATGGTGACGTCATCATGGTAATGCTGCGGCATCCATTGCTTTTGCATCTGATGCTATGGCATTCCAATTCCTCTTAATGCTCTGGCAATATTACCCTTTTCCTGATGCTGCGACATTCCATTCTTCTTAATGCTATGGCATCAATTGCTATGGCACTGAACAAGTGAATATACCATAAAGCGCAAGGTTCTTTCTCAAAACATTCTTTATCCCTTGTTTTGTGTTTTCTTACATATTTGATTAATTACAAGACAATATTCTTGAGATTCAAGTAATAATTTAAGTCTTGGAATCGTAAATGACTCTATATAAAATAGAGTCATCAGTGCCCCAGTCCAAAGCAGAGAAGACATTCGGGCTCTTTGAGCAATGTCTTTTAGAAGTGTTTTATGCAATTTTTTTTGGAGTTGTGTTGTTGGGCCATGGAGTTGTTTTTTGGAGTTGTGTTATTGGGCCAGCTTATCAGCTATAACTACTAGAGTAGGTAGTCTCCTTGTTTTGCGTTTTGCAGCAGTTTCTCTGTAATGTTGTAATGGATTTTAATATATGTAACCTAGTTGCTATCTTTTATTATAACTATCATGCTCAAAATTCTAACCTTGCATGGTTAAAACCATATCCAAAATGTCAACACACCCTTGGGACATCCATAACCCTCAAAGACGTTTCAAGTTTCCTGAGACATGGTCATGCGATGTATTCCAACTAAACTAACATTAGGCTTGTTGCGTTCTACATGTCAAAATGATTGACACCCAAAGACACTTTACAAAGGGTTTTTTTTTTTTGTACCCCCACCACCTCCCTATCTACCCCCATCGACCCTGCAAAAAGACGCAATTGCCCTTCACAAAAATTAAAAATCCCGAACGTATCCTGATTTCAATTTTTTTTTTGGAAATCGGATTTAGGTAAATCCGATTTCCACTAAAAAATTTAAAAAATTTAAATCGGATTTAGGTAAATCCGATTTCCACTAAAAAATTTAAAAAAATAAAATCGGATTTATTTAAGATGGGGTAGATCCGCTTTGAAAAATAACAAATCGGATTTACCTTAATTGGGGGTAAATCCGATTTGTTATTTTTAAAAGCGGATCTACCCCCATATAAGGTAAATCCGCTTTTAAAAATAACCAAAGCGGATTTACCTTAATTGGGGGTAAATCCGCTTTGTTAACCTAATTAATAAATAACTCAGTTAAAATTTTAGATACAAATTTCGACCGTCTTTTGGTTCTGTTTAGTGTGTGGTTCGTTAACACGTGACGATATTGTACGTCGGGAGAATAATTTAGGCTAAAAAATCAGTTTTCGGGCAACCTACTCAAATTGTAATGAAACCACATTCTTTAAATCGGAAAAATATCAAGGATCAATACACCTAAAGAAGGGACTTCTTTCAGGACTGGGGACCTCAAAATCCCAAATTCCATCGTTTACTATTTTATATTAATTTTTTTAATTTTTCATAATCTTCAAAAAATCTGAAAAAATTTGCATAACCTTATTTTGGTTTTATTAGATTTTTAGTGGTGTTTTTATAATTTTTGGATTAGTTTTGGCTGTTTAACGGATTTTTAGTAGCATTTTATAACCTTTTTTAAAAAATTAAATAAAAAACAATTTTTTTTAATAACAAAATCGGATTTACCTTAGGTGGGATAAATCCGATTTTCTTTTTTTAGGGAAATCGGATTTACCTTAGGTGGGATAAATCCGATTTTCTCTTTTTTTAGGGAAATCGGATTTATGTGCCCAGCAGGTAAATCCGATTTCCAAAATAACAAAGCGGATTTACCTTCAGCTAAGGTAAATCCGCTTTGTTATTTTTGAAATCGGATTTACCCCCATCTGAGGTAAATCCGACTTTAAAAATAACAAAGCGGATTTACCTTAGATGAAGGTAAATCCGAGCGAATTGTAAGTTGGGCAGGGGTATTTTCGGGTTTTAGCAATTTGATGGGGGTAGATGTGAGTTGATGGGGGTACAAAAAAAAAAGGCCCTTTACAAATTGTCAAATACTTCAGACTATTTACAATGGTTTCAACACCCTCTAAGTTTTAACACCCTTCTTTTTCACTTTTTAACACTCTACATCATCTTCTCTCTCTTCCACCTAATAATTCAACACTCATTCAACTTTTACTCACTACAATGATTTTGTTTAATAAAATTCAACACCCTACCCCACCACTTTTATTTCATATTCTTATTTTCTTTTATGTTTTTGTTTTTGTGATTACATTTAATAATAATTATCGATTGAAATTAATTTAAAATAATTAAGAGTTAAATAATTTATTTTAATTTTTTTCTAATTTAATAATTTATTTTAATTTTATTTTTCAAAAAACTTAAAATGCAATACAATAAGCACACACACATAACTTAATTAGTACAATAGACTCAACTCACAAACAAACTATTTAATCACGAAACATTCCGAACTTTGCCCATATGTGTTTGACTAGATCTGCTTGCAATTCGTGATGTACATTTGAATCACGCATCACGGATCTAGCACGCACATGATTCGCAAATGCAGGTAGCACCTCGGTCGAGAATGGGTCCGGTGTACTAGACCCACTTGCCTCGGATTGATCATAATCTGTCCAATGTTGGGATTTGGGTAGTTGAAAGGGTAATTAGTAGAATTTTGGGTGTTAAAAGGGTTATTGTTGGGATCCATTTCACAAACAAGATGTTTAGAGCTACAAACAAGAGTTGAAATTAAGAAGGCTAAATAGAAAAATTAGAGGAAAAATGTCGAATTTTTTTCTGTGTCCAAATCAAATGAACCAAGTCTCTATTTATAGAGAAAAAAAAATGATGAATTTTGGTGAAAAAATAAAAAAAAAATTAATTTACTATGAAATAATTGACCCCAAATAGATAAGATGAGATAAAAATCTCAAAAATCTGAATATCCAATCAGAAGCTCCCACATTATTTCTCTCTCTTCCTTTCTTCAACACCCACGCGCTGAAGCTATTCACCCATTCCACCAATCACAAACGTCCACCACATCTCCCACTCAACCGCGCAGACCCCACCACTTCTCCTTTCAACAAGTTGAATTGTTTCAACTCCACTAAATCCACCTCATTTTCAATGGTCAATTCAGCAACACCATTGTACCAATTCAACTATTGAAAAACCAATTAAACACCTCCATTGCACATAGCCCCACAGCTCACTCTACACACTACATAATGCTTCACACTTAAAGACAACAAAGAAAGACATTTGTACTCTTTCACACTTATTGTTAAATGCTTCACACTCAAACACAATAAAGAAAGACACTTATCTTCACTCTGCACAGTCATTCCATGCTTGACACTCCATGATTCGAGATAAATTTGTACCTCCAATAGAGCATATATAATATACACTAACATTAAAATTTGTAGAAGTTCATAACGTTCCCTGCCAAAAACTCCTCAGTCAAATTGAAACTATACATCCACTAGACCATAACATACATTAATAACACATCTTGCAACAAACGACAATCATAACATACATGTTAGTAATAATTCAGAACCACAAAGTAAACTGCAATGCTGCACCAACATCCTAACACACCCTTGAAACAAATAATTCTCTACATCTGTAACCCTTTGTTCGTACACGTGATTTTTTTTTGCAAATTAGGACTACTAAATGGATTAACACCTGTAAGCACAACATTCTCACCTCTTCCAGCAGCTTCTAACCTCTGAGTGTGTATCGTAATGAGCTCAAATGTTCTTCGTATGAATTCTGGCCTACCACAATCCAACGCCTCAATGGCCATTTTGTGACAACGATCCACCATTCCACTACAGCAGTACCAGATTTGCTCATTTTTCTATGGGAATTGAGTCTTTTGCTGCCGTTGTCTTCGTTTCATCACTATGCAATCAGGGAGGTGAACTATGTCTAACTGCCAAATTATGTATAACAAGTGTTTAGATGGAATACCCAATGATTCCAGTCTTTAACAAGAGCACTTAAATTCCAACCTCATTGGACAATATGAAATATGTCATTTAAATCCCTATTTGCAGTACTTCACCGTTGTGTAGATGAAATTAGATTCTGTTTTCTTAAAACCAACAACCCTACACATATAAACGTTTTCAAGAATTGGTAGAAAAATGGTGAAAATATCTCTTGTATATACTTCTGCAGCTAATCTTTCTAGAGACTTAAATTGTGTCTGCAGCATAGGCTCTCCATGTGATGAAACAAAGTCGGCCTCAACTTCTATATACCTCATATATGTCAACCAACAGAAGAAGTGTTGTATGAACTTTAGCAAGATGTTTTTAACATTAACATATTTACCAAATTTTGAGTGTAAACCCTCACATCTAGAAATCGTCCTAAACCTAGCAAAGAATTGGCCACGTCTATGTGTGGTGGCCTACATTCTTCTCTTTTCATACATCTCTAACACCCAGCTATTCTCTTCTAAACCAAAATCAGCAACCAGCTTTTCCCACTTTCATTCAAATTCATCAACGTCGTAACCACCCAGCATACATGGTTTCATCGTTGAAACAAACTTTGGATTTATAACGTTACTTATTGCATTACGTAACAAGTGCCATGCACATAAACAGTGATGAGCATTAGGAAAAACACATTTAATAGCATTTCTCGTAGCATTGTCACCATCTGTTATAATCGAGACCAGACTCTTGCAACCCATCGCCGCCAACAAATTTTCCAACAACCAAACTTATGTTTCCTCGCTTTCATTTATCACAATTGCAACTGCAAATATTATGCTTTGGTTATGATGATTTACTCCAGAAAATACATCCAAGGGACATAGGTATTTATTCTTGCGATATGTTGCATCAAAGGCCAAAACATCTCCAAACACAGAATAATCCCTCCTACATGCACCATCGCACCAAAAAAGTTGCTCAAGTCTACCCTCTACATTCACAATATGGTTCTAATAGAACATATCATCCTTTGAAGATACACATTAATTTAAGAAAATCCAACACAGCAGTAGCATCAAGTGTTTGGATTCTTTTTTGCCCAGATTGCTTGGTCTACATGTCCTATTTTATAAGCCCAGCTCAATCAAAACCCCCAACCTGAGCGAAAAACAATCCATATATGTTGCTAGTACGAATACCAACACTCCTCATCATATTCATCTGATGTGTGTCATAATCATTCATCTTTCGATGCCCCTGTAGCATGTTGGTCCATTTCTATAACACAAGTGTGTGGTTGTGTACATCATTAAAATATTTTATGTACCATCGCCCAGACATGTCATCAACGTGGACTTGATATTTTGCCTCACATCTACATCTAGTATTAGGTTTTGCTTTTCTAATTCTACCTTCTCTATTGTAGTGTTTTTCTCTCCCGTGACCTTCTTCGTGGCATACAAATGTCTGCTGAGTTATTTCACCTCTACAATTCTTCATCATCCTACATTTTCTAGCAGAAAAACCTCGCATGCTGCCATACCATTTATAGAACATAAATGCAACATTCAAATCTGGAAAATGGAACCTAATTATATACTCTTCTAATCTCAAATCCATCAAGTTTAGTTTCACTAATAAGTCCTCCTTGTTGTTAATAGCAGTTTCGTCATCAAACTTAAATCTTCCAGCTACATTTTCATTACTATGCAACTCATCTTCACTTGTCATACTTTGCGAATCATCAACTACATTTTCAGCCGTTGAATCTACATTAACCATCTTGATTCTTTTTGCAAAGTAAATTACTGCATTACAACAAGTTTTAACCCCCAGCATCAGACATAGTAGTTTGTTGAATTGGTCATAAATGAAACAATCAAGTAACCTCATTAAACATAAATCATAAGGAAAAATTAGAGAACAATCAAGGTAAATACTCTACAAAACAATTTATTCATCCCAAAAAAGTATCTCAATTATTAAGCAAAAAAAAAACACAACAATTATGGTGTAAAACTCGTACTATGAAAAACATAGATCAAACAAAGCCATAGGAGTCATGCATGTAGAACATCAATTAAACTTTTGACAAAATGATAGAACATCAATTAAACTGAACATTGGCTCAAAAATAAATTAACACAAATGGGTTCACAACACCAGGAACAGCTACACAATTTTGTTCCCTCTTTGGAAACTACTAAATTCTCATATTACTTAAAGCAACAAAGGGAATTAGTTTCGATAACACTACAAATTAATCAACCAAAACATTCCAATTTAAAGAATAACATCTTCAAACACTAACATTTATTTCCCCTAAAATTTAAAAAACAGGTTTGACCCAAACAATAATACAGATAACTGAACATAACTTTAATGGAACAAAAATGGAAGACATGAACAAATTAGATCTGCTAGGCTAAATAAAGGAACCATGTTAGATCGCATTAAGACACCGGAGTCAGATCTATATAGTTCAGAGACGATAACCTGCAGAAATATAGCAAATACAATGAAGGGTAAATCGATGGAAGCTATACATGCACCGAAGTCGGATCTGAATACTTCAAAATAAAACTAAAGGGTGAATGTGAAGGATGGGGTGGAAGGAAGTAGAAGATAACCTCAAACATAGAAGATGAACATAGAGTTGGGAATGTTTTCTCTCTTCAAATTGATGGAAGAGCTGAAGGTAAAATGATATAATGGTGTTAATTGTATTCTAGAACATGTGAAGGAAGAGCTAGAAGGGGGTAGTGATGAGATCTAACATGATATCTAAGGTTTAGGATCTAGAAATATAGCAAATCAAAGTATTTCTCACAAAACTGAAGAACGTACATGTTCTTGAAAATCAAAAGAAAGGATGAAAAAGATTCAACACAAATGGATCAACACTTAGTTGAAAGGGAAGAAAATGCAAATATGGAAGAGATAGAGATGGAAGTGGAGAAGGAAATCCACCACTTCTTCCTTGGGAAGATGATGAGGACAACAATATCATTGAGCTCTCCTAGTCTCAACGTTGTGTTCTAAAGGTTCTCATCTCAAGAAACCTTGGAGAATCCATGAAGAACCTTCACCAATACTAGCAACTTGCCCCTCATCACTCTCTTAGGTATTAGGGCACTCTCTTGCTCAAAATGTAAAAGTGAAATTCATTCATCAAAGTTGTAACGATTACAAGGAGTGGAAAAGTACTTACAGTTTTGGCTATTAGACCCTAGGCCCAACATACAATCCATAAAAGGAAAGGAAAACAAGGTCCATGAAGACATAAAAGTAACTAAAGGCCATAGCCTCCTAAATGGCCAACAAGGCTAAAAAAATGTTCATTACAACTAGAAATGAAATTCTAAAATACAAAGAAAAAGGGAACGCTAGTGTTTGAGTATTCTAGAAATTCTCTATCCTTGGTCAGTTTTAATGTGTCCTTGTCAATTATCATGGTGGCTACACTAAAGTATATTCCCTTTAAGGGTTGAATATCTTTTTGGTCTTTTGAGTCTTCATCCAAGCTCCTTGATTAGGCTAGGAATGCATGTGGGCTTACATCATACCCCCATCTTGAACTTCACTTGTCCTCAAGTGAACTCCCTCTCTTGGAAATTAACCTACATCAAAAGTTTTGAAAATATCAAACAACTAAACTAATGCAAGAATTGCTTTGCAACTTTAGAACATTAAAAAATTCTCCATTACCTTGGTCTGACCATTTAGTTGCTTACCTTTGAAAGTACCATCAATATTAGAGTTTCCTACAACAACTACACTTGAAATGTTCTTTTCCTCATGTACCTCACAATTCTCATTTTTAGAGGCAATATGGTGCTCTTGGCCACCATCAAGCTTTTAACATTTTAAAATTGTGTGCTCTTCCAATGCTTCTGAAACATCATTCTTTGCAAGTGTCTCAAGTGGAACATCATCTTCACTCACCTTCAAAGAGGAATCAGTAAAACTAGAAAGAATGTTAGCGTTAGTGTCCAAGCAAACAAAATCATTAGAAGATGGTAGTTTGGATGGCTCTTCCAACAATGGTCCAAGTTCCTCCCTACTTCCAATTTTTAGAACCTTTTTAGAAGTTTTCGTCGTTAGGGGCTCTCGGCCAACCCTAGTTGCTACATCCTCCCCATTGATTTTAACATTCATTGCCTTCGCTTCTTCCTCTATATTTTCTTCCTCAAAGCAATCTGGTCTTTAAGCATTTCATGAAGGCTAAGAGAATTAAGATGAATTTCCAAATTGTCATTCCTAAAAGAGTACTTGTTAGCATATCCATCATGGAGTTCTTTTTTATCATGCTGCCATGGCCTACCTAAGATTAGGTGGGCGGTCTCTATAGGTACAACATCAAATAAGACCATTGTCGTGACCGGGGTCTCAACACAGACGGCTCAAAATTGGTTTTGAAGGGAGTCGCCACCCAATTTATTTAATAGGAAAAATTGAGAAAAACCTAACAAAAAGTTATTGGTTGGCTAAAACTAGGTTGGATTCGGGAGTCGGTTATGCAAAGGGAAGAGCGAAAACCTAATTTCACTACACCCCTAATACATCTGTCTTAAGACAGTTACCCTAAATTTGATTGTGCAAATATAAATTACGAATTTATTTGTTTTACCCAAAAATAAAATAGTAGAAAATAATAAGGACTAATTTAGAAAAGTCTAATTTTGACTTTACGGGGAAGCCACGCTCCTACTATCCTCCGGTGCAATGAGGAACTCAAAAGTCATGTAGTTCTTCCTGAAAAAGTTTGTTGTTGGTTGGTTGATTTTATTTTTAAAGAGGTTTGAGATCACCAAGTTGTATAACTCAGGCGTCTTAAACTAGGATCGACAAGATGTCACATCTCAGCCAATCCTTGTTTTTATATTTTTTAGGAAATAGGTGTTAAATAAAAGAAAATTGATTATTTGGAAAAAAAATAATTAGCTTGACGGGGAAGCCCCGCTCCTACGTATCTGTGTGCGAAGAATCAAAGGCTACGTAGTTCTTCTTGAGAAAATGTTTGTTTGTTTTGTTGATTTTAATATTTTGAAGGGGTTTGAGATCACCAAGTTGTACAACTCAGGCGTCTTAATCGGGTTGCGGGTTTGATAAGATGTACATCTCGATCAAAGCCATTTTTATTTATGTTTTAATTCATTTTTAGAAATAGATAACAATAATAATAATATAAATAATAATAGATAATAATAATAACAATAATAATAATAATTAAAAAGGAAAGATAAAAAAAATAAATAACTATACACCTAATAAAATATAAATAAATATATGCATAAATAATAAATAAATATATACAGAAATAAACAAACAATAAATAAGTAATAAATAAATATGTACATAAATAAATAAATGAATAATAAATAAATAAACAAATAGATATAAATAAATAAATACAAAACTAACCTCAAGCTGATAAACGCGATGAATGCCGAACCGGACCGAGCAGTCTGACCAGGTCAACTGCGAACCAGACTCCTATCTAGTCTGTTTTGACCCCAAAATCGCCTTGTGCAAAAATCTGCTTTGGGTATTTTGGTTTAGTTTTGTATTTTTGTAACTTTGGCATTCTTGGGCCAAGTCATGTACATGGACATTATCCTTTTTGTAATAAACTGAATTAACCTATATTTTTTTTTGTTTTGTTTAACCACTAAAAAATAAATAATAACGCAAAATTGGTAAAACATATTTTTGTGATTTTTTGAGAAGAAAATTAAAAATACCGGTTAAAATTGGGTGTTCACAGATACCCCTCTGTGTTTACTTTCTTACTAGATAATACATAAAACTATATTTTTTTTTGTATTATCAAAGTAATGAATAAGTACAGATATGAACCTCAATTTTCATCGGTGAAATATGCACGATTGTAAAAAAAGGTAGCACGAAATACAAAACACGGTCAGAATTAAATTATAGGCTTAATTACAGTTTTGGTCCCCCTATTATGACCAACTCACGATTTTGGTCCCCAAAGTTTTAATTTGACGATTTTGATCCCCCTATTTTCCCAATTTGTAAAATCAAGGTCCCCTTCTTAATTTGGTCAAAATTAAAACTGACTTTGACTTTCAATCCTACGTGGCAGTCCACGTGGACTGCCAAGTAGGCAGCACTGTTCCCCTCTCCGCTCTCTCACAACCCCCTCCCCTCCCCCCCACCGTGACCCCCTCCCCCCCACCGTGACCCCCTCCCCCTCCTGAACCCCACCCCCTTCGCATCTCCCCTCCCCTCCCCCCACTGTGACCCCCTCCCCCTTCGTTTTCCCCTTCCCCTTCGCATCTCTCTCTTCGCACCTCCCCCTCGTTTTCCCCTTCCCCTTCGCTCTCCCTCCCCCTCTCTCGTCGTTCTCTCTCTCGTCGCTCTCTCTCTCTCTCTCTCTCTCTCTCTCTCCTTTCTCTCTCGCTGTTCCCTCTCTCGTCACTCTTTCTCTCGCCGTTCTCTCTCTCGTCGCTCTCTGTCGCCGTTCAGATCCAGATCGCAGAGGAGGGGGGAGGGGTTCACGGAGGTCGCAGAGGTGGGTGGTGGCTGTGGGTGGGTGGTGGTTGTTGGTGGCTGACGGGGATCAGTGCGAAGGGGACGGGGAAAACGAGGGGGGAGGGGAGGTGCGAAGGGGGAGGGGTTTAGGAGGGGGGAGGGGGTCACGGTGGGGGAGGGGAGGTGCGAAGGGGGGAGGGGTTCAGGAGGGGGGAGGGGGTAACGTTGGGGGGAGGGGAGGGGGCTGTGAGAGAGAAGAAGGGGAACAGTGCTGCCTACGTGGCAGTCCACGTGGACTGCCACGTAGGATTGAATGTCAAAATCAGTTTTAATTTTGACCAAATTTAGAGGGGGACCTTGATTTTACAACTTAGGAAAATAGGGGGATCAAAATCGTCAAATTAAAACTTTGGGGACCAAAATCGTGAGTTGGTCATAATAGGGGGACCAAAACTGTAATTAAGCCATTTTTAAGTAGTGTCAGGGCGAGACCGATAGCACAAAATTAAAGACAATGCTAGGGTGAGACCGATAGCATGAAAATAGACCATGCCAGGGCGAGACCGATAGCATGAAAAATTAGTGCCAGAGCTGAATCTGTAGCACTAAGTTTAAAATATGACGCCAGGGCGAGACCGATAGCATGGAAAACTAGTGCCAGAGCTGAATCGGTAGCACTAAGTTTAAAAAATGATGCCAGTGTGAGACTGATAGCATGGAAAACTATTGCCAGAGCTGAATCGGTAGCACTAAGTTTAAAATATGATGCCAGGGCGAGACCGATAGCATGAAAAACTAGTGCCAGAGCTGAATCGGTAGCACTGAGTTTAAAATATGATGCCAGGGCGAGACCGATAGCATGAAAAACTAGTGCCAGAGCTGAATCGGTAGCACTGAGTTTAAAATATGATGCCAGGGCGAGACCGATAGCATGAAAAACTAGTGCCAAAGTTGAATCGGTAGCAGTGAGTTTAAAATATGATGCCAGGGCGAGACCGATAGCATGAAAAACTAGTGCCAAAGCTAAATCGGTAGCACTGAGTTTAAAATATGATGCTAGGGCGAGACCGATAGCATGAAAACTAGTGCCAGAGCTGAATCGGTAGCACTAAGTTTTAAAATATGATGCTAGGGCGGGGCCTATAGCATGAAAAACTAGTGCCAGAGCTGAATCGGTAGCACTGAGTTTTAAAATATGATGCCAGGGCGAGACCGATAGCATAAAAAACTAGTGCCAGAGCTGAATCGGTATCACTGAGTTTTAAAATATGATGCCAGGGCGAGACCGATAGCATAAAAAACTAGTGCCAGAGCTGAATCGGTAGCACTAAGTTTAAAATATGATGCCAGGGCGAGACCGATAGCATGAACAACTAGTGCCAGAGCTGAATCGGTAGCACTGAGTTTAAAATATGATACCAGGGCAAGACCGATAGCACAAAATTAAAGACAATGCCAGGGCGAGACCGATAGCATGAAAATTAAAGACAATGCCAGGGCGAGACCGATAGCATGAAAATTAAAGATAGTACCAGGGCTGAACCGTAGTACAAAATTTAAAAGACCTAATGCCAGGGCTGAACCGTAGCATGGTAGTGCAGAGCTAGGGCTGAACCGTAGCATGAAATTTAAAAGGCAGTACCAGGGCTGAGCCGTAGTCCAAAAAATACCAGTGCCAGGGCTGAACCGTAGCATGGAAATGCAGTGCCAGGGCTGAACCGTAGCATTAAAATGCAGTGTCAGGGCTGAACCGTAGCTTGAAATTAAGAGCAGTACTAGGACTGAACCGTAGTACGATATTTAAAATACCACTGTCAGGGCTAAACCGTAGCATGGAAATGCAATGTCAAATGCCACGGCTGAACCATAGCATTGAAATGAACCTAAAATGCAATGGATGCCTTGTTTTGAATGATTCTTTTTTATTTGTTTATTATTTTCACATAGAGATTGAAAAAAACACATGCTTCTATTCATGAAGGGGGATGCATGGTTGGACATGAAATGTATGCATGCTATGATATGAAATGTATGAAATATGCACGAGCCTTGAGATAAATTTGAGATGCTCGTGTCATGAAAGTTAGATTTACTAAAAACATTTTTTTTTTGCATGCTTCATTTGAAACCAATCAAACTCATTCTCAAATGGAAGGTGATCCTCATCCTCGCTAGCTTTCTAAGATCTCCTTCCTTTTATGATCACTTCTCATTCTTCAAACAAAACACTTTCAAGTTTGACCCTCTCTCTCTATATATTTTTTTTCGCAGATATATCGTCATTAGCTCTCTAAATCATATCATTGATTCCAAGTTGACTATTTTTGAAGCATTACTTAATGAACATGCATGGATTCATGGGTATTGACGAGTTGGACTTTTCTGTGTTTCTTTGTTTTCTTGTTTCAAATTTTGTGTTTTGGATTTTGAAGGTTTGGAAGTGCAGGGTATTTTTAAAGTGAAAGCATAGGGAAGACAATGCGACACAAGATGGTAGGGAAAAAGGTAGATGGTAACCTCTGACTAATGGGCATTTCTTTTATTTGAGGTAGCTGACTTGTTGGAATATTGGAAACAAGTTTCATCACAGGGGGAAGACTACCTAGTGTAGCAAGCAAAGTTTGACCCATGAAGGGTCATGCCAAAACTTTTTCTCTTGTATTGGTAAAAGTCGTCGTTACAAGAGAAGGCTACACCGGTGTCCTAAACAAAGTTTGACTCATGAAGAGTCTTGCAAAAAAAAAAATTGGGATTGGTAAAAAGTGTTGCTCACAAAGAATGCACTGGTGTGGCAAACAAAGTTTGACCGATGTAAGGCCTTGTAAGATTTCTACCTCAGCCTGGTGAAATACATCACCATGAGAGAACACTACATGGGTGTAGCATGAAACTTTTGACACCTAGAGGGTCTTGCAAGAATTTTGTCCCAGTGTCGGATTTCTTGAGACTCTCAAGCTTACATCCACAAAATTGCCCCAATGTAGACTCGTGTTTGGAATAAGTAGGAGAAATCCAGTGAACTACACAAATGAACATTGTAAGTCTCATTCCCCTTTTGTAACCTAATTTTTTCCTAGACTGCCTTTGCAGGTTTTCAGTCTAGCGGGCTGTGTCTTTTATTTTTTTATTTTTTAGTTTTTTTTTCAAACCCTAATTTTTGCCTAGACTGCCTTTACAGGTTTTCAGTCTAACGGGCCTCATTCCCTTGTTTTTTTCTTTTTTTTCTTAGAGCGAAGAAAAGTTTAAAAGAAGCAAATGATTTATTTCAAAATTAATATTATGAAAATGAAAACAATCATTCATTAATCAGAGTGGACTTTTAGAGGCTTGTAACGTGTCTATGGGTTATGGGTTATGGAAGAAAAATAATTAGAACGCTCAAAGAAATGTTTTACTTGTATGGGTTATGGGAGAAAAATGATTAGAAGGCTTAAAGAAATGTTTTTTCGGGTTAAATGGATCAAGGATCTTTAGTGCATTCAGCTTTCTACTTTGTTTCGGTGACACAACTTGTCCATTTGATTTTTTTTCTTCCTTCATTTCTCTTTTTCCTCCTTTTTGCTTCTCTTTTTTTTCTTCTCCATTGATTTTGTTTTAACTCATTTCAGCCTTCGCATCTATTTCAGATATGGCTGATTCTCTCTTTATTATTATTTTTCACCATTCGCCATCATTTGGTTTTTTCAACCTTTTTTTTTTCTTCCTCCATTGCCCCTGATTTGTTTCTCATCAATTTTCTACCTTTGGAAACTATATGATAGTCTAAATGCACTAAATTCCATTGTAGTATGGATCCTTGTGTCTAGGGGTTAGTGAAAGGAAATTATAGGCTCAAAGGGGACATCAAGGGATACAATAATTCAACTTTGTTCGGGATAGAGAAAATTGTCCACTCTTCATTTCGAAACATGATTCCTCATTTTCAAAATTTAATTTCGAAACTACATTCACCCTTTTACAAATTCTTTGCTCTCTCTTTCTTTTGTCTTTTTTTTTGATTTTTTTTCTTCTTTTTTTTTGGGAAATGGACCTTCAACATGTGATATTTGTTCACTCGCGTATCCTTGAATGTCGCAACCAAAAGGGCTTTATGAAATATTGTTTGAGGCAAGAACTAAGAAGGGGTCACTGTTTAAGGGAACTTGGGGTGAGAAAGGATGAAAATGGGTTTTTAAATCCATGCAAATTTATTAGTATAAAACTTCAACAAAGTCAACTTGGTTTCGAACTACATGATTAAAGAAGTGCTAACGACAATCATTTTTCCCCCTCTTTCTATTTTTTTTGCTTGGAGTTTTTTATTCAAGAGCTGATTGGCACCGTATGTCTCCCTTTTCCTCTCATCTTTCCCGATGTGCCCATGATATCTTTCCGCTCACCTTACATCTCTAAACCTCTAACGATTAATCTTCCCAACAACTCTCAAAAAAATGATCCAATTCCACGAGCCCAAACTTGATTGGCATTCATTTTGACGCAAGCACACAAATTTAAAACTCCTTTTTTATTTATTTTCTTAAAGAAAAATTTATGATAATGGGTCAAAGAGACCAATATGTTATGAAATGCATGGTATGTATGCAAGCATTCACCCTAAAATGCAACATGCGTTGTTTTGTAATTTTAATCTTTTTCATGCAAAAAATGAAATTCAAATTTTTTTGCCCCATTTGAAGGGAAATGCTATGAGGATTGACAAATGATAATGTGCTTTGTTTTATTTACTGATGAAAGTATGCATAACATGCAAAGATGCAAAGAGAAAATGAAATATGAAGAAATTTTATGATGAGTGTGATGGATGACAATGAAATGAAGATGTGCACTACATGTAGACACAAAAATATTTTTCTAAGGACTTATGCAAAGAAAAATGCAAATGAATGCATACTTTTCAATGACACGCGGTGAACGAGACAAATTTAATTACATTCTATTTTTTTAAGCGAAATGCACTTTTTTTACAAGGCAACATATTTTTTTCTTATGCTTTTTATGCACGAAATGCAATATGATTTTGATTTTTGTAGTAAAAAATGAGTGATTTTCTGAACCCAAAAGTTTGTTTATGGGAAAAAGATTTTGTTTATGTTTTATGAAAAATAAGGTAAGAGGTGGAGTAGCTCCCTTTGTGACCTAATTTGGTTAGCACATGCTATTGGACTTTGGGCCCTATAGATCTAATGTCTTCTATTGTGAGTACTCACAAGGTGGACTTGTTCTAACCTATTGAGATTTAAGGTCTCTAGAGTCAAGTACTCTTCTAGATGATTAAACTCACCAGGATGTACATCCAAAATGTGGATACCCGCATAGAAGAATCGTACTCTAGATGAGGAATTCATGGAAGTCACACAGGATGTACATCCAAAATGAGTCCCAGTTATCCTCGTTCTAACTTATGTGTTTTTTGCGGCTCAAGTGGTGTGGGCTCAACTCTCAATGTGTGCTCACGGTGTATGTGTAGTGTGTGAAGAAAGCATACAAACCTCAAATCCTAAAAATAAAAACCCAAATTGAACCTGCATATTAACCAGAAAATACAACCAGACAATAATATCAAAATGTTCTTTAGCCTAGGGTTTATATAAAGCGGAATATCAAATAAATATCAAATGAAATATATACAAAGAAAAAATAATAACTTAAGCTTGACTCTCACCGTCTCCAGCGAAGTCGCCATCTGTCGTGACTGTAATCCCGACGTAGAAGGCTCAAAAATTGTAATTTTTGAGAGTCGCCACCCAATTTATTTAATAGGAAAAATTGGGAAAAACCTAACTAAAAGTTATTGGTCTGCGAAAACTAGGTTGGATTCGGGAGTCGGTTATGCAAAGGGAAGGGCAAAAACCTAATTTCAATACACCCCTAATATATCTGTCTTAAGACAGTTACCCTAAATTTGATTGTGCAAATATAAAATACGAATTTATTTGTTTTACCAAAAAATAAAATAGTAGAAAATAATAAGGACTATTTTAGAAAAGTTTAATTTTGACTTGACGGGGAAGCCCCGCTCCTACGTATCCTCCGGTGCAATGAGGAACTCAAAAGTCATGTAGCTCTTCCAGAAAAAAGTTTGTTGGTTGGTTGATTTTATTTTTGAAGAGGTTTGAGATCACCAAGTTGTACAACTCAGGTTTCTTAAACCAGGATCGACAAGATGTCACATCTCAGCCAATCCTTGTTTTTATATTTTTTAGGAAATAGGTGTTAAAGAAAAGAAAATTGATTATTTGAAAAAAAAATTAATTAGCTTGACGGGGAAGCCCCGCTCCTACGTATCTCCGTGTGCGGAGAATCAAAGGCTACGTAGTTCTTCTTGAGAAAATGTTTGTTTGTTTTATTGATTTTAATATTTTGAAGGGGTTTGAGATCACCAAGTTGTACAACTCAGGCGTCTTAACCGGGTTGCGGGTTTGATAAGATGTACATCTCGATCAAAGCCATTTTTATTCATGTTTTAATTCATTTTTAGAAATAGATAACAATAATAATAATATAAATAATAATAGATAATAATAAGAATAATAGTTAAAAAGGAAAGATAAAAATAAATAAATTAATAACTATACACCTTAAAAAATATAAATAAATATATGCATAAATAATAAATAAATATATACAGAAATAAACAAACAATAAATAAGTAATCAATAAATATGTACATAAATAAATAAATGAATAATAAATAAATAAACAAATAGATATAAATAAATAAATAAATACAAAACTAACCTCAAGCTGATAAACGCGATGAACGCCGAACCGGACCGAGCAGTCTAACCAGGTCAACTGCGAACCGGACTCCCATCTGGTCTGTTTTGACCCCAAAATCGTATTGTGCAAAAACCTGCTTTGAGAACCGGAAAACCGATTCCAGAACGTACAAAATAATCAAAGACAGACTTTTAGTGTCGGGACCGCAAAGGCTAGCCTAAAAGATCACTTCATCTGCCAATGACTCCCCCCTCAAGTCCTTGCCTCTAAGCCTCTTTTATAGCCAAATGTTAGGTGGTTCTTGTTTCTCCCAAACAATGTGGGACTAAAACAAGATAGAGAAAGTCATTCCTGTTTTTCTCAAACCAGCCACTGTAACAGTGTGATTTCGGATTCGTTAACCGTTTGATCATCGTCGTTCTTTTGACACCAGGTTCGTGAGACATCCAACTTCACTTTTACCGTTCAGATCGTCGAAATGAGGTCTGGGGAGAGAGCAATTGCCTTCGCAAAAGTAGAAAAAATAACTCCCATTTTTCTCAAACCAGCCACTGTACAAGTGCGATTCTGGATTCGTTAACCATTGGATCGTTTTGGTTTTTTGCCAAAAGGTTCTTGAGACATTCATCTTCATTTTCACTGTTCGGATCGTCAAAACGAGGTCTGAGGAGAGAGAAATCATCTTTGCAAAGTAGCTGCAGTTTTGGGTATTTTGGTTTATTTTTGTATTTTTGTAACTTTGGCATTCTTGAGCCAAGTCATGTACATGGACATTCCCCTTTTTTGTAATAAACTGAATTAACCTATATTGTTTTATTTTTGTTTAACCACTAAAAAAGAAATAACAACGAAAAAATTGGTAAAACATATTTTTGTGATTTTTTGAGAAGAAAATTAAAAATACCGGTTAAAATTGGGCGTTCACATCCATGTCTTTGTAACTATGAGTGGAAAAGCTAACAAACACTTTTTTATTCACAATAATTTCCTCTTTATCTTTATGCAACTTAAGCTTATATGGTGTTGGGGTGGTCAAGGGTGTGAATGATGAGTTTGTACTAAACGAGTGCTAGCCATATTAATACAAATCTCACCAACCACTTGCAAACAAACACCATAGGAATAAATAAATACTAACAATAGGAATAGAAATAGAGATTTTCTCCTTATCATTTGACACCATGGCCGAAGCTTTATCATCTCCAAATTTAGATCTAAAAGCTTCTTCCATGTTTGCATTGGTGTCCCTCCTTCTATGTCTCCTTTCATGCTCTTCCTCGTCAACATACTTATCTTTTCTATACCCCCCTTTGCTCCTCATCATACCTATCTCTTCTATACCTCCTTGCATACTACTCATGAGGGAAATCATGTCTCTTAGAAGAATGATACCTTTTAGGTGAAACATGTCTCCTTGGGTTTCTTTTGTACCTTTCATCCATCCTTCAAGTTCAACGTGGTACCTACAAGAAGGGTTAGATAATAACAAAAAATTCCAGCCATCAATAAGTCCTCACAAGTGTGTATAGCTCACCAAATGTCCTCCACTCATGTTTAGGCTTTTTAGGAAAATACACTCTCCACTCAAGGAACTCAAGCCACAAGTGTATAAGTAAGTCACTCAAGCCACTCTATTCTCCAATGATCTCTTAGAAGTGAACCTCAAAAGCCTATTTCCAACCTTGATATTGATATTACTATAGATTCTCAAGGAGAGTATTGCCAATCACCAAAGAATGCCAAAAAGGAAATAAACTACTATAATAAACTTAGAAACTTTGAAGACCAAAATCAAAAGTTAAAAAAAACTCAAAAAGCTAAACCAAATATAAAGTATTTAAAGAATAATTTAAACTACAAAAAAGAGACTCAAAAAAAGATTGGTAGCCATGCACCAAAGAAATTGAAACATAGTGAGCAAATAAGACTCCAAGGGCAAAATGGTCCAAATGTTCTAAAAAAAATTTGAGAAAATTTCACAAGGATCCAAATTTTTTTTAGTAACAGTAAGAATTTTTCTGGAATTTGCAGATTTTTTTATGCTCCCATGATTAGGTGTTTTCCTTTTTTTCTTAAATATAGTACTTTTTTTGCTATTCTTTTTTGCAATATTTTCTTTTTTTCTATTTTTTTTTGTGCCTCAAATAATACTATATTTTGAGACAGGTAACCTGACTTTTAAATCACTGAAAAAAGCGCTATAATGAGTTCACTAACACAATTTCAAGTTTTCAACACAGTTTTGGATCAAAATGCAGAAATTCAAGAACAACAGCAAGAACACCAAGAACAACAATGATTTCTTGTAACATGTTTATCACATCGAATACTCAACCAAATCATACAAAATTGGTGTCCGTTTCACCCACAATTTCATAAAGATGAAGATTCAAATTCTCAAGCTCAACAATGGTAAAATGTTCAAAACAACACCATATCAAATGAAATTTGTGCCTAACTTGAACGAAATTTCACAAAGATCACGAATCCATCATAAATTTTCACAAAAGAGTGGAAGAGCATACTCAAAATTGTGATTTTCAGAAGTAAAATGTGATAATGGTGGTGGATATGCAAGAATGCTCAAAACTAAACCAAAATTCATCAAACCACTTGCAATGTACTCGAAACTAGTGCAGTAACTGATTGCTAGCAAAAGTTTTCAACAAAAATGATCAAGAATTGAGAAGAAAATTAAAATAAAGAAAAAACGATTTTACGATTTTGACTCTAAACTAGCTCAAATCAAGACCAAAAAGAGTGAAATAAGTATGTATTAAGTTAAAAATTTAACAAGGAACAAAATGAACACAACAACTAAGCACGAAACTCACTGAAATAGAAAACACAAATATGGACAGTAGAATGAAATACGTGTGAATAGTAAAAAAATGTGAGAAAATAAATTTGCCAAAATTCTATTGGCTTTGATACTCACTTTATGAGATTTAACATGATCTCTAAGGTTTAGGATCTAGAAATAGGACAAATCAAAGTATTTCTCACAAAACTGAAGAACACGTGTTCTTGAAAATCAAAAGAAAAGATGAAACAGATTCAACACAAATGGATCAACACTTACTTGAAAGGGAAGAAAATGGAAAGAAAATGGAAATATGGAAGAGATAGAGATGGAAGTGGAGAAGGAAGTCTGCCACTTCTTCCTTGGGAAGATGATGAGGACAACACTATCCTTGAGCTCTTCTAGTCTCAAGGTTGTGTGCTCAAGGTTCTCATCTCAAGAAACCTTGGAGAATCCATAATGAACCTTCACCAAGACTAGCAACTTGCCTATCACCACTCTCTTAGGTATTAGACACTCTCTTGCTCAAAATGTAAAAGTGACCAAAGAGCTAAAGTGATTCAACACTTAAAGGGAATATACCTTAGTGTGTCCACCTTGATAATTGACAAGGACACACTAAAGGTGACCAAAGATACCTTAGGAGCTGACATTCATCCAAGCTCCATGATTAGGCTAGGCATGCATGTGAGCTGACATCAGGTAGAAGATGAACATGGAGTTGAGAATGTTTTCTCTCTTCAAATCAATGAAAGAAAGAGCTAAGGGTAACAATGTTAATTTTATTCTGGAACTAACATTTATTTTGTAATAAAATAACATTAAAAAGAAAGTGTACTTAATATAACTTGTAAAGAACTTTGGGTCAAGTATGTAAATAGTCTTTAAACCGGAAAATTGGTTATAAGCTGTCCAAAAGACTCTTGTGTATCAAACACAAGTTGTCAGACTAGTGGACCGTAAGGGCCACCTTACAGGTAAACCTAAAAATATAAACAAAATCGGTTCTTTCAAAAATAAGATGTATGACTATGATAAACTAAAGAATCACATAAGTAAGATCATGAACCAAAGTATATCGAGGACTATAAATAACAGAATGTTTGGACATAGTATAAAGACACAATTGATGCAAAATTAAACTTACTTTTAGGTGGAAAGTTTTTAGACCTATAGTGAGAACACTTGAAGGTGTGGAGCTGGTTGGATATATATACGAGTTTTTGTTCGAAAACAAAATGAGAATGACGAACTTATGAGATACAAACCTCGACTTATTGCTCAAGTGTTTTCACAAGTGAAGGGCTCAATTTACATATGATGAATGTTGTTACGACTTACTTGTATGACTCATTTGTGAAGTCAATGAGTGTCACAGGGAAAGGGTTCGAATTGTGACCCTTTTTAAAATTAACCTGAAACAAGATACACAACTTCACAAGTATGAGTGTAGGTGCTGAGTTGAAAAGGGTGAATGAAAATAGTCTTCTCAACTTGGATAGTGAGTAGAGAAGGGTAGGATGAAACTGTCTTCTCAAGTATGTTTCTGAGTTTAGAAGGGTCAGTTGAATCTTTCTTCTCAAAACAACTATCAGTAAATGAGATGATTTTCAAAATAGTTTTTCTAAGGTAAGAGATGGTATTTGAAAATGTTATCTTAAGTACAAAGTACTTTAGAATAATTCTTGAAGTCTACTACTTAGAAAACATTTGAGAAGGGTTGTAAAAACAGTGTTTTAAGAAAAGGTGTGTGTAGCAGAGAAGGGTCAGTAAAAGCTGTCTTCTCAGTTTTTTTAAAACCTTCTCCAAGTAGAGAGTTTTATGCGCAGTGTAAAACAACTTAGAAAAGAAGTAAATAACACAAGGATGTATAGTGGTTCACCCAAAACCCTGGACTACGTTCACTCCTCACACCCCGTGAGTATTTCCACTATTTTCCAAATAGTTACAACTTTGCAACCAACTAGGCTTAAAGTTCTCATGGTAGTTTTCTTAACACAGCTCTCTACCTACTGTTCTCACACCTAATACAATCCTTCTGATCTATTAGGTAGCTTTTAACCCAGAAACAACTCACTTCTCAAGCCATAAAACAACACATGCTTCTTGAGAAGGTTTCTAACAGGTTATACATTTCAGTTTCGGGGTTTTGTGGGATTACCAGAGCTTGGTTGATACAAATGGTGTTTCAACAAAAGCTTAAACACAAGCAAAAATACATACTCAGAAATAAGATGAATCCATACTGTTATGAAGTGACTGAGTTAGGATGAGAGAAAACTTGTGAAGATTGGAGGATTTAAGCTCAAAGTACTCTCACACCTTTCAACGTGGATCTAATGTGTTTATTTATAGCTGAATGTGTGTGTAATAACCTTTGGTCCATGGAAAAGAGTCGTTGCCAAAAGATTATAGTCGTTTATAGCCGTCAGAGTGCTTTTGGTTCGAAGATAGCTGTGTTTCTGCACTTCTGCAGAAGACAACACTTATACAGTTGTCACCACCCTTCTCTGCTTTGGCTCTTTTTAAGTCTTAGTCTTCTCAAATTGATGCTTCTCATATTTATGCTTCTCATGTTGATCGCTTCTCAACATGACTCTTCTCATCATGACCCTTCTGATCTTGAATCTTCTGATCATGATGCTTCTTAACTTGACTCTTCTTATGGCTTTTCTCACGATGACTCGTCTTATGACTCTTCTCACGATGCTTCTCATGATGACTCTTCTTATGATCAGTCTTACCATGACTCTTCTCATGATGCTTCTCATGGCGACTCTTCCCATGATGCGTCTTCACATGTTGACCTTTCTCATGTTGATTCTTCTCATGATGATCTTTCTCAAGTTAACCCTTCTGGTCTTGATTCTTGATCGTATCAAGGGAGGTCTTTTCTTTGTTTGTCTCTGGTCAACACTTTCTTTTATTTGCTTCAAGTCTTCTCAACAATCATGCTTCTCATAAGCAAGTATATCTTCTTGAGACTTGTTAATATATAATGTTCTTATATTTTACTCAAGAAGAAACATTAGTAGCATATGAAATCAGAGAACTTAAGCTTCCCACATTTGAAGTTTGTTAACCATCAAAACTGAACTGGGATTTTGCCTCAACAACTTGATCAACTCTTTGAATGAGTTAATTCGCCTGAGGTATACAATACAGGATCTCGAGATTCTCAATCAAATTGAATAAGTCTCTCTTTAAAACAAAATAATTTGGACTCATGTGATATAATCGTCTTAGCGAATATTTGCAAAAAGAAGGATATACAAATGACGTGTTTTATTCATATATTTTGATTTGATGAGAAGATCTAGAAATGAATTTGCACCATTGTTGTTTATGTGGATGACTTAAAGTTAAATACTATTGAAACCAAAGCTTCATAAAGCTTCAATTTGATTAAATTTGCGATTGGGTTTTTTTAAAACATTGGGGAGAATGATCTCTGGGTCAAGTAAAACCCGACCCGGTAGGACCTCTATTCGTGGATGTTACAAGCAAACCTATGAAGCCCCGATACTTCAAAAATGGAGACGTACCCGTGTCGGATACGTATCCGATACCGATACGCACCCGATACTTCCCGATACGTACCCAAAGAGTATCTAATAATTTTTTAATTTTTTTTAAAAAATAATTGACTCGATACTTTTCAGATACATCTTTGATACTTCTTACCAACTAAGGATACTTCTCAGATACTTTTTCGATACCTCTTACCAACTAAGCACATGATTGTCACTCATATATCATACACTTTAATACCCCAATAACTAAAAGACAAAATTATATGTTTTTTCGTAATACAATAATAGAAGAAATAATACATTGTGATATGAGTGGGATAAATATACGCAACTATCTCTACTTGATAAGATCACAAGTATTTATTTCTACAATGTGATGAATATATATTGACTAATGACACGCTTATGTTTTATTGACCAATTACGTACTAATATGAATATCTTAGTCTATAAAAAGTCATCTATTTCTGCCACAGACTATTCGTATTATACGATTTCGGGTGGTCTAAGTTACTTGTCCACCATTACTTTTGATGACTAGTCACTCATACATAGGTGTGTCGGTTGTCCTCTTCCTTTCATCCATATATTTTGTGTGATTTTTTTTATCTATTTCGGCAGTTTTTTTTTTTTCATATCTATAAAATGCAATATTTCAGTTTTTCATCTTTGTTTTTTTTCTATTTGTATTTCTATTATATTTTACTTTTTCTGTTATGTTTTTATATATTTAAATTTTAATTTAATTTTTTATTAAAGTATCCCAGCCGTGTCGTATCTTGATTTTCAAAATTTTCCCGTATCCCCGTATCCGTATCGTGTCGTATCCCGTATCGTATCCGGTATCCAGGCTTCATAGAAGCAAACTCTACACAGAGAAGCAAAGAACTTCTAGAAAGAGTGGGTGTTCCGCGCGAATACGCACCCTTCTATCTCGCGAATCTCGCCCACTTCAGTCTCCAAAAATGCACTGAACATAAAACGGAAGCTCGGCGTTTCATCGGCAAGGATTGACTATTAACCTTCATTTCCCTTTTCAATAATCGAAAATAAGCAAAAGCTATTCAAATTAACGCAACTTCACGTTTCCGCAAACGCGCGTCCTAAAATCTAAAACCTCAACTGAAGTTTTCAATATCGGAATGGAAGACGACATGGAGAAGAAACTGGCCGAAGAAGAAGAAGAAGCAGAAACTGAACAACTCAGAAGCGCTACCTTCCAACGTTTAAAATCACACACCTTGCAACTTCTGGAACTTTTGCAAAACACTCAGAATCAGAATCCGAAGCATTGTTCTGTCACTGTAATCCCTGACCTTCTCCGTTTCCTTCAGAATTCCTCGCCCTCTTCTTTACAACCTTTCTTCGAGTAAGCTCTCTTCTCTACTTCTTTGCTAGATAAGAAAAAAACACTTCACATTTTCAAGAGATATGCTTAAAAGCCCTAATTTAAAAAACAAGTTTCAATCACTTGAAAGAAAAAACAAACGTAACTGTAACATTCTTCTGCAATTTAACTATAGTTTTGAATTTCTTGACATGAATTCTGAATTTTATTGGGTTGCTTTTTATTTGATGCTTGCATAATCCTCACATAGTAATGTTATTTATTTGTTGTTTCAGCTATACTTTGTTTCCGTTACTTCTGCTCCTCGATGCAGCAATTCAATGCAGAACTACACAGAAAGTTGATTCTCATGAAAAGAATACGGTGTCAGATGTTCCGAAAAAACCTTTTAGAGTGAGTGATAGCGTTGCTGAAGGTGTAGTTAATTGTTTGGAGGAGCTTCTCAAGAAGTGTTATTTGAATTCTGTGGATCAGGTGAGCTTATTGGTTTGTCTTTGACATTTGATCCGGATTGTTTTTAAATAATGGAATATTACTTTGGGATATTATTTACTTGCTTGTTGTTATGTTGTTGAGTAAAATAAAACTGGCATGGTTAAGTTTGCAGTGGGTGTATTGAGAACCACACTTCCTTTAAAATTATGGAAAGCGGAACAAAAGAAATGAAAGAAAAACAAAAAAACAAAATATAGGGACCTGTGGAATTGGGGATACTTGCCTGAATGTACAGAACAGAAAGTTTATGGAAGTGTTTCTATTTTAACAATTTAAATTGAAGCTCCATTGCTTTGTAACTCACCTATTGCGATCAAAATAGAAGATATATGACTGCTATTTTGATATTTGTTAGTGTAAATAGTTAGCTCATGTTCATTTTACCTACCTTTGGTGCAGCTCATGGTTTATTATTGTTTAACTTATCCATCGTATATGCTCTTTAATGTAATAGGATTCTATGCTGATTTGCATACAATGATCTAAGCTTGCTTACCTTCAGTAGTTTGGGATCTCAGTGAAATACTATGTAGAGGGAGGTGCCGAAACCATTTAGTATATAAACCATGTTTTGTTAACACACCTGCTAAAGAGCATGTACCCCTCATTAGCCATGAGCAAATGTTTAAACTGAAATTTGTTGTCATCTAGTACAAGACAGAGATAAGTGAAACTGAGCTGTGATGTTCTTTAACAGATGGTTGTGCTACTAAAGAAGTTAACATACGGGGCTTTGCTGTCACCATCTGAGGCTTCAGAGGAGTTTCGTGAAGGAATTTTGTTGTGTTTCAGAGCATTAATTTTGAGTTTAAAATCCTGTTCTGATGCGTCGTGCTCATGTAAACAAATTCCTGGTTTACCTGCACTTCCGAATAACATTTATAATCACAGATTTCAAAAGGTTTTCAAGTATAGTTCAGAATCAGAAAAATGTTTACTTGCATTTCTCCGATCCCAAATTGCATCAGCTGCTGTAGGACACTGGATATCACTTCTTCTCAAGGTATATTAATTTTTGTTCTTTTGAATTTTCTTGGAGAAATTCCAAATCAGTACTTTTTGGGGACTACATAATTACATTCTTTTGATAACTGGTTGTTGATCACATTTTATAACACAATAACCAAAAATCATTTGAAGAATAAATCACATTCTATTATAGCAGAAGGCGACTTCTTCAAGGAAGATCTTTCTGTTGAAAAGGACCTAAATGGAATTTCCCCTTCTTTCTTTTGTTCTCAAAAGTTGGTTATGTCATATCACATGATATAAGTTTATAATACCATCTGGTCTTACGAAAAAGGCTGCAGATACGGAGGCTGCAAGAGGACACCGAGGTTCTGCAAGAATTAGAACTGAAGCCTTCAAAACTCTAAGGGTGCTGGTTGCTAAGGTAATATAATAAACAAGCTCTTCAAAAAACATGTAGCAGTTATTTATATATTTTCCAAAAGAAATATATTTATAGAGTTGAATGGTTTGTGTACAAACAGAACAGAAGGTAAGATATCCCTAGAAAGGACAGAAAAGATGTAAAACAATGCAAACAAGTTTATCACTGCAATAAAAGCTCTCCCATCATATTTGATTGGGAGATTCTAATAACAAAACCATGATAAGAGGGCCAAGGAGAAGGTAAAAAAACCATAGTTATGAATTGCAACTGCTGTCTGCTTTTCTCCAAATAGCGGCGCTATCGCGCACACCAAGGGAGGGAATGGTGTATTTTGGAGATTTCAGGCTTAAATTTGTTCGCTTCCTTTACTTTTGTTGCTATCTAATATCTACAGTACTATGACATTATATTATTAATAATGAATAGTTCGTGAATTTTGAGATATTTTCCAATTTTGAGCATTTATATATGTAGTATTAATTATTTAATTATTTAATATATACAGAAATATAATAATAGTAGCCATCCCGCTATAGTGTTTTTGGGGTCAGTTGCCATGTGCCGCTATGGATTTGGATCCTCTGCTGCCTATGCACGGTGCAACAGGCATTCTCTCTAAGTCTAACGGGTCTGCTGCTGCCTGCTGCACCGTGCCGAGGCAGCAGAGGATCCGTTCTCTGCTGCTATCTGGGATTGACAACTATGATAAAAACTTTACTATACCATACAATAATACAGATAGTGACGTGCTCTTGAAAATTTGAGCATGCTACTCCAGCAAAATACATAAATAACTGCACAAACAGGATTCCACCTTAAACCTTTACCTTTATTCTATCTTTGAAATCCATTAAAGTTATTCAATGTCCAAGCTAGCACCACATGAAAAACACTTCTGTAGGGAGAACTTTATGTGGGCTTTCACTAGCATATGGCATCTGTGTAAGTCCTCTTTAATACCATTCTTTAAACAAAAAGAAAAAAGGAAAAGAAAACACACTGGCTATTTATGAGAAAATAATTGCTTTGTTATCCAAGCTATTTCTTATACAACTCTTCCTTTTTGGGTATGAAACTTTTTCCTTAATGAAATATTCAGATATATATTTCATAAATAGGAAGAAGTGCATTCTAGTCTCTCTGAATTTTGATCTAATGTATCCTCTAACCTTTCTTACTCTTCCAAAGTTTCAGTTAGAGATCCCAGAGTCAATAGCTAATTACAATTAGTTAATTAGAGCAGTTAGTTGAGAGGGAGAGATGACAGATATAAATAATTAAGGGAAACAACAGCGCCAATGAGTCTTTTGATTATGGAGTAGAAATGGGATGGAGAGCCCATGTTTCTCGAATCGCTCAAGGAAGAGAGTTTGTACCCCGTATTCTATGTTATTATTGATCTCTTTATTCTATTTTGTTAGTTTTTCCTTAACTTTTGGCTGTTTTTATAAGGGAATTTCAGCCTCTACAATTTTCTCTTTCATCTATGAATTCTTTTTTTTTTCAACAGGAATTGAACAAATTGATTTGTGTCGGTTTACTTTTGCAGGTTGGTTCTGCAGATGCGTTAGCCTTCTTTTTACCTGGCATTGTTAGTCATTTAGCTAAAGTTTTGCAAGGTGCAAAAACAATGACAAGTGGGGCTGCTGGAAGTATGGAATCTATTGATCAAGCAATTAGAGGTTTGGCAGAGTTCCTTATGATAGTTCTCCAGGACAATGCTAATTCATCTTCCCTGGATATTGAAGCATCTCCGAACTTTGATTCAAATAAGTGTAAATCTACTCTTGCTCTTTTGGAGGAGCTTCGCCACTTGCAAGATAAAGATTGTGTTAAAACAAAAGCTGTTGAAGATAGAAGTGTTGAGTCAGAAAAAATATCTTGTTCCCTAACCGAACTCCAAGATATAGGACACACTGGTCCTGACAGAGAAAAATTGTCTTTGCATGTGACCCGAACAAAAGATTGGATTCAAAAGACATTAGCACATGTGAATAAGCTGTTGAGTGCAACTTTTCCACATGTACGGTCTTATTGATAGTTAGTGATATTTGTTTCCTTGATTTTTTTAGCAGCCTTTGATTTCTTATAACTTCAATGCTATCCTTTATTTTAATACGGTAACATAATGGTTTATGTCATCAGTGAAAACGTTGAATTTCAGATCTGTATTCACTCTTCACAAAAGGTGAGAAAGGGACTTGTCGATGCCATAAAAGGACTCTTATTAGAGTGCTTCTACACCCTGGGGGATAGTAGACTGATGTTTCTGGTGAGTTCTGAACTAGCTAACTGGGAATACTATTTGTTAGGTTTGTGCCATGGTATTTTTTTTTTCTTTCTGGGGTTGTCATAATATGATGAAAAATTGCTTATGGCCGTATCTGGTATAGCTTAGTGAAATCAAGCAGCATTAGCAAACACCTAATGAGACATGATTTTTCGTTTGGGAGGCTTTCTTTTTACAGGCCTTGCAATTACAAAAGTCTAGTATATGAGCACTGGAGAGTGGATAGGGGTAGGGCGCAATGCGAGCTACTCAGGCAGCTGTAAATGTAGCCAGATGATGTAGTTTGCTAATGCTGCCATTCATTTTTAACAGTCTGTATTCTTTTTAGTATTCAGTTTTCTGTCAAGACTTGTCAGTTAGCACAGTTTCTGTTACCAACATTTGTGTCATTAAATGTCAGTTGGTTACATTACATCAGAATTCGATGTAATGAAAATTCAGATTCTTCATAGAGTTTTCACTATTTCAGAACTACAGTTCTCCATTTTTTTCTGCTCTCTATAATCTTTACACCGCATCAGAGCCTGATCAATCCAGACCCATGGCTTTCGAAGATTATTATCATTTGTTTTTATTTATCCATTAGAGTTAATTTAGAGAAAATTTTAGTCATTCTATTTTATTTTAGAAGAATATTTATGAAAATAAAGTACTTTAACGCTTTTCTTCTTTCTATTATGAGATATTTCATTGTCTTTCTTTACTGATTTTCTGTTTTGTTTTATCTAGCTTGATTTTCAGAGTATTTTTATTCTCTGTCCTATAGTCTTCCCCTGTAATTGTGTTTTATTTTGTAATTCATTTTCTATTAATTCAGGAATGCTTATGTGCTTTGGCTGTTGATGAATCTGGTGACGTATCTTCAACTGCTCAAGATTTCCTTGAGTGTTTGTTCTCTCAGAGTTGGAAACCTCGTATAGAACTTGATGCTGCTGAGATATTTATCAGGTTCTTCTTTTTATTTAGACACATTACTCATTGCGGGTGGTTTTTCCTTGATCTCTTTCCTTGATCAGAAATGTTACCTCTCTCAAATTCAGGCACCTTGAAAAGCTTCCAAAAGTGGTGCTTAGCAATGAGGAGTCACTTGCAGTGTTACATGCTCAACAATTACTAACAATAATTTATTATTCTGGTCCTCGTCTATTGGTGGATCATCTTCAGTCACCTGTATGTGCTATAATAATTTCTTATGTTCTTGATATATATTTCTCTCTCCTTATATCTTTGTATAATAACTTACTTATTGTTGCTCACCTTCGGCCACCAACTGATCAAATTGCTGACATCCTGACTAAGCCTCTGTCAAAACTGTGATTTGCAAACTCTGGGTGATATGAGATTCTGCAGTCTGCGTGACATACTCAGGGTGATTTGTGTTTCTCAACCACCCGAAGTTTGAGGGGGAAATAATAGAATTGTAGCATATGTTTACTGTTAGCCAACTGTTCACATCTGGTCAAATAGTCATACTAAAATATTCTTCTGCCCGTTAAAGTACCATAACAGACTTCTGTTTGAAGACAACGTAGTTACTTATGGCAGCTGTGTGTTATTGGTTAAGTAAAAAATTTGCTAAGAAACCTTGGCTTTAACACCTTAGATGCTATTAGATTTTGTATCTAAAATGCATTTCTCTGAATCAGATTAGTATCAGTTTCTCTTTTATCCCTCTATCAATCATCAGATTAACATATTACAGAATATTCTAGAATATCTAAATGTACATGTATGAGATACTTCATACACTGCCACACTCAAAACAGAGGGTGGGTATAACATGCCTCCTTTATTTTTATATTTTACACATTTAGTTTTAGTAAGAGAACTCTTTTTCCCATTTCATTTCATGGACACCAATTCTTATGCTTGAAAATTATTAGATAGGAGCTGCTAGATTCCTGGATGTGTTTGCTGCATGCCTAAGCCACAACTCAGTGTTCTCTGGTTCGCTCGGAAAAATCACTTCAACAAGTCAATCATCAACCCTCGGATTCCTTCCCTCGATTGCTGAGTTGAAATCTGGATCTAATTTCTTCAGTTATGGCCTTCCTCTTTTAAATTCTGGTTTATGTGAAGCCCCTAAGTGCAGCCTTATTGAGGAAAAAAGTACACAAGAACCTATTAATATTGCAAAAAGGAACTACGAGCTTCCTCGTATGCCCCCTTGGTTCAGTTATGTTGGTAGTGTTAAGCTATACCAGCCTCTTGCAAGGATTCTCCGACTTGTGGGTTTATCTATTGTGTCAGGTTATTGCAATTTAAATGTTACTTTTCTCATAGCTCTGAAGTGTGTTTGTCTTCAACCTGTATTAACTTGTACCTTTGTCATTGCTAGATTATAGAAGTGAAGGGCTTCTGTCACATTTGACGGAGACCCTACTTGGTTACTTCCGTAAATTGGTTACTGAGCTCCGTTTAAAAGAATACAATAAAGAAAGCTGGCAGTCTTGGTATGACAGGACTGGTTCTGGACAGTTATTGCGGCAAGCAAGCACAGCTGTGTGCATGTTGAATGAGATGATATTTGGTCTATCAGATCAAGCAATTAATGATTTTGCTAGAATATTTCACAGGTCTTCTATAAGCAAAGGAGTTATGGTCCAGTCTGACAAACTTGACTGTGCAGTTCACGAATCTTTCTGGAAGATGCAAAAGGATAAAGGTGTTAAGAGTTATTTAGTTGATTGCGTTGGTGAGATCTTACATGAGTATTTATCTGCTGAGGTGTGGAATGTTCCTGTTGATCGCGGAGCTGCTGACTTGCAGCTTGATGTTGCAGTTGACGATATTAGTCCATACTTTTTCCAAGACGCCGCAATGCTACATGAGGAAAGACACTTTCCATAAGCTGACATGGCTGTTTATTCTCTGTAATTTGATGTCTTTCCATATTCATCTCTACAGTAAATTGATATAACATTGACGCTAGCTTCTTTCTTATGGAACAGGTTATCATTGATGGAGTAGGAATCTCTAATCTGTGCCTTGGAACAGATTTTGTTTCAAGTGGATTTCTTCATTCTTCTCTTTATTTATTGCTGGAGAATCTCAGTTCTTTAAATTACAGAGTTAGAAATGCTGCAGATTCTGTCTTGCATATACTTTCCACAATGTCTGGCTATTCAACGGTAGTTTGTCAGTCATGACAGCTCATTTCCATACTTTTCTTGTATGACTATTGACTTATATAATATATGCTTTATGTAGGTTGGGCAGTTAGTTTTGGAAAATGCAGACTATGTGATTGATTCAATATGTCGGCAGTTACGCCATTTGGACCCCAATCATCATGTGCCTAATGTGATAGCATCTATTCTTTCCTACATTGGAGTGGCTCAAAAAATATTGCCCCTACTGGAGGAACCAGTATGACCTCGTCCTCTTAACACTGTTTTGAGGCATATAGCACCCTTATCTTTTAGTTGCCTTTAATAGTTTTTGATGTATGTGCCAAGTGTTCGATGATATCTCTTTTTTAAAATATCAAAGAAAGGTTGATGCTCTTAATAATTCCTATTGGGAATTGTCTGTTTACAATTGCATTTGTTTGATTGTCTCTAAACTCTATTGCCTTGGATTACAAATTTCTTTGTATAGTTCCTTCTCTCTGTGTGTGTCTATATATATATATATATATATATATATACAAAGAAAAGAATCACCTTCCAATATGCTTAGGCTTAATTGGTTAAAATCTTATGGTATGATGATGTACAATTGAACAGATGCGCCATGTGTCAATGGAACTCGAAATATTGGGTAGACATCAGCATCCTGATTTAACGTTACTGTTCTTAAAGGTCTGTCACAAGCTACACCCCAATCCTTGTCTTTCTGTGTTTATGTATGTGTGCAGATTTTTTCCCTTTAATCTAAAGCTGTTCTCTCATTTCCTTATTAAGTGGATTTTATTTTGATACCCACCTCATTCTTTACTCGTTTTCTTTAAGGTTGGTTTGGACCCTTGATGAAAATTTTTATTGGGAAGTACCGTCCACTCTAGTTGTATAGCTGTATATGTGCTACATGCATTGGCTACAGTAGTAGATTTGAATGTCGGTTATGAATTTACTTGGCAGACAACAAATGATATGCAATACAAATCATGATCAGTTTTTAGAGACTACTGTTGGTTGTCTTCAAATTGTTAGTCATGGTGATGGATACTGGGGAAAAGAAAGAGATAGGTCAAAAATAATTTTATCTTTTTTCTTTCTCTTGTTTTAGTCTTGGATTAAAATTTCACATACCGGAATTGATAGAGACTAGGGCAACGATGTTTAAAGCAACCGTGTTTAAAGGATGACTCTTTGTTGATAGTACCTTCATACGGCAGTTAGGAAATTCTGAAATACTGTACCAGTTTCTTGCTTTCAAAACCGCTGTGGCTACTCTTTCTGCCATTCATATTCGTTTTCTTTAGCACGCATCTTTGAATGACTTTAGCATTGGATAAATATACTAATTCTATTAACAGTCAGTTAGTTGTCTGCAAATTGGTTATTTTTAGGCAGTAGCAGAAATTGTGAAGGCTTCAAAACGTGAAGCTTGTCTGTTGCCCTCTCAAGCAGAGTCATTTGCCATAGATGTCAGGTCTATAATTTCCAATGCAAAAGAAACAACACAAGGTTCAGTATCACAATCTATCTTTAAACTGTTGGTTTTTATAGTTCTTTCTTGACATTGAATCTCGCATTGTTGGTTTGAATACAAAATACATCCTTCAACTTGTAGGTATCTCTAGCAGAGTCCACTGTTATTAGAGTGTAGTTTTACTCTAATAGTCCTTCGTGGCTACGATTTAATTCTAATTTCAGTGATTTTAATGATCCCTGCGTGTTAAGTACAATTTATGGATCCTAGTATACTAACAGAAAACTGTTTTGTTAATTAATGCAAGCTTTATTATTCACCCTCTAGCTATTCAAATGGAAGTAGAACCTATACTAAGTAGTAGGTGTTATCTTATAAAATTCTAGACTAGGAAATTTATGAAATTCTCTTTTGAAGTGATGGTGGACAATACCTTGCATTCAGTGATGCTCTATCAGCTGACATTGATAGACTATGGGCAAAGTGAGTCCCACATCAATAAGATTCAAGAAACAGAGAGGGAAGATGACTTTGAAAAACAAAGCTTCGGATGTTACTGCATACTTTCCTTTGCGATTAAAAATTATAAAGGCAGTTCGTTTTTATAAACTGCCTTAACCAGATTCGTATCTAGTTTTTCTGGTTTTTGGCCAGTTTAGCGGTTTTATTGCCAGTTTATGTTCAGAGCTGTTTCCAAGCTTATTCAAACTGGACTGGGGTCCGATTCCCAGTTGAACCAGTCGGTTCGGTCAGGTTTTGATAGCCTTGATTAATATTAATTTCTTTCACCATGTTTATTATAAAAAAGTACAATAGGACTTATATCACATTTATGCATCAACCAGATTATGGAATCCTTGTTCTCTCGTGGTAATGGTTTTTCCTTGATTCTAACTTAATCATATGTTTTGCTTGTAGACCAGTGGGAGGCCATTTTATTCAAGTTAAATGATTCTAGAAGATATAGACGAACAGTTGGTTCCATTGCTGGTTCATGTATTACTGCAGCAATCCCTCTTCTAGCTTCGTTCATGCAAGAGATATGCTTGGCTTCCCTGGATATAATTGAGGTATATTTTGGTGGAGATGCTTATACATTTTCCACACTGTAGGAATTGATGTACTATGAGAAGCAATGTCCTATATCAATTTGGCTTCCACAAGTCCTTCTGTATGAGCTTTCATGAATTACAACATTAATTACATGATAACTACTAAATCAAGTCTATCCTAATTATCTAATATTCTGATAATCAGAATATATTATTTACATAAAACAATATCAACAGGGTCAATGTGGAATCTCTAGGTAGTTGGGTTTTATATCATGGTTTTTCTTCTTACAATACTTTTAGGGGATATTCAATTTTTAGTGCTTATTTTACATGAAAGCACGGGATAATGTAATCCATAGGCTCTGTGCTTTGTTCTGCATTTTCTACTACTAGGAGGTTTATTAGTTGACACAATTGATTTCAAGCTTTCTTATGGATCTTTGACTTTCTTTTTGGTTCTTTGTGGGATGACTTATTGATGCGATATGATCTGAAAAAGTGTTTATTAGTGGAAGACATTTCTCACCTTACAAGATGGTTTTGAAGGGTTGAGTTAGACTCCAAATTTTAAGATGGTATCATAGCCTATTCAAGATTTGTTGGGCCACCTGCTATCGGGCCACTCGGTTCACACTCCAGTTGTTTAGTCCTGGGCGTGAGCGGTGTGTGTTGAGAGTCTCACATCGGATGTGATATGCTATAAAAAAAGTTTATAAGTGCGAGATATCTCTCACCTTAAAAGTCGATTTTGTAGGGTTTAGTTAGGCTAACCCAAATTCCAAGTACTTATCCTCCATTTCATTTTCTAGTGAATTAATTTCTTAAATAAAATAATCTTTATGGGGCCTAACTGGTTATTTATATAAAAGAGTTTTCTTACCCAGATGCAAAATGGCATGTGTACAAAAGTGCGTGTCAGTTGATTTTGTTTGATGAATATATAATGGCACCTAATATATTAAATGGGTATATTTTTTGTGGAAGTCCGACTATCAATCTAAACATCAATTAAAGCAATAGATGTGTTTTGTTGTTTCCTCATTGCGGTTGTGATCATTTCTGGTTTAGAGTGCGCTATTGGCGTTAGCAAAAGTAGAAGCAGCTTATAAATATGAAAGAGAAATTAAAGAAGCCACAGAAGAAGCACTACAATCACTATCGTTGTATGAGCTGAAGGATACCTCGGATGCTACTGAAGAAGGGGCTGATGAAAACAGGCTGCTTCCAGCAATGAATAAAATATGGCCATTCTTGGTTACTTGTATTCAGAACAGGAACCCAGTGGTGAGCAAAAGCAATCCCTCTTTGATGTTCATTTCTTGTTTTAAGATTGGATTTCTAGTTTCCATATTTTGATGTAAACAGCGACTTGGATCAGCTTGTTTCTGATGATTGAATGAATTCTCTTTTTGGAATTTCCTTCATCACCTTAAAGGCATCATATGTTTTACCCTTCTTAAATTGCTTGAAAGATACTTTCTAAATGCAACTCATGTTGACAGGCTGTTCGGAGATGTTTGACTGTGATCAGCAATGTAGTACAAATATGTGGAGGAAATTTCTTTACACGACGTTTCCATACTGACGGGATACACTTTTGGAAACTTCTGACCATATCCCCATTTCGGAAGAAGTCCAATTTCAAAGATGAAAGGACCCCTTTACAACTCCCTTATAGAAGCAGTTCCATAAGTTCAGAGGACTCATTGGCTGAGACATCCTATCTTAAGGTTCAGATTGCAGTGCTTAACATGATTGCAGATTTATGCTGTAATAAGAGGAGTGCTACAACATTAGAACTTGTTTTGAAGAAGGTAAGTGGCCTGGTTGTCGGAATAGCTTGTAGCAATGTTGTTGGACTTCGTGATGCTTCTTTGAATGCACTTCATGGACTTGCATCTATTGATCCTGATCTTGTGTGGCTTCTCTTAGCTGATATCTATTACACTGTAAAGAAGCCACAAACGTTGCCGCCTCCACCTAGACCAGATTTACCAGAGATCTCTCAAATCCTTCCTCTTGCCCCATCTCCCAAAGACCATCTATATGTGCATTATGGGGGACAGAGTTATGGTTTTGATATGGACATGGCTTCTGTTGAGTTTGTTTTCACAAAAATAGATTCTCAATATCAAATGTATAGCTGAGATTTGCATTTGTATGTATAAAATTGTTTCCTTGGATAAAATTACTTCCCTTCATCCTCTTGCTCTCCTCTTGCTGTGTCATTGAATGTTGACTAGTGATTTCATCGAAGCTGCCGAAAGGCCGATTCATCTTTGACAAGTTAATTTTGTTGAAGTTTTAAACAAATATTTTTTAAAATGTTTTTGAATAAATTGAAAATATAATTTTTGCCCAAGAAGAGTTCCAAGTCATGTGAGGCTAAGATTTTAAATTTGGGAATTCCTTGCCGTTGAGGTCAGTTCTCACTTCTCACTCAGGTTGGATAGGAAGCAATTTTTTTTGACTGGATGGATAGGAAGCAATTTAGGTTAGACATCACTTTCTCATTTAACCCATTGTTAAAATATTGTATGAATTGTTCCGCGTCTAAAAGTATAGAAGTAATGGAAGACATCCGGCAGTACAAGACATATCAATCTCCAAGCTACTCGATCAAAACAAGATCTTTAGACAACCCTTGGACAAAAACTTGCCAAAATGAAATTTAACCAAAATCAAGTCGATGTGGAATGTCTAGAAAATCCAAATGAATCATTAAAGAAATGATGGAAGACATCCGGCAGTACAAGAAATATCAATCTCCAAGCTATTGTTCAGAAGAACACTTGTCAGATCAAAATATGTCCCCAATTCGTGAAACTTTCATAAGTGACTCATGTGATATGTAGTCCGCGTCTATAAGAATCCACTAACAAAAAGCTATCAATAATGTGACATGTTAGTCAAAAGCCTAAGACAGTTTAGTCAAAAGACTAGTTTTTAGGTTGTTGAGTCATAAATGTGGTAAGGTTTGTAATAAAATGTGGTATGGCCAGTCATAAATGTGTGATCAATAATAAATGTTGGGGACAAGTCATATATGTTGTTTATAACATGCCTACTACAAATTTGTTAAAGGTCATGTAAGTGTATAAGTGAATGGTTGTAATAGTTTGTTTTATATTTCATCTCATTTTCTATATAAGGAGGTTATTTGTAAGATATCGGCATAATCAATCAAATAAAATTCAGTGAGTTTTATTAAAGTATGTGCCTTTAAACTTTCTCATTTTTTTCTAAAAGCTCTAGTTATCATGTTCATATCCTTTATCCCTCTATAGAGATGCAAGTAACACTACACCCGCCTCAGAAATGAGAATCTAGTGTATCAAAACACACATCTGATTATTGATCCATGTTACGGCCCTCTTTCTTATGAAATGAAAGTTTTGATTGTTGGTATGTGCTTGAGACGTTTTTGTGCATATATGTGGCTGGTATATATGTCGCTTGACAGCTCAATCAAGACTAATCTCATGATAGGTGAGGCTCCCAGCGAGTATAGTGCTTGAAATTAATTCATAAAATAATTTTGTCTAATCCCTAGGATATGTAGGTTTGAGCACTAAATTTTAATTAAAAAAATCATTGAAACTAAAGTTGGGAAGTGCAATTTCATATACTAAATTACTGAAACACAACTTCTAAATCTAAAAAGAGAATCACTTTGAAACAATTATGGTCTATAGCCAATCAGATTCTTACTCATGACCATTGACCAATAATCTCTCTTCATAAATCTTTCAAAGGAAAGCCAGCACACAAAGTAGAAGCTTGTTTCATATAACAGAAATCTCACAGATAAAGAACTCTGCAGGTTTATTGGACGACAAGGAGAAGGAAAATGCAAAACTGAAGTTTATTTGTTTAATATATGCTAATAAGTATATATGTAATACTCTGAACTCCCAATTATATTTTGACCCCTTTATGCAAACGTTAACACCAAATAACTGTAACAGTTACAGAATAGCAATAGAAAATTATATTCTATCCACAATATAACAAAAGCAATTCTTCTCACAAATCAACTAATTGCTGCAGGACAATGGGTTATATTATTATTGAGAATTCTGGAGTATCCTAAAAACTAATTGCTGCTCTTATTTCATTCTGGTCCTGTACAACCGAATTTCAAAAACCAAGTCATATCTTATGTTTTTGCTAAAGTCCCACATCGGTAGATGAGTATATCAAACAAGCTGCCTAGGCTATAAAAACAAGGGACCTATGAGTGGACAAATCATGGAGCCGTGTGATAAGCACAAAGCGAACTATTCTTTCGCCTTTTACTAAAGAATACCGTGTGCTTGTCATTGTAAGCGGCATACCTTAATTTTTGAAAGAGTTCTCTTTGTTGGGGACTCTGCAATAATAGTTAAAGTTTTTATCTCCTAAGTATTTTGACATTATACAAACTACGTTTCCTGCTTATTCTTATAATTCAATTTAGCCTTATCAACCGTAAGTAAAATGGACAAGAAGAAAGAATATTAAATATTAGGGTGTTAATTTACATACCCTCTTTGGGCCTCATACCCCCCAATTTCCATTTAACCTCAAAATACCCTTCTCATAAAATTCCATTTAACCTCAAAATTCGGAATGCATTTTATAGTTCCGGATCACCTAACCCACATAAATTCGGAATTATAAAAGTGTATTCTGGATTTATCACAATCATGTTATTCCATAAAAAATTTAGTTTCTTTTGGATTTATCATAACAATATAATTCCGGAATACATTTTATAGCTCTGGAATTATGTTGTAATGATAAATCCGGAAAAAACTCAATTTTTTGCTTCCGAATGTATGGGTCGTAGGAGATAATTCCGGAAAACTTAAATTTTTTGAGGGATTTAAGGGCAAAATTGGAACTTTGAGTAATTAGGGGGGTATTGTGTCCAAAGGGGGTAGGTAAATTAACACCCTAAATATTATAGACAAGACAAATATGAAATACATATACTAGTACAAAGCTTGGGTGAGGTTATGTTATAAATTCCAAGTAATCTTAATAATTTGCAAGTCTGTGATCATTATTCTTGTGACTAATAGAGATCAAAGTCATAGGTCCCGTTGGTTCAGAGCCGAATGATAATTGAAAATATAAAACTTTATTGAATCAAGTAAAAGGAACTAGGTACCTATTCAGGTTAGATTGTAAATGAATTCATTACAAAACAATTTGCATTAAACAAATTGATTGCTGAGAAAACTTTTAAAGTTTTCTCAAAAACATTTTAAAGTTTTAAAGCTTTCTGTTTGGGTATTATAAGCTGTATTGCAAAGCATACTACTTTTGAAGGGTCATTGCATGGATATTGTTTTAAAAAGTTTAATGGCACTTTATGCAATGCAGTTTGTGCAGAATATATGAATCAATTGTGTTGTACAATAAACCATTTTACTAATATCGATCCTGATATTGAAACAAATGTTTACTGGCGTGTAAATTAATAGTTGTGCATTATAATACAGTCTAAAAGTACAGAAGTAATGGGTTTTTCCTCAAAAAATAATAATGTATTTTAGATGGAAATTTAGATGCCACACGATAGCTTGACAGCGGTAGGTAAATAATCACTTAATTCATAAAAGCTTTGGCAATTTTTGGGTTTATGAGATTAATCATTATGAACGAGGAAAAGATCAAGTCAATATGACTTGTATAAGTCATGGAAATCTTTTTTTGACGTGAAAGATATTCATTCTATTGATTGAGCTAAAAGCGAGTTCGTGGAATCATTACAGACTATAGAGTAAACAGGATTAGGGACATGCCCCTGCCAATACAAAGACCCAAACTGTTTTGCTATACTGACTAAAGCATGAGCTGCTTGATTACATTCCCTTCTAGCAAAGGAAATTCTAGAGCTATTTAAATGACCTAGGAACTCATTACAGTCAGAGACAATGGCATCAATAGCAATATTAGATACAATTCCCGTGCAACATTTAACCACAGTTTCAGCATCACTCTCGATCTAGCAAGGACTAGTTATGTGCTCAGCTGCCCACTTCAACGCCCATCTTAGGCACAGAGCTTCAGCATCAGTATTTATTTTCATACTACATGCAGCAGGAGCTTTCCAATATAGAGGCATGGGCTGGAAGGTGGGAGGGAGATGGGCTTCTGGGTAGCAAGGTTATAATCTTCAACAAAATTTGCACTTTGACCTGCAAACAAAATAGGATTAAAATTGGCTTTGTTGAAGATCACATCATTTCTACCTTTCCAGATTTTCCAGAGAGTGATACAAAAAAGTTGTTTTGCTAGAGAGTCAGGTACAAAGAGCCAATCAGCAGCCAACTCATAAAATCAGTGTGGGAAGGGATCCTGATGCCTAGAGGGGATGAAAACCAAAGAAGTTTTGTGAGATTGCAGGGCATAAACAGGTGGCTTGAGGTTTCCTTGTCAACACAACAGAGTGGGCATTGAGTGTCAATACTAAGACCTTTCCTTTCTAGTCTACTTCTAGTAGGTAAGATGTCCTTTGCAAGTCTCCATAGGAAATTCTTGACACAATTGGGAATCTTCATCTTCCATAAGGCCTTCCAGATAGCTCTACCACTCGAATTAGAGGACTCAGGAGCATTTCTAGAATCAGCCTCTTTAAGCATATGGTAGGCAGATCTCACAGAGTATTTACCATTTCTTTCCCAATGCCACACTAATCTATCATCGATTTGTCCCCAAGGAATGGGAATGTTGAGGATTTGCTTTGCCTCAAAAGTGTTGAAAATGTTGAAGATTTGGTCCCTTTTCCACTGTCTAGTACCAGAAACAATAAGAGTGCTAACAACAGCATCAACAGGCAGTGTGTTGATAATTGCTGCACACCTTGAAATTTGTTTGGTCAGGGAGCCAGTTGTCATGCCAGACCTTAATTTTCTCACCATTTCCAATGCACCATCTGGTGCCATGTTCAACCACCCTTCTAGCACTAAGGATGCTTCTCCACGCATAGCTGGGTTGGAATCTAGCATTAGCTCTAAGGAAAGTAGATCTTGGATAGTATTTGCCTTTAAACACTCTGGCCATGAGAGAAAGCTCATCATCTAGTAATCTCCAACATTGCTTACCCAGAAGGGCTGAGTTGAAGTCACTAAAGTCTCAAAAACCCAGACCTCCTTTTGATTTTGCTATGCCCATCTTTCCCCAGCTAACCCAGTGGATCTTTCTTTGGGACTCAAAAGATCCCCACCAGAATTTTGCCACCAAAGATTCAATGTTCTTACAAGTACCCTCAGGAATTTTATAACAACTCATAATATAATTAGGGATTGATTGAGCAACAACCTTAATGAGAGTTTCCTTCCCAGCTCTGGACAAAGACTTCTCCTTCCACCCTTTGATTTTCTTCCAAGCCCTATCTTGCACCAAGGAAAACACCTCCTTCTTTGTCCTGCCAAAGACCACAGGAAGCTCTAGGTACTTGATATGATGAGTCACAGCCTTAATTCCAATCTTGTTACAGATCATTTCTTTGTCTTGGATAGGCACATTTCGGCTATATGACATATCAAAGTTGTCAAAGTTGACTTGTTGACCAGATGCCTCTTGATAGGATTTAAGGATCTTAAGAATGACCTCAGCTTCTCTTTCATTGGCTCGGGAAAGAGAAGACTGTCATCTGCAAACATTAAGTGAGTGATGTGAGGGGCATGCCTAGCAACTTGGATACCATGGAGATTTCCAATTTGAGTTTCCTTATGAAGAAGGCCAGAAAGAACATTTGCACAGATAATGAAGATGTAAGGAGAGATGTGGTCTCCCTGGCGAATTCCTCTTTCAGGAATGAATCTTCTGCTAGGATGGCCATTAATAAGCACCTGATAGGACACTGAGGTGATACAAGACATGATAAGAGTAGTTATCTTAGAAGGGAAACCAGTGTTGAGTAAGGAAGCCTTTATAAAAATCCATTCCAGTCTATCATAAGCTTTGGCCATGTCTAACTTGAGAGCCATCATACTCTTCTTTCCTCTAGTCTTCTTTTTTAACCAGTGGAAGCACTCCATAGTAATGAGAGCATTATCAGTGATGGGTCTTCCCTTAACAAAAGCACTTTGATCCTCATCAATCACACTAGGAAGCAGGCTCTTCACTCTATTAGCTATGGCTTTGGTGACAATCTTTATGGTGACGTTACAAAGACTAATAGGTCTAAATTGCTTTGGGGAAGATGGGTTTTTACACTTGGGATTAGGGAAATAAAAGTGTTGTTGATGTTATCAGGAGGTCTACCCCTATTGAGGATATCAAGCACAAGCTTCTGGACATCATTACCCACAATGTGCCAATACTTCTGAAAGAATAAGGCAGGAAGGCCATCAGGACTAGGGCCCTTTAAGGGGTGCATCTGGTTAATTGCTTCCTTAACTTCCTCATCAGTGAAAGCCTGATCACACCAACTCTGTTAATCATTAGAAAGTTTCTTTTGGATACCATTACAAACCTGATCGATACCAACGGTGGTAGAAGAGGAAAAAAGATCAGTGAAATAATTGATGATAATCCTCTCTACATTATCTTCACCATGCCAATAGATACCATCCTCATCTTTGAGCTTCTTAATGGAGTTTGTCTTACTTTTTTGGTTTCTTTCCTTTGGAAGAATTTAGAGTTCTTATCCCCATCTTTTAACCAAGTGGCTCTGCTTCTTTGTCTCCAAGCAGTCTCTTCTTTTTGCAAAAGATCAGCATGCTTTCTTTCAAGAATTCTATATCTGGCCAGGTCCTCTTGATCTCCTTTCCACAAGTCAACATCCTTGAGGAGGGCTTCCACCTTGTTTATCTCCTTCTTGATCTCATTGGTTCGGTACTCTTTAAATTCAGAATCAACAGCATGAATATTGAGAAGTTTCTCTGGACAGTTGCTACCACCATTAGACCAATTTCTTCTCACAATATCTTCACATCTATTATCTTTGGTCCAACTCTCTTCAAATCTGAAGATATGGACACTCTTTTTCTTTCTAAGATGATCATGATCTTCTAGGCAAATCATCAAGGCAGAATGATCAGAACCATACCTGGGCATGGGGGGTTACTTTGATAGGAGCAAATCTATTACAAAAGCTCTCACTAGCAATAGCTCTGTCCAATCTACACTGAATGTTATCATCGCCCTCTCTGCTATTGGAACAGGTAAATGGGTACCCAAGGAAACCTAAATCATTCAGGCTACAAAACTCCATAGATTCTCTCCCACATCTCAGTTGCTCAAAAGATCTGTTATTTCCTCCAATCTTCTCAAAGGCAGACACAATATCAATGAGGTCAACAAAGCATATCCATTCCTCAATTTGAGAATTGTGAAGACTTTGAATTAGGAGCCATGTATCTTTCTTGTGACCCTCATCAGAATAGCCATAAATCCCAGAGAGCACAAATAGGTTCATTAGGGTCAAAAGAAACAGAACCATGGATATGGTTGAGGGAATAGGACTCCACAGTGAAGGACACAGGATCTGACCACAACAGAGCAACGCCCCCACCTCTCTCCCTGCCACTCCCATTACAACCAATAATAATACTAGCAGTGAAGCCACATTGGCTTCTAACTTTATTCATTTCAATTTCAGTAAGCTTTTTCTCCATAAGGAAGACCATTTGGGGATTTTCAAGCTTTTTGAGCCTCAACAAGGCTCGAATTGCCCGAGGGTTCCCCAACCCCCTGCAATTCCAACTAATGATTTTCATTGGTGTAGGAGGTGTTGGGTCTCCAACACCCCCTCTGGTCTTGATGAAGGCTCATCAACATCAATTCTTACCGCTTGTTTTTTGTGAAGACCATCTCTAAAGTCTTCCATAGACCCCTCTGAAATTAGGACTTCAAATAACAGTCTTTTCTTCCTCTCAAAAGTCCTGATAGCAATTCCTTTGCCACCGATTGGTTTTTTGGACCTTACCCTAGTCCATTGATTCTTAGCTTTAGGTTTGCTAGTGACACCACCACCACCACCACCACTCTTATTCTTCTTGGTCGGAGACTTAGGAGTGACACCAGGGGAATTCAAAGTGGGTTCTATAACAGGCCTCTCAGTTGGTTTGTCCGGGAGGAGGGTGTTTGGGTCCTTTCCCACAGTTATCTTAGGAGGTTGAACCACCTCTACATCATCTTTGGACTTGCAGCTAGTCTCTATCTTACTACTGCTTGATGAGACAAAAAGGCTCCTGCTGCAGGTGCCTTGGGGGCTATCTTTACGAGATTCGAAGTTAAGTTTTGGCAGGGGAGATGCCCTGAGCCAATGACCAAAAGGAAGATCCTTCTAATCAATATCTTCATACCCTTCATCATCAGGGTTTTGATTTTCATCACAGTCTTTCATTTGATGACCTAGTTTACCACAAATGAAGCAGAAAGAAGGAAGGTGCTCATACCTGAAAAAAAACCTTAAGGCCCTTTCCTTGAAAACGAATCACAGTCCCACGCTTCACTGCTTTCTTTAGATCAACAACAACCTTCACCCGCAAAAATTTACCTAACCGGTTGGAGTCCTTGTTCTCAACTTCTTCAATTGTTCCCATCATATTGCCCAATCTAGTAGCCATGGACTCTGTGCGAAGTCTGAGAGGAAGATCGTAGACCCTAGCCCAAAGAGAAGCTGTGTCCAAGGCCATTTCCGAAGGTTGCTCAGTACCAGAAATCCTCTTCAGAATCAAGATGTTACGATCAAAGCTCCACGGTCCCGAATTCATTACATTTTCCAGATCCCTCTTCGAAGAGAAAATGAAGAGGAAGAGGTTCTTACCAAGCTCTTGAACTTCCACAAACCTCTTCAAACGCCAAGCATCGACGACCATGGATTTGAAATCCCTAGTGTTAAAGGGAAGCTCTGTCAAAAGTTTACCAGCAATGGAGCGTTGGAAGGCCTCTTCACCAGAAGCTTCCTCCTCCTTAACGACGATTATCGCCTCGTCTTCAACTTGGAAATTGGGACATTTCCACTTGTCCATTGAAGGCGAAGTTCAACAGAGAGCAACACAGATAACCAGAGAACAGCCACCGTAATGGAAAAAACCATAAAGAAAGGGAAGGCGAACCACCGAAGTGGAGAAAGCCCTAAGGACAAGGAGGAGGACCACCAGAGAGTGGGGAAAAACCAGTGAGAACTTGGGGGAGACCACCGCGAGACCCAAGGGTTACGGATGGCAGGTGACGACACAGGTTAGAGAGAGAGAGAGAGAGCAGGGAACCTCTTTCTAAGCGCGTGGACCGCAGACACTTTTGTTGTGTTTAGTCATGGAAATCTTAATCAATCTCAATGGTAGTTAGTAGATGGATAGAAATTGGAGAAAGTTCAAGTCAAGTTGCTCGATCAAAACGAGATCTTCAAATAATCATTGAACAAGTTACAAAACTGAATTTTAATCAAAATCAGGTGGACATTGAATCTCCAGAAAATCCAATTGTAGAAATCATGAAAGAAATAATAGAAGACACTTTGCAGTACAAGACGTATCAATCTCCAAACTACTGTTCAAAAGAACAATTGTCAGATCAAAATATGTCTCCTAGTCATTAATCAATCTTAAATGACTTGACTGATATGATATGTAGTGTGTGCCTCTAATGTAAAATAAGAATCCAATGACAATAATTCATCAATAATGTGGCATATTAGTCAAAAGCCTAATACAATTTAATCAAAAGACTAGTTTTTAAGTTGCTGAGTCATAAATGTGGTATGTTAAGTAATAAATGTGGCGTGATCAGTCATAAATGTTTTGTGGTCGGTATCAAATGCTGGGAGACAAGTCATATATGTTAGGTATTTAAGAGAGTCTCGCATATATTCATCACTCTTTTTTACTTTTCAACTTCAATACTTGGTAAACATTTGGATCCATGTTGCCTATGCTTCAAACGTACGATTGACTGAACTCTACAAATTGGAGCTTCCAACTAGACGTGAGTTGTAGCTTACACCAACTTGGTTCCAAACACCACTTTAATTAACATTCAATTCCTCCAACCCAAAAGTTCCAATTTTTTTTACCACATTTCAACAAAAATTGACATGTGGGACCTTTGCGGCAGAGGCGAGAGAGGGTGTATTGTAAAAGAGATTGGAGTTCCCGTGGGACCTTCGACATGATCGTTGAAATTAACAACAATTAGTGAAATTAGTAAAAGTGTGTGTTGCAGCGTTAATGTTAATTATATTTTTAGTCAAATCATGAAAGAGAGAACACAAAAAAATTTATGTTGTTCATATGAGCTGGTAAGGCTGAATTTAAGTTGAACCAAACAACAGAACAAAAAAACAATGTTTGTCATATTCTATGTATTAATTAAATACTAATTCTAAAATATAAATATAAACAGGAATTTAAGTATGCTTCTAATACTCGTTGGTGCGAAATGACAAATTTTGGGTCATAAAAATGGGGGGTCGGCACGAGTGCTCATTAAAAAACTTAAAAAATAATTTATGAAAATATATTAGTTTTTTACTAAAAAAATATAAAGAGAAGAAGTATAAAAATAAATTGATTTTTTAAAGTTGTGAAATTAGCAAAAGGGTGAGTTGCATGAGTTACCTATGTATATTCATTAACATTTACAATCAAATACTAAAAGTGAGACTAAAATAAATAGATAAACACCTATTTAAGTAATGACCTTAGGAAGAGGAAGAAAAAATGTAACAGAGGAATGAGAAGTGAGTTATTATTCTTGAAAAGTGTCCAACAATTTACTTGCTAATTAATGAATGTGGTTGCATGACTACAAAGAAGATAACACAATTAGAAAATGAAACATGTGGGTATCATGCAAAGTAAGATGAAACCACCAATAAAATAGAACCATCTATACAAAGTTGAAAGAAGATGATTGGGGGGGGGGGGGGGGTTCTATTATAAATGTGACAAAAGTTCCCGCAAGAAGTCGTGGTTTGTTGTAACACTGCTGGAGATGATCTGGAAATTTGATCCAAAAAGTGGCTCATCGATCTTCAAGGTTGCTCCTTTTGGATATCTATTTAGATGGATAAAAAGATTAGTCGAGCGGATGAAGATTATGTGCTTTGATTGCTTAAAGGAGGTTGGAGTTGATGAGAAAATTAGAGAGAATGTGAGGTTCAGAGAGAGAGAGTGAGTTAGAAATTGTTCATGGCTTATGGTGGTTGTAAAAAGGGAATGAGAAGAAAGTAATGTCCAAGAATGAAGAAAGATGGCCTTAGGAAGGGAAATAAAATGTGTAACACGAGATGAGCAATGCGTGATTATTCTTGGAAAGTGGACACCAATTTAGTTGCCAATAAATGTGGTCACGTGACTACAAAAACAACATAATTAGAAAGTGAAACACGTGGGGTATAATGCAGGGCTGGATGAAAACCACCAATAAAACAAAAGAAGTCATACAAAGTTGAAAGAAGATGATAAGATTTTCAATTGTAAATGTTACTAAAGTTTTTGTGGGTAGTCGTGGTTTATTGTAACACTGATGGAGATGGTCTGAAAATTTACTCTAAAAGTGCCCCATCTTCAAGGTTGCTCCTTTTGGTTATCTAATTAGATGGATATAAAGATTTGATTTAAATGATGGAGATTATGTGCTTCGATTGCTCAAAGGAGGCTGGAGTTGATGAGAAAATTAGAGAGAATGAGAGGTTGAGAGAGAGAGAGAGAGAGAGAGAGAGAGAGAGGGAGAGAGAGTTAGAAATTGTTCGTAGCTTATGCTGGTTATAAAGAGGGAGTGAGAAGAAAGTAATGCCAACGAATGAAGAAAGATGGCCTTAGGAAGAGGAAGATAAGGTGTAATAGGAGTATGAGGAGTGAGTGATTCTTCTTGGAAAGTGGCCACCGGTTTAGTTGTCAACGAATGTGGTTGCATTACAGCAAAGAAAACACAATTAGAAAGTGAAATACGTAGAGGGTATCATGGAATGTTGGATGAAAACTAACAATAAAATAGAAGTACATATACAAAGTTGAAAGACGGCGATAAGGATTCTATTGTAAATGTGGCTAAAGTTCCCGCGGGAGTAAATGCCGCAACGCAATATTCGAATATAAAAAAGATAAAAATATAAACACCAATTTTATGTTTGCTTCTAATACTTGTTGGTGTGAAACAGTCAAAATAAGAGTTATAACGGGGGAGGGTTCGGGGCGAGTACTCGCAAAGAATAAACGTAAGAAGAAATGCAAATATAAGGAAAAAAGTATAAAAAATAAATTGTTTTTTTTAAAGTGGTGAGTTGTCTTTTACATATTTTGACACGAAATTAATTATTTCAGAAAATTGGTTACTGAGGAAAGAATTTCGCGTAGTTGAACGGTTAATTTTTTTCTGAACGTTAAAGTACCCTAAAACACATTGCTTAGCATCTCACTTCACATAATTTATCACAAAAATATATTTTTTTGTTACAACTGGTTTTTGAGCAACAAACTCTGCGTATTAAAACATCTAAAATTTTTTCTCGACTCTAAAGTATCCCAAAACACACTGTCCAACGTCGCACTTTATGTATTTTGTCACATAATTATTTTTTTCTTCATAAAACCAGTTATTAAGGAACAGACTTTGGGTAGTTGAACAGTTAAGTTTTTTTTCAAACGCACCAACAACACATTGCTTAGCATCATACTTTACATAGTTTGTCAAAAAAAATATAATATTTTTATTATGAACCAGTTATTGAGGAACGAATATTGCCTATTTGAATATCTAAAAATTTTCTAGAGGCTAAAATACCCCATTTAAATTTTTTATAGACTTTAAAGTACCTTAAAAAACACTACTTAGTATTGCGCTTTATGTACTTTGTTACGTACCTAAATATATTTTTTAACTAAATCAGTTATTAGAAACGAATAGAACACACGGGTTGTGAAATATAAAAATAAATAAAATAATAGAATATTTTGTGCCTATACAGATCAAAACAAATTCAATATCTTTTATATTGTTAACACAACAATTTTATAGATAAAAGAAAAAGTGGGACCCGAAGTGCATTGTATATTAGCATTCGATTGGTTGTAGCTAGGCCTTGGACAAAAAATACTAACCGGCCCGAGAACCCGCAAAACCGAAAAAAATGGGTTGTAATGGGCGGTTATAAATGGTCCAGCGGGTCAACGGGTGCAAAAATCGGTTAGTGTCGGGTTGGGCTGGGCGGGTGCGGTTGTGTTTTGTAGGCCTATCGGTGCCCGCACCCGCCCGCTATTGTCCTTCTCTGTACCTATGTAACCAAGTTCTTGGCAATCTGAAGAGAGATGATAAAGCCAACAAATTAATTTAGGCCAAATCAAACTTTATTAAACTTCCAGATCTATTTTGCTGAGAGCTATTTTGCTGAGAATTCTTTTGCTGGAATTCTTTTGATAAAGAACAACATTGGTGAGAGCTATTTTGCTGGAATTCTTTTGCTGGAATTCATCTTCCACATCTTTATTAAACTTCCAGATCTTTATTCTCAGTGTTGGCCCAACCCGTGCCAACCCACCCGGTACACCCGCCCAAACCGAAACCCGCATCCGCACAAACTGAAAGCTACGTTTGGGCGGTTTTGGGCCTAGCCTTTTCAACCGCGGTTTTGATCGGTTGCTTGATTTGAGCCCAAACCCACCGACACCCGCCCGTTGTCCAGGCCTAGTTGTAGCACAACGGCATAGGGATTTGAGTGAAAAGAATAATAAATTGCAAGTTGTATCCGTGGGACCAGCAAAACATTCGTGCTTAATAAAAAATTGGAAACTGCATAAAGGGACTTATTGCATTAATGGCTCATGTCAGAACAATTTGCTGGTCCCACGAATACGATTTGAAAAAAGTTAGATTGTAAATTAACTCATTACAGAACAATTTGCATTAATCAAATTGATTTCAAACAAAAAGTTATGAAGTTTTTGTACATTTGGGTATAAGCCGTATTGCATTAGGTTGATATTTTGTACAACCCCTAGCTACATAGTAGACACCCCTTCACTCTCAAAATCCCCAAAATACCCCTCCTTCAAAACACCAAAACCTTTCCCTTTCCCTCTCACTCTCACACACCCCCTCCATTCCTTCTCTTCTTCCAAGTTCGAACCCTAACCCTCTCTTCTCTTCTCCATCAATTTCGCACTCTTCTCCATCAATCTCGCACTCTTCTTCTCCCACATTGGTTCGACGTCGCCTTCGAAACCACAGGTAACCACCATTTGCTTCGTTTTCGCATTCTGTTTTAATTTTTCTGGTATTCGCATGGTTCGGAGGAGAACCCTCGAACTGGTTCGACGCAGCGTGGTCCGAACCATGTGAAGTTTTGCTGCCAGATATGTTGTTTTGCATGGTTCGAAGCAGCGTTGTTCGAACTGGTTCGAAGCAGCGTTGTTCGAACTGGTTCGACGCAGAACATCAGAACCAGACTGCTTTACAGTGTTTTGTAATTTTCTGAATTCTAACAGTTTGTTTAATTTTTTTTAGTATGGCAAAGACAAGGGGTGGTAGTTCTAGTCAAAGACAGGATGCTGATGAGAGAGTTCGTCCAACGGCATCCGTCTGCAACAGGAGAGCTCAGAGACATCTAGCTTCCACCTTCCGGTGGGTGACATGACGATCACACTGGATGACGGATCTCAGCTGCTGCATATGCCCATCATGGGCCAATTTTATGACATGATAGATCCATCCAAGGATGAGGCTAAAGATCTACTTGTGGATTTTTTGGGTGTAGACCCTGAAGATGCATATGCTCAGATACCTGATAAATGAGTCACTGTAACTCTCAAGTGGTTGAAGGATAGAGTCTACCCCACGGCCATCCATGAGGGTTGCTTTCAGGATGCTGCCCGTACCTACCTACTTTACATGCTGGGGTCTACATTGTTCACTGATAAATCTGGTAACAGGGTCAAGGTTGCCTACCTTGGGTTGCTTCTTGACCTGTCTCATAGGCTATACCAGAGAGGCAGACCTGTTTGATGAGATGGAGCAGGCACTTGAGGGTAGGATTCCACAACAGACTCGTGCATGGGGAATACTTGAGAGGCTGAAGACATTGGTGAGGCCATTCACCCGGGGGCTGAGGAAGTAGAGCTGTGTCTACCAGCGGAGAGAGAGGCAGGCACAGTAGTTGGTTTTTTTTATTGTATTTCATGAACAAATTTGGGTTGTATTTTATGAACAAATTTGGGTTGTAAAACATATTTATTTATATATATATATATATATATATGTGTTGTTTTATTTATACATGTTGTTTGTTGAAAATTAGGCTTTCCATTTGTCGTTAAAAATTAGCAACTTAGTATATTTCTAATCAATTAAGAATAAATTGAAAACAGTCTATGGTACAGACTGGTTCGGTGGCACAAGCGTCGAACTGGTTCGGACCACGCTAGTCCGAACCTGTTCGAATATAACCGAAAGGAAAAAGGGGTGTGTATGTGCGTTGTTATACAATATAACATACTCGGTGCAGAAGTGTCGAACTGGTTCGGACCACGCTAGTCCGAACCATCGTAAATCCAGGAAAAAAAAACGCGCACCAAATTCATTAATGGCAATTTGGTCTTTTCACGCGTTTTGGGGGTGTCCACTGAGTAGAGGTGGGTTGGACGAAGTATGGGCCTTGCATTAATGGCTCATGTCTGTTGAAATTGGTTTTTTGTTGCTTATTGCAGAAACCTTTCTGAAAATAACATTTAAGCTATTGTCCCAGTAGTTTACAGCTAGTATGGTTTGAAGTTTTAACCAAAATCAGTGGGTCCTAAACCGGCAATTAGTTAGTGCCACCCAAAACCATTGATGGTTTTCATCTCGAGTTCTGGGAGGAAAAGATTAAGCATTCGTAATGGGTGGGTGAAAAAGGATCAGGAAAAAGAGAAAGGCCGGTGAGTGGAGTGAGTTTAGGCGTACTATATGTTTCTGAGAAAGCTCCACATTGATGAAGGAATAAACTAAAACAAGCTCCATATGCTATAAAAATAAGAGTAATGTTATTTAGCCAAAATGTTCGAACCAAAAATAGCCAAAAACTTAGTTACAACACCAATTAACCAAGTTTTATAAGCCATTAACCAACCTGCTTTTTCACCGTTTTTAGTCAATGACCTAGAAAACTGTGAAAAAGCAGGTTGGTTAATGACTTATAAAACTTGGTTAATTTGTGTTGTAACTTGATTTTTGGCTGAAATATCTTGGCTAAATAACGTTACTCAAAAATAAAGGACCTCGCATATTGGGATTCATAACTTTAAGGGCCAAAAGTTAATTTGTCTCGTTATTGCCACATTTGTGAAGTAGTGGTGTTTCTCATTACAACCTTCTACAATATTGTATTATCACTAACATGGGGATGGATCGCGATTCACTGCAGTCACTACTTCTGACAGTCAACTACCTACACCTTGAACCATCGATAACACTCAACTAATAATCATGGCCATTAAACTATTTTGATTTAAAATAAATAAAAATTTAAAAAGGAGAGATAGAGATAGGGTACTGCAGTGAATCAATATCCCGTGGGGATCCCCAGACAAGATCACTTAGCACGTTGACCAATAAGAATGTTTGGCTAATATTTATTACATGTACGAAACGCACAATGTAATTATTAATTTCATCTAATAGGGCAAAAAAACCACTGTAGACAAAAAAAATTATTTACCAAAATAACACCCTTTTTAGATTATATACCAAACTAGAACACTTCCAAAATTTAGGCCAGAATTCACCCCCACTGGCCACGACTTCTGAACTGCATTTTGCAATTTTTTTTTGCTTTTGATGTTCAAAAATCGCCCCTCCAGGGTGACTTCTGAACTGTGTTTTTATTTTATTTTATTTTCTTTATATTAATTTAAATTAAGTTATATTAATGAATTTAATTAAATTAGAAAATTAATTATGTTAATTTAGAGTTACTAAAATAATTAAGGGAAATTATTACAACACATTAATTTATTTAAATGACTTATCAGATAATTACAACAGTTGTACAAATAAATTCAAAAGCAAAACAAAGCAAAAAATTAACGTTGTAGATGATGGCTAGTTCAACATGGTGGTGGTCGGCGATTACGGCGTGGACGCTGTTGTGCTGCTGGTATTTCTTCTTCAGCCGGGGCAGGGCAGTTTGTTGTTCGTATTGGTGAAGTGTCGAGGAACTAGCACTGGCATGCTCCTGAAGGCTACGAAGATATGCAACTGATTCCGGTGTACCAGGGTGGACACCAAACAGACTATAGAACATATCGTCGTTGCTGCCAGTAGTAGAATGCCGATAGGTATCATGAAATGGAGTATGTTCTACTGACTGGTTGAACTGCTGATAATCCTGATAAGTTGGCGTGAAGGAGATAGAGTGGCGATGAGGCACAGTCTGTTGGCTTTCCTCTAAGGTTGGGAGAATTTGGGCTGCATGTTGAGTTTGTGGCCAACGTCGACTACGGTTACGGTTGCGACGTTCAGTTTGAGTGGTTGGCATTGATGGTGCTTCTGGCATAGTCGGTTCTTCTTCTTGATCATCCACAACACCACCCACCGCACTAACCCGTGGGTCCCTTAGATGTTGGTCGATAGAAATATATGGCATTGTATTGTTTAGAAACCACTACATATATTCCTGGGAGTTCATCGGTATTCCATGGAACGGGTAACCCACAATAACTCTACTTTGTCGTTCATTCCAGTCTTGAATCCAGACTCCGTGCCTTATAGACCAGTTCTCGTCTGCAAGTCCTCGCATGTCGATGTTGTGAAAGGCGTCCAAATCGACTGGTGCACCTGGTATGTCTTGGTCAAGGCCAAATTGCAGTTTCACTTGATCTGCGTGGTGCCATTCGACATATTGAAAACAGACCAATGTCGTGTTCATATATATATATATATATATATATATATATCTATTTAAATAAAAAATAGATATATATGATTAAAAGGGGTCAAAACATAGTAAAAAACTAATTTTTTACACTACAAAACTAACGGTGTTTTTTTTGTGTTTTTTCAATGGTCTTGATGTGGCCGACACTTTTGGACGCACGAGATCTTGCCGACACTTTTAAATACATTAATGTGTTCAAATATTTGTTATCACCATAATATTTATAATTAATTTAGATTTATAAATATTAATTTTCTAAATTAATTAAATTAAATTAAATTTATTTAAATTTATATAGAAGAAAACGAAAAATAAAAAAAAACAGTTCAGAAGTCACCCTTGGGGGGGGGGGGGTCGACTTTTGAACATGAAAAGCAACTTTTTTTTTGCAAATCTCAGTTCAGAAGTCGTGGCCTGTGGGAGCGACTTCTGGCCTAAATTTTAGAAGTGTTCTAGTTTGGTATATAATTTAAAAATGGTGTTACTTTGGTAAATAATTTTTTTTGTCTACAGTGGTTTTTTTGCCTGCTAATAGTTAGGATAAACGTTGCATCTGTTATATACTACTCCGTTACAAAATTTAAGCAAAAACTGGTCAACAAAAATTGATGTATCTGGTCTTATCATCTTGTTAAAAGTATCTTGCATTACCTCCTCCTCTTCTCACCTTTTCAGTTTCCTCACACACACACATACACTCACCTTCATAATAATAGTGTCATATTCTCTAAACGCACTGTCTTCAGTTCTTAGTTGGCGCTAATTTCATGCTAATAGTTAGGATAAGCGTTCCATCAGTTATAGCAGCTAAGAGAGAAATCATCTTGTTTTTTTTATAAGCAATGTTAGTTGGGTGGGGGAATGTTAGTTTCAGGGAGTTGAACCTGGGACCTCCTCCTTGCACTCATTTGGTGCACTCTTTCGATATCCCTTAACTCGCCAACTGAGCTACCTACTTGGGATAAATCATCTTGTTAGAAGTATCTTGCATCACCTCCTCCTTTTCTAACCTTTTCAGTTTCCACACACACACACACACACACACACACACACACACACTAGAGTGTCATATCCTCTAAACGCGCCGATTTCAGTTTTCAGCTGGCGATCTATTTTTTTTACCAAAGCAAACTTACTTCATTTCATTATCAGTAATGTGTGTGATACAGATTGGCCTGAAATAGACTAAATGGGAGTTATCATAAAGTCTTGATGCTCTAGCAAGAGAGTGAGCAACAGCTTGCCTCCAAACAAGAGAGTGTGTAATACATTGAGAAACGATAACACCAAAATCTATGTTGTTGGAAGTTGCTTTGGTTACTGCATTTACCACTGAGAGGCAATCCGTCTCAATATTTATAGACTCTAAGCCTATATCCTTCAACCAATTTAGTGCTTGCCATAATTCTATTGCTTCAACTTCTTGAGGTTCCCGCGTTCCCATAAACCACATAGTCTTTCCTTCCATGAAGACGCCATTCTCATCACGAATACACATCCCTATACCTTACTTGTTCTCTTGCTCGAAAACCGCAACATCCACATTACATTTTAAATTGTCTGCTGCTGGTTTTTGCCATCTAACATGCATGGGCAGCGAGTTCCTTTCTACCTCTGTTGTTCGGTTTGCTGCCTGGCGAGCCGTATCCCATTGATGAAGATACTCCATCGCCAATTGCAATGAAGTTGTTGCTGGTTTCGTTACATCCTGCCACACTTTTTCATTACGTCTTCTCCACAAAGCCACAAGAGTCATGGCAAAACTCTTATATTTTCCTGCGAGAGCTGCTCCAACAACGCAAAAAAACAATCATTAAAATTCATAAGCAGCTGCAAAGAGTCATGGCGATCTATTATAATTTTTTGGTTATGTGTTATTGGTGCGCAGTATCCACGTCGGGGAACCTGGCTGGCCACGTGTATACCCGGTTTTTCCGGTTCGTGTGGTTCTCCCCTCTCAACAGAGTTTCTGCCACACCCAAGATTCAAACTCGAGACCTTGGGGTGGGATCCAAGTCCAGTTACCGCCTGACTAACCCTTGTTGGTGGCGCTCGATTATTATTATTAAATATGTTTTTAGTCCCTACAAATAGGGGGTCATTCAATTTAGTCTTTGCTATTTTTTTAAAAATAAATACTTGCGAAAACATGTGTTTTCATTTTAGTCCTTCTATTAATTCTGTTTAAAAAAAGATGATGTGGCAAACTTGTCTCATTTGGCTTTTACACTTCATTTTTTTAATTTTTTAATTTTAAAAGTTGAGGTGGATTCCAACTGAAATTAGGGTCTATCTCTTTCTTGCTCTTTTTATCTACTCTCTTTCTTGTTTCTTACTGCCTGCAACAAGCTCAACAACCACTCCCCCTCAACACCCAGAACCACCACGCCCCACCCATCTCAATCATGAGCACCGCCGTGACCAGCACCACCTCAGGCGAGCACCAACACCCCCTTACGCGAACACCACCATCTTTCCCTCCCCCTCTCAGTCACTCATTATCTCTCTGCGTGACTCTGTCCCTCCCTTGGCTTGGATGCTTGTAATTTAGTAAACGTTAAGGATGCAATTTTTTTTGACTAGATAAGATTTAAATTAGGTGGTATCGATATGAATTTTAACAAATACCCCCTCCAGTACACAATATAAGAGAAAAATAATGAGTTTTACTGGTCCCCAATATAAGAAACAAACACAATTTTTAAGGTGTATTAAATGATTAATCCCAAATTTAATGTCATTCCTTGATTTGTATAATGTGTTTTTTTCTCTTATATTGTGGACCGGAGGGGGTATTTTTAAGGTGTTCAAAAGAGTGTGACACTAACATTTCTCATTCTCATGATCACTTAGTTCATAAAAGCTTTGGTACCGTGCTTGAAATAAATTCATAAAAGATTTACTTTTGTCTTTATCACTAGGATACATATGTGTGAGCCCTAAATTTTAACTAAAAAAAAGGCTTAAGTACTCCCGGGGTCCCTTATCTTTATTTAATGTAACGAATTAGTCCTTTATGTTTTTTTTGTCCCAAATAAGTCCTTTATCTTTCAAATTTTTGACACATAAATCCTTTTCCGTTAACAGTGCTGACTTATGTGTCAAAAAAAAGGATTTATGTGTTAAAAATTTGAAACATAAAGGACTGATTTGGGACAGAAAAGGATTTATGTGTCAAAAATTTTAAACATAAAGGACTGATTTGGGACAAAAAAAAGATAAAGGACCAAATCGTTACTTTAAATAAAGATAAGGGACCCCGAGAGCACTTTAGCCTAAAAAAAATGATGCTTATCAAAAAAAAAACTAAAAAAATGATGGAAACTAAAGCTCGGAAGTGAAGGCTTGCTTGATTATACTTTTAAAAACAGTTTTCTATTTTAAAAAAATTAAGTAAGAACAAATTAAATAGTTTTCTATTTTTGAAAAATTAAGTAAGAAAGAATGTGTTCTTGCTTAGCTTTTTAAATATTCAATTCCTCCACTACCTATAAATTTTTTTGACAGTTCCTCCAATAACTCATCACATCATCACATTTCAATAAAGAGATATCCATTAAAAAGACCCCCCACAACTAGGCATGGCAATGGGACCGGGGGACGACGGATTTTACATTCCCCATCCTCATCTCTGAATTCTATATAATCTGCCCTACCCAAATTCAACGGGAATAAACTATTGATCCCTGCCCCAACCCCGCCCCCGCAGTGGAATCAATTTTTAAAATAAAAAAAAAATAGTTTTTACGTGTTACAAACCGGAACCCGCCCCAAACCCAAAATTTATCCCACACTCAAACCCGTCATCGAACCCGCCCCAAACCTGAAATTTAACAGAATAGCATAAAACCAATGCAATTCAACATATAGCCAAAACGTTAATGATGTTTCATATCAACATATAGCCAAAATATCAATGTTCTAAATTAACCGATAATCCAAGTTATCAAAACAACAACGTAACCAAGTACAAATTTCATTATTGTTCATTGAAAATTTCAAATTTGGAAAACAAGTAGCCACATCAATGTTGTCCTTTTTCTTTCTCTAAATGCTATTTACGTCTTCACTCTTCAAAGTGGGAAGTAACACCTGTCATACCCCAATTTTGTCCGGCTTAGGTCCCAACCTTAATTTTCCACACAAAAATAAATTATGCATTGCATTTTGGGTCCTAGAAACCGCTCCAAAGTTTTTGAAATCATTTTTAGGTTTAGAATGCACTTTTTAGGAAATTAGGGTTTTTAGGGTCAAAAAGGGCATTTTGGTCATCACTCACAAAAGATTTCATAAAAATGATTTTTGCATGAAAATATGTTATGCATGCATGGCAAGCTTTGGAAAATATTTTATGCATGCATGGCAAAAACCTAAAAACAATTTTGTGGAAAGCAAGAATCAATTTCTATTATATACCAAAGGCCAAGAATCGATTTATAGTATATTCTAAAGGCCATGAAATCGATTTTCAAGCAATCCTAAAGGCCAAGAATCGATTTCTCAATCATATGTTTAAAGCTTGAAATCGATTTCTACATATACTCAAGGCAAAGCTAAAATCGATTTCCTTCTATTTCAAGAGACTATGAAATCGATTTCAAAGCAATCCAATAGGCCATGAATCGATTCCTCATTGTTTTAACTAAGGGAAGAATCGATTTTCACCTATAAAGGAGGTCCTGAAAATCGATTCCTACTTGTTTCCAAAGAACAAAGAATCGACTCCCATGTTTTCCAAAATGTAAAGAATCGATTCCTCACTATTTCAACTATCCAAAGAATCGATTCTTGAGGCTTCTAAAATGATAAGAATCGATTCCTCACCTTTTTAACTTCATGTCACAATCGATTCTTCACTTTCATTAAATATTTTTTCAGATCTACGTTTTCCTAAGCCTATAAATAGGAGTCTCATTCTCCACTCTTGAGGAACACAGACACGGATTTCACAAGATCACACACGAACACACACAGATTTTCACGAGATCAGAGAAAGGCACACATTTTTTCACGAGATCAGAGAAGCCAACTTTCGCAGATCCCATCTTTTCAGAAAAGCTCTTCTATATTTTATTTGTGCTCTCTTCGTTCCGTTGGTCCGTCAGAGCTGATCTTTCGCTAAGAGTTAGTTGGGGTTGCATTCTTCAAGTTGTAAGATCCGCCTTCATTAGAGGTATTTCTGTCTTTACATTGGTCATTATTTAATTATTGTGATCCGTGCCAAAACTGCTCTATATGATTCAACCCTTTTTGTTTATATGTTGTTTAAGTTGATGATTGGCAATATGATTCACACTTGTGCACTTGTGCACTTAATCTTAAGTGTGAGGATTGACCAAAGTGATTCAACGTTCTTTGATACTTTGGTCGCTAAATAATTTGCTTGCTTATGCTGGCCAATGATCATGATTGAGGCAACTATTTTGCTTGAGCTTACAGTGTCATCGTCTACTCTCACATAGAATATCATCAATACTTAGATAGGTCCATTCCTTACATTGCATCTTCCACTAGATGTGCATTTAGATTCCCTTGCGTTTTGTAGAAATATTTGAATATGGTTCTCGCCTAGCATCTTCCACTAGATGTGCATTTAGGTTCAATCTCGCCTACTCTTGTATTTTGCTTAATGCCCAATTCAAGTTCCTTCCTTGCCTATCTATGTGTTGTGATCTAATATGTGTAGTTTAGGCTTGATTTCTGTTGGCGAATTCAAATATTGTTGCTTAATGATTTGATTCCACTGATTGTGTTATGCTTGAATCCACCAATTCTTTCTCGCATTCATTGTTTTCATTTCTAAACGACCTGGCACAAAAACGGTTACTAGTGGTAATCCATCACAACCTTTGTTGGTTTGACTGTCATGAAAGCCTCAATTTCAAAAGAATTTTCGTAAGCATAAAGCAAGCTACTAGTGATAATCCATCACAACCTTTGGTTTGATTATCATGAACGCGTCCAATTTCAAAAAGCATTTTTCTAAGTATCAAAGAATCAAAAACAAGTTATTAGCGGTGGTCCATCATAACCATTGTTAGTTTAATCATCAAAACAAAAAGACTTTCATTCTTAAGGCTCGTTAGAACTACGTCGCTTTGATTCCCATTTGGGATACGTAGGAGCGAGTCACGTTCTCGTCAAGCGCAACGAATAAAAATCCTTTTCGCAACCATAAAAAGTTTAGCATTTGCATAACAAAAAGAAAAGAGTTATTTTCATAACAAAAAAGAATCACTTTTGCAAACCAAGATCATTTTCAGAATGAAAATCTTTTCCTTCCTAAAAACATTTTCAACCCATTGTCGCTAGTGGCTAATCAGAACCTTTGTTCATCTAGCCATTGGTAGCAATGTCCTTTTCCCAAAAAGAACAACAAGCGATGATCACTCATAACCTTTGTTAGTTTGATCATTCGTGCCAATCAATCTCTTTCGAAAACCACTTTCAAAAGAACAAATAAAAACGAGTCGCTACTAATAGTCAATCGGAACCTTTGTTCGTCTGACTGGCGGTAGTGACTCTCATTTTCAAGAGTACTTAGCGGTGATTACCCATGACCTTGGTTAGTTTAATCGTTCACTAAATACTCGTCCTATTTCGAAAACTCACTAAAAAGATAAAAGACAAAAACCTTTTTCAGGGCAAAGAAGAACTACGTAGCTTTGAATTCACCATCGCACCGGGAGATACGTAGGAGCGGGTCACATCCCGTCAAGCATAACAAATAAAAATCATTTTCACAATAAGTTTTCAACAATTATTTTCAAAAGAACCTAGAACTACGTCGCCTTTGATTCTCCACCCGGAGATACGTAGGAGCAGGGCCACGCCCCTGTCAAGCGCAAAAATAAACAATTTCTAAAATTAAAGAATATACAAACAGATCTCCTTCATTTCAAAAGCAAAAGTCTTATTTTCAAAGTAGGGGATTAAGTCGGTCGTACGGCCGGGTTAATCATCGTTTTAAGATAAGTGAACTGTGGTCCCTCAGAGCCCCAGCGCTCCTTCAGCCCTCAGTGGCCCTTCAGAGCCCCAGTGCTCCTTCAGACCCCCAGTGGTCCTCCAACACAGATCACACAGTCCTAAAACCCCTACATTAAAAAACACCAACCCACAAACATTTTCTACACAGAAGAACTACGTAGCTTTGAGTTCTCCATCGCACCGGGAGATACGTAAGAGCGGGCCATGTCCCGTCAAGCGTTTTTTTCTAAAAAACCATTTTCCCCCCCTTTCATAATAAATAAAGATTTTCATTAAGATTATTATTATTTTTTTCAATAAGAAGTAGAGAGGCAAAATTAAGTATTTTCAAGTCAACACACTAAAACCACACATTTAATTAAAGGTTCCCTCTCAGTAGAGAGGACGTGTGGGGTGCTAACACCTTCCCTGCGCGTAACCGACCCCCGAACCCCATTCTCTAGTTTCGCAAGACCAATCGCTTTCCAAAAAAGGTTTTCCTAATATTTTCCTTAATAAATATTGGTGGCGGCTTCATTGTCTTAGGAAAAGTTGTGAACGGGGAAGGTTCTCCCTCGGGGACTTTTTCGGGCACAACAACACCACTAGCCAATATTTCACCTACAAAATAAAAAATACAAGTTAATATAAACATTAAATTTGATAAAACTGGAAGGTAGTGATAAATAAATGGATGGTAGATCTCACCTTCATCATTAGGGTCTATTTCATTAACAAAGTATTTTAGGTTCAGTAACAATGTAATTTAGGGTTTTCTCTAATTTAAGAGGGGTAACATTGTAATTTCATACATTCAGGGCGGGTTCGGGGTTGGGACCTATATCCCCATTACCCGCCCCGTCCCCATATTTTGAATTCGGGGAAAACCCAAGCCCAAATCCAATCAAAGTGGGGAAAACCCACCAAATCCTGTATGTACAACCGAATTTCAAGAACCAAGTCATATCATATGTTTCTGCTCAAGTCCCACATCGGTACATGAGTATATGAAAACAAGCTGCTTAGGCTATAAAATCAAAGGACCTATGAGTGAACAAACCACGGAGCCGTGTGATAAGCACAAAGTTTACTATTCTTTCGCCTTTTACTAAAGAATACCGTGTGCTTGTCACTATAAGCGGTATACGCTAATTTTTGAAAGAGTTCTCCTAGTCGGGGACTTTGCAGTATTAGTTAAAGTTTTAATCTCCCAATTATTTTTACATTATTCACACTATTCTTTCTGCTTATTCTTAAAATTCAAATGAACGTGCCCCTTTGAAACAATGCATCAAACATCAAAAGGATTAATGAAGCAGTAAGTCAAATGGACAAGAACAGAAAATATTAAATGTTCTAGACAAGTCAAATACAATATACAAAGCTTGGGCGAGGTTATGTTATAAATTCCAAGTAATCTTTTTTTATAATTTGACTTTATGTGATCAGCATTAATTCTTGTGACTAACTAGTAATCAAAGCCATTGGTCCTGTTGGTTCAGAGCCGAATGGTAATTGAAAATATAAAACTTTGTTGAATCAAGTTAAAAGGAACTAGTTACCTGTTCACAGCCGGACCGACCGTTATCCAAAGACCGGACCGACCGTTATCTAAAGACCGGACCGACTGCTACCTATAGGCATGGTGATCGAGGGACTCCACCGTAGCTGGTCGCCCCCCGTCCTAAGGCTCGGCCTACTGCAAGACTCGGCCTACCACGGCGACAGACAAGCATTTAATAGAGTCCCTATGATTCCTCCATAGATCTCACTATGGCTATATTAATTTGTATTTATTGTCATTAATCACGCAATAAACTATATATAACGTCCTTAGAGGCTAACGAAAAGGACGACACATTTGGACCTCCAACATTATACTTATTCTCTATACTCTTACTATCACTCGTGATTATTCTATCATTGTGTTCTAATCCTACTCCCGGAAATAGTTAGGAACAGTACCTATTTCGTTACATTGTAAATGAATTAATTACACAACAATTTGCATTAAACAAATTGATCCCTAACAAAAACTTTTGGAGTTTTGTATTTGGGTATAAGCTGCATTGCAAGGCAATCTACTTTCGAAGTGTAATTGCATGGAGATATTGTCTTAAAGAATTAATAACTGCCTAATAGAGCAGGAAGGAAAAATGATCAGCTCCAAAAACAGACTAACCCCTTTGCAGAAGAAAATAATAAAACCCCTAACAAAGCTAAGGCAAAAGTTGTGTAGAGAAAAAATATGAAAGTGAGAGGAAAAGATGAAACATTCGTAATGGGTGGGTGAAGAAGGATGAGGAGAAAGAGAAGTGTCGGGTGAGTGGAGTGGCTTGGAGTGTCTTTATGGGCATTATATGTTTCTGAGCAAGTCCCATATAGATAAAGGAATAAACAAAAATAAGCCGCATATGCTATAAAAATAATACTAAATAGCACTTTTGATCCTTATTTTGGTCATTTATCTTTTTTTTGGTCCGTTTTGATCCCTCATCTTTCATTTAGGTTTCATTTTAGTCTCTGCCATTAGTTTTTGTTAACAGGCACCACGCTGGCTGTAGCATCCTCAAAATAATTAGGCGAATTATTTGGATGTTAGCCCGATTGGAATAATTTAGTACTTGACTGGTAAATTTATCGAGTGCTAAAATTATTTATTGATTGTTATCGGATCGTTAACCGGATAATACGGGTCAAGGAAGTTTTGGAATCGAAATAAGGGATTTACATCAATATGGTAATTTGACCACGTTACTACTTATATATTAAATAAATAAATATATGTGTGTGTATGTGTTAAAAGAAAGAATTAAGAAAGAAAAAGAAGAAAAGGAAGCGTACGAGACAGAGGGAGAAACAGAGAGAATGAGAGAAAAGAAAAGAAAAGAGAAAGAAAGGGTGAGGAGGAAGAAGAGGAAAAAGGGGAAGGTTAGGCTCATCAAAACGATTTCCTTCCAACACGAAAAATGCTCAGCGTTACTTCCTCTTCGATTTGGTACCAAGATCTTCATCATCAACTCACTCTCTCTCACTTTGCCATTTTCGAAAATGTGAGGTAAATGAGGGATTTTGTTTGGGTTTCATTCTTCCTTTCCACAAATTGAAGGTTGGGTAGTTCAAGTAAGAGGTTGATTACTAGCTTGGAATGGAGGAATCAAAGTTTGATAGAGTTAGGGTTTGTAAACAAAAATTTGGGGTTTTGTGAATAGTAGTTTTGGAGGTTGAAGATGATGAATAGTGTCCATGGAGGATTTCGAGGAATTCGGCATTTCGGTCAAAAAGGGGTCTCGTGATCGAGTGGAAAGCTTTGGAAGCGGATTGGGTGTCGCCGGAGCGGGGAGTGTTCGTGTGGTTACTCGGTGATTTCGGCTCGCACGTGGCTCACGCTTCAAGGGTGAGTTTTACTCACGTTTAGGTTTTTAAATTAATAAACTTAATTGGTGAAATGTGTTTCGGTTTTAGTTCGTTGTCAAAACAGTATTTTGTACGAAAATCACGTTTTATGTCCAATTGATTTTTGGATTGTTTGATTGATGATCATTGTTGTTTGAATATGTTTTTGGACTGTTTTTATGTTGGGACTGGACTGGAACAGGTATCGGAATTGGTCGGAACGACGAAAAATGCGAAAACGGGATAAAATACAATGCTGTCAAAAGCGCACGACCCGTGCGTCCCAGGCGCACGAGTCGTGCGTGTCATTCTGTTTCTGTTTTAAAAAAATGCATTTCAGGGCGCACGACCCGTGTGTATGGGCGCACGAACCGTGCGCTGTGTTCTGTCCAAATTTTCCAAACTTGCCCGAAACGATCCCGATCGATTCCAATCCTCTTCTAATCCTTTCCTAACCCTTTTCCAATGATATTAGGCTTATAATGCCATGATTTTGAGTATAATTAAAAAGGGGTTTATAAAATGCTTTGAGGTTATAAATTGCTTCCATAAACCAAAATAATAGTACTCGTGTGCGGTTATGTTTTATTAATAATAAGCCGGTCTACGATCCACGATATATATATATTATATCGACTATAGGGAACGGCCCAATGCGGGTATTATGTTCGATTAACGGTCAAATGTAGATGGACTAAACGTTCATTGAGTATAGGTGAACTAACAGGTCATCGAGTGTAGATATATTTAACATATATCGAGTTGGGTGACGACCCATGTTGACATACTAGGAGGGGCAGTCATGATCCCCTACCCTAGGCTCTGAGGCCAATAGCGGAACTGTTATTGGTAAGGGGTTCGCCGGGATTAGCCTCGGGGCAGTCGGTGGTGTGTCGAAGAGTATATATATTATATCGAGTTTGGGTGATGATCCGCGTTGACATACTAGGAGGGGCAGTCATGATCCCCTACCCTAGGCTCTGAGGCCAATAGCGGAACTGTTATTGGTAAGGGGTTCGCCAGGATTAGCCTCGGGGCAGTCGGTGGTGTGTCGAAGAATATTGGTTAACGTTCGCCGGGATTAGCCTCGGGGCAGTCGGTGGTACGTTACCATGGTTTTGTAGTGTGATTCATCGGGATTAGCCTCGGGGCAGTCGGTGACGCACTGAATTATAAATGAATTTCATAACTGAACCGAGAGTGTTAGTAGGGGTCTCGGTAGAACTCACTGAGATTGTATCTCATTGTTTATATGTTGTGGTTTTACAGATAAACAGGGAAAGTGGAGATCCAAGACGTACGAGTAGGCGGTACTCGGGTGGTTGCTGAAGACTTAGCTTTTATGCTTAAGTGTATATCTTTCCTTGTTATCTGTGTATCAAGACATTTTGTCTTTAGCGTTATGTATTTATTTCCGCTTTCTTGTACGATATTGAACACTGTATTTCACTGATGGTTTTTGGTCTTGCTTATGTTTAAGACAGTCTTGTTGTATTCAGTGAAAAATTTAGAGTAGTGTTCAGTATTTAAACAGAAAATATATCTCTGATGTTTTAGGGATGGTGCACTTGGGTATTTTTACTCGACAAAAATATCGGGGTGTTACAGTTGGTATCAGAGCAGTTCGACCTAGTCGGACTTAGTTTAGGGTTGAGTCGATTCCTTGTTAGTCCTGGTTGTAATTACACTTGTGATGCTAAGAGACATTGAGCCTGATCAACTTAATACTTAGTGCATCATAAGCGGAATTATGGTAGGATGACCAAGACGCAATCCTCGACCAAGATCGGAAACTCCAACCGGTGCATCCTCAGGAAAGGTGACATGATGGTGGAAGGATACACCGCTAAGTTTGGAAAATTTGTTTCAGTTTTACCAAGTGGTAAAGTAAGCTTCGGATGACGAATGGAGAATGCAGAAGTATAAGACGGGCATAAGTGCTTTTATGATTTATTGTCTCAGTTCTTATACTGTTACCAATTATGTTGCCTTAGAGCAACCAGCCTATGTCGCCGAGGATGATCTTAAAGAGAATATTAGAAAGGAAAGAAGGTGGTCGATTTATCAACTCCGAATGCAAAGTCCTAAGATATTTTCATCAAAGGAGAAGCAGGTGCAACTCTTCGATTCTTCAAAAGGTCAAGATGTTCTAATTGTGGAAAGCAACACAATTTAGAAGTCGTAGGAGATGCGGAAGGCATCACAATGGTGATCGTCAGCAAAGATTAATCGGTGCTATTATAGTAATGAAGAGGGGTATGAGATCAGTTACAACTGCTGACAAGTTACTGAGGGGTATGGAATCAGCTTTCAATAACTCCGTCAGTATATTATACGATTCGGGTGCAACCCATTGTTTTATAGCACAAGCATGTGTAGATTGGTTGGGATTAGCAATGTCTCCGCTATCCGAGCCGATAACTATCTTAACTGCGGCTAAGGGTCGTGTCCAGACCCAATCTTTGTGTCAGAATTGTCTACGTGTTATAGGAGACAGAAATTTCGTAGAAGGATTATTTGTTTGCCTATGAGAAGTGTGGACACCATTTTGGGTATGGATTGGATGACTGCAAATCATGTTGCAATCGACTCTGTTAATCAACTATCAGCTTCGCTTCAGAATCAGTTAAATTGTCTAGGACAAATTCTGAAGCGGTTACCTAGTTCACCTTAGACGGTCAATCTTCATTCCAAGGTGCGGAAGCACATGTTAGTATGTTATCTGCATCCACTGAAACTAGTTTAGATTTGGCGAACATTCAGGTTGTGAATGACTTTCTGGATGTTTTCACGATGAAATTTCTTCTGAACCTCTAGAGCGAAAGGTAGAGTTTACCGTGGAATTGGTTCCTGGCACGGGATCAATATCTATTGTTTCTTATTGAATGTTCCTTTAGAATTAAAGGAAATGGAGTCTCAACTTGAAGAGTCGATGTTAAAGAAATTCATTCGACCGAGCGCTTCTCTATGGGGTGCTCCGGTGTTGCTTGGCAAGAAGAAAGATGGAAGTTGGAGATTGTGTATTGATTATCGACAACTCAACAAAGTGAGGACCAAGAACAAATATCCTTTTCCAAGGATACACTAATTGCTGGATCAACTTCGAGGTGCCGTGGTGTTTTCAAAAATTGATCTAAGGTCAGGTTATCATCAAGTAAAAGTTAGAGCCTTAGATATTCCGAAGACAGCTTTCCGTACCAGGTATGGACATTACGAGTTAGTAGTGATGCCCTTCGGTTCGACTAATGCTCCAGCGATATTCGTGGATTACCTGAACCGAGTTTTCCTCAATTACCTAGATCAATTTGTAGTCGTTTTCATTGATGATATCTTGGTGTACTCTACGACCATTGAGGAGCATGTTCAACATCTCCGCATTGTTCTGAGTGTACTCCGAGGAAAGAAGTTGTACGCGAAGCCGTCGAAGTGTGACTTCTGGATGCCGGAAGTGAAGTTTTTGGAACGCGTGATTTCCCAATCGGGAGTTGCGGTGGATCCCAGTAAGGTAGGAGCTGTGTTGAACTGGGAACGACCAACGTCAGTCACTGAAATCAGAAGTTTTCTAAGTCTAGCCGGTTACTACAGAAAGTTTATCGAAGGATTCTCACAATTGGTTCTTCCACTTACTCGGTTAACTCGAAAGGGTCAACCGTTTACGTGGGATGTCGATTGTGAAGAATGTTTTCAAGAGTTGAAGATTCAGTTGACTTCTGCTCCAATCCTGATTCTTCCGGATTCGTGTATGCAGCTCCAAATTTACAGTGATGTTTCTGGGAAGGATCAAGGATGTGTTCTCACGCAGAATCAACAAGTGGTAGCCTGTGCATCCAGGCAATTGAAGACTCATGAGGAGAATTATCCGACTCATGATTTGGAGTTGGCAGCTATTGTGTATGCACTGAAGATTTGGAGACGTTACCTGTATGGGTCTCGTTTCGATGTCTTTAGTAATCACAAGAGTTTAAAGTATCTGTTTGATCAGAAAGAATTGAATAGCAGGCAAAGAAGATGGGTAGAATTTCGGAAGGATTATAACTTCGAGTTGAAGTATCATCCAGGAAAGGCCCGTGTTGTAGCCGATGCGCTGAGTAGGGAATCCATTCACATGGCAGAGTTAATGATGCAAGAAATGGAATTGTTAGAGTCTTTTAGATCTAAGTTGGATTACATCCATAAGTTTCCACTTTAGTGGCAAGGTTTTGGTGTTAACCTTTCGCTTGAGAAGGTTAACGATCAGATAGTATTATGTGATTCCGTTTGACGAGTCAAACGTGAATACGAATATGAAAGTGAGGTGACTGTTGACTGTTTTTCACATTGCGATTAACCATCAAAGGATTAATTGAGGGATCTGCTTGCAAGTGACTGAAATTTCCAAAGTGAAGTTTGGCGTGCGATATGGTAGTTTTGAAAAATCATTTTTGTGAAAACCCGCATGCTAAAGTTAATTTTGGGAACGAATCAAGAGGCTAATAGGATCAGATTGAGGAAGAAAATCCTAGGAGGATTACTTAGGTTGAGGGGAAACTCTCAACGCTATTGATTAATCCAGAAAGGAATCGAGCGCGTCATTGGTAAAAACATCGGGAGGAAGTTGCTATAGAGGAAAAGCAGCTCTGAGTTTTGTTTGATAGTTGTTCTGAGAATAACTGAGGTGATTTTCAGTGTTATCAAATTTATTTGATATCCCCACGGTTTATTTCTACGTTTAAGGTCAAATTTTTAGTAAAACCCTCATTTCATCTTTTTGAAAAGTCTTATCTCGAAATCATGGGGACGAGTCAATAAGTTTCACAGATGACTTTTCCGTCACATTTGTCAATGTGTGTGGGAACTATTATAGATTTTAGAAAATTTGTGGAGAACGTGTTTACACCCTTCGAGAAAATCATGTTTGTACTTACATCTACCGAGAAGTACCAGTTGTGGATCTCATATTCAACATATATTCTACCAAGCGTCTTGTATTAAAACCTTTGATTTAGATTAATCAAAGTTGGGGAGTAAATGAGGAAAATTGGAATGAAGCTTCGGAGGTGTTTTCAAACGCGGTGCCGAGTCTATGTGGGCGAATGATGAGTTTCTCGTGTAGATTCGTAACCAGAGAGTTCGTATCAAGGTAGTAGTGAATCATACTTGGAGATTGATGTGCCGACTTTGGGAAGATTTTCTACACTTATTTCGTTAACTAAGGATTGTGTTCCAGTAACTTAAGACCTTTCTGAGAATGTCGAATCTCGGTTAGTCAAATGAAAGACTTGACGAAATTTTGAGGACAAAATTCTTTCAAGTTGGGGAGAATGTAACATCCTCAAAATAATTAGGCGAATTATTTGGATGTTAGCCCGATTGGAATAATTTAGTACTTGACTGGTAAATTTATCGAGTGCTAAAATTATTTATTGATTGTTATCGGATCGTTAACCGAATAATACGGGTCAAGGAAGTTTTGGAATCGAAATAAGGGATTTAGATCAATATGGTAATTTGACCTCGTTACTACTTATATATTAAATAAATAAATATATGTGTGTGTTAAAAGAAAGAATTAAGAAAGAAAAAGAAGAAAAGGAAGCGTACGAGACAGAGGGAGAAACAGAGAGAATGAGAGAAAAGAAAAGAAAAGAAAAGAGAAAGAAAGGGTGAGGAGGAAGAAGAGGAAAAAGGGGAAGGTTAGGCTCATCAAAACGACTTCCTTCCAACACGAAAAATGCTCAGCGTTACTTCCTCTTCGATTTGGTACCAAGATCTTCATCATCAACTCACTCTCTCTCACTTTGCCATTTTCGAAAATGTGAGATAAATGAGGGATTTTGTTTGGGTTTCATTCTTCCTTTCCACAAATTAAAGGTTGGGTAGTTCAAGTAAGAGGTTGATTACTAGCTTGGAATGGAGGAATCAAAGTTTGATAGAGTTAGGGTTTGTAAACAAAAATTTGGGGTTTTGTGAATAGTAGTTTTGGAGGTTGAAGATGATGAATAGTGTCCATGGAGGATTTCGAGGAATTCGGCATTTCGGTCAAAAAGGGGTCTCGTGATCGAGTGGAAAGCTTTGGAAGCGGATTGGGTGTCGCCGGAGCGGGGAGTGTTCGTGTGGTTACTCGGTGATTTCGGCTCGCACGTGACTCACGCTTCAAGGGTGAGTTTTACTCACGCTTAGGTTTTTAAATTAATAAACTTAATTGGTGAAATGTGTTTCGGTTTTGGTTTGTTGTCAAAACAGTATTTTGTACGAAAATCACGTTTTATGTCCAATTGGTTTTTGGATTGTTTGATTGATGATCATTGTTGTTTGAATATGTTTTTGGACTGTTTTTATGTTGGGACTGGACTGGAACAGGTATCGGAATTGGTCGGAACGACGAAAAATGCGAAAACGGGATAAAATACAATGCTGTCAAAAGCGCACGACCCGTGCGTCCCAGGCGCACGAGTCGTGCGTGTCATTCTGTTTCTGTTTTAAAAAAAAATGCATTTCAGGGCGCACGACCCGTGTGTATGGGCGCACGAACCGTGCGCTGTGTTCTGTCCAAATTTTCCAAACTTGCCCGAAACGATCCCGATCGATTCCAATCATCTTCTAATCTTTTCCTAACCCTTTTCCAATGATATTAGGCTTATAATGCCATGATTTTGAGTATAATTAAAAAGGGGTTTATAAATTGCTTTGAGGTTATAAATTGTTTCCATAAACCGAAATAATAGTACCCGTGTGCGGTTATGTTTTATTAATAATAAGCCGGTCTACGATCCACGATATATATATTATATCGACTATAGGGAACGGCCCAATGCGGGTATTATGTTCGATTAACGGTCAAATGTAGATGGACTAAACGTTCATTGAGTATAGGTGAACTAACAGGTCATCGAGTGTAGATATATTTAACATATATCGAGTTGGGTGACGACCCATGTTGACATACTAGGAGGGGCAGTCATGATCCCCTACCCTAGGCTCTGAGGCCAATAGCGGAACTGTTATTGGTAAGGGGTTCGCCGGGATTAGCCTCGGGGCAGTCGGTGGTGTGTCGAAGAGTATATATATTATATCGAGTTTGGGTGATGACCCGCGTTGACATACTAGGAGGGGCAGTCATGATCCCCTACCCTAGGCTCTGAGGCCAATAGCGGAACTGTTATTGGTAAGGGGTTCGCCGGGATTAGCCTCGGGGCAGTCGGTGGTGTGTCGAAGAATATTGGTTAACGTTCGCCGGGATTAGCCTCGGGGCAGTCGGTGGTACGTTACCATGGTTTTGTAGTGTGATTCATCGGGATTAGCCTCGGGACAGTCGGTGACGCACTGAATTATAAATGAATTTCATAACTGAACCGAGAGTGTTAGTAGGGGTCTCGGTAGAACTCACTGAGATTGTATCTCATTGTTTATATGTTGTGGTTTTACAGATAAACAGGGAAAGTGGAGATCCAAGACGTACGAGTAGGCGGTACTCGGGTGGTTGCTGAAGACTTAGCTTTTATGCTTAAGTGTATATCTTTCCTTGTTATCTGTGTATCAAGACATTTTGTCTTTAGCGTTATGTATTTATTTCCGCTTTCTTGTACGATATTGAACACTGTATTTCACTGATGGTTTTTGGTCTTGCTTATGTTTAAGACAGTCTTGTTGTATTCAGTGAAAAATTTAGAGTAGTGTTCAGTATTTAAACAGGAAATATATCTCTAATGTTTTAGGGATGGTGCACTTGGGTATTTTTACTCGACAAAAATATCGGGGTGTTACACTGGCAGTTAACTGCTGATGTGGCGTCTTAAGTGTCACTGCTGATTTGAAATTTTTTATATGATGTGGCATATAAGGGCCCAAAATGAAACTTTAAAAAAACATGAGGGACCAAATTGACAAAATTAACAAATATGGAAAAACACCCCATTCTTCATCTTCTCCGGCGAGCCACCACCACCACCACCACCACCACCACCACCACCACAAACAGTGACATCGCCTCTCTCTCCCCCTCCCTCTATCTCTCTCCCTCCCTCTCTCTCTCTCTCTCTCTCTCTCTCATCAAGAACACCAAGAACAACAATAATTTCTAGAATTCTCAATTCTTCACCAAATCAAGCAAATGAATAGTGCATTTCATGCGAAATTTCACAAGGAATTAAAATCCATCACCAATTGGCACAAAAAAGTGGAAGAACTTAATCGAAAACGTGATTTTCAGAGGCAAAGGCGTTTTGGGTTTTGCAAATTGGGGAAACGTTCAAAACTCAATCAAAATTCACCAAAACACTTGCAATAGACTCAAAATTGGTGCAGTAACTGATTGTTAGCAAAATATTTCAACAAAAATGATAAAGAATTGAGAACGAAATGGAAATATAGATTCACGTTTTAAGAGTTTTTGGCACTTTCAATGACGAAGGGAGAGGGGGAGAAAGAGAGGCAATGTCACTGTTTGTGGTGGTGACTGGTGGTGGCTCGCTGGAGAAGATGAATATTGGGGTGTTTTTCCAAATTTGTTAATTTTGTCAATTTGGTCGCTCATGTTTTTTTTTAATTTTCATTTTGGTCCCTTATATGCCACATTATTTAAAGAATTCCAAGTCAGCAGTGACACTTAAGATTACACGTCAGTAGTTAACTGCCAGTGTGGCGTCTGTTAACAAAAACTAACGACAGAGACCAAAATGAAACCGAAATGAAAGATGAGGGACCAAAACGGACAAAAAAAAATATAAAGGACCAAAGTGAAACCTAGAGCAAAGATAAAGGACCAAAAGTGCTATTTAGCCTAAAAATAATGGACCTCGGATTCGAAATTAGCTGCAAGGATATGTCAACATGACATTAAAGAAAATCCGAAAGTTACACAAAGGGGATAATATTGGAGGTAGGGGTGTTCGCAGGTCGGTTTGGATCAGATTTGACCAAATCCGTTGCCCGAACCAATTATAATTATTCGGTTTGGGTTGGTTCAGATTTTACATATTTTTCTACAAAATCCGAACCAAACCACACCGATATTGGACAGGTTGGTTCGGATTGGGTTCACGGGTCATTCACTAAAATATAAATACCAACACTTTTTGTGATATTCCAGTACTTTAAATAGGTAAAAAAAGTAAAAATTAGACCAAATCAAACTCAAATCCACTAATAGTCTTCCCATTCATAGTATGAAAGTTTTACAACTTAATCATAAATTATTAAGGTAAAAAGTCTAAGCAAATAAAATCTTGTACTTCTAAAATTAGAAAACTTGTATGACCTAATATGGGTTGGTTCAGGTTCGCGGATGTGTTTTTCAAAATCCGTTGCCCGAACCAAACAACAACGGGTTAGTTTGGATTTGTTCGATTTTGACCCGAACATGAAAAATATCTGAACCAAACATATGGGTTTGGATTGGATTGTGGGTTGGTTTGGATTTACCTATACCACTGAACACCCCTAATTGGAGGAATGATACTCAAATAATACATATATAGCTTTGAAGAAACTTCAGAAGTAAGTCTCGGAGGTTTGTGTGTGGCGCGCGAAGACTCCAAGAGCTGTTAGGGAAGTTTCTTTTGAGAAGATTCAAACACAGGGACAGGTGCAAAGCATCCAGACGCCAAAAGACATGTGACATCAATCATGATCAACTATAAAACACCGCCTCATCATTACTATGGCGACCACCACACAAGATCACGTTGGACGGTGATGAGGAAGAATGATTGGCTAATATCGAAGTCTATTTGGGGACTCTAGTTGGTTTGTTTGCAGTGGGCCTAGTTCCTCTTTCTACTCAACCATTAACTAAACTATACATGTGAGAGAGGCAGTGTCAATAGATATATAGCTCTTTTTTTTTCAAAGTTTTCATAATTGGACATTAAACCCAAATACTTTCTTTAAAGATGGTGATGGCGCAAATACATTTCGTGCTTTTAACCCAACTCAAGTTGAAGAAACTTATTCATTGGTCATCGGTAATTGTTTTTGGTCTCAAATCTTTGGGGTTGCTTTTTCCAATAAACGCTGGTTACATTTCTTTATGTTATTTGTACCTGTAACTGGTTTATGGATGAGTGCTCTTGGAGTAGTTAGTCAGGCCCTGAAAAGATTCGGAGTTTGAGACTTTCTATATCAAAAATATTCTCTTAAACGAAGGTATTTGTGCGTCGATGGCGACTCACCGCGAACAGTGCATTATATTTTTGAATCCGGTACCAACGGGATCATTCCCCAAATACAACATTCTCTTTAAAACCTTTTAACCAATCGATACGATGCAGAAGAGTGACTTTGGATAAAACTCTAGGTTAATCATTTTCATGGTGCAAATAATTGGGAAAACACGTATTTATCTCAGCAATTTTTCTCACAAATCAACTTGCAAGCAACGATTAGCAGCAATATCTGAAGCATTGCTAGAAGCTCAATTGGTTATTATTGAGAATTCTGTATTGTGTGTCCTAGAACTAATAATTGCTACTCTTATTTCATTCTGGTTCTGTATGATGGAATTGCAGGAAGCGGCTACTTCACTTATAACTTGAGATTAGATTGCCAATTAGAGTTATCACTCAAGTCCCAAAAATCAACTAGATGATGGTTTCTACGGCTTTAATTATTTATGTAATGGGCGAGTGTAGCGGAGTGGGTTTCGCAGTATATGTTCTTTGCTCAAGTCCCACATTGATAGATGAGTAAACGAAAACAAGCAAGCTGCTTAGGCCATAAAAATAAGGGACCTCTACCTCGACAAAGCACGGAGCCGTGATGAGCACAAAGCGAACTATTCTTTCGCCTTTTACTAAAGAATACCGTGTGCTCTTCACACACTTTATGCGGCATACGCTAATTTTTTAAAGAGTTCTCCTCATAGGACTCTGCAATATTAGTTAAAAGTTTTATATACCATTTAAGCTATTCTCCAACTAATTTAAAGCTAGGTGTCATACCCCAATTTTGTCCGTCCAAAAATAATAATGATTTTCTTCTTTGTCGTTATATATCTTATTTCGTAAAAGTTGAAAAATACAAATTCATTTTCAAGTTATATTTTACCTCCTATTTAGTTAGTAGATATATTTAATGGTATAAAAAAAAAGAAGGGAAAGCAAAAAAAAAAGACAAAAAAAGAGAGGGAGCGATTTAGTAAAAAAGGGGTGTAGGTTGTTTTTTTTATATGTTTCAGCGAATTTGGGCTGGTTCTGCCAGAGGCCCATTCGTTGTTAGCCTGACCCGTTTGCTTTATTATCCATCTCACTAAAGCTAGCCTCACTTCTAAACCTAGCCGTCCACCCCTCCCCATTCCCATCAGATTTGAAAAAAAACACATCACAAACCCTAATTTCCCATCATTCCCCTCACTTCCTAAAAATCAGCCGTACAATCCTCCTCCCTCTCTCTTCACGCGTTTCTTTCTTTCTTTCACACGTCTCTTTCTCTCTCTCCCACGTCTCCTTCACTACCCCCAATTCTCCCTCTCTCTCATACACTCCCTTTCCTCTCTTCTCTCATACGCTCCCTTCCACCTCCCTTCTCTCACACAACTTTCAACACATCACTTCCACCTCTCCCATCTCCCCATACCACTGCAGCACACGAAATCTCCATTTTCGGTACCCCCTTTCTCTCCTCTCTCACGAAATCGCCATTTTTGGCATCACCACACAAGGGGCCGTTGGTCTCTCAAAAGCTCACGGGTTCATTCAAGGAAACATGTTTTCCATTTCGTTTTTCTCAAGGATAGCACGCAAGCAGATCTGTGCAAGGCTCAATGAAAAAAATGAAGGACAAGACACACCACTACGAGTTCGGTTTTTTAGTATCAATACGAGTTGAGATTTTGAAGGAAGGGACGGTTTTTTTTTGGAGAGGGAAGAGTGGAGAGGTCGAAATCTTGAAGGATCCAGGAGCAAGAGGAAGCAAAAACGGATCTGGAGAAGTTTCAGTGAGAGAGAGATTTTTCGTTTTTTTTTCCATAAAATTTTCATAGTTTTTTTTTTGTATTCTGTTGTTGTTGGTGAAATCTGGAAATGTGCTTCACTGTACAAGCATAATATTTGGTAACCATTTTTATTTCTATTTCATCTCTATCTTGTCTTCTTTTATGATGTTATAAAGGTTATTTGTTGCTAATCTCAAAACTTAATCTGTTTCTTGTTTATATCTTCATGTATCTTTGTAGTGTTCATATAATATTCCAAAAAAAATAGGTTTATTATGTTTAATCTGCTCATGCTTCCATAAACGCACAATGGCCTTAATTTTGTTTATCAAATCCAAATAATTCGTTTTCTGTTTTTTTAAAAAAAAATAATAATAACAAAAGAACTCCAAAAAAAGAAACACAAAAACATTTCCTAGTAATTAATAAAAAAGGGTAGTCAATATATTTCTTTTGGTATTATTAAGTGAACAAGTAAACTGATTTTTATGTTTTATTCTTTTATTTATTTATTTATTTATTTATTTATTTTTTTTCAACCAAAAATTATCTCAACCAAAAATGATGACAAAAGAATCCCAAAAAAACAAAATAAACATTTCCTTAGTAAAAAAAAAGGGGCAAATAAGACATTTTTTTTAAAATAAAACAAGTAAACTGCTATTTGCACCCCTGTGTTTCTAATGACACCACATCTGTTTCTTTTAAATTTTCGGACTGCTATTTACACCCCCAGACTCAAGCATAAGCCCCTTCCTCACTCAAGCCCAGTTTCACTAACTGGGCCCTCCTATGCGCACTGGGCTTCCTTTTTTTCACACCCCTCATTTTGATAACTTAACCCCTTGGAAGAGCCCAGCATTTACGTAGCCCACTGGAACCATTTCCTGATTTCTGCACCCCCTATTTTAAAACGCAACCCTTCTCACTGTTTACACCCCATCTTTAATAATACAGCCCCCTGTAACTTGCACCCCATTTTACTATTGCACCTCCCCGTTTCCTTTTTTTCTTAAATTTTGTTCCTTTCCCTCAAGTAAATTTATTTATTTTCTTTTTTTTTTCTTCACAAACCTTTTCTTCCAAACAACAGATTTTCCTTTCCCTAAACAAAAATCAAGCCAATTGCGAAAGCTCTTTAAAATCAAACTTTGTTAGTAATTCTGCGAAGCCTTTGCTTGCACAATTGTTGGCAATGGAGTGCTAATGGTGGTCACTTGGAGCTCTTTCCCCATTGATCATCATGAAAGCTGAACTTTCACAATTCAACAAGATAAAGAATAAAAACCTTTTCCTTTCAAAAACCATTTTCAATCCATCGTCGCTAGTGGTTAATCAGAACCTTTGTTCGTTTAGCCATTGGTGGCGATGTCTTTTTCCCAAAAGAATAATAAATGATGATCCATCATAACCTTTGTTAGTTTGATCATCGTGTAAATCAATCTCTTTCGAAAATCACTTTCAAAAAAGATAATAAAAACGAGTTGTTATTGATAGTCCATCAGAACCTTTGTTCGTTTGACTAGCTGTACAACTCTCTTTTGAGTATTTAGCGGTGATTCATCATAGCCTCTGCTAGTTTAATCATTCGCTAATGCTCGTCCTATTTCGAAAGCTCACTAAAAAGATAAAAGACAAACCCCTTTTTCAGGACAAAGAAGAACTACGTAGCTTTGGGTTCTCCATCGCACCAGGGGATACGTAGGAGCGGGCCTTGACCCGTCAAGCATTTTTTTCTAAAAACCCATCTTTCCCCTTTTTCATAATAAACAAAGGTTTTCATTAAGAATTTTTCAATAAGAAGTAGAGAGGCAAAATTAAGTATTTTCAAGTCAGCACACTAAAACCACACATTTAATTAAAGGTTCCCTCTCAGTAGAGAGGACGTGTGGGGTGCTAACACCTTCCCCGCGCGTAACCGACCCCCGAACCCAAACCTCTCAGTTTTTGCAAGACCAATCGCTTTCCAAAAAAAGGTTTTCCTAATATTTTCCTTAATAAATATTGGTGGCGGCTTCATTGTTTTAAAAGGTTGTGAACGAGGAAGGTTCTCCCTCGGGAACTTTTTCGGGCGCAACAGCTGGCGACTTCACTGGGGAGTAAAAAGAAAAACATTTTTTCAAAAGTGGGTCAAGCCTAATTAATTAAGTGTGTTGGTTTGTGGGATTGATTTGAACATCTTGCTTTGCCTCTATTCCTCCTCTTCTTCATAAGCATGTTGCATCCATATGCAATTTTCTTCTATGTTTGTTCTTGTTTAGTATAATAGATAGGTACTTCTATTGTTGTCGGCACCCTAGATTAGTTGTATTTGATTGGTATTGAACCCTAGGGTAGACGACATGTTATTGCTTTCTATTGTCTGGACTGTTCTGGATTTTCATTTGCAGGAGGGGTAGTTTTTAAGGAAATGCCCTTCGCACACACACACACTTGTACCTTGAGATTATATGATTAGAGAAAGAGACCATAACCCAGGTCTGTTAGGGTACCTTAGGATGAGCGGATTCGAGTAGTTGGAGCCCATCAGGACCTTTGTCCGTTTGGCTACTCACGAAAGTTTCAATCAGAGTTGTGCTCTTTCATGATGCTTCGTATCTAGCAGTTTGCTGCATTTACGGGGATTTTCATGAGAGGGACCGTGGCTCTGATAACCTTTGTGAGGGTGTGAATAGAGCTACATGAGAAGATTATCCCTAACATGCCTTAGATCATAGGTTCTACCCCCTTTTAGGTCACAAGGGCTTTCCAAATTGTGTGCTGCATCGTTGCATTCAGTTCAATCAATTTTTCCTTCAGAATTTTCGAAAGTAAAAAAAGAGGGATGTGCTTTTCCTTCTCAATAAACGCCTATATGAGGTGGCATATAGTGTGAAAATTTTCAAATCACCACCTGTAAAAGCACAAAAAGAAGCATCATTGCATCATTATGTCATTTTCATCATCTGCATTAAATAAAACCCAATTTTGAAAATCATTCGTCACGCATCTAAGCTGTTTGCCGGGATTGTAAAGTAATTTGGAATCTTGTCTTAGGTAGGAAAGATAAAGCAACATGGGATCAAGAAGCGAGATTGTACTTAATTCAAGGTTTTCGGTTGTCAGGAGAATAGATGTAGAGGGTTTGAAAGAGTTTGTTTCCTTGATGGAGTCGGAAGAGAGGGATCTATTCGGGAAGGCTTATGGTAACCTCCTCAGATTGTTACAATTAGATGTCCAAGAGAGTGCTATTACGGCCCTGAGCCGATTCTATGATCCGGACATTCGATGCTTTCTCTTCAAAGACTTTCAGTTATCACCAACTCTCGAGGAGTATGAACAGATTCTGGGGTTCTCAAGGTCAGAGTTACACCTTACCAATATTGCAAGTCAGTGTGAAGGAATTAGAGCTTCATAAGGAAAAGAAGAACCGTATCAAGGGTTTCCCGCTAAGTTATTTCGAAGGTTTATTGAAGTTTTATGCCCAGAATAAGAAGTGGGGTCCTTTCAAGCAGCTGTTAGCCCTAACTATTTTTGGGATCGTCCTTTTCCCTCAGGTCGAGAAGTTCATTGATGAGACCGCTATTGGACTTTTTCTAGCATTCATAAGTAAAGAAAATCCGATTAACCCTATGCCAGCAATCCTCGCAGATACCTACTATTCCTTCACTCATCACCGTGTGTTAGGAAAGAAGAAGATTGCTTGCTCTTTCCATGTTCTCTACACCTGGTTCCTCAACCATGTTGTCACTCATAAGACGAAAGCTGCGGACTTAGTAGAATATGCCTTGTGTTGTGATGTAGAAGCCAGAAGTGCACAAGAATGGGTGCACACTTTAGAGAATCTCAGTGCTCTCAAAGTCTGTTGGTTCAATCATCCGTGTTGGAAAGATAGGCCTTCAATACTGTTCCGGTGCGGCAATTTCCAGAATGTACCCTTAATGGGAACCCAAGGCTGCATCAATTACAATCCTTCTCTCACCATCAGACAGCTTGGGTATCCTATGAAGAATGCACCCACTGAAGACATGTTGGCCCCAATCTTGCTCGATAAAGAAGATCCAAAGAACCAAGGCTTGCTTCAGAAAATTTCAAAGGCTTGGGAAGGTGTAGTTTACAAGGATAAAGCGGAGATCATAAAGAAAACGGGTGATGTTACTTTCTACCAATGGCTTCACCAAAGAATTCAAAATGTTGGCCCGCCTCGTCAGAATTCATCGTCAGTTGAGAAAGAAGTCCCAGAGCTTCACGTTCCAAGTCTCAAAGAACTAAGTGAGGTCAAATCTGCTTTGTTCAAGGTAGAAGAAGAAAAGAAAGCCTTGCAAGATGAGTTGGGGAAAGTAATTTCTGAGAAGAGAAAGTTAGAGAACGAGAATGAACGCAAGGCCGAAGCCCTTAAAGAAAGCAACAAGAAGCTTAGGAAAGAAGAGGAAAGTAACCAAAAAATGAAGGAATATCTGAAAGGTGCCAAAGATGAGTTGAAAAGATTGAATGCCAAGGTGAGTGAGGCCATGGTTAGAGCAAACGAATGGAGGAAGTTGTTCAAAAAGTCTGCGCAAAGTGAAAGAGCTACAAAGGAATCACTAGAGGAATTCAAGAAAAAGTCTCAGTCTGTGACGTGCGAGCTTGAAAGTCAAATAGAGTGCATCAGACAAGATAGAGATGCAATTGTGAACATCCTTAGAGAGTATCGGCAGGCTTTAAGGGTGGAGCAAGAGAATTCAGATGAGCTAAGGAGGAATCTGAGTCACATCAGTGATGCTTACCGACAGGTAAGAGAGGAGAGTCAGTACTGGGAATACCGTCTTCTCGAGCTAATGGGTAGGATTGAAAAGCAAGAGGTCATAGTTGAGATAAGGGCAGAAATTCAGCAGTGGAAGAACAAGTTCTCCAAATTGGCATGGTTGGCTAACCAGGCGGTGAGGGATGTTCCCAAGAGGTTGAGAAAGGTAGAAGCTGAGATGCTGCCTTACAACACTCCGGTGCGAGTATATGAATTCGTGGAGTACTGCAGATCCCTGACCGAGGAACTCATGGAAAGGGCAAGAGAAGCTGCTGCAGCTAGCAAAAAGGAGAAGAACCGAGAGAAAATGAAGGCAATAGGTTTTTAGATTTAAATTCTCCTTTTTAGAATGTTCACTAGGAGATTGTAATTTTTCTTTTCTTAAAGGATGTTGTGTTTTTCTTTTCAAAGCGTTGTATTGCACATTTAAGGATATTGTATGTTGTTCTTGGAATGATGCTTGAATGAAGTACGTTATCTCACTTGTTGATCCCAGCCGCGTTATGTCCTTGAAAATATTCGAACATACACCTACGACAAGAGCAAGTTGCACTGTGATTCCCGGCAATAAACAACCAATAACATAAAAAAAAATAAAATAAAAAAAATCATGTGCATTGCATTCATTAATTTGCTCCTTTGCTTATAAGAATGTTTTCAACTCAAACAGAAGATAAGGCAAGCTGGTGCGACCACATCCGTATTGGACATGTTCACAAGCCAGAAGAATGGCAATCTTAAGTGACCCCGATCAACCTCAACCAGAGAATCAGAATCCTCTAGTTTCAGGCTCAGAGAATGAAAATGGAATAGGCCAAGGCCCCGAGGTACAGAATCAGAACCATTCAGCTCCTGGTAGCTCCAGTCAAGGGGATCCTGAATTGAGAAATGAAATGAATGCCATGAAGGCACAGATGAGCGAGATGATGAGACTCCTGTTGTCCTTGAAGAATGGAAATGACTTCCAAGCTGCTCAGTGGCCTCCCTATGGCCTTCCTTTGGGTTATAGTTCTCCAAATCAAGGGGCTAGCCCAGGAGCTAGTCCTGGGGCGATAGCTGAGAATGTACAGCCAACGCCTGTCGGATCAGAAGGAATGACTGGTGAACCCCAGGTTCAGATCCCGCATTCAATTGTTATACCTCAGCCTACTCCTCAGAACCTCACTCCACAGCCAGCTGCCTTTCCACAGACTCAAGGCTTCGTATCCGGAAACTCCGTTTACCCTCAGGCTCAGCACTCAATGCCTCCACCTCCTTATGGCGTAATTCATTCCCCTCAAGTCTATTCCGCTGAGCACCAACAGACCAAAGAGCAGTTCCAGATGTTAGAAGAAAGACTAAGAATGATTGAAGGCTTTGGCTCCAGGGCTAGGGAGGCCAGAGACTTATGCCTTATTCCTGATGTGGTGTTGCCGCCAAAATTCAAGGTCCCCGATTTTGACAAGTACAGAGGTGCGACCTGCCCAAAGAGTCACTTAACGATGTATTGTAGGACGATGTCTACCTACTCCCGTGATGACAAGTTGCTAATCCATTGCTTCCAAGATAGTCTTGCCGGGGAATCCCTTAATTGGTATATGAAGTTAGAGCCATCCCAAGTCCGCTGCTGGAAGGATTTAGCAGATGCATTCCTCAAGCAGTATCAATATAATACGGACATGGCGCTAGACCGAACACAGCTGCAGAATATGAGCAAGAAGGAGAATGAATCATTCAAGGAGTACGCCCAGCGATGGAGGGCTTTGGCAGCACAAGTCACACCTCCTCTTTTAGACAAAGAATTGGTTTCTATGTTCATGGAAACCTTACCACCGCTATATTATGATCGTCTGATCAGCAGTGCATCATCCAATTTTTCAGATGTGGTGATTGTGGGAGAGAGATTGGAGAACGGATTGAGAAGTGGAAATATTGCACAGGGGTCCACAAGTAACACAAGTTTCCAAAAGAAGCCATTCTCCGGCTTTCCCAAAAAGAAAGAGGGGGAAACCAATGCCGTCACTATCAGCCCACCATACCAGCCACCCAACATCCCAGTCCCCACTCCCACACAAACAGCCCATCCATTCCAAAACAACAACCAAAGCAACCACCAAAGGACCTATCAAAACCGAACATCCTTTGACCCAATTCCCATGTCATACACAGACCTATTCAACTACCTCATCACCAATAAGCTCATCAATACAAGACCCATGAAACCTGTTCAACCACCTTACTTCAGAGGATACAACCCCAATAGTACCCGTGCCTTCCACGAAGGGGCAGTTGGGCACGTTGTGGAAGATTGCAAAGCCTTCAAGATAGTGGTGTAGGACTTGATAGACAAAAAAGGCATAACTTTCAAGCAGGAGGATCCAAATATCACGACTAACCCGCTGCCTGGTCATGGGAAGCATGCCACTAATGCAATCATGGATATGAAAGAGCAGTCCCTAATCAGATCAGTTGAAGATATTCAGACCCCCCTAGAAATCATTCATGCAGAATTGTGCGAATGCGGGATTATTAGGATGGGTTGTGTTCAGAAAGGAGCTTGTGCTAATGTCAGCTGTGTAGGAGCATGTAAAGCATTCAAGGTGGTGTTACAGGATCTGATGGACCGCCACATCATCCAGGTGGGTATACAGGGGAGAGAGGAGGATGTTCTGACTCTCCAATCAGAAGGGGGCAGAGATGTGCAGAGACCTATCGAGGTGCCATACAATCGGAATTCGGCTGTGGCAAGACCAAAGACTATTGTGATCCCAGTTCCAGCTCCTAGCCAGAAGAACACTGATGTCCCATGGAGCTACAGTGTGCCAATTCCAGCTCCGAGATCTCGAGCTGCTCTTGACGTCACCAATATTGCAGGAAGTAGTGGGGTAACTAGAAGTGGGCGTGTGTATATTCCTCAAGCTCAGGAAGAGGATCCTTCTAAGGCAACAGAAGAGAGAATCCGAAAAGGAAAGAATGTAGAGCCGGAGCCTGTAATAAATAGGAAGGTGTCAGACCCAGAAGTTGCTGAATTCTTGAAGATAATGCGACAGAGTGACTACAAAGTGGTGGATCAGCTACACCACACCCCAGCCAAAATTTCCATCATGTCCCTATTACTAAACTCCGAAGCCCACCGTGACGCCTTGGTTAAAGTATTAAATGAGGCCCATGTCGCCCAAGATATTACTGTTAATCAGTTGGATGGTATAGTGGGGAACATCGTTGCATCTAATTACATTACTTTCACTGATGATGAACTCACCCCAGAGGGGAAGGGGCACAATAAGGCGTTGCATATCTCAGTGAAGTGCGATGAATATACGCTCTCCAGGGTTCTCATTGACAATGGATCCTCATTGAATGTTATGCCCAGATCAACGATGAACAAGTTAGAGGTGGATTCTTCCTACATGAGACCCAGCTCAACTTTGGTCAGGGCCTTTGATGGGTCTAAGAAAGAAGTCATAGGGGAAATGGAGTTTCCAATGCAAATAGGGCCTGAGGTGTTCTATGTGACTTTTCAGATTATGGATATTGAATCCTCATACAGCTGTCTCTTGGGGAGACCTTGGATCCATGCAGCAGGCGCTGTCCCTTCAACACTTCACCAAAAACTCAAGTTTATAGTCGACGATAAGCTTGTAGTTGTCTGTGGGGAGGAGGAGTTCACAATCAGCAAACCTGTCCCCTCTCATTATATTGAAGCTGCAGAGGAGTCCCTTGAATCCGCCTTTCAATCCCTAGAAATTCCGAACGCTGTGTTCGTAAGTGAAGAATCCCCAGTACCGGTACCCAAGTGGTCCAAGGCTGATATTATGGTAGCAAAGGTTATGCTGAAGAGCGGCTATCAGATTGGGAAGGGGCTAGGAAGATCTGAGCAAGGAATTCTGTCACCCGTGCATCTGCGAGAATACAAGGACAGATGTGGGTTAGGTTACTGGCCCACTCCAGCCGATAAGAAAAGAATGGCTGAGGAAAAGCGTGAGAAGAGATTGGCTAGGCTTCATGGGAGAGAGCCCCGATTAATGATGGTCCCCATAGATGACCTCAAACAGAATTTCAGGAGTGCTGGCATGCTGAACCCTAATCAGATAGCTGTCATCGAGGAAGAGTTAGTTGAAGAAGGCGTGGATCGAGGCCTGGTTCGTCGCAGTGTGGCAGGAGAAGAAATTGGCAACTGGAAGATCGTTGATTTCCCTGTTGTTTTCATTTCAAAGTAATGATCTTTGTAATGCAAATCCTTTGGCTCTGCCCAAGGCCTTAGGATATTTTCATAGGGGCATGCATGTTTTCTTTTAGATATCATCTATCAACAAATGTAGTTTTGAATTTTCAAATGAATAAAATAGCTTTTTGCGTCTTCATTTTGTGTCTCTATTTTTGCTTGTTCATTGCTTTTCTATTCCCGCAAATGCAGATCTAAAATGAATACCTCTAAAAATAATGATGCCAGCGGTTCATATGTTAATTTTGATTACCCCGTTAATCAAGCTGAGGAGGATGCTGAGGATGACTGGGAAACTCCACCGGAATTGATGAGAATGGTTGAGCAAGAAGAAAAGGTTATTCAGCCACATGGGGAAACTATTGAGGTCATCAATTTAGGCACAGAGGGTGAAAGGAAAGAAGTCAAGGTTGGCACTTCAATGAAAAAGAGCGAGCATGAGAAGTTGGTTCAACTCCTGCGTGACTACATTGATGTCTTTGCGTGGTCGTATGAAGATATGCCCGGGTTAGATACTGATATAGTGGTGCACAAGCTGCCAGTCAAGCCTGAGTGCCCTCCGGTTAAACAGAAGTTAAGGAGGATGAAGCCCGAGATGTCTTTAAAGATCAGAGACGAAGTGAAGAAACAGTTTGACGCTGGTTTCCTAGCCGTAGCCAAGTATCCACAGTGGGTTGCTAACATTGTGCCAGTGCCCAAAAAGGATGGAAAAGTTAAAATGTGTGTTGATTACAGAGATCTGAATCGTGCCAGTCCCAAAGACGATTTTCCCTTTCCTCATATTGATGTCCTAGTAGACAGCACAGCACAACACTCCCTTTTCTCCTTCATGGACGGGTATTCGGGGTATAATCAGATTAAAATGGCTCCTGAGGATATGGAGAAGACTACTTTCACAACTCTCTGGGGAACGTTCTACTATCAGGTCATGCCGTTTGGGTTGAAGAATGCCGGCGCTACTTACCAAAGAGCTATGGTCACGTTATTCCACGATATGATGCACAAAGAGATCGAGGTGTACGTGGACGATATGATCGCAAAGTCCAGAACAGATGAAGAGCACGTTGTTAATTTGCGGAAGCTCTTTGAACGGTTGAGAAAGTTCAAGCTCAGGTTAAATCCGACTAAATGCACCTTTGGGGTGAGATCAGGAAAACTATTGGGGTTCATTGTCAGTCAAAAGGGGATAGAGGTTGACCCAGATAAAGTGCGTGCAATTCTCGAGATGCCTACTCCTAAGACCGAAAAAGAAATCCGGGGTTTTCTCGGAAGACTGAACTACATCTCCAGGTTTATCTTCCAGTTAACTGCCACATGTGAGCCGATTTTCAAATTGCTGTGCAAGAATCGAGAGACTAGGTGGAATGATGATTGCCAAGAAGCTTTCAAGAAGATTAAGAAATACCTGCAAGATCCACCTGTTTTAATGCCTCCGGTGCATGGCAGACCTCTGATCCTGTACCTGACCGTGCTAGAAAATTCAATGGGTTGTGTGTTAGGACAACATGACGAAACTGGCAAGAAAGAGCACGCAATTTATTATCTGAGCAAGAAGTTCACCGATTGTGAGACGAGGTATTCGTTACTAGAAAAGACTTGTTGCGCCTTGGCCTGGGCTGCTCATCGCTTGAGGCAATACATGTTTAGTCACACCACCTGGTTGGTGTCAAAGATGGATCCCATCAAGTATATCTTCGAGAAGCCTGCGCTTACAGGAAGAATTGCGAGATGGCAGATGCAGTTGTCAGAATATGATCTTCTCTATGTCACCCAAAAGGCCATCAAAGGTAGTGCGCTAGCTGAGTACCTGGCGCATCAACCTATTGAAGATTACCAGTCGATGCAGTGTGATTTCCCAGATGAGGACATTCTGGCTTTATTTGAAGAAGGAAGATCCCCAGAGAATGAAAGGTGGAGAGTAGTGTTCGACGGTGCTTCCAACAGCTATGGGCACGGGGCTGGGGCAGTGCTGGTGTCCCCTGACAATCGCTTCATACCATTCACTACTAGATTGAGCTTCTATGTCACAAATAATATCGCGGAGTACGAGGCATGTATTCTGGGTATTCAGGCAGCTCTAGACTGGAAAGTTAAAAGATTAGATGTGTATGGAGACTCAGCCCTAGTTATCCATCAAGTGAACGGAGATTGGGAAGCCAGAGATCCTGAGTTGATACTGTATAGAGACTACATCCGAGAATTGGTTGAGTCTTTCGAGGAAATCACGTTTCAACATCTTCCTCGCAGAGAGAATCAGTTGGCTGATGCACTGGCCACTTTAGCTTCAATGTTTAATATTAATTGTGATAAGAACTTGACCCAGATCAGAATCCAGCATCGAGGTTTGCCGGCACACTCCTACTCCTGCGCAGCAATTGAAGATAGCGGAGATGGTAAACCTTGGTATCATGACATCAAGCAGTATATCCTGAACAGAGAGTATCCTCCAGGGGCATCGGAAAATGATAAAAGAACGCTTAGAAGACTGTCAATGAATTTCTTCCTGAGTGGCGAGGTGCTTTACAAGAGGAATCATGATAAGGTACTCCTTAGGTGTGTGGCAAAGGAGGAAGCAGAAAGGATCATGAGAGAGGTGCATGAGGGCTCGTTCGGAACTCATTCCAACGGGCATACTATGGCAAGGAAGATATTAAGGGCTGGCTACTATTGGCTGCAGATGGAGGCAGACTGTTACATTTTTGTAAGAAAGTGCCACAAATGCCAGATTTATGCCGATCACATACACGTGCCACTGGCTTCATTAAATGTCATGACTGCACCCTGGCCATTTTCAATGTGGGGCATGGATGTCATTGGTCCCATAGAGCCCAAGGCAACAAACGGACATCGCTTCATCCTAGTTGCAATTGATTACTTCACCAAATGGGTTGAAGCTGCTTCATATTCCAGCATAACCAGTTCTGTGGTTGCCAAGTTTGTAAAGAAGGACCTGGTGTGTCGCTATGGTCTCCCGGATAAAATCATCACGGACAATGGTAGCAATCCGAATAGTAAAATGATGAAAGAATTGTGCACAGAGTTTAAAATCAAACATCATAACTCTTCTCCATACCGTCCTAAGATGAACGGGGCAGTCGAAGCAGCCAATAAGAATATTAAGAGGATTATGCAAAAGATGGTAGTAACCTACAAAGATTGGCACGAGATGCTTCCTTTTGCTTTGCACGGGTATCGTACTTCAGTGCGTACCTCAACCGGGGCAACTCCCTTCTCTTTGGTGTATGGATCGGAAGCAGTCCTCCCTATTGAAGTTGAGATACCCTCCCTACGGGTGCTAATGGAAACAAAATTAGAAGAAGCAGAATGGGTTCAAGCTCGTCTAGATCAGTTAAATCTCATTGAAGAAAAGAGAGTAGTCGCTCTGTGCCATGGACAGTTGTACCAGCAAAGAATGAGGAAGGCTTTTGAGAAGAACGTTCGTCCTCGACAGTTTCAGGAGGGAGACCTAGTGCTCAAGAAAATCCTGCCTATCCAAAAAGATTCCCGGGGAAAATGGACCCCTAGTTATGAAGGACCTTATGTGGTGAAGAAAGCATTCTCTGGAGGGGCATTAATCCTCACAAAAATGGATGGTGAAGACCTCCCACTCCCAGTGAACTCAGATGCAGTCAAGAAGTACTATGCCTAAAAGAAATATATAGAAAAAAGAGAAAGATGATCCAAGCAAGAATCAGCTCGCTAGGTTGAAAACCCGAAAGGGCGGCCTAAGCAAAATTGAGCGACCCGGTGGATTGAAAACCCAAAAGGGCGATCCAGGCAAAAATTAGGGTCAGAAAAGTTGGACATAAAAAGAAAAGGGGCAAGTAGTGCTTCCAAAAGCTTGGATAAAAGGGTGATCAAGGCTATAAGTATGAGCGGTTGGCATCGAACGCTCCAGAGACAAAGAATATTCATAAGATCTGCTGCGTCCATTCTCTTTTTTTCTTTTTCTTAGTTTCAGGAAAATTTACAATGTACCCTTTTCAGTCAGCGCGACATTCTGCGCGTCTGACTTCTGTATGAATAAAAGTCCAAATTTTTCACTCCATCAGTTTGCTGTCTTATCATTGCTTTCTTTTCATTTCTGATTTTAAACTACGTTTTATGGTAGATGATAAATAAATCATGGAAATGTGCATAAGTCATGACATTAAGGTCATTGCGAATTTTTTTTGAAAATGACAACAAAAAGAGATGATCCTTCAGTCAAGTGAGCTCACAAAAATCAAATAAGAAGCGCTGACTGCATTAAAACAAGAGGACGAAGCTCGGCTCCCGAATAATTGTCATAAATAATCACGGTGTCTCATAACGCAAGTCCCGCGAGTGGGTCGGACCAGCAAAGGAAAAGCCAAAAGAGCACAAAAAGAAAAATATATATGAATAAATAAAAAAGGAAGAAGAGAAAAGAAAAGGTTGAAAAAGCAAAAGAGCAATAAATAAATAAGGTCATGCATTACATTCACCAAACATAAAATCATGCACTCATCAGACATAGAAAATAATAATAATAAAATAAAGAAAAGAGAAATTCAGGCATTTGCATTACATCATACGAAAAAGAAAAAGAAAATGGCAATTATGGCATTTGCATTGCATGCATTTGTTCATTTTCAGCTGCAGGTACAAAGAGAGGATGAGCACTTCGGTGTTAGCCCTCGCCTCCAGATTCGAGAAAATGCTCCCCCAAGTTGAGAGTTCAGAAAAGAAAAAAGAAAAGAGAGAAACAAAAAAAAAAGAAAAAAGAGAGAAATAGAAAAGAAAGAAAGAAAAAAAGAGAGCGCACAAGCGCGCATTGCGGATTGGAGCCCAGAGAGATCATCGCTCCCTTCTGCCCAGGTCTCACATCGTGTACGAGCAACGCGATGGACCGCAGCCCCATGTGAGGTTCAACGGAATAGTTGTATCAGCCTAAGATACAGTGGACGCCGTGCATTGATCTGTATATCAGTTCCGGAGCTGATAACGATCCCCTCGGTCGCTCGAAAAGGCCAACAGGAAGCGTGCTCCTCAAAGCCACGTGCAAACTCGGATTCATCAAGGGTTCGTTTAAGGATTACAGGTTTTAGGCAGCCTGGGCATTTTACCGTTTTCTTTATCGCTTTCTTCATTTAGCGCTTTCCTTGCCTTTCGCAGTTAGCGCGCATATTGGTAACCACTTCGTTTATGGTTTCCTCATTGACACTCCAAGTGGTGATTCAAAAAAAGAAAAAGGAAAAAGGAAAACTCGGGTTTCTCTAAGTAGACAAAATTGGTATGATTTCTAAATTCTTTATTTCAATTTTGCCTCGGAATATGTTTCGGCCAATTCATATTCCTTGTCAAAATCCAAATAAAAAGGGGCAGCTGTCATACCCCAATTTTGTCCGTCCAAAAATAATAATGATTTTCTTCTTTGTCGTTATATATCTTATTTCGTAAAAGTTGAAAAATACAAATTCATTTTCAAGTTATATTTTACCTCCTATTTAGTTAGTAGATATATTTAATGGTATAAAAAAAAGGGAAAGCAAAAAAAAAAGACAAAAAAAGAGAGGGAGCGATTTAGTAAAAAAGGGGTGTAGGTTGTTTTTTTTATTTGTTTCAGCGAATTTGGACTGGTTCTGCCAGAGGCCCATTCGTTGTTAGCCTGACCCGTTTGCTTTATTATCCATCTCACTAAAGCTAGCCTCACTTCTAAACCTAGCCGTCCACCCCTCCCCATTCCCATCAGATTTGAAAAAAAACACATCACAAACCCTAATTTCCCATCATTCCCATCACTTCCTAAAAATCAGTCGTACAATCCTACTCCCTCTCTCTTCACGCGTTTCTTTCTTTCTTTCACACGTCTCTTTCTCTCTCTCTCTCTCCCACGTCTCCTTCACTACCCCCAATTCTCCCTCTCTCTCATACGCTCCCTTTCCTCTCTTCTCTCATACGCTCCCTTCCACCTCCCTTCTCTCACACAACTTTCAACACATCACTTCCACCTCTCCCATCTCCCCATACCACTGCAGCACACGAAATCTCCATTTTCGGTACCCCCTTTCTCTCCTCTCTCACGAAATCGCCATTTTTGGCATCACCACACAAGGGGCCGTTGGTCTCTCAAAAGCTCACGGGTTCATTCAAGGAAACATGTTTTCCATTTCGTTTTTCTCAAGGATAGCACGCAAGCAGATCTGTGCAAGGCTCAATGAAAAAAATGAAGGACAAGACACACCACTACGAGTTCGGTTTTTTAGTATAAATACGAGTTGAGATTTTGAAGGAAGGGACGGTTTTTTTTTGGAGAGGGAAGAGTGGAGAGGTCGAAATCTTGAAGGATCCAGGAGCAAGAGGAAGCAAAAACGGATCTGGAGAAGTTTCAGTGAGAGAGAGATTTTTCGTTTTTTTTCCATAAAATTTTCATAGTTTTTTTTTTGTATTCTGTTGTTGTTGGTGAAATCTGGAAACGTGCTTCACTGTACAAGCATAATATTTGGTAACCATTTTTATTTCTATTTCATCTCTATCTTGTCTTCTTTTATGATGTTATAAAGGTTATTTGTTGCTAATCTCAAAACTTAATCTGTTTCTTGCTTATATCTTCATGTATCTTTGTAGTGTTCATATAATATTCCAAAAAAAATAGGTTTATTATGTTTAATCTGCTCATGCTTCCATAAACGCACAATGGCCTTAATTTTGTTTATCAAATCCAAATAATTCGTTTTCTGTTTTTTTTAAAAAAAATAATAATAACAAAAGAACTCCAAAAAAAGAAACACAAAAACATTTCCTAGTAATTAATAAAAAAGGGTAGTCAATATATTTCTTTTGGTATTATTAAGTGAACAAGTAAACTGATTTTTATGTTTTATTCTTTTATTTATTTATTTATTTATTTATTTATTTATTTATTTTTTCAACCAAAAATTATCTCAACCAAAAATGATGACAAAAGAATCCCAAAAAAACAAAAAAAAACATTTCCTTAGTAAAAAAAAAGGGGCAAATAAGACATTTTTTTTAAAATAAAACAAGTAAACTGCTATTTGCACCCCTGTGTTTCTAATGACACCACCTCTGTTTCTTTTAAATTTTCGGACTGCTATTTACACCCCCAGACTCAAGCATAAGCCCCTTCCTCACTCAAGCCCAGTTTCGCTAACTGGGCCCTCCTATGCGCACTGGGCTTCCTTTTTTTCACACCCCTCATTTTGATAACTTAACCCCTTGGAAGAGCCCAGCATTTACGCAGCCCACTGGAACCATTTCCTGATTTCTGCACCCCCTATTTTAAAATGCAACCCTTCTCACTGTTTACACCCCATCTTTAATAATACAGCCCCCCTGTAACTTGCACCCCATTTTACTATTGCACCTCCCCGTTTCCTTTTTTTCTTAAATTTTGTTCCTTTCCCTCAAGTAAATTTATTTATTTTCTTTTTTTTTTCTTCACAAACCTTTTCTTCCAAACAACAGATTTTCCTTTCCCTAAACAAAAATCAAGCCAATTGCGAAAGCTCTTTAAAATCAAACTTTGTTAGTAATTCTGCGAAGCCTTTGCTTGCACAATTGTTGGCAATGGAGTGCTAATGGTGGTCACTTGGAGCTCTTGCCCCATTGATCATCATGAAAGCTCAACTTTCACAATTCAACAAGATAAAGAATAAAAACCTTTTCCTTTCAAAAACCATTTTCAATCCATCGTCGCTAGTGGTTAATCAGAACCTTTGTTCGTTTAGCCATTGGTGGCGATGTCTTTTTCCCAAAAGAATAATAAATGATGATCCATCATAACTTTTGTTAGTTTGATCATCGTGTAAATCAATCTCTTTCGAAAATCACTTTCAAAAAAGATAATAAAAACGAGTTGTTATTGATAGTCCATCAGAACCTTTGTTCGTTTGACTAGCTGTACAACTCTCTTTTGAGTATTTAGCGGTGATTCATCATAGCCTCTGCTAGTTTAATCATTCGCTAATGCTCGTCCTATTTCGAAAGCTCACTAAAAAGATAAAAGACAAACCCCTTTTTCAGGACAAAGAAGAACTACGTAGCTTTGAGTTCTCCATCGCACCAGGGGATACGTAGGAGCGGGCCTTGACCCGTCAAGCATTTTTTTTCTAAAAACCCATCTTTCCCCTTTTTCATAATAAACAAAGGTTTTCATTAAGAATTTTTCAATAAGAAGTAGAGAGGCAAAATTAAGTATTTTCAAGTCAGCACACTAAAACCACACATTTAATTAAAGGTTCCCTCTCAGTAGAGAGGACGTGTGGGGTGCTAACACCTTCCCCGCGCGTAACCGACCCCTGAACCCAAACCTCTCAGTTTTTGCAAGACCAATCGCTTTCCAAAAAAAAGGTTTTCCTAATATTTTCCTTAATAAATATTGGTGGCGGCTTCATTGTTTTAAAAGGTTGTGAACGAGGAAGGTTCTCCCTCGGGAACTTTTTCGGGCGCAACACTAGGTGTGATGGTTTTCATATCAAGTTCTGGGAGGTTGTTCTCACCTTCACAATCTCTCAAATCTGCATAGCTCTTTAGAACTATACACAATACAAAATTACAAGAGAAAATAAGCTACAAAGATGCTTACAAACAAAGTCTTCAAAATAAAAACTTAAGGGCTTGTAAACTTCTCTTGCCAAATTTCTATATAGAGAATTGGGCTAGAAAAGATGTCGTTGCCCAAAACTAATACAAGAGTGTCCTTTTATGGAAGAATGAATAGTTACAACAATAATGATTATAATTTTTTCTTCCAATAGCAACAAAATATTCAAAAGTGGACTATCAAAGTCAAAAATGAATAGTAGCCCTAATCACATGTCAATAGTAACCTTTGTCAAATATTTCCAATAATAGATAATATTGAATCTTAGGCCAAAATCAAAGGACATCAATATGAGCAATTCATGGGGAGCTGTGTGATGAGCACAAAGCCGACTATTCTTTCGCCTTTTTACTAAAGAATAATGTGTGCTCTTCACTATTAGTGGCATACGCTAATTTTTGAAAGAGTTCTCTTTGTCGAGGACTCTGCAACACTAGTTTAAATGTTTAGGTTAACAAAAAGTATTCGGTCCTAAGTCTTAATAACGTTTTGATTACCATATCACGAATTTAAGTTTACCTATTTTAACCAGCCTTATCATGATTTACCTATATGTTTGTTTTTTCTCATAAACTTCAAATTTTAAAGGCTGTTTAAAATCTTGGAACAAGACAGTGTTTGGCGATGTTATCTTAAAGTGGAGAAGGCTTTGGCTAATCTTGGAACAGGTATGGATATATGCAACTCTTGTTCTACAATTTTTCTCCCAAAACTGGCTACTGCCAAATATAAATTCTAACTTAGTTGTGCTTATTCTTATTTTTTTGTTGGTTCAAGATAATTACTAAAGTGATAGCTACTAGATTCACATTCATTTCTCCTACGATTGTTTTAGAGGAGCAGATCGAGAGGTTTCATTAATATTACATAGCCCGCCAAGTCACCTAGAAATTGAGTACTGAAAGGATAAATTGCATTTATCTTACATGCAGTTAAAGGTGGTGGAATACACAAGAAAATGGGTTTGAGTTGTGTTGACTATTTTTACTAAATCTTTTCACATGATATAAATCATATAATGATCATAGAAGACATGGGCAAAATATAACATGGAAATGGAAAGGGAAAGAAGAATACACAATTATGTTTATACTAGTTCACAATAACCTATTGCTACATCTAGTCCTCCTCTTAGTGTGGGATTTTAATTTGCCTTAACCCTATAAAGACATAATCCACAAAGAACTGAGTATTCCTATCACACTACCTCTAGGCCTCACAAAAGTATTTTTCATAGCCTCTCCAGACTTTTTGGCATAACCTCACTATTTCTGGCTTCACTCACCTAGTGAGTAACAACGTGTTTAATGTTTTTTCAGACCCCTTTTATTTATCATGGTGAAGAAGTCTGGAGGTGGAGGAGTCGACTTGATAGTTTTAATCTAGACTTGCTCAGCCATTCCTCTACCTAGATGAGTGTTTATTTTTGAAAGGAGGTTCACTACTTCAGCTTGGCTTTCGGTGGATCTGTAGATGTTCTTAGTTGAGATTTGGATCAGAGAGAAAAGCAAGTCAATATTTCTAGCCCTCCACATTGTTTCCAAGTCAACTCCGAAGATTGTTAGAGCCCATTTTCTTGATGTCAATCTTAGGTAAGATTCCCATCTCCTAATTGTATATATTTTCCTTTGGCCAGTTTTGGCTAGAGACAATCTTTATTAGTACAAATTCCAACATGCTTTCATCAAAGTTGTTGTGTTCATCAAAGTACAATTCTTCAAGTTGAAAGAGTGAATTTCCAAGTTCAAAGGTGACAAAGAGATACTGTTGAAAATGCAGAAGAAAGTCTTAGTAAGAGTCTTGTCGGAGACACAACAATTAACTCAACCCTATATGTCCGTAAGGCTTCACGCCTCATGCATTTTGGGACTTGCTTCTTTATCTATTACTTTCTTCTTCATTTCAAACCTTGTTGTACGCTTCCTTCTTAATGCAAATAATCATTAAATTTAGGCTTAATTACAGTTTTGGTCCCCCTATTATGACCAACTCACGTAGACTGCCACGTAGGTGCACTGTTCTTTTTTTTTTAAAACTGTTCATCATCCCTCTCCCCTCCCCCCACCGTGAACCCCTCCCCCCTCCTGAACCATTCCCCCACTGTGACCCCCTCCCTCACCCTAGCCACCACCCACCCCCTCCGTCAGCCACCACCCACCCCTCCGTGAACACTATTCGCGAACACCACCACGAACCAGAACGCCAAACCCAGATCCACCGAACCCCTCCACCCCCTTCGCCAAACCCAGATCCACCGAACCCCTTCGCACCTCCCCCGTCGTTTCCCCCTTCACCGGATCTGGAACGAAAGAGAGAGAGAGAGAGAGAGAGATCGTAGAGAGTTCGCAGAGAGAGAGGGAGAGTTCGCAGAGAGAGAGATCGCAGAGAGGGAGAGATCGTAGAGAGAGAGAGTTCGCAGGGGGGAGGGGAGGGGGGAGGGGAAGGGTTACAGTGGGGGAAGGGGAGGGGGGAGGGGAGATGCGGAGGGGTTACGGTGGGGGAGGGGAGGGGTTACGGTGGGAGAGAGGAGAGAACAGTGCTGAGAGAGAGATGAACAGTGCCACGTAGGACTGCCACGTAGAATTTTTGGTCAAAGTCAGTTTTAATTTTGACCAAATTAAGAGGGGGACCTTGATTTTACAAATTGGGAAAATAGGGGGATCAAAATCGTCAAATTAAAACTTTGGGGACCAAAATCGTGAGTTGGTCATAATAGGGGGACGAAAACTGTAATTAAGCATTAAATTTAAAACAGTATGCTTACATTCACAACTTTTACTAAAAAACACAAAATAATAATTTATAGGCTTTTATAACAACCACCACCAATCATAATTCATGGGGTGATTGGTTATCAAAATAATCATATAATATATTAAAAATACTATGTTTGTAACATTTGAGTGAAAAATTACGAACATTATTAAATTTTCTTTAAAAGTATTTTAATTTGACAATAAAGACTCATTTTGATTTGTTAAAATAATCAAATAATATATTTAAAATACTACATTTACGAGCATTATTAAATTTTCTTTAAAAATATTTTAATTTGACAATAAAGACTCATTTTTTTTGACAAAATATAGAGATTCGGTTAAGAAATTAAAATCTTGTAGTTTTTAAAAGGTAATTTTGATTTGTTGTCAAAAATAAGATTGAAATTGTCTATATAACAATAACAAGCAATTATTCATAATTTTTTTTGAGGCAATTATTCATAAATTTTATTCCTACGTATCCAACAAATAAAATCTATTCATATGTAAGAAATTGCCACTCTTGACATTGTACACCAAATACATGCAGATATTGATGCCACTATAATATGTCAAAAGGATTTAAAAGTAAAGCCATAAAGGGACCGAACTCGAAATACAAAAAACTCTAGTCAAGCCCCTTACGGCTGAAACACTACACTTGCTTGGTAAAGAATTTGCAAGCGCATTATATATAATTATTAGAGATTCTTTTTTTAAAGAAAAGAGTCTCGCTAAAACTTTCTGATGCAAATCCTCCTTAGGGATAAATGATCAGAAGGAAAAAGAGCACTCTATCACTACCAAATTATATTAAAAAATTTCTATTTTGTTGACGGGTGTCATGGCTTCTCCCGGCTCTTGAGAAGATCCGCCACTATAGATATTTGAATTTTGATAAAAGAGAATTTAAATTTTGATAAGAGAGTGTTTTAAATAAATAGATAGTAGATACATTAAAAAAATGAAATGTGTAGAGAGAGAACCAAAATTGAAAGGAAAGATAATTTTTTTTAGTGAATGCGACGGGCCCAAGAAAAGGACAATACATGTGAATAATTTTAATAAGTGAAAAATGTGGTTTCATATGTGTGGTTGGTGTTGTGTTTCAATCACACAATGACACGTAGAATAATTATTAATATTATCTATTTTTTTTTACTTATTTTTTTGAAAGCTAACCCACGTGTCATTGTGTGATGATTGGAAAACAGCACCAACCACACCCGTGGAACCACACCTAAGTTTTGTCATTTTATTAATTGACAATTTTACCTACAAATAAGGTGATTTGACAAAAATAACAATGCGGTAAATATAGAGATTTTGATATAGGTGTTTGATTAAATAGATAGTAGAATATTATATATGTATATATATATCTCTGTGTGTTATAGCAACCTAAAAATCCGGAGGGATTCTTCTAGGTTTTGTAATGGAGCTGCCATCTAATTATAAAGGACAAACAATAATAAATTTCTTTTGAAAGGATAAGGGTCTTTGCATACCAAATTTAAGGTTTGCGAGTTGATGTTTTTTTAATTTATATTTTATGTTGTTTTTACAAAGGGGGGTATAGAGTAGGTTTGACAGATTGTACCAAAAAAGAGCAGGTATTGAAAGAGCATATATATATATATATATATATATATATATATATATATATATATATATATTTATTAGTAAACAAATAAATAAAAACAACGACTGATTTATAAGTTTTTTTTGACATCGGACTAATTTATAAGTTAAGGGAGTATTAGGTGAGAATAGAATTAATTGGTGGTATAAAAGGAGAGGGAGGGAGAGTAGTGTGTATTGTAAAAAAAAAAGCATAGATATACATTTTTTTTGAATATAGCATAGATATACATTTAGATGCAAGTCAAATAGGCATACAAAAATGAAACTGAATGCGTAAAAGTTAAAACAAAGGTATTATGGAAATGAAACTGAACAATTTTACACATTTTTAGAATATAAAAAGTGTAAAATAGGGAGTATAGAAAACCAACTTGGCTTCCAAAGTTTCCGAAAGATAAATAAACTGGTGTTTCCTCTTTACCCTTCTGTTTGCTCTTCCTCTTTTCTGCTATTTTGCTAGCTGTTTAAGGAGCTATGCACCTTTGTACTTGTGTATCTTTTCAAAATCTTGTTTTTGGTATTTTATTTTATTCTGCTCGTTGGTTTTATTAGAGCTATATCAAACTCTACGAGATAAAAATTCTGTTGACGTATTTTTTTTATAGGCAATGTTACGTGGCTAGTAATTAGTTACGAAATGGGGGGAAATGTTAGTTTCCCGGACTTGAACTTGGATCTTCTTCTTGCAACTCTTTCATATCCCATAACTCGCCAACTGAACTATCTTCTCGGGTTTTTTGACCTACTTTGTTCAATGACAGCGGGAGAGGACACATACACCGAGAGCTGTTGAAAATGTTGCTGCCAAAACTTTTAGGTTGGAGCTAAAAGGCAACAAGGCAAGAAACAAGAAGAAAGATCCCTTGACTTAATTATCCAAATGTTTCTGTTGTAGGCTTGTAGCGGCACAAGGGTGCCATGTGCCCCATGCTTTCTTCTTTGTACCTTTTTCATTTTTTTTATTTTCTGTTTGTTCTTCTTTTTCCTTTATTTTTTTAAACTTATTTGTATTTTTCTATTTTAAATTTCATCCCTTTTGTATTTTGTATATTTGGACTTTATAATTATATTTAAATGAATGGGTGCAATTTTGGCTTCTTTATCTTCAACCTTACTTTTGTGTTTACGGTAAATAAAAATGAGAGTAAAATAAAACATAAAAATATAAGTTAAAACATTCAATTTTTTCCAAAATTTTATTTAGCGAGACACAATTAAGGTATAATTGTTGTCCTATTTTAGTTATATTTTGCTAGAAAATACGACTGCTTTTAAAAAATTTATAATAAAGGAAGGGGATCCCATGGAAACTACCCGCCTCGAGAGACTTGTTGGGAATCTCGTCTATTTGGCTCACACAAGGCTAAATGCTTATTCTCAAACTAATTTAGAGCTACTATTGTTTAAACCATAATTAGTGGGTCCTAAACCGGCAATTAGTGCCACCCAAACTGTTCTGGACTGGGCCTTCGGCCCAATCCAATGCTGAACCGGCCAGGACCGGACCATTACCAAAATGGAGAAATAATGACTGGGCCTTCGGTCCACTGAGATCAACGGTTCGGATCTACCCTCGTGGAGGCTCGCTTGATCAAACGGTCGAGATCGACCATACTGATCCGATGGCCAGCACCGCCCCTCTTGTACTATATAAAGAGTGATTGCTCTCACTAAACAGGTAGACATAATCTCAGCCCATACTGTTAATCTGCTTAAACTCTTACTCCACTGACTTGGGCATTGGAGTGTCATTGCAGGTACAACCCGGGCAGAACTCTGCGAGTGACCAGATATCGCTCACCCCATCAACTCACACAGTTGGACTCCGGACTCGACTACTCGCGCCCGCTTCAGGCCGAGCACCTCAGTTCATTGGCGACCACAGTGGGAGAGGCACTCCGGGCGTGATCCCGACCTCGTTCCTCTGGCTCCGCGAGGCAGACCACCCAGCCAGAGGAACCTGCTCTTGCAAAGTGTGGTTGGTACCCCTGACCAACCACAACCGAGCCCAGAGGGTGTTCTGATTACAACTGAGAACACTGTCAAAGCACACCCTCTGGACTGTCCACTTAGGCAAACATCGTACTACCGCCCAACATCGTACAGCAGATTCTGGAGATACTGACTCAAGTGACTTCAGGGCGGGAGAACGTCACACCTGAAAGAAGGAATCCATCTAGACGACATAGATCACCTCCAAGAAGGCATCTCGTCCACCGGTCCCCACCTCGACGAAGGAATCAAGGAGGGACTCTGACGCTACATAGAACAACACCCTCCTCGACCGATCCTACTTATTGGCCAGACGAGTCCTCTTACCAAGAATCTTCATACGACTCCTCTGGGTCACCCGCTCGGTCGAGAAGCAGGTCATCTGACCGGTATGCTCGTTCTCATTACGAGAGTCGGTCACCAGAACGACGGAACCGCTACGGAAGCTCTCCAGAGCGACGTGGTCATCGAGGCCGACGCTTCGAGGACTAGCCACCTCGCAGAGAAAGGATTGATATGTGGATGGGACTTTTTACCCGAGACATTGACGAGTATCCCGTCCCTCGTGCCCTCGAAAAACCCCCGTCTGACTTGAGAATGTACAACGACATCAAAGATCCAGATGCCCACCTGAGATACTTTGATTTGATGATGCACTACTAGAAAAATCAAAATTAGAGAGGGAGCAAATCCGTCACTAAACCATCAAAAATCCGTCACTAACGATTTTAGTGACGGAATTTGTGACGAACCCAGATTCGTAACTAATTTTGGCGTCACTAAATTTTTAGCGAGGGATTTTGAAATCCGTCGCTAATAGCGACGAAAAATTCCCTCACAAACATATGAAATCCGTCACTAAAAAATAGTTCGAAATTGAAGATGAAAAGTATATTTCCGTCGCTAACAGGGAGGGAGACTAAATCCGTCACTAATAGAGAGGGAGACTAAATCCGTCGCTAATAGAGAGGGAGACTAAATCCGTCACTAATAGAGAGGGAGACTAAATCCCTCTCTATTAGTGAGGGATTTTATCCATCTAATATTCATTTTTAATTAGGGACTCATTAGAATTTAATACAAGAGCATATTTATTATAGATTTTATACACTCTTTAAAATAAAACATTCTACTAAATCTAAGAATAAAAACTTAGAATTTTTTTGAATAGCACACAAATAACTTAAATAATTAACAAGGTTTATAAATATAATCCAGAATCTCAATGTGATAAAAAACGACTCCACTGGGGATCGAACCCAGAATCTCTGGTTCCGTAGACCAGCGCCTTATCCATTGGGCCATGGAGTCAAATTTCAAGTTTTAGGATAAAAGCATTCCATATCCTGAATATTATAAAGACCAACAAAACATGAATTCCAGCAGCATACAACCACACACAACGACCACACTGATATACACATGTTAGGCATATATGCATGATAAAATAAAGAGGAAAATAATCAATCAGATACCATAACCAAAACTAAAAGATAATTAAATAATGCTAATTCATAAGTTTGATTGATTTATTATAAACAACGATCAATCCCAAAAGTAATTCAGATTCGTGTTGCTAGTTAACAATCAATACTGCCTTACAAGGTTGACAGCTTCTTCAACTCTCCAAGGGATTGTGGAAGTGATCCTGTCAAGTCCTTATTCCAAGATAAATCCCTATAAGCAGGAAAAATCAGTAATTAATTTAGCTATATGTTATCATAATAGAAAATACTTACAATATCTCCAATTCAGATAATGATCCAATATCTCCAGAAAGCTGGCCTCCTAAACCAGTGCTTGATAGTGTTCTGAAATGCCAACAAGCCAGATATTAATCTCAAAAGTAAATTCAGGAGTAGGCAACAGCAACTGAACATATTCAAAAGAGAGAGTACATGGATGTAACACGTGAATTCTTGCACTTAATTCCTTCCCAATCATCACAATCCCCATTAATATTAGTTGTTTCTCCTTCTGCAACTAAGAAATCTTTAAAAACAAGCAGTAGCAGAACTACTAGTATTCTTTCACTCATTATCAGCTTAATTAAACTACTCCCTCTCTCAGTCTCACAACAAACCACTAACATAAACTCTTTCTCCCTTCTTATCCACCTTCCAACCAAATCCACACCATCTCATACGTTATTATTAATACAAGAAAAGTCAATAATAAGTTAAAATAGTAAAAGGAAAAGTCAAGAAAATGTTGAACTCAGGTCAATTTTTGAGTTCTTGTGTTTTTTTTCTCTCCAATCTATATCACATTTACTTAATTACTTTGAGTTAGATATAGTAAACAGCTTGAATATAATTGTCTCAAAGTTACTCAATTATGCACAACCACAACCAGGAAATGTTGTCTTATTGGAAGACCAAGGAAGAGTCTACTACTATCAAGTCATACATATAGAATCCATTTCCTGCAACAAAGTCGAGAAATTAATCTACATGGCAAGTTCTAGGAGCATATGATATGGTATACCAGGACTTCCATTGTTGAAGAGAACCTGCAAATCATAGATGAAGAGAACCTTGTATGTGAACTGTGAAAATCAGGTTGCTAATAAATGGACTTGAAAATGCATAGCATCAGTAATTATTTCTGTCATAGTTTGCTGAACATTCAACTCCTAATAAAACTTGCAATCCTCTTAAACACTCAACATGTGCTCATATAGTTGACATACATGACCATGAGCCATTAAATCATCCCTTAAGAGGATTAACACAACCTAGTCAAATAAAACAACAACTTACACTCTTTGCACAAAAGAGAACTTTAGGCAACCATTCAACACACATATGATATCCAAATCAAAGAATGTAACAAAGTAATATAAAAGAATAGAACTTCAGAGCACCAACCACATCATATCAACAAAAAGCTAAATAAGTGCCAATAAGAAAACACCGACAACAACATCACCAACAAAACTGAAACAATGAAACACCAAACAGCAAAACAAACCAAACGAAGATTGTAATGAGAAACAACCAAATAAAATTCTTGAAAAGTTATGGTGAAAATACCTTGAATCAAAAATCCTGTCTTGCAAAATTTTGAAGGCAGTATTGTTGAAGCTCCTGAAACATGAACATTAGTTTTAGTTCAAATATATTATAAATTATAAATTATAAATCATACAAAACAAATAAAAAGAAAAAGGATAGCTTGTAAATGCAAATAACAAAGCAGAAACTAAGAAGTAAGAACTGAAAGACAATAATATCTTTATAAGGAGTTAACATTAATCTAGTGATACAAACTATGGTGTTGTGTCTCTATAGTGTCTCCAAATGACAACCAACTCAACAGAAACTAATGATAATTGATTAACATGATCAATAGGCAGTTCTCCGCAATTAACAATTCTGCAAGGCTTTTTAGAGATATCTAACCTGCTTGTCTCCTGCGACTCGAGTGTCTTCACAACATCTATTCCATCAATGACATGTCCGAACACAACATGGAGATTATCGAGCCATGGAGTCTACATCATAGAAACACAACATTAAGATAGTATACAAAAAATTGAAATGCAGAAGATTTGAATATATTAGTAAATATGTTAGTGAATAAGTGAGCACTAAATATGATACATAGCATTGACAAAAAAACTGGGATCGAATAGGTAGAACAGACAATATAATATTCTTAGATCTGAAAACATAATAGATATAATCTTCCATAGTCAAGATACTACATGTCTCTTACCTTTACACTGCAAATAAAAAACTGACTACCATTGGTATTAGGACCGGCATTTGATTAAAAAACAAAAATTTAACAGGCTCCCTTACAAAAGAATCATTGGGCATACAGCGTGGACAATGCAAGGGCCAACTATAACTTGATGAAAATGACATTTCATCAAAACAATGAAGTCAGTATCAATTGAATTCCTAATTTTTCAAACCCAGTGCTTCTAAAAGCTGAAGTTATTTTAGTAAAGACACGTGATCAGTTTGCATTATCAACAAATTCACGGGATGAAAAAGGATTTTAACAAGTTCAATAATAAGTAATACAAAAGCAATATAGCAGCATTCACTACCCTTTAGCAAAGCTATTAGCACATGCTAAGGAAATCATACACCACCTTTATATATTGTGATAACACAAAAAATAGCAAATGGTTAGCAAATGACCAACCTAACTGCATTATGGTAAAAAAGAATAGAAGGATTGTGCTTGTGACAACAATGTAACCTTTCATTCAAAACAAAAAACAGATTGTTTACAAAAGGTTCCACCCTTAACTTTATGAGTCTCTTTCCATAGATTGTTTACAACTTTCAAGGCTTGAAATTTACTTACTCAAGCCTATTCCAAAAACTTCTTACATTGTTCACCAGCACATGAATTTTGAATGGTTAAAATAAATCATTAAAGAAAAAGTTCATATAATTATTATGGATAACTCTTAACCCACTATTGTAAAAAAAAAACTCTTAATCCACAAAATCCAACATAGAGTGACATTCTTTTCCAACATAGCAATAATGCTTCTCGAATAATTGACAATAAACCAAACCAATGAAGATTATAATGGTAGAATTAGTTTAATATGGACACCAGTTTATTTTAATTTTCAAATTGGCAATGGCAACCGATATGCTAAAATCACATTCTGTACTTTCACAAATCAGCAAAAATTATGGTAATTAATTACCTTGATATATTAAGTCTTCTTGGCATCAAGAGAGGCATCAACATTGACACCAAATATGTCGTGGTAGGCACTGTCCTTCACCATGGCTAGTGATATTCAAATCACGTTTCCCAGCTCTAAAGTTAAGAAAAACTGAAAACAACCCCATCAATTGGAAAAAGAACTAATTAGCAGCCTGATATAAATTCCCAGCTTTGCATCCACCAATGTCACTGAGGAAATCAGATTCTGACTCTTCCCAACCTCATATCTGTTAACTTTTCTTATATCCAGACCTCATACCCTTCTCTTCACCTCACCCAAGTCTGCAGGGTAGTGATGCAGCTGCCATTAAAGTTGCAGGTACCACAAAAACTTCAAAGAAAAAACAACACCAAAATCATTATCAGCCAACACAACAATCATGTTAGAAATAAAAAACAAAAGTCACCAAAAAGAAAAGCAAAATTGAAAACGAACCACAAAAACAACCTAATCAAAGAATAAAAACCTAAAAAGAAACAAATTCAAAAGAAACCACAATTAAACATCAACACAATCAACCAAACCATAATGCTTACAACTTCACAAATCAAATCAACCATCCAAATGAAGCAAAATAAATAGCTCAAAAACCCAAAAACAAAATACCCAAAAACAAAAATAAATAGAATAACAAGAACAAAGCGTAGTCAGAGAAAGAGAGATGAGAGAAGAAAAAACGTTACCATTTGAGAGAGAGGAATTTGAAGAATCGAAACAGTGATGAATCGCAAACACAGAGAAGAATTGCGAAACAGAGACTGAGATTGCGAATCAAATCGAAACGGACATAACGAAGCAGCAAAGAATCGCATATGTTGAAGAATCACGCCGCCTGTGAAGAATCACAGAGAAATGAACAAATTCCAGAAAAAAATTTAGGGTTCCGAAAAGGGAATGGATTCGAGAAGACCAGAGAAGGAAATACAGGTTGTGTGATTCGTTAGGGTTTCAAATTGTTGGGTTTCTGTGGGTGCGAGAGTGATGAGTGAGAGAGTGAGAGGTTTTGAGAGTAAGAGGTTTTGAGAGTGAGAGAGGTTCGAGAGTGATGAATGAGAGGTTTCGTGAACGGAAACGAAAAAATAAAAGGTAAAGGGAAGGTTTTTTTTTCTACATGAAAGTGAATGTTATTATTGGGAGGGAAGCGAAAAAACCAAGCGGGATTGACTAATTTTTCGCTTAGTGACGGATTCTGTGTTCCTCACTAATAGTGAGGGATACTTTTTCCTCTCAAAATCTATCTCTAAATGTCTTTTCAATATTTTGTGACGAATTTAGCTACGAAATTTTTAGCGAGGGATGTTTTTTGTCTCTATGTTCGTCACAAATGTAACCCAGAGGGGAGGTGACGAATTTAATTTTTTTGTAGCTAAATCCCTCACTAACAGTGAGGGATATTATTTCATCTCAAAAATCCCTCTCTAAAAACAGTTTTTCTAGTAGTGATGCAATACCGGGGAGCGTACGAGCCAGTAAAGTGCAAGATATTTCCCTAACCTTGGAGGGGCCGGCCTTGGAATGGTTCACAGAACTGAGGCCGAACACTATATCTCATCCTGGGAACAGCTCGCTAGGGTTTTTTCCGCCCGTTTTACATCTTCGAGGGTGAAACCCAAGTCACATGCAATGCCGAAAGCGATCCGACAGGAACCTGGTGAAACACTCCGCGACTATGTAGAGCGGTTTAACAAAGAGGCTGCCAACGTAAGAGGACTGGAGGAAGACATGAGACCGTGGTTCCTCCGGGACAGATTTCGTACAGGCGCTTTGTTCGAAATTGAGGTGGGCGTGAACAGATCGCCCGATTTGGAAACTTTCCTCCGCAGATCTCAGAGATTCATGAACTATGAAGAGACGGCAATGACAACGCAATCCCTCGCGGGGGGAACGATTAAAGAAAACCAAGGGGAGCGTGACCAGAGATCGAGAAGGGATCCGGGAGTTCCCTTTAGGGACTTGAAACCCAGAAAGTTCCCAGACCGCACTAAGCTGAACACGTCCTACGCCCAGATTTTGAATGAATGTGTGAATACAGAATTCAAAAATTTGAGGAGACCTGAACCAATGGTCCTTAAAGAAGGACAGTGCCCGTCCCATAAATATTGCCGCTATCACCGCAGTAAAGGGAACGACACCAACAACTGTATGGCCTTGAAGGATGATATAGAAGACCTGATCAGAAAGGGAAAACTTACCCAATACGTTAAGAAGGGACAAACATATGAACGAGATGATAAGCCAGTAACTTGCTCTCCTCGAATGGAGAAGACAGCGTTCAACGAAAGGTCCAAAACAAGAGAGAAGGAGGACGATGAGGTACTACCAAAATCTAAGGGGCGCCAAATCGCTATGGTGATTACCGGGGGATACCCTAGTAATGAAAGGGAAACTAACAAGTCCATGAAAAGAAGATGGAAAGAAATTATGAGCGTCGCTTATACATCCATTCCCAGGGTTATCACAAAGAGACCGCCCATATCCTTTGAGGACAACGACTTGCTAGATGGGAAGCCAAACAAACAGATTCCACTAGTAATAGTTGCTGTAATGACCAATGTGGAGGTTAGGAGGATCTTGGTCGACCAAGGGAGCTCAACCGACATCATTTTTGAAGACCTCCTAGACGTGTTGAAATTTCTAGAAAAGATCTAAAACCTTACAGGGGATCAGATTTGACCGACTTCAATGGGACTTCCACAACACCACTCGGGCGCATCGAGTTAATGGTCACCTATGGGGACGACAGTGAAGAAAAACCATTGTGTAGAATAGTAAAAACCGACTTCCTAGTGCTCCCGATAAGATCGGTTTATCAATGTATAATTGGTCGACCAACCTTGGGACGAATTGAAGCAGTCCCCTCTACCGTCCACCTTACGATGAAATTCTACTCCGATAATGGAGAAGTGGTCACCCTCCAAGCCGATCTCCTCTCAGCAAAGAGGACGTTCTATATGAGTTTGAAGGAGCAGGGGGAACGAGAAACGAAAGGAGCGAATAACCCTAGAGAAGGAGGAAATGAAGTCAACATGACCGACCTGGATGCTTGTTACGATCCTGATAGCGAGGTGAAGGAGGAAGACGACCTCCTGACCAGAGAGCTTAAGAAGCAAATTAAGAGGCCAGAACCTGATGGACAATTCACTCAAATCCAGCCGGGGAACGATCCCCAAAAAATAATAAAGATCGGGAACGATCTCCCGGAAGAAGTACGAACACAACTCGTCCAATGTCTAAGAAACCATTCCGACTTGTTCGCCTGGAGCGCGGCCGATATGTCGGGGATCCCGCCCGAGGTAGCTTGCCACCACTTGGCTGTCGACCCTTCCGCCAGGTGGGTTTCTCAACGGAGGCGCGTTCAGAAAGAGGAAAAGGCACAAGCCGCCGTAAAGGCCGTCGAAGACTTGATCGAGGCAGACTTCATCAAAGAGATCAAATATACCACATGGTTATCAAACGTGGTTCTAATCAAGAAAGCCAATGGGAATTGGCGCATGTGTGTAGATTACACCGACCTCAATCGCGCATGTCCTAAAGATGCCTTCACAGTCCCAAGTGTGGATCGACTAGTAGACAATGCCAGTGGGTTCCGACTACTATAATTTTTATATGCGTACTAGAGATATAACCAGATCGCCATGTACCCACCTGACTAAGAGAAGACAACATTTATGACGGGAAAAGGAAACTACTGCTATCAAGTTATGCCCTTTGGGCTGAAATATGCAGGAGCGACCTATCAACGAATGATGAATAAAGTTTTCCAAGCGCAGATAGGCAGGGTAGTGGAAGTCTACCTAGATGACATGATCGTCAAGAGTAAAGTAGATACTGACCATGTGGCCGACTTGGAAGAAGTATTTGCGGAAGCCCGTAAGAACTCGCTCAGGCTAAACCCTGAGAAATGCACGTTTGGAGTAAGGGCGAGCAAATTTTTAGGCTTCTACCTAACAGAAAGAGGAATTGAGGCCAACCCGGATAAATGCCGAGCTGTGACTGAAATGAGGCCACCCACTACCAAAAAAGGAATACAGAAATTAAACGGGATGGTGGCCACCCTTTCACGATTCATTGCCCAAGCAGCAAACAAGTCGCTCCCACTTTTTAAATTGCTCAAGAAGGAGACAAAGTTTGAATGGTCGCCCGCGTGCGATCAGGCTCTAGATCAGCTGAAGGCTGCTCTACTGCAACCTCCTGTACTAACAACAACAGAGCCAGGAGAAACTTTGTACCTCTACCTAGCGATCACCGACGAGGCACTGGCCGCAGTGTTGATACGGGAAGGCGACTCCAAGCTAAATCCTATTGGCTAAATTATAGTTTTGGTCCTCCTATTTTCACAATTCCGGACATTTGGTCCCCCTATTTTAAAAATCAGACATTTAGTCCCCCTGTTTTAAAAAATTCAGAGTTTTAGTCCAAAGAGGGGTTTTTCATATTTTTATTACTGATGTGGATAAAAAACGCTTACATGGCACTCATTAAATGACGTGGCAGCTGACACAGATTATGCCACGTCATTTAATGAGACACATAGACAGCCACGTCAGCAACCTATTATTAAATTATTACAACTTTAAATTAAATAAATAAATCAAACCAAAACCTAAAATCAGAAATTAACAATGTATCTCTCATCATCTCACCTTCGGTTCTTCAATGGAGAAGGCATAATCTCTCATCTTTTTCCTGAACCAATCTCAGCTCTCAGCTACGAACCCTAATCTCATCTCATCCCTCTACTTGATCATCTTCTCCCATGATTCGTACCTGCTTTTTCCGTTCCCTTTGAAGTAACATTTCGAAACCAACTTGTCGTTCATCAATGGAGAAGGCAGAATCGCAGGAGCTTAGGATACTAGGTGTTGGAGGAGTTACGAAAGAAGACGCAAAGTTTTGTACCAGGTAAAAATTCTTGATTCTTGCTTCTGTTTTATGGGGATTGTGTTTTTCTAATTTTAGGGTTTATGGGGATTCTTGCTTCTGTTTGATGGGGTTTTGAAACTTGTTGTTGTTGATACTTGAAACTTGCTTTTTTTGAAAGTTGTTTTGTTGAAACTTGAATAAGAAAGTTATATTCTTGCCTCTTGTTTCAAAGTTAAAGTGGTTTCGTTTCTTGCCTTTTGTCCTATACCCATGTGCCTTTTTTTGTTCCTTAGTGTTTGTCGTTAGTGTTTGTTTTAGCCACTATCTGATTGATGCATTTACTATTTGACTAATATTGGTTGCTAGTGGTCCCTTATTTACTAATTTAGGTTCCCTTTTTTGTTGCTTTTGTTGGTATAGGCCTGCAGTGTACCAGTATATCAGATTAAAAATATACCATGGGGGTAATTTTGTAAAACGTCATTTGAAGGTATATGTTGGGGGACAAGTGTATGAGATGACCTCAGGTTGGGATGTTGATGAAATGTCCTATATAGAGGTGTCAAAATTGGTTAAGAGTCTAGGATATATGTCATTCAAGTGTTTGTGGTATAGGCATCCAAGACAAAGTCTTCAAACTAGTTTGAGACCACTAAACAATGATTTTGATATACTAAAGCTTATTGTAGATTGTAAGGGATTTGACTTAGTAGAAGTTTATGTGGAGTATTTTGTAGATATCCCCATTATGGTCAAAGATGGTGAGAGTGAAGTGCAAGGTGGTGGTGGTCTGTGCAAAGAGAAGGAAGGTGGTGGAAATGATAAAGCATCTGAAGGTGGTGTGAATGAGAAAGTGGCTGAAAGTAAGGGAAAAGAGAAAGTTAGGGATACTTTTGTGGAAGTGAAAGGTGATATTGAAGTAGATGAGAGTGAAGTAGATGATGAGTACTCTGCAAATTCAGATTCTGGTGATAGTGATTTTCCTGAGGATAGTGACTATGATGAAGAATGGGACTGGACCAGTGTATTGCCTACAGAAACAGTTAATGAAATCAATAAAATGAGTTCAAAATCTGAGGGTGTCCAAGTTGATACAAATCTTGATGCTGATTTTGAAGGAGAGGATCTAACTGATTCAGATCAGTTAGATACACCACCAGGGAGTGGTGATGAAGAACCTGTAACACGCTCATTCCCAAAGTTTAGGCAGCCTGAAGGTAATGAGTCAGTGAAGTTTGAGGTTGGGTTGATATTCAACACCAAAAAAATTTTAAGAGAAGCTGTGAAGGATTATGGAATGCAAAATAAGAAGAATTTGGTTTTCACGAAAAATGATAAGAAAAGAGTAGTGCTCAAATGTATGCAAGGGTGTCCATTTTATTTGAGGTTTAGTGAAAGGGTTGGAACACATTATTGGCGGCTGGTGAGCCTAATTGATGAACATTCTTGCTTTAGAACTGCAAGAAATAGATTGGCCAAAACAGAATGGCTTGCCAATTTTTTTTTACCCATTCTAACTCATTCACCATATATGAAGGTCAAGGGACTGATTGAGGAGGCTAGAAATAGGTGGGGTATCAAGTTGTCACATGATCATGCATATAGAGCCAAAAGAAGAGCATTAGAAAAATTGCAAGGAGCTACTTCTGAGCAGTATTTAAATATGAGGAATTATGCAGAGGAGCAGAGAAGGTCAAACCCTAATTCTACGGTAATAATTAAGTGTGAAATGGGACCTAATGGGCCTATACTTGAGAACAATGTTTTAAAACTCGGACCGGTGACCGACTCGGTGAAGGTACCGGGTCACTGGGTCAATGGTCGGACCGAGGGGTCGACAGTTGAACCGCATGGTCAAAATCGGGACCGGATGACTCGGACCCGGTCTCTATTTCGAGAATTTTCAATACCTATATAGTATATAATATAAATTTCGTCCCTGTAAAATTAATAACTATGTTTATTTTATATCTACTAAAATATAAAAAATTCCCAAATTTTCAGGACCTATATATTTCATACTTGTAAAACTTAATTTGCTAAAATTACACACCATGCCTATTTTATTTTTATTTGCTTGGTATATATTAAATAAATTTTAAAAGTTCATATCATGCTTCAATAAATATTTAGAACAAATTTCATAAGTTAACAACTTAATATTAAATAAATCTTTAAAAAATACTTAATATTAAATAAGTTTGTTGAAACATAATATTAATATTACAAGCTAATGTCATGAGGATGAGTGTACTTGACTTTTTGGAAAAGAGGTACCAATTATATATATTTGAAATGAATAATATCCTCAATAAGATTGGTAGCCTCATGGTAGCACTCAGCATTTGCTTTCAACAGGTCAGGGGTTCAAACCCCACTAATGGCATTTTGTTGAGGGTTTTTTTTAGTCTCTTTTGTTTTAAGTAGTTTACAAATAGTCCCACATCGGATAAAATGAACGGAATAGGGAGGAGAATGAGATATAAAAGCAAGGCATATGTCAATGGGTAACATACTTACCTAGATGACAATCACTAGTGGGGGCCTGCGTTCGCGCGACCCCTCCCAATTACAGTTCAAAGATTTGATAAAAAAAAACAAAAACAAAATGCACAACCCGGTCCGGTTCGAGCCGGGTCATCGGGTCACCGATTTTTCCAAACACCGGCCGAGTCACACCGGTTCCCACCGGTTTGCTGCATGGCCAATCCAAAACCTTTCCCAGCTCGGTTACCCCCCCGGTTCCCGGTTCGACCGGTCCGACCGGCGGGGCCGAGCCAGTTTTCAAAACACTGCTTGAGAAGATTTATGTGTGTCTTGAGGCATGTTGTTCTGGAGGTTACCGAGGGGTCCCATCAGCAAAACCAGGAGGTGCATTCAGCAATTGGAATGGATTAGCCCAATCAATCCAGCCCATGTCCACCTCACGCGAGCCCAACATGCTTGGACGGTCAAGATCGACTCTACCAATCCAACGATCCACGAAGGGGCACGATTTCCTATAAATACAGGCATACTTTTCCCTAAGAAAGGTTCAATCTCTAATCCTTAGTACATTCACTCATATATTCTATATACTAACTTGAGCGTCGGAGTGGCTTGCAGGAACCCTCCGGGCGCTCACTGACCTCCTGCCAGGACAGCAAGAGACCTACCAACAGCAGCCGACCAAAAAGCTGCTCGGTACAGAACATTGGCGACCACAGTGGGAGGTTTCTATCTTTCACATCCTCACTACTCGAATTTTTCTCTTGCTGTTCCATGGCTCCCAGAGGCAGACCCCGGGTTCAGAGCATTGCCATACCCGCACCCCGACCAGAGGGTATTCCTGAGGGCAACGTCATAACCTTACCTGACGAGGGTACCAGTCAGCCTGCCCAGCCTTCGAATGTGAGCCAGCTTTTGGATCTCCTGGTCAATTGCACTCAAGCTATGCTGCATCAGGAAGACCAGCAGAGTGCTAAGACATGCCCATCCCAATGCCCATGAGGGCGCCTGGCAGGGCGCCAATAAAGAGCAACCAGCGCCCATGAGGGCGCCTAGCAAGGAAGCAGCTAGCGCCCAGGAGGGCGCCTGGCAGGGCGCCATGACAACATCAGCCAGCTCCCATGAGGGCGCCTGGCAGGGCGCCATGACAACATCAGGCAGCGCCCATGAGGGCTCCAGGTAGGGCACCAGGGAAGCATCAGACAGCGCCCATGAGAGTGCCTGGCACCCAGGAGGGCGCCTAGAAGGGCGCCATGACAACATCAGCGAGCGCCCATGAGGGCGCCTGGCAGGGCGCCATGACAACATCAGGCAGCGCCCATGAGGGCGCCAGGTAGGGCACCAGGGCAGCATCAGACAACACCCACGAGGGCGCCTGGCAGGGGAACCCTTCCTCCAACAACGGTGACACCGAAGACACCACCGGGGATCGCCATTGAGGAGATCCCTCGACCGGCGTAGGCATCAAGAGTTTGACTAAGAAGACACCTCCCCCCGAAACTCAAGAAGGTTTTCAGAAGAAGGACCTTTCACTCGAAGGGTGGATGGATGCCGAATCCCAAGGGCCTTGGAGAAGCTACCAACTCTCAAGATGCATGACGGAACCGGAGACCCAGACCGCCATCTGACACACTTCTCCCCGATGATGCGCTATCGAGGCGCCAGGGAGCTTGTTCATTGTAAAATCTTCCCCTTCACTCTCGAAAATACCGCACTAGAGTGGTTTCAAGAGCTAAGGCCGAACTCCATATCCTCATGGGGTCAGTTGGCGAGAATGTTCACAGCTCGTTTCACTGCCTCCCAAGCTGAAAAGACAACATGGCCTACCAAGAGTAGGCCAAGGTTGACAGCATGAAGGCTGATCTGACTTGTTATGGGCACAATACCAGCTAATGCAGCACTCTCAGGGATGACATTGAAGAGCTGATCCACGAGGGGAAGCTCGCCCAATACGTGAATGAAGAAGAGGATGAAACTCGCGACTCTGAATAAGGAGAAGAGCATCAGGACTCGAACCTAAGGCTAGGCTTAGTTATGAATTTTGTCGTTGAGCACAAAAGCAGAATACCAAAAAAAAAAGAGGTCCAACTCCATAGTCAGGAGTGGAGCGAGACAAGTCTGACACCCTCGACTCCCATACTTGGAGAGATGATCTTGGCTTTAGGTTAGTGTTGAGATTTCCCCCTACGATCGAGGCAGTCCCTCCTTGCATGGTATGTTGGGTCTCATCTTCCTAAAGCAAAGCAGCCCAGTTCACGGCACCCACCCGGCAGGGATCCAAGGTATGAGACCACGATGTCTTGGGTAGCAAGCGCTAAGAAAGACGCGGAAGTCAAGCAAATGACGAGACCATGAGGTCACAGACACCAGAGATACCCACCTACGAGGGCGATCTCTAGTCTGCAGTCCATAACTTCGTCCATACTTATCCGATGGAGGCGTGTGAGCATGCATTGGAAAGCTAAGAAGAAGAGCTACAACTCTCATGTTGAGCTCAAAATCCAATTCGGACGTCTCCGCACCAAGGAATGGCGCCCATGAGGGCGTCAGCAGCATACTTATCTGATCGAGGCGTGTGAGTATGCGTTGGAAAGCTAAGAGGAAGAGCTACAATTCTCATGTTGAGCTGAAAATCCAATTCGGACGTCTCCGCACCCGGAAAGGGCGCCCATGAGGGCTTCAACAGCGTTTTGGCACACGGCGCCCACGAGGGCGCCAGCATCAGGACACACCATCTTGGCCCAAGGCGTCCAGGAGGAGGGCGCCAACTTCAGGATGTTGCGTTTTTACTCAGTCCATAACTTCGTCCATGCTTATCCAATGGAGGCGTGTGAGAATGCGTTGGAAAGCTAAGAAGAAGAGCTACAACTCTCATGTTGAGCTCAAAATCCAATTCGGACGTCTCCGCACCAAGGAAGGGCGCCCATGAGGGCGCTAGCAGCATATTTATCCGATGGAGGCGTGTGAGCATGCGTTGGAAAGCTAAGAGGAAGAGCTACAATTCTCATGTTGAGCTTAAAATCCAGTTCGGACGTCTCCGCACCCAGGAAGGGAAACAAGCTGACGGCACTCACAAGCTTGTGAGAAAATCAAATGGTGCACGAGCACGTGAGCAAAAAAAAAAAAAATAGTGCACGAGCACGTGAGCAAAGAGGAAAAGAAAATGTGGCAAATTTAGCAGACCTAACCTACGAGGGCATCCTAAACGACAACGTCAAGTCAAGACCATCCCCCAGGATAATCTCGACTTGGGGGGGGGGGCAACGGTGGAACCATATCAATATCCACCAAAGGCACCACCGGGGATCGATATCGAACTTTGCCACGAGGCGTGAAGCGACTTTAAACGTGTCGCAACCTCTGACGGGCGAGTTAAATTCAGATCAATTCTGATAAACTGCCCTCAGAGTCACCACGAGGTGTTAACTTCGCCACGAGGCGCGAAGCGGCTATCAAGAGACGTCGCAACCTCTGATGGGTGAGTTAAATTCGGATCGATTCTGATAAACTCCTGTCAGAGTCCCTAGATGGGCGAAGCGGCATCGCAAATGTCACAACCTCTAATGGGTGAGTTAAATTCGGATAGATTCTGATAAACTCCTGTTAGAGTCCATAATGCGCGAAGCGGCATATCGAAAAGGTCGCAACCTCTGATGGGTGAGTTAAATTCGGATCGATTCTGATAAACTCCTGTCAGAGTCCCTAGATGGGCGAAGCGGCATCGCAAATGTCGCAACCTCTAATGGGTGTGTTAAATTCAGATAGATTCTGATAAACTCCTGTTAGAGTCCATAAGGCGCGAAGCGGCATATCGAAAAGGTCGCAACCTCTGATGGGAGAGTTAAACTCGGATCGATTCTGATAAACTTCTGTCAAAGTTAACATTGCCACGAGGTGATATGGGATTATACATTCAGATGCACAAAGCAAGGACTGGCGCCCGAGCCCACCTCGCACATGCTAGTCATAGGAATGAGAATCAAGCCTGACAAAGATCTCATGATCAAATCAAAGGAGGCTCGACTCTAGAACGGCTTCTGGATATAAACAACGAACGTGGCCAATCACTTTGTCGTAGGCAGCATAGAAGAATCTCCACCACCTCATGCTCAAAAAGTAGATCATCATTAGAAGAGGTAACGACGAAGCCAGGGAAGACGACTTCTTTCGAAGGCACGGTATCACTCACCATCTCTCAACCTGTAGGACAGGGGGCAGAACAAGCGGTTACAAGACAGACATGCCCGAACACCCCCTCCCTTGGGGCGGGGGACGTCAACAAAACTTGCAGACAACCCCCTCCCATGAGGTTGGGGACTTCAACAAAACAAGACATACCCAAACACCTCCTCCCCTGAGGTGGGGGGCGTCAACAAAACAAGACGTGCTCAAACACAAAAAAGCTAGAAATATAAGCTAAAGGACAGCCCAAATCACCTTGGTAGTAATTTAGAAGCGGTAAAACTCGTGGAAATGTCAACGAAGTAATGGTAAGGACAAGAGAAGCAATTCCGCTCGGCACCAAGCAAGAAAAGCAGGCTAAGAGACAAGATGCGCAGCAAAAAATAAAGTAAAGTTCCAAGCACACGTCTACACAAGTTGGCACCCAAGAGGGCGCCTGGCAAGGAGGGCGCCCATGAGGGCGCCTGCAAGGTAGCAACCAGCGCCCATGAGGGCGCCTGGCAGGACCAGGAGGGCGCCTGGCAGAAGCAACCAGCGCCCATGAGGGCCCTTGGCAGGAGCAAGCAGCGCCCAGTAGAGGGGCGCCTGGCAGGTAGTAGTTTGAAAGCAAATCCTTCGCAACGGGGTAGTCAGCACTATGCAGTAAGGCACCCGTGAGGGCACCAAACCCTGTCTCGCAAAATTAAAGGAAGCATGAGCATCTGAGTGCATGAGCACGTGAGAGTGCATGAGCACGTAAGAAAATTAAAGGATGCATGAGCATCTGAGTGCATGAGCACGTGAGAAAATAAAAGAGTGCATGAGCACGTAAGAAAATTAAAGGATGCATGAGCATGTGAGTGCATGAGCATGGAAGGAAATAAAATAGTGCACGAGCACGTGAACAAAAAAGAAGAGTGCCAAGCACACATCCACACAATCCAGCGTCCATGAGGGGGCCTGGAAAGGAAGCAACCAGCGCCCATGAGGGCGCCTGGCAGGGCGCCAAACACCAAGGCAGCGCCCATGAGGGCGCTTGGCAGCCAATGCTGGAGCAGGCAGCACCCATGAGGGAGCCTGGCAGGGCGGCAATGAAGAGTAGCAGCGCCCATAAGGGCGCCTAGCAGGGCGCCAAGCACCAAGGCAGCGCCCATGAGGGCGCCTGGCAGGGGAACAATGCAAATCCTTCGCAAGGGGGCAGCCAGCACTGCGCAATAAGGCGTCCAAGGCACCCATGAGGACACCTAACCTTGTCTCGCAAAATCTCCTCCACGAGGAGACACCCGACGTATGGCGCCCTAAAGGGCCCCAAAACATGTTCTGCAGGATGGCACCAAGCACATCCAGGGCTGGCACCAAGGCGCCCTAGGGGGCCCCAAAACATGTTTCTGCAGGATGGCACCAAGCACATCCAGGAAGGCACCAAGGCGCCCTAGGGGGCGCCAAAACATGTTTCCCATGAGGGCGCCAGATCCTACTCCAAACGCAACATGGCGCCCATGAGGGCGCCAGATCCTGCTCCAAGGGGCGGCAGCCAAGACAACATGACAAGGCCCCCATGGCGCCCATAAGGGCGCCGAATCCTGCTCCACGAGGAGACACCCAGCACACGCATGCAGGGAACAACACCAAGGGCACCCAGGAGGGTGCCAACTCTTAGGAACCAACAAGAGTCCAGCAAGGCGCCCAGGAGGGCGCCAACAGCAGAACTTAGCACTTTGGCTCAAGGCGCCCAGGGATGCGCCAACACCAGGAGATGAGTCACGGTCACTACAAAGAGATATTGCACAATTCAACGAGCCAAAAGAAAGGATGAATAAAGATAAAATCATGTATGGCATAGAAGTCATCATTGAAACAACAAAATCCTATAAGGCAAAACCCAGCCATCCAGCAAATAAAAGAAAAAGTACAGGTGAAAAGCAAATCAACCAAAGAGAAATGGTCAGGGGGCAAGGACATCAAATTCAACACTATTGGGATGATATCTGACAGTTCCCCCGCCTAGAACCCAGGAGGGCACCTGGCAAGTGGGCGCCTGGCAGGAGGGCGCCTGGAAAGAGCACTTTGGCACAATGCGCCAACATCGGAATGACTTAGCACTCCGGCACTTCGGCAAGCGGTTTGCAACGCTCCATGTAGGTCCACCGGAAGCCGGTTCTTATCCAAGATAAACCGATTCCCCTCTTCATTCACCCCTACATAGTACAACAAGGTTAAAAGACCACCTCAAAGAATAGTTAAAAGTTCCAAGAGATCACCCAAAAAGGACAACCGGAATGAGGTCGACACCCCATGTGTCAAGGCTGTCTCCATCATCCTCACCATCTCCCAACCTGATGAACAGGGGGCAACACAAACAGTTAAGTACCAGTCAAACAACACCCTATCCCGAGGTGGGAGACTTCAAAGAAACGAGACGAACTCGAAATCCAAGAGGCTAAGAGAAGAAACTAAGTGTCACCACAATTACCAAGTGATAGAGAAGCAGCAAGATTGGGTGAACAATCGGGAAAAAGACAAGTCCCCTTAATGGCAGGAAGCCTGAAAATATCAAATCAAAGAGCAAGTCAAAACAAGCAACAAAACGAGCAACAAAGATGGAAGTACAAAGTGAAACCTAAGGTCGAAACCGATGCCCAAGGGGGCACCCAGCAGGGCGCCAAGTCAAAAAACGCTTCGTGCCCAACTCAAGGCGCCCATGAGGGCACCAGTTCCCTTCTCGTCGATCATCAAGCGCAAGATCCCCCTGAGGGCCCCACTCCCCTAGGTGTGCGATTCACCAAGTGCAAGGCACCCACGAGGGCGCCAACCTCTCTGGTGCAAATCATCAAGCACGTGGCACCCACGAGGGCGCCACTCTCCCCTAGGTGTGCGATTCACCAAGTGCAAGGCACCCACGAGGGCGCCAACCTCTCTGGTGCAAATCATCAAGCACGAGGGCACCACTCTCTTACTTGGGCGAATTACCAAGTGCAAGGTACCCATGAGGGCGCCACTCTCTTACTTGGGTGAATTACCAAGTGCAAGGCACCTATGAGGGCGACAACCTCACTAGTGCAATACATCAAGCACAAGGCGCCCACGAGGGCGCCACTCTCTTACTTGGGCGAATCACCAAGTGCAAGGCACCCATGAGGGCGACAACCTCACTCATGCAAATGATCGAGCACGAGGCGCTGTTGACTCATGATAATTATTGTTCAGTTTACAGCCAAAATGTCGGTGATTTTATGTTTGATTCAGCCAATTGCTAAGGGTTTTGGCATAATTTTAGTTTTATGTAATAAGTGTGGAGTTGTAACAAAATGCATGGAAAATCCTTCAATTTGATGTGGCGTCTACAAGCGAACCAGACACTTGCCTAGTGACGAAACGGAGAAAAGAAGGAAGGAAAAAATCAGACAGCCTTCGCACCAGCGGCCAAGAACGATCGCGCCACAACCTAGCAAATCTGCCAGAGGTCGCGACGCGACAAGCCACCATTGCAACGTGATGAGTGGCCGAAGACCAAATATAAATCTCAGTTTTGCGAATTTTCAGATCCTCTTCGGCTTGGGAACAGTTCTAGGGTTTGGAGGAGCAGCTGGAGGCGTTTTTGGGGGTCTTCCTACACCTTGGCAACAAGGGTTTGAAGGTCCTAATGGATTCATATCTATGTAATATTCTTCTACTCTTTAATCTTATCCCTATTATGCCATGTAATTAGATAGTTTTGATTTGGGAGAGATGACTCTTCCTAAAACTCTTGTATGAATGCTTTGTTATGGTCAAGTCAAGTTTTTGTCCACCTTATCCATTGCCTATGCCTTATGTTCTTAATGCTTTACAAGTACATATGATATTTGTATCGATCTAGGCTTATGATCACCATAGGAATATGGGTTTGTTCGCTGGAAATTGGGGTTTAGGTCACGACTTGAATTATCATAGGAATATGTAGTTGGGTTTCGTGAATTCTTATTTCTTTAGGTCGCCATAGATGATCGTAGGAGTGAGAATTTGTGTGAGTGAATTCTTTATTTCTTGAGTTTAATGCTTTACCCTTTGGCATGAATCACCTAAGGAATTAGGGTAACTCTTAGGGTAAAAGGGGTTTTGAGGCAAGGGATTGTCCTTAGCCTAATTTAGTGAATTGAATCGGATAATTTGGATAATTGCTTTGAGAGTGGTTGAAGGTCATATAAGAGTACAGGGGAGATGAGTCAATCCCAATTCGCTTCTATCTTACCTTATGTTATTGCACTTTCCATTTCGTTGGTACAATGAACCAATTTTATCACAAGTGTCACGACTTAGGATTAATAATTTGCCTATTGATAATAAAACGCAATTCCTGTGGAATCGACCGGTATTTACCGTAAATTTATTACTTGCAACGTTTTCAGTACACTTGCTGAATTCTTAACAAGTTTTTGGCGCCGTTGCCGGGGATTGTTGATTTCATTATTGATAAGGCAATGAGTTGATTCTTAGTTGTTTTTGTTTTTATTTTTTTTATTTCAGTATTTTATTTTGGTTTTATTTATTTAGATCCTTAGTTATTGTGTTGGACCTTTTGAAGGTTTGTTTAGTGTTTCAGCGAGCTGTTATGTGGGGGCAAGATTCGAAAGACTTGCTGCTTGACCCCGAGATTGGAAGATCATAAAAAGCAAACCGGAAAAAGTTAATGTTGCATTTTGGTTGTACTGCTGTCTAGCTTGTACATTGATGATGATGCACCGCAATCTTTGAACTGGTTCTCTGTGGTGATTGTTCAGTCTAACATGTTGCAGCTACCATGTGACTCCTCCAAATCAGATTTTATCATCAGATAGTATTAGTGGCCAAGTCAAAGGTTGAGGAAGATCGGGATCATCTTTGGGCAGGTTCTCCTGACTTCCATCTCTTAATCCCAGCTGTGAGGTTTGAGCCCAAACACGTATTTTATTCATTGAGATTATTCCTTGCTTGCATTAGTCTGCAGAACTTGAGCTTGTACTTAACTGTCATGCATATGTTTTACATACACACTGAGGCAAAAAAAAAAAAAAATTTTGGCACCCCTGAGCCTTTCAAGCCAACCCACTAATTGTTATCCATTGTTAGCCCCCCTGAGCCTAATTGTTTATTTTTATTTTTTTTTCCTGCATATCATAGCCTAGTTTTTCTTAACTTGGAGTTAGGTAGATAAAAGCATGAGAGTGGGGAAAAACTCTAAGTTTGGGGTTGCTCATGGAATAGCAACATTCTAAGTTTGGGGTGGTATATAAGAGAAAGGAACATACAAAAAAAAGACGAAGAAAAAGAAAAAAAAATATTTATTTTTCAAAAAAAAAAAATTAATAATAAAGAAATAAATGATTTTCCTTCTCTTGTGGAATGCTTATGGGAAATGGGTAAGTAAGTGTGATTGTTGAACTTGAAATAGAGAGAGGTAGGCCTAACTCCAAGTTGTAACCTACTTATCCAAATGCTATCCACCCTTACCTAAGCCCCGTTACATCCTTTAAGTCCTCAAATAGTGTGTGTGCATATCATGTGTATTAACTGTATAGAACTTGTTCAAGCCTATGAAACGATGATGCAGGTATTGTGAGTTGAGTGACTCCCATAAACACCTCAAAGAGCGAAACAGTAGTGAGATGTGTGAAAAAAGAGAGGACTTGAGATTGCTTGTCTGCTTATGATCTTGTGTTTTCTAATTCAATTGGTTTGTCACTATATTATGTTGGATGATACCTTCTGATGTGCTGAAGGATCTATTGGTCTGTGAATTATGTGAAAGCTAATATCAAAGTGCCACAGCTGAATGGAGTGATTGCTTGAGGACAAGCAAAAATCTAAGTTTGGGGTTGTGTTGACTCATTATTATATGATAATTATTGTTCAGTTTACAGCCAAAATGTCGGTGATTTTATGTTTGATTCAGCCAATTGCTAAGGGTTTTGGCATAATTTTAGTTTTATGTAATAAGTGTGGAGTTGTAACAAAATGCATGGAAAATCCTTCAATTTGATGTGGCGTCTACTAGCGAACCAGACACTTGCCTAGTGACGAAACAGAGAAAAGAAGGAAGGAAAAAATCAGACAGCCTTCGCACCAGCGGCCAAGAACGATCGCGCCACAACCTAGCAATTCTGCCAGAGGTCGCGACGCGACCAGCCACCATCGCGACGCGATGCGTGGCCGAAGACCAAATATATATTTCAGTTTTGCGAATTTTCAGATCCTCTTCGGCTTGGGAACAGTTCTAGCGTTTGGAGGAGCAGCTGGAGGCGTTTTTGGGGGTCTTCCTACACCTTGGCAACAAGGGTTTGAAGGTCCTAATGGATTCATCTCTATGTAATCTTCTTCTACTCTTTAATCTTATCCCTATTATGCCATGTAATTAGATAGTTTTGATTTGGGAGAGATGACTCTTCCTAAAACTCTTGTATGAATGCTTTGTTATGGTCAAGTCAAGTTTTTGTCCACCTTATCCATTGCCTATGCCTTATGTTCTTAATGCTTTACAAGTACATATGATATTTGTATCGATCTAGGCTTATGATCACCATAGGAATATGGGTTTGTTCGCTGGAAATTGGGGTTTAGGTCACGACTTGAATTATCATAGGAATATGTAGTTGGGTTTCGTGAATTCTCATTTCTTTAGGTCACCATAGATGATCGTAGGAGTGAGAATTTGTGTGAGTGAATTCTTTATTTCTTGAGTTTAATGCTTTACCCTTTGGCATGAATCACCTAAGGAATTAGGGTAACTCTTAGGGTAAAAGGGGTTTTGAGGCAAGGGATTGTCCTTAGCCTAATTTAGTGAATTGAATCGGATAATTTGGATAATTGCTTTGAGAGTGGTTGAAGGTCATATAAGAGTACAGGGGAGATGAGTCAATCCCAATTCGCTTCTATCTTACCTTATGTTATTGCACTTTCCATTTCGTTGGTACAATGAACCAATTTTATCACAAGTGTCACGACTTAGGATTAATAATTTGCCTATTGATAATAAAACGCAATCCCTGTGGAATCGACCGGTATTTACCGTAAATTTATTACTTGCAACGTTTTCAGTACACTTGCTGAATTCTTAACAAGTTTTTGGCGCCGTTGCCGGGGATTGTTGATTTCATTATTGATAAGGCAATGAGTTGATTCTTAGTTGTTTTTGTTTTTATTTTTTTTATTTCAGTATTTTATTTTGGTTTTATTTATTTAGATCCTTAGTTATTGTGTTGGACCTTTTGATGGTTTGTTTAGTGTTTCAGCGAGCTGTTATGTGGGGGCAAGATTCGAAAGAATTGCTGCTTGACCCCGAGATTGGAAGATCATAAAAAGCAAACCGGAAAAAGTTAATGTTGCATTTTGGTTGTACTGCTGTCTAGCTTGTACATTGATGATGATGCACCGCAATCTTTGAACTGGTTCTCTGTGGTGATTGTTCAGTCTAACATGTTGCAGCTACCATGTGACTCCTCCAAATCAGATTTTATCATCAGATAGTATTAGTGGCCAAGTCAAAGGTTGAGGAAGATCGGGATCATCTTTGGGCAGGTTCTCCTGACTTCCATCTCTTAATCCCAGCTGTGAGGTTTGAGCCCAAACACGTATTTTATTCATTGTGAGATTATTCCTTGCTTGCATTAGTCTGCAGAACTTGAGCTTGTACTTAACTGTCATGCATATGTTTTACATACACACTAAGGCAAAAAAAAAAAATTTTTTTGGCACCCCTGAGCCTTTCAAGCCAACCCACTAATTGTTATCCATTGTTAGCCCCCCTGAGCCTAATTGTTTATTTTTATTTTTTTTTCCTGCATATCATAGCCTAGTTTTTCTTAACTTGGAGTTAGGTAGATAAAAGCATGAGAGTGGGGAAAAACTCTAAGTTTGGGGTTGCTCATGGAATAGCAACATTCTAAGTTTGGGGTGGTATATAAGAGAAAGGAACATACAAAAAAAAGACGAAGAAAAAGAAAAAAAAAATATTTATATTTCAAAAAAAAAAATTTAATAATAAAGAAATAAATGATTTTCCTTCTCTTGTGGAATGCTTATGGGAAATGGGTAAGTAAGTGTGATTGTTGAACTTGAAATAGAGAGAGGTAGGCCTAACTCAAAGTTGTAACCTACTTATCCAAATGCTATCCACCCTTACCTAAACCCCGTTACATCCTTTAAGTCCTCAAATAGTGTGTGTGCATATCATGTGTATTGACTGTATAGAACTTGTTCAAGCCTATGAAACGATGATGCAGGTATTGTGAGTTGAGTGACTCCCATAAACACCTCAAAGAGCGAAACAGTAGTGAGATGTGTGAAAAAAGAGAGGACTTGAGATTGCTTGTCTGCTTATGATCTTGTGTTTTCTAATTCAATTGGTTTGTCACTATATTATGTTGGATGATACCTTCTGATGTGCTGAAGGATCTATTGGTCTGTGAATTATGTGAAAGCTAATATCAAAGTGCCACAGCTGAATGGAGTGATTGCTTGAGGACAAGCAAAAATCTAAGTTTGGGGTTGTGTTGACTCATTATTATATGATAATTATTGTTCAGTTTACAGCCAAAATGTCGGTGATTTTATGTTTGATTCAGCCAATTGCTAAGGGTTTTGGCATAATTTTAGTTTTATGTAATAAGTGTGGAGTTGTAACAAAATGCATGGAAAATCCTTCAATTTGATGTGGCGTCTACTAGCGAACCAGACACTTGCCTAGTGACGAAACAGAGAAAAGAAGGAAGGAAAAAATCAGACAGCCTTCGCACTAGCGGCCAAGAACGATCGCGCCACAACCTAGCAATTCTGCCAGAGGTCGCGACGCGACCAGCCACCATCGCGACGCGATGCGTGGCCGAAGACCAAATATATATTTCTGTTTTGCGAATTTTCAGATCCTCTTCGGCTTGGGAACAGTTCTAGCGTTTGGAGGAGCAGCTGGAGGCGTTTTTGGGGGTCTTCCTACACCTTGGGAACAAGGGTTTGAAGGTCCTAATGGATTCATCTCTATGTAATCTTCTTCTACTCTTTAATCTTATCCCTATTATGCCATGTAATTAGATAGTTTTGATTTGGGAGAGATGACTCTTCCTAAAACTCTTGTATGAATGCTTTGTTATGGTCAAGTCAAGTTTTTGTCCACCTTATCCATTGCCTATGCCTTATGTTCTTAATGCTTTACAAGTACATATGATATTTGTATCGATCTAGGCTTATGATCACCATAGGAATATGGGTTTGTTCGCTGGAAATTGGGGTTTAGGTCACGACTTGAATTATCATAGGAATATGTAGTTGGGTTTCGTGAATTCTTATTTCTTTAGGTCGCCATAGATGATCGTAGGAGTGAGAATTTGTGTGAGTGAATTCTTTATTTCTTGAGTTTAATGCTTTACCCTTTGGCATGAATCACCTAAGGAATTAGGGTAACTCTTAGGGTAAAAGGGGTTTTGAGGCAAGGGATTGTCCTTAGCCTAATTTAGTGAATTGAATCGGATAATTTGGATAATTGCTTTGAGAGTGGTTGAAGGTCATATAAGAGTACAGGGGAGATGAGTCAATCCCAATTCGCTTCTATCTTACCTTATGTTATTGCACTTTCCATTTCGTTGGTACAATGAACCAATTTTATCACAAGTGTCACGACTTAGGATTAATAATTTGCCTATTGATAGTAAAACGCAATCCCTGTGGAATCGACCGGTATTTACCGTAAATTTATTACTTGCAACGTTTTCAGAACACTTGCTGAATTCTTAACAAGTTTTTGGCGCCGTTGCCGGGGATTGTTGATTTCATTATTGATAAGGCAATGAGTTGATTCTTAGTTGTTTTTGTTTTTATTTTTTTTATTTCAGTATTTTATTTTGGTTTTATTTATTTAGATCCTTAGTTATTGTGTTGGACCTTTTGATGGTTTGTTTAGTGTTTCAGCGAGCTGTTATGTGGGGGCAAGATTCGAAAGAATTGCTGCTTGACCCCGAGATTGGAAGATCATAAAAAGCAAACCGGAAAAAGTTAATGTTGCATTTTGGTTGTACTGCTGTCTAGCTTGTACATTGATGATGATGCACCGCAATCTTTGAACTGGTTCTCTGTGGTGATTGTTCAGTCTAACATGTTGCAGCTACCATGTGACTCCTCCAAATCAGATTTTATCATCAGATAGTATTAGTGGCCAAGTCAAAGGTTGAGGAAGATCGGGATCATCTTTGGGCAGGTTCTCCTGACTTCCATCTCTTAATCCCAGCTGTGAGGTTTGAGCCCAAACACGTATTTTATTCATTGTGAGATTATTCCTTGCTTGCATTAGTCTGCAGAACTTGAGCTTGTACTTAACTGTCATGCATATGTTTTACATACACACTGAGGCAAAAAAAAAAAAATTTTGGCACCCCTGAGCCTTTCAAGCCAACCCACTAATTGTTATCCATTATTTTGGCACCCCTGACTCATTATTATATGATAATTATTGTTCAGTTTACAGCCAAAATGTCGGTGATTTTATGTTTGATTCAGCCAATTGCTAAGGGTTTTGGCATAATTTTAGTTTTATGTAATAAGTGTGGAGTTGTAACAAAATGCATGGAAAATCCTTCAATTTGATGTGGCGTCTACTAGCGAACCAGACACTTGCCTAGTGACGAAACAGAGAAAAGAAGGAAGGAAAAAATCAGACAGCCTTCGCACTAGCGGCCAAGAACGATCGCGCCACAACCTAGCAATTCTGCCAGAGGTCGCGACGCGACCAGCCACCATCGCGACGCGATGCGTGGCCGAAGACCAAATATATATTTCAGTTTTGCGAATTTTCAGATCCTCTTCGACTTGGGAACAGTTCTAGCGTTTGGAGGAGTAGCTGGAGGCGTTTTTGGGGGTCTTCCTACACCTTGGGAACAAGGGTTTGAAGGTCCTAATGGATTCATCTCTATGTAATCTTCTTCTACTCTTTAATCTTATCCCTATTATGCCATGTAATTAGATAGTTTTGATTTGGGAGAGATGACTCTTCCTAAAACTCTTGTATGAATGCTTTGTTATGGTCAAGTCAAGTTTTTGTCCACCTTATCCATTGCCTATGCCTTATGTTCTTAATGCTTTACAAGTACATATGATATTTGTATCGATCTAGGCTTATGATCACCATAGGAATATGGGTTTGTTCGCTGGAAATTGGGGTTTAGGTCACGACTTGAATTATCATAGGAATATGTAGTTGGGTTTCGTGAATTCTTATTTCTTTAGGTCGCCATAGATGATCGTAGGAGTGAGAATTTGTGTGAGTGAATTCTTTATTTCTTGAGTTTAATGCTTTACCCTTTGGCATGAATCACCTAAGGAATTAGGGTAACTCTTAGGGTAAAAGGGGTTTTGAGGCAAGGGATTGTCCTTAGCCTAATTTAGTGAATTGAATCGGATAATTTGGATAATTGTTTTGAGAGTGGCTGAAGGTCATATAAGAGTACAGGGGAGATGAGTCAATCCCAATTCGCTTCTATCTTACCTTATGTTATTGCACTTTCCATTTCGTTGGTACAATGAACCAATTTTATCACAAGTGTCACGACTTAGGATTAATAATTTTCCTATTGATAATAAAACGCAATCCCTGTGGAATTGACCGATACTTACCGTAAATTTATTACTTGCAATATTTTCAGTACACTTGCTGAGTTCTTAACGGGCACCCACGAGGGCTCCACTCCTCCATCCTTGCACATTGCCAAACAACAAGGCACCCATGAAGGCGCCACTCCCATGTTTGCAAACTACTAAGTACGAGACTCCCATGAGGGGGCCAATCCATCTCGCAGACCGCCAAGTGTGAGGCACTCCTCCTCAACCACCTGTCTAGCGCAAGGCACCCATGGGGGCGCCACCCCATGGCTACAAATTGCCCATACAAGGAACAAAGCGCCCAAGGGGGTTCCTCCCCCCTTCTCACCAAAACAGCACCCAAGGCGCTCACAGGGGGCACCATCAACGAAAAGGAAGCAAAAAACTTACCAAGGCGTTTCAGTGTCAGAGCAAGAGGATCCGATCGTCTGTCTTCTCTCCAAACCAGTGCTTCGGGGAATAGATTTTCCTCTCCAAGCTGGCTCCCCAAAGAGATTTCTACACACCGGTTTATTAGGTTAAGTCCATGAAGAAGGGGACCTCGAAACGCAGTCATCACTGAGGCCGCGTACCTCGCCACATCACAAATCCGACAAGCCGACAAAACTCCGTCAAGCCAAGACCATCCCCCAGAATAATCTCGGCTTGGGGGGCAACTGTTCTGGAGTGGACCGAGGGGTCCCATCAGCAAAACCTGGAGGTGCATTCAGCAATTGGAATGGATTAGCCCAATCAATCCAGCCCATGTCCACCTCACGCGAGCCCAACATGCTTGGACGGTCAAGATCGACTCTACCAATCCAACGATCCACGAAGGGGCACGATTTCCTATAAATACAGGCATACTTTTCCCTAAGAAAGGTTCAATCTCGAATCCTTAGTACCTTCACTCATATATTCTATATACTGACTTGAGCGTCGGAGTGGCTTGCAGGTACCCCCCCGGGCGCTCACTGACCTCCTGCCAGGACAGCAAGAGACCTACCAACAGCAGCCGACCAAAAAGCTGCTCGGTACAGAACACATGTGAATTTGCTTTTGCCCATACATGTAGGCCTTTAATAGGGTTGGATGCATGCTTCTTAAAAGGAGAGTTTGGAGGACAACTAATGTCAGCTGTTGGTAAGGGATCCAAACAATCAGATGTTCCCCCATTGCTTATGCTGTGGTGGAGGCAGAAACTAGGGACTCTTGGGCTTGGTTCATCAACCTATTGCTTGAAGACTTGAACCAACTCAATCCCAAGCCATATGCATTCATATCAGACCAACAGAAGGTAAGTTGACTATTAATTGTGTTTTATTAATTGTGTTTTATTAACCGTGTTTTATTAATTGTGTTTTTTTAATTGTGTTTTATTAATTGTGTTTTATTATTGTCACAGGGACTTGAAGTATTACTTGACAAACAGAATTGTGCAACAGAAAACTCTCATGCAGAGATATAAGGGTGATATATGTCCTAAGGTTCAAAAAGCATTGGAAAAAATAAAGAAGGCTGCTTGGTCCCCATTTTGGAATGGTGATGATGATCATCATGCCATATTTACTGTTTAGGATGGGACTAACTCTTATGGGGTAAACCTAATACAAAAAACATGTGCATGTAGGAAGTGGGACATCACTGGGATTCCATGCTGCCATGCTGTTTGTTGCATGTGGAATAAAAATTTGCCTCCTGAAAACTTTGTTTCAAAGCATTATAGAAAATCAACATTTTTGGCAACTTACTCATACTTAATCATGCCATCAAATGGTCCAAATCTTTGGCCTATTTCTGAAAATGATCCAATACATCCACCAAGAATGAGAAGGGCACCTGGTAGGCCTAAGAAACAAAGGACTAAGTCTAATGATGAGCCAAGGGATCCTAATAGGCTACCAAGACTGTTACCTACTGTGCAATGCAAAAAGTGTGGAAATTTAGGCCATAATATGAGGACTTGCAAAGGGAAAACACAAGCAGATAGAGAGATACCTAAAGGGGGGGGGGGACAAGGTAATATCATTTAGTTTTATGTCATTTAATTTGGATTATTTTATGTCATTTAATTTGGATTATTTTTATGAAACACAGAGGCTTAAGAGGACAGCCAATGAACAACAACAAGCTAGCACAAGTGGAGGGAGAGGAGTAGGCAGTATAAGAGGAAGAGCAAGAGGAAATGGAAGAGGAAGAGGATCTGGTATTCAGCAAGATGAAGCTCAAACTGTGTTGACACAAGACAGTGAAACACCTCAAGCAACTCAACCAACTCAATGAATGCATGTCTTAGTAGTTTAGGTTTAACCTTAGTATTGTGGAAATGTATTTTGTGAAGTAGTTTGGTCATGAAATTAACAAACAGTTTTAGTTTGTGTATTAAGCAAGTGATGTAATGCACAAACTTGTAGAGTTCTTTTTTGTTTGTTGTTTGCTCATCTAATGCACATACTCGATTGTGCAGTTTTGCACTTATTGTAATGCCTACTGTCTTGGAAGTTGAATGAAAGATTCACTTATTGTAATGCACTTATTGTAACACAGACACAGATTTAATGCACTTATTTTACCACAGACACAGATTTAAACCAAAGTTTTACCACTTCAAATAAATTCATTTCACAATACATAACCACATTACAATCTCACTTAACACAAACTAAACCACATTAAAAATTACATCACCTAAACAAAGCCACAAACTACAAATACAGAATTCCTAAACCAAAAATCTACTTCACTATTTATTTTGCCATTAAAACAATCACAAGCAACATTACAATAACCCATCCCATGACCATAAAACCAAAAAAAAAACCGGTTCTTCATCTTCATTTCAGTAGAGCTCCTCTTCAATTCCACCATTGATGCTTTCTGTCCTTCATTTTTCCTCTTCAATTCTTCATTCTTCATCTTCAATTGATCCAACTTACTCTTGAGTTGCATTATGCCATTTTGTACATCTTCATCCTTTTTACGTAGCTCATGAACTTGATTAACCAACTGACTAACAACATCTTTTCCTTGCTCAGTATAGTCATCATCAAGCCAAATGAAAAACTCACACATCTTGAACCCATACACTTTGTGTAACACCCCGATAAATTCTAACATATAGAATCACCGAAATGCACTAAATGGCATACATCAGAGTAACTTTCTGTTATTGAAATATTGAACACAACTAAAACTTTCGATAATACCTAACAAATGGTTCTCTGAACCTCATAAACTTTTTGAAAATGCTTAAGTTCCAAAACTTAAGACTTGTACATATTCCTGGTGTTCAATACTCAAAACATAAAGTAGCGGAAACGATTTTTACAACTTAACATCAAAAGTTATACAATCGGAACATAGAAACAATAAACGGGACAAAGGTCTAAAACATTAAACTAGGTCTTCAATGACTCCAAGAGTCACACCAGCTAACCATGCTTTACCGCCTTTGCTTTCCCCTGTTTCTCTGTAAAAACCACAAATATGAAGGGTGAGATAAACATTATCTCAGTGAGTCCTATCGAGACCCCTTACTACTCTAGCGGTTCATTATGCCTTGTTTGGAACTCATGGTCCTAAAAAGCAACCACGTGGAAATACATTTAGTTCCTGTAACCTTCATGCTCATGGCCCTCCTAAGCGACACATGAAGCATGCAATATTTGTTCCATGTTTTTAGCATAACACCTCAGTCTACCTATTTTTTAGGCATCTCTTGACTTTGGTGAACCCATCCCGCTATTTCTAGCAGGGGAAACATTCTTGAGTCTAGGTTTTGGGGCTCATGACTTCCCCTCCCCTAGTATGCTAACCTCTTAGGGTCGTCACCCTTTTTCCTCTTGTATTTATTATACCTTTTCAGTCTGTGTACCCGCAATGGGCTGTTAGTCATTCCAGTCAAGTACCATGTACCATATCAGTCAATTACAGTGTATAATATCAGTCAAATACCGTGTGTTATTATCATTCTTGACATATGTACTCTCGCGTTCTCTAAGTGCGGTTTTCCATTTTATTCATAACACACAAACTTTCTATCGAACATGTTCAATCCCATACCATTGTTACCTTTACATTATTGTGGAACCTTGGGGAATGGATTAGAAGAGAATTGGAATCATTTGGAACGGATAAAAAGGTACTTTGAAATTGAAGGTCAGAAGGTCTCACACGACCCGTGCGTATAGGCGCACGACCCGTGCGCTTTTGGACAGTTTGCAGAAGATTTCCAGAAAGATACGCACGACCCGTGCGACTTGGCGCACGATCCGTGCGTTATCCACTAAAATTTTATAAAGTTCCAGAGACATACGCACGACCCGTGCGACTAGGCGCACGATCCGTGCGTGTTTTAAAAATCCAGTTCCTGTCGTATCAGAGGGAGGCGCACGACCCGTGCTCGTAGGCACACGATCCGTGCGTCTCTATCAGTTTTCCAGAAAATAGTATTTTCATGAGTAATCCATTCCGTTCCGATTCCAAAATCCCTTCCGATCGAGACCCAAACTCAAACACACATAGAAACATTATATTATAGCAATGTATATCAGTTCAATCCAGCACATCCAACAATCAATCAAGAAATTCATAGTTCAATCACGATTTTTGGGAAAACGGTTTTCAATAAAATTCCTTTCGAAACCGGAAACGTGTGACAATAATTTTCGAAAGTAAAGACTCGGAAGCACACACATATTCCCTAAGCGAGTTATAGAACTCACCCGAAGTGATGAAAATCACTCAAACGACGAATCCAGCAGTTGACGCGTTCGAATAGCCTCACGAACCGTCTCCGACTCGCTCCAAAAACTGAACCCGAACTTCCCAAGGACCTAAGACTCGAACTCAGCAACTCAAATGAGCTTCAAACAGGTTTGTTGCTTGGATGTGAGCTTTGGTACTGAATATGGGACTACAACAAGGACATGCAACTATTTGGAGCATCAACACTCCATTTTTGAGCTTGGAGCTTCAAAGGTGCACAAATGGTAACTTGTGATGAAGAGGGTGGATGGGTGATTTCTGGGCATCAATGCATAGAGGAAGAAGAATGATGAACATTGGTGGTGTTGGATTCAACATGCATGTAGGAATCAATGGTCTTTCTTCCCTTCCCTCCTCCTCCTTCTCTCTCGCAATTCTCCCCTCCCCTATTTTCTCTTGTTTGTTATTTTCTGAAAATGGCAAGAGTGTGGCTCTGTGTGTTTTATATAAGTTCAGCTGGGCTTATTTAATGATGGGGAATGACTAAATCGCCCCTCCCTCCTTCATTCTCACTTAAGCTACTTATAACTCAACAATTATTCTATAATTCACCTACTTAACATAATGTACCAATGATGCATAATCAATAAATCATTTATTTTATCCATGATACCATTTCATAATTAGGATGATTATGCCCACTAATCAACTTAACCTTGTGCTCATTTAATTAATTCTAATTAGCTAATTAGGGGATGTTACAATCACCCCAACTTCTAAAATTTTGTCCTCAAAATTGACAAAACATACCTTACTCGAATAAATACGGATATTTCTCCCGCATGCTCTCCTCTACTTCCCATGTCGCTTCGTCAGGTGACGCACCGTCCCAAAGCACCTTGACAATTGGAATTGACCTCGTCCGGAGCGTTTTCTCGCCACGTTCGATGATCCTGATTGGAGTAGGTTGATAAGATAAATCTGGTCTGATGTCAATCGCTTCATAACTTAATGGTTGATTCGGATCATGAATATATTTCCTTAGCTGCGATACATGAAACACATCATGTAATCTGGACAATTCTGGAGGTAAGGTAATGCGATACGCTATCGGCCCAACTCGCTCGATAATCTGGAAGGGTCCGACATACCGAGGACTGAGCTTCTTCGCTCGCAAAGCAATACCGGTCCCGATGGTTGGAGAAAGTTTCAAAAAGACATGATCTCCTTCTTCGAATTCTAACGGACTTCTTCTCTTATCCGCATAACTCTTTTGCGGACTCTGCGCGGCTTTCATCCTTTCTCTTATTTGACGGATCTTCTCCGTAGTCTCCCGGACTAAATCCGGTCCCAACAATCTCTGTTCACCTACATCCCACCAACACAATGGTGTTCTACACTTCCTTCCATACAATGCTTCATATGGAGCCATTTCGATACTAGAATGGTAACTGTTGTTGTATGAGAATTCCACCAATGGAAGGTGATCCTCCCATCTGCCTCCACTATCAAGTACACAAGCTCTCAACATATCTTCCAATGTCTGGATTGTCCTCTCAGTCTGCCCGTCTGTCTGAGGATGGTAAGCGGTGCTAACACACACCTTTGTTCCCAACGCCATATTCAAGGCTCTCCAAGATCGAGATGTGAACTTGGGATCTCGATCACAGATGATACTTGTAGGGATTCCATGCAACTTCACAACATTCTTGAGATATTCATCTGCTAATCTAGCAACCTTGTGAGTCGAACGCACTGGAATAAAATGAGCGGACTTGGTCAGGCGATCCACCACTACCCAAATAGAATCATTTCCGGTTTGGGACCGTGGTAATCCCATGACAAAATCCATAGATATGCTCTCCCATTTCCATTCAGGTACATTCAACGGTTGTAACTGGCCACCTGGCTTCAGGTGCTCTATCTTAACCTTTTGACAAGTCAAGCATCGAGACACAAACTCTGCAATATCCACTTTCATACCCGGCCACCAGTATAATTGCTTCAAATCTCGATACATCTTGGTAGACCCCGGATGTATTGAGAATTGACTCTTATGAGCCTCCTCTAAAACTTGCCTCTTCACATCCTCATCATTCGGCACACAGAGTCTGCCGTCAAAACAAATTATTCCATCACCGTCTTCGGTGTAACTCGGCAATCTCTTCTGCGATTGCAGCTCTACATCACCTTCTTGGGCTGTGCGAATCAGATTCCTCAATGAACTTGAAATCTGAATGTGACTCAACACCAACCTGTTCCTTCTTGACTTAACTCTCAAATTGAGGTCTCTAAACGATTCCAACAAATACATCTCGTGCATCATCAACTTTGCAGTATGGATAGACTTTCTGCTTAAAGCATCGGCAACAACATTAGCCTTACCAGGATGGTACTTCAATTCAAAATCATAATCTTTCAGGAATTCTACCCATCTCCTCTGCCTGTTGTTCAGCTCCTTTTGGTCAAACAAATACTTGAGGCTCTTGTGGTCACTAAAGACTTCGAAACGAGACCCATACAGGTAATGTCTCCAAATCTTTAGGGCAAACACAATCGCCGCCAACTCTAAATCATGAGTGGGGTAATTCTCCTCATGCGGTTTCAACTGCCTGGAGGCATACGCAACTACTTGTCGATTCTGCATTAGGACACATCCTAAACCCTTACCAGAGGCGTCACAATAGATTTGGAATCCTACGGACGGATCTGGAAGAATCAGGATGGGTGCAGAAGTCAAACGACTCTTCAATTCCGTGAAACAGTTTTCACAGTCTGAGTCCCAAACAAACGGCTGACCCTTGCGAGTTAACCGAGTGAGTGGAAGAACCAGCTGGGAAAATCCTTGAATGAATCTTCGATAATACCCGGCTAATCCCAAGAAACTTCTTATCTCAGTAACCGTAGACGGTTGCTCCCAGTCTACCACAGCTTCGATCTTACTGGGATCCACTGCAACACCTGTCCTAGATATTACATGGCCCAGAAACTTAACTTCTGGCATCCAAAAATCACATTTGGACGGCTTAGCATACAACTTCTTCCCTCGGAGTACGTTCAGAACAATTCAGAGATGTTGCACATGCTCCTCAATCGTCTTAGAGAACACCAAGATATCATCAATGAACACTACCACAAACTGATCCAGATAAGGATTAAAAATCCGATTCATATAATCCATGAATACAGCTGGAGCATTGGTCAAACCGAAGGGCATCACTACGAATTCATAGTGTCCATACCTCGTACGGAAAGCGGTCTTCGGGACGTCCAAAGCTCGAACCCTGATTTGGTGATAACCGGACCTTAAATCAATCTTTGAAAACACAGAAGCTCCCCTCAACTGATCTAGCAAATCATCAATTCTCGGTAGAGGGTACTTGTTTTTGACAGTCACCTTATTCAACTGACGATAATCGATACACAATCTCATACTTCCGTCCTTCTTGACGAGCAACACTGGAGCACCCCATGGTGAGGCACTCGGTCGGATGAACCGCTTGGAAATTAGCTCTTCCAGTTGAACTTTCAATTCTCTCAACTCTAATGGCGACATTCTATACGGGGCTATAGAAATAGGTCCATTGCCCGGAACCAACTCTATAGAGAATTCCACCTCACGATCCGGAGGAAACGAAGGAACTTCATCGGGAAACACATCAAGAAATTCATTAACAACTTGCACAGAAGATAAATCCTGACCTGTCTCAGTGGATGCAGACAGCATCATGACGTAAGCTTCCGCGCCTTGGAACAGATAATTATTGGCCGAAGTGAAGGAAATAACAGCTTCAGAATTTGGCGGTTGTAGCTCTACTGACTCGGAGGCGAAACCGATAGTTCGATGGAAGCAATCTATAGTTACATGATTGGCCGTCATCCAACTCATGCCTAGGACAACGTCCATGCCCTTCATTGACAAACAAATGAAGTCTACTACAAAATTCCTGTCTCCAATGGATAGAAGACAATTTTCACATATCGCTTGGGTCTGAACACTACCTTCAGCAGCAGTCTTAATGGAGATTGGTTGAGGCAAAGGAGTTAAAGCCAATCCCAACCGATCGACACAAACTTGAGATATAAAACAATGGGTCGCACCCGAATCATATAAAATACTAACGGAGTTATTAAAAAGAGATCCCATACCCCTTAGTAGATTATCTGACGGTGTGACCTTCTGGGCGTCCAAGGTGTAAACTCTCCCATGCGTTGTAGTAGCAGCAGGGTTACTTCCTTGACTCTTCTCTTTCTCTGGGCAGTCCCGTGCAAAATGACCATCTTTCTTGCAGAAATAACACTGGTTGGATCCCATCTGGCATTTACCCTGATGGTACTTTCCACAGTTACCATCATGGCTTTGGCATTAGTCCACCAGTTGTTAGCTTTACCTTTCAGCATATGAGTTGCCAATCTCAGCTTGTCATCATCAGTGACTTGCATAGCCACGAAAATCTTCTCTATATCATCTAGCCAATGCTGGGCTTCCATGACATCCGGTCCTCCTCTGAACTCGGACGGCTTCATTTTCAGGAATTCAGAGAAAACCCTCCTTGGGTCAACTTGAGGCTCGGGGACTAGTTGGGGCTGAGCTTGAGCATTCTGTTGCATTTGCAACATATCTTCCATCATCTTCTGTTGCCTCTCGATCACGTTCTGCATCCATGCAGAATGCGGATCAACTGGTGGGTTATTCCTCGATCCTCCTGCCATAATTCTGCAAATGATACACCAAGTATTAAGTTGATCAGTCTCAATGTCTCTTCGTATCAAAAGAAGCAAGATAGCAGAATTACTCGAGGGACAAAACCACCCTAACTGTCTAAGCCCGACTAGGTCGAACTGCTCTGATACCATAATGTAACACCCCGATAAATTCTAACATATAGAATCACCGAAATGCACTAAATGGCATACATCAGAGTAACTTTCTGTTATTGAAATATTGAACACAACTAAAACTTTCGATAATACCTAACAAATGGTTCTCTGAACCTCATAAACTTTTTGAAAATGCTTAAGTTCCAAAACTTAAGACTTGTACATATTATTGGTGTTCAATACTCAAAACATAAAGTAGCGGAAACGATTTTTACAACTTAACATCAAAAGTTATACAATCGGAACATAGAAACAATAAACGGGACAAAGGTCTAAAACATTAAACTAGGTCTTCAATGACTCCAAGAGTCACACCAGCTAACCATGCTTTACCGCCTTTGCTTTCCCCTGTTTCTCTGTAAAAACCACAAATATGAAGGGTGGGATAAACATTATCTCAGTGAGTCCTATCGAGACCCCTTACTACTCTAGCGGTTCATTATGCCTTGTTTGGAACTCGTGGTCCTAAAAAGCAACCACGTGGAAATACATTTAGTTCCTGTAACCTTCATGCTCATGGCCCTCCTAAGCGACACATGAAGCATGCAATATTTGTTCCATGTTTTTAGCATAACACCTCAGTCTACCTATTTTATAGGCATCTCTTGACTTTGGTGAACCCATCCCGCTATTTCTAGCAGGGGAAACATTCTTGAGTCTAGATTTTGTGGCTCATGACTTCCCCTCCCCTAGTATGCTAACCTCTTAGGGTCGTCACCCTTTTTCCTCTTGTATTTATTATACCTTTTCAGTCTGTGTACCCGCAATGGGCTGTTAGTCATTCCAGTCAAGTACCATGTACCATATCAGTCAATTACAGTGTATAATATCAGTCAAATACCGTGTGTTATTATCATTCTTGACATATGTACTCTCGCGTTCTCTAAGTGCGGTTTTCCATTTTATTCATAACACACAAACTTTCTATCGAACATGTTCAATCCCATACCATTGTTACCTTTACATTATTGTGGAACCTTGGGGAATGGATTAGAAGAGAATTGGAATCATTTGGAATGGATAAAAAGGTACTTTGAAATTGAAGGTCAGAAGGTCTCACACGACCCGTGCGTATAGGCGCACGACCCGTGCGCTTTTGGACAGTTTGCAGAAGATTTCCAGAAAGATACGCACGACCCGTGCGACTTGGCGCACGATCCTGCGTTATCCACTAAAATTTTATAAAGTTCCAGAGACATACGCACGACCCGTGCGACTAGGCGCACGATCCGTGCGTGTTTTAAAAATCCAGTTCCTGTCGTATCAGAGGGAGGCGCACGACCCGTGCTCGTAGGCACACGATCCGTGCGTCTCTATCAGTTTTCCAGAAAATAGTATTTTCATGAGTAATCCATTCCGTTCCGATTCCAAAATCCCTTCCGATCGAGACCCAAACTCAAACACACATAGAAACATTATATTATAGCAATGTATATCAGTTCAATCCAGCACATCCAACAATCAATCAAGAAATTCATAGTTCAATCACGATTTTTGGGAAAACGGTTTTCAATAAAATTCCTTTCGAAACCGGAAACGTGTGACAATAATTTTCGAAAGTAAAGACTCGGAAGCACACACATATTCCCTAAGCGAGTTATAGAACTCACCCGAAGTGATGAAAATCACTCAAACGACGAATCCAGCAGTTGACGCGTTCGAATAGCCTCACGAACCGTCTCCGACTCGCTCCAAAAACTGAACCCGAACTTCCCAAGGACCTAAGACTCGAACTCAGCAACTCAAATGAGCTTCAAACAGGTTTGTTGCTTGGATGTGAGCTTTGGTACTGAATATGGGACTACAACAAGGACATGCAACTATTTGGAGCATCAACACTCCATTTTTGAGCTTGGAGCTTCAAAGGTGCACAAATGGTAACTTGTGATGAAGAGGGTGGATGGGTGATTTCTGGGCATCAATGCATAGAGGAAGAAGAATGATGAACATTGGTGGTGTTGGATTCAACATGCATGTAGGAATCAATGGGCTTTCTTCCCTTCCCTCCTCCTCCTTCTCTCTCGCAATTCTCCCCTCCCCTCTTTTCTCTTGTTTGTTATTTTCTGAAAATGGCAAGAGTGTGGCTGCGTGTGTTTTATATAAGTTCAGCTGGGCTTATTTAATGATGGGGAATGACTAAATCGCCCCTCCCTCCTTCATTCTCACTTAAGCTACTTATAACTCAACAATTATTCTATAATTCACCTACTTAACATAATGTACCAATGATGCATAATCAATAAATCATTTATTTTATCCATGATACCATTTCATAATTAGGATGATTATGCCCACTAATCAACTTAACCTTGTGCTAATTTAATTAATTCTAATTAGCTAATTAGGGGATGTTACACTTTGTATAATCCACACCCCCAAAACCTTCTTCCATAGTTAGGTATAGTCTTGCAGGTCATCAATGGAGATTCCACATTGCAGTCACACAAGTGTTTCCTTCTTTGAAGACCTGTGAATCGTGAGTTTAAGAACAACCCGAAGATTCGATGGAGGCACACATGTAGAAATCGCGTGAATCACTTCGTTTCATGAGTTGATGAAAGGAATCAACCCAGCAGATGAAGAGAGGTGAGGCGACTGGGATTATCTCACACGAAGAGGTGAAACGAAGAGGAATGAGAGAAGAGATATGGAGATGGTTTCACGATGGAGAAGAACAAGTTGGGAATTAGGGTTCTTTAGTTTTCATTATCTGTTTTCATTTTAATGTTTTATTATTTAAGTTATTTATATTATTTAAATATTAAATTATGACATGGCTGGTCTATGTGGAGTATTAAATGACGGGGTGTAACATCCGCAAATAATTAATAGAATTATTTGGATGTTAACCCAATTAAATTAAATTAGTACTTAACGGGTAAATTTATCGAGTGCTAAAATTATTTATTGGTTGTCATCGGATCGTTAACCGGATAATACGGATCAAGGAAGTTTCGGAATCGAAATGAGAGATTTAGATCAATACGGTAATTAGACCACGTTACCACTTATATATTAATAAATATATATATGTATGCGTATATGTGAGTGAGAAGAAAAAGAAAGAATTAAAAAGAAAGAAAGAAAAGAGAGAAGGAAGCGTGAGATACAGCGAAGAGAAAAGAGAGAAAAGAGAAAGAAGAGGAAAGGGGCATGGAGGAAGAAGAGGAAAAAGGGAGGACTTTGGCTCATCAAAACGACTTCCTTCCAACATGAAAAATGCTCAGCGTTACTTCCTCTTCGATTTGGTACCAAGATATTCATCACCAATTCACTCTACACGAATCTACCATTTTCGGTTTGAAGCTCAAGGTGGCGTTTTTGAGAGCCATCTTCTTCAATAAAGCGGTTTGAAGGCCAAGGGAGTTCAAATGGAGGCTTGGGTACTAGCTTGAAGTGAAAGAATCAAGGTTTGATTGGGTGAGATTTGAGAAATCAAATTTGGGGTTTTTGTGAATAGTGGTTTTGGAGGTTAGGGATGATGAATAGTGTCCATGGAGGATTTCGAGGAATTCAGTATTTCGGTCAATAAGAGGTTTCGTGATCAAGTGGAAAACTTCGGAAGCGGAATTGAGCGTCGTCGGAACGGAAACATTATGCGGGGAATGTTCGTGTGGTTACTCGGTGAATTCGGCTCGATCGTGGTTCACGCTTCAAGGGTGAGTTCTACTCACGTTTAGGATTTTTGTTTTTCGAATTAATTGACTGATCGTTTTATCGCTTTCGCTGGTCTGGAATATTACTTGATATTTTCTGTTTCGGGTTAGGAATCGATCGGGGCGAGTCTCGAGTTGTGTCGTGTTGAAACGGAATTTTTGGTGATTTGATTTCGAAAGATTTTGACTTAAAAACCGTTAATGGGAAAATATGTCGTTTTTGATAAAATCCGTTTTGATTGAGTTTTTGATTGGATTGATTGATTGTGTGGTATTGGTTGGGTTTGTTTTGCTGGTTGTTAAATCTGTTTTTAATCGGAACAAGAATCAGAGTTGAGCGGAATAGCGAATTTCGCAAGAAAACGAAAAACCTGCACTTTTCTGCAGATGGTCGCGTCGTGACCCGTCCCCTTCGCGTCGCGACCGGGCCCAGTTTTATCACGCAAAAAGTTTCTGTCGTTTTTCGCGTCGCGACGGTAGCAGTTCGCGTCGCGACGCTTTGCAAATTTTCAGCAACTGTACACTGTTTTGTTTTCGCGATATCTTTTGATCCGGGAACCCGATTGAGGTGTTCTAAGATGCGTTGAAAAGCTTATTCAGAGGCCTAACTGAATATTCTATTTTTTTTGGTCAAATTAACTGTTTTTGGAGTCGTAAATTGTGTCGAAAAGTGACGAATTAGCATACGAGAGTGAATGTGGTTTGAACTTGTAATGTTCCTTTTGAAAAGTAAAATGAACTGTTTTCCATATTGAAAACTCTCTTAAAAGCGGTGTTATGTTAAACTGTTTGTAGTGCGATTCACCGGGTATGTAGCGGTAACGCAGTCGGTGTCGTACTGAGTCATAACAGGTTCACCGGGTATGTAGCGGTAACGCAGTCGGTGATCTGTTGAATTGTTTGTTGTGCGATTCACCGGGTATGTAGCGGTAACGCAGTCAGTGTCGTACTGAGTCATAACAGGTTCACCGGGTATGTAGCGGTAACGCAGTCGGTGATCTGTTGAATTGTTTTGTTGTGCGATTCACCGGGTATGTAGCGGTAACGCAGTCGGTGTCATACTGAGTCTAACCTGTTGCCGGGTATGTAGCGGGAACGCAGTCGGCAATCGGTTGAGGTTAAACAATAGATTCATCGGGTATGTAGCGGTAACGCAGTCGATGTTCTATTATAGGTTAAATGGCGCGGTTCACCGGGTTTGTAGCGGTAACGCAGTCGGTGTCGTGTCAAGTTAACCAGGAACTATTAATTGAGCCGAGAGAGTTAGTAGGGGTCTCGGTAGAACTCACTGAGATTGTATCTCACTGTTTAAATGTTGTTGTTTTACAGAGACACAGGGACAGCGGAAATCCAAGAGGCACGAGTAGGTTGAGCTCGGACTGGTTGCTGATAGCCTAACTTTATGTTTAAGCTTATTTCCCTTTTGTTGTCTGTATACTAAGACATTATGTATTTAGTGTATATCTTTTTTCCGCTTTCTTGTACGATACTGAATACTATAGATGCTGATGGTATATGGTCTGAGAACCATATTGTCTTGTTGTAAATAAGACTGTTTGGGTTATATTCAGCGAAAAATTTATAGTGATATTCAGTGTCTAAGCAGGAAATATATCTCTGATGTTCTAGGGATGGTACACTTGGGTATTTGTGCTAAATAAAAATACCGGGGTGTTACACGGGGCCCAAGCTGTGTCAGCTGCCACGTCATTTAATGAATGCCACGCCAGCCAAAAAATTGAAAAACCCCCATTTGGACTAAATCTCCGAATTTTTTAAAATAAGGGGACTAAATGTCTGAGTTTTAAAATAAGGGGACTAAATGTCCGGATTTGTGAAAATAGGGGGGCCAAAACTATAATTTAGCCAATCCTATTTATTTTATCAGTAAATCCCTTCAAGGTCCTGAGCTCAGGTACCAGAAAATTGAAAAGTTGGCCCGGGCATTGTTGTGGCTGCTCGAAGATTAAGGGCATACTTTGTGGCCCATCAGATCGTCTTGAGGATAGACCAACCCATACGGCAAATCCTCCACAGGCCAGACCTAGCAGGAAGAATGATAAAGTTGGCGATTGAGCTTTCGGTGTTTGGCCTCAAATATGAACCCAGGTCGACCACTAAAGCTCAAGCATTGACCGACTTTCTGGCCGAGATGACCCCGATTGCTGGAACGATAATGCCAGTTTGGACCTTACATGTGGACGGCTCGTCAAACAGCAGAGGTAGTGGGGCGAGCTTGATTCTTGAGAACAATGAGGGAATGACTATCGAAGTGGCTTTGAATCTCTCTTTTTCAACGTCCAACAACCAGGCGGAGTACGAAGCATGTATTGCTGGACTTTTGCTTGCCCGCGAGTTCAACATAAAGAGAGTAGAGTTGCACTCAGACTCACTCCTGGCTATATCCCAAATCAAAGAACTGTTTGATGCCAAGGACGTAATCTTGCAAAGATATATGGCAAGAGTGAGAGAACTTCTCGGACACTTTGAATTCGCAGCAGTGAAACACGTCCCTCGATCAGAAAACGTTAGGGCGGACATACTATCAAAGTTGGCCAGCACAAAAAACCCTGGGAACCATAGAGGCGTCATTCAGAAAGTCTTACTTTAACCAAGTGTACGACTAGACACCGCTTTGCCTTCGGATATTTGCATGGTCGATCAAGAAGATTGCTGGATCGACCCCATCATCAGATACATTAGAGATGGAGAAGAACCAGGCGACCGTAAAAAAGCCACCTTAATACGTAGGCGAGCAGCATCATACTCGGTGATTGAGGGGAAGCTGTTTCGAAGAGGATTCTCCATGCCGCTCTTGAAATGTTTCCCACCAGAAGAGGCTAGTTATGTCTTAAGGGAGATACATGAGGGGATTTGTGGAAACCACCTTGGAGCCCGAGCTTTAGCAAAAAAGGCATTAAGAGCGGGATACTACTGGCCCACAATGGAGGACGACGCGAAAAAGCTAGTAGAGAAATGTGATAAGTGCCAGCGACACGCAGACATTCATGTCGCTCCCCGGGTCAAACTAAACAGCATGACCGCGCCATGGCTGTTTTCATGGTGGGGGATCGATCTCTTGGGTCCGTTTGCAGTCGCTCCTGGGCAATTTAAATACTTGATTGTTGCAGTGGATTATTTCACCAAGTGGGTACCATCACGTCCAGGAACTGTTTGAAGTTTTTCAAGAAAAACATCGTCACCCGTTTTGGGATTCCTGAAGTACTGGTCTCGGATAACGGTACCCAGTTTACGGATAAAAACTTTCAAGAGTACATGACCGATCTAGGAGTGAAGCAGCGCTTCACCTCAGTTGAGCACCCCCAGACCAACGGTCAGACGGAGGCAGCCAACAGAGTGATCTTGCGCGGGCTGAGGAGGCGGTTAGATGAGGCAAAAGGAAAGTGGGCAGAAGAACTCCCACACATATTATGGGCGTACAGAACAACCCCCCACTCCACCACAGGTGAGTCTCCTTTTATATTAGTATATGGCACGGACGCGGTTATCCCAGTCGAGATCGGGGAACTGAGCTGGAGAACAACAAACCCCAAGCCGCTCCAAGAAAATGAGGAGGCAATCAGAGAAGAACTAGATTTAATCGAAGAACTCCGTTCACAGGCCTCCCTACGAGAAGCACTGATCAAGAAAGCGATGGCTACTAGGCACAACGCCAAGGTCGTCCCAAGAGATTTTGCACTAGGAAAGTTCGTCCTCCAAAGAGCCAACATCGGTCAAAAGAATGCTTCTCAAGGGAAGCTCCCCCCCAATTGGGAGGGCCCTTATAGAGTCATCTCGAAGACGGGGAAGGGAGCCTACCAACTTGAAACGATGAATGGAGGGCCTATTCCAAGAACTTGGAACGCGATGAACTTGAGAAGATACTTCATATAAACAGTGAAAGAATGTCACATTGAGAAATGAATCATGTAAACCGGCCGAAACAATCTGAATCATGGTCATAAATAAACGAGGCATTTCTTTATTTTTTATGTTGAAGTATATTTTCCCGCCCTAGGTTCGATAAAACCTAAATCGATATGGGCCGGCAAAAACAGCGACTTACGTGGCAAGATAAAACTAAACCGAGTTTGGTAATATTGCCCGTTCGAAATAATGTACTTGGTCGAACCGAGCTACAAACGAGGCGGCCTAAAAGATGGTCGCACCTCCAGGGGCCAAGTTCAAACCGGATATATGTCTGGTAAACTGCCCGTGGATGACACCGAGTGTCCTCGATGGATAGCCACGCCCCTAAGGACGGGTTGAACCCGGATAGAAATCCGGTAAAAACACCCTAGGGCGATTACTCGCCCTTACGAATAAAACGATTTAAAGAGAAACAAAAGAACGATCATAAATCGAAGATAAAATAAAGATAAGGCAAATGGGGAGCAAATAGAAGTACTTATTACAACGAAAAGAACGACCACGAGGTCGCCCAAATACAGAAAAAGTTAACCAAGATTACAAAATTACAGGGGTCGTTCATACACCACAGACTCTTCCCTTATGATCTTCCCCTGCTCGTCATCGTTGAGAGAGTGGGCATGATTGATTATATTGTGGTTGATTTCGAGGTCGGAATAAACGTACCTGTTTACCGTGGATTTTGGTAAACACCGCTAGTTTCCAGTTTTGTTTACTTGCGGGATCAACTAGTAAATCCCAAGACAGTTTGGATAAAAGTTGTTTAGAAAACACGGGTTTCTTACGAGTTAAGTTAAAGAAAAGAAAGAAATTCAATGTTTCTTGCGAAACTACTGAATTGTTCCAGAAAAGAAGAGGATTGCGTCAAACAAAGAAGGCAAAAAGTGCAGGAATTGGAAATAAATAAAGTAAAATTGCATTAAAAAGAGAAAAGTGGTACACAATCATACATTGCTTCTCTGGAGTCGTTTTTCGCTTTAACCTGGAAGTAGAGCGTGAGAATTTGTGTAATGAGTTTGTGACCCGTTTTCCTTATGGAAAACTACTATATATACAAGAAGCAAAACATAAACTGCCTAAAACTGCTAAGAGTTCAAAAACTATAACTGCTATATACAATTCGACCATGTAACTGCCTACGCCTTCGACAACATCATTTCTCCGGTCTTTGACCAAACTCCTTGGCTTTAACCTGCGACCAATCTTCTTAACTTCTTTCTCGTCGAAACTTTGCCTTTAAACTCTCAGTTTCATTAAGTCTTGGGCATAGTCGAAAATATTCTTCAAAACGCCTTCTCAATGTCAAATATCAACATTTCTTCTTTAAAATGCCAAGTCAACATCGTTGACTGCATTTAATTGAGCCTGTCGAAAATGCAGGCTAACAAATTGCCCCCCAAAAATGTTGTTTTCGACTGAGGCATAAACGAAGATAGAAAATGACGTTTTTGAAACCAGAACTTAACAGCTTTATGTCAAGTTTGATGACGTCATTAACATCACGTTTCAGAATTGAAAATACAGTTTCAGCAAAAAAGGTACTTTATGGCGCCATTATCTCAGATTTAGTGGGCCATGTTTTGTGTTGTTTTAACTTCTTGCAATATTGGCTTATATTTTTTTCAAATACTTGCCATTTATACGCATAATTCGACCATCTGCGCCTACTTCTTCTATTTCATAAGCGCCATTAGAAAAGACTTGTGAAATTTTAAATGGTCCTTCCTAATTTGGTGACCACTTGCCCAAAACTCTATCTTTTTTGTCCATAGGCAAAATGACTTTCCAAACTAAGTCTTCTAAAGAGAAAGATTTCGACTTAACCTTTTTATTGTAGCTTTAGCCACTCTTTCTTTTTGCCTTGTAACCGCGTCTAAGGCAATTAATCTTTCTTCGTCTAGATCAACCAATTCATCTAACATCATTTCCCAATAGTCATCAGATGGAATTTCAAATTGTCTTTGAATCCTGGTTGATTGTAGACAAATTTTGACTGGCAAAACTGCCTCATGCCCAAAAACGAGCCTAAAAGGAGTTGTACTAATTGACTCCCTAGGAGAATTTCGACAAGCCCATAACACTTGGTCAAGAGTTTTATGCCAATTCTTAGGCTTTTGCCCAATATGCTTATTTATCAAATTAATGATAATTTTATTGGCTGCTTCGACTTGCCCATTAGCTTGCGCATAGTATGGTGTCGAACTTGCGCATAGTATGGTGTCGAACCTAACAACTTGTAACCATTTTCAGCAGTAAATTCTACCATTTTCTGACCAATAAACACTGAACCTTGGTCTGTGGTAATGGTTTCTGGAATTCCAAACCTATATAAAATATGGTTTTGAATAAAATTGATCACTGCTTCTTGATTAACATTAGCCAAAGGAATAGCTTCTACCCACTTGGTAAAATAATTTATCCCAACTAATATAAAAGGATGGCCTTTCGATGACGTTGGTTTAATCTCACCAATTATGTCTAAGGCCCATCCTCTAAATGGCCATGGTTTTATTATTGAGTGTAACTCACTCGCAGGTACATGTTGCACTCCTGCATGTTTTTGACATTCTTGACAACCTTTGGCGAATTCTATGCAATCTTTCAGCATAGTTGGCCAATACACACCCTGTCGAAATAAGAGTCATTTCATCTTGTGACCTGCTTGATGGGCCCCACAAGTTCCACTATGAGTATCAGATATTGCCAAGTATGCCTCACTTTCACTAAGACATTTGAGTAAAACTCCTTCAGGGGTCTTTTTGAACAACTCATCTCCAATAATCACCTAGCTTAAGGCTCTATACTTGGTTTTCCTATTAGTTATTCCTGTTGGATTTTCCAAGTATTCGACAATCTGCTTTCGCTAGTCATCGTTCAACATATTGTCAGTAGCAAACTTCGACATTTTCACTATCACTATTTTTAGTAACTTGAGATAATAATGCTTCTTCTGCCCCCTCAAGTTTTTGTGTTGACAATTTCTCTAAAGAATCTGTCAAAATCAATTTCTCTTTAATTTCTATTAACTCTTCGAGTTTCTCTTTGGATACCTTATAACCCGAAGCAATTTGTGCCAACTCATTTGCCTCTTGATTATCAATTCGAGGCACATGCTTTATATTCACACAGTCGAAGTGTTTTAACAAAGCATTGCCAGCAACAAAATATGTAACTAAATTTTCTTTAATACATTTATATTCTTCTGTTAATTGCTTCACAACTAGTTCAGAATCGCCTTGGATTTCGACATTCTTTGTCCCCAAGTCTAACAAGATCTCAAGTCCTGTTGTTAAGGCTTCATACTCAACCTCATTATTGGAGCAAAGTTCTTTAATTTTAAACATATATTTCGTTGGTATTTTCATTGGAGAAACAATTAGGATTCCAATTCCAGAATCATTTTTATGACTAGAACCGTCGAAATATAACTTCCAAGGACGAATATCCACTAAATTTAATGTTGCTTCGACTAATGAGTGATCGACAATAAAATCAGCAACAATTTGTCCTTTAATGGCTTTTAAGGCTGATAAGTTAATGAATATTCTTATAAAGCCAAAGCCCATTTACCAATTCGACTATGTAGTATTGATTTCGCCAGCATATGTTTAATGATATCGTAATGCGAGTAAACATACACATCAATAGGCTTTATATATTGCTTTAACTTTGTACAAGAAAAATACAAACATAAGTACAATTTTTTTATTGGATGATACCTAGTTTCAGCATCATTTAAAACTCTACTATGGTAATAGATGGCTCTTTCGACACTATTTTCATCCTCTTGTGCTAACATACTACCTATTGACATATCTGATGCTGCTACATACAATTTCATTGCCTTATTTCTAATTGGAGGTAACAAAATTGGAGGCTTCATCAAATATGTCTTGATCTCGTCGAAAGCTTTTTGATGTTCTGGTTCCCATCTGAAAACATCTTCCTTCTTCAGTCGAAGTAATAGCGAGAAAATTTGAGTCTTGCCACTTAGATTTGAAATAAACCTTCTAGGGAATTTAATCTTTCCTAGCAATGACTGTAATTCTTTCTTTGTCGAAGGAGCTTTTGTTTTCAAAATAGCTTTTGTCTTATTTTGTTGGATTTCAATGCCTTTTTTGTGCGCAACAAAACCTAAAAAATCACCTGCACGAACACAAAAGGCACATTTGATTGGATTCGGTTTCAATCCATATTTTCTCATTCTTTCAAATGATTGTCGAAGATGATCTAAATGACCATTTTCTGATGAAGACTTAACAACAATGTCATCTATGTACACTTGCATAAAGTTTTCTATAAAATCATGAAACATAGAATTCATTGCTCTTTGGTATGTAGCACCAGTATTTTTAAGACCAAAGGGCATAACTACCCATTCATAAACACCTAATGCTCCTGGGCAATGAAACGCCGTTTTTGATACGTCTTCTTCAGCAATAAAAATTTAGTTATAACCAGAATAACCATCAAGCTTACTTAAATATTTGTAACACCCCGGTATTTCAATAAAATAAAAACACCCGAGTGTACCAAACCTAAATCATCAGAGATAATAATTCCTGCTCAGACACTGAATACCACTATAAAATTTTTGCTGAAATATAACTTAACCGTCTTATACACAAATAAGACTATACGGTACTCAGACCATAAACTGTCAGCAACTATGGTAGTCAGAGTCATACAAGAAAGCGGAAAGAAAGATAAACAGAACACTAATGCCACAGTGCTGTGATACATAGACAACAGAAGGAAAATAAACTTGAATATAAAGCTAAGTCATCATCCTTCTCCCGGGGCCACCTACTCGTGCCTCTGTGGTTTCTTCTGTCCCTGTTTATCTGTAAAACAACAATATTTAAACAGTGAGATACAATCTCAGTGAGTTCTACCGAGACCCCTACTAACACCCTCGGTCCAATTATAAACCCTATTTAATTTAACACGACACCGACTGCACTCACTGCTAATCCCGGTGAACCGTGTGATAGTATTCTGACTTAGTACGACACCGACTGCACACACTGCTAATCCCGGTGAACCGTACTACAAAACCATTCTACGTACCACCGACTGCACGCACTGCTAATCCCGGTGAACCCCATAACCAATAGTGTTTCCTAATGGCACAGAGCCTAGGGTAAGGGTTCATGACTTCCCCGCCCAGTATGTCAACATGGGTCGTCACCCAAACTCGATATGATATACATATAACTACAATCATACGAACATTTAGCTCGTTAAATTATACCTTACCACATAGAACTCATAGCCCGCTTTGTTATCAATAAAACATGTCCGCACACGCATACTATTATTCGGCTTTTTGAAAGGATTTCAACTTCAAACACTTTTATTTAGAACCCTTTTTAAAAACATAACCAAAATCGTGGCATTATTAGCCCAATATCATTATAGAAGGGTTAGGAAAGGATTGGAATCGAAACGGAATCATTTTGGGCACTTTGAAAATTTTGGACAGAACTAGGCGCACGGGTCGTGCCCCTGGACGCACGGGTCGTGCGCCCTGTTAGACAATTTTTAAACACTGAACCCGAACCAGGCGCACGGGTCGTGCCCCTGGACGCGCGGGTCGTGCGCATTTGACAGCATTGCTAAAATGGTCTGTTTTATGAAAATTTGCTTTTCGATCAATCCGAAACTCGCCCCGATCGATTCCTAACTCAAAAACAGACAATACCAGGCAATTTTCCAGTCCAATCAACATCAAACAATCAAATAATTCAATCAAAAACTCAACGATTACAAATTTCGTCAAAACGCGATATATTTCAAAATAACGTTTTCGACTCAAAATCTTTCGAAACCATGTCACACAATTCATTTCAAAACGGGATAAACCTAAACGTGAGTAAAACTCACCCTTGAAGCGAGAGTCGTTGCCGAGCCGAAATCATCGATATGTCAAAATCACCGAATCGAACCCAATCAACACCGAATCGCTCGTAACTTCGTTTTGAGCTTCCAATCGCGTTCAATCCGCTTCTGACTTCGATCCTAAACATAACCCAATCATTGATACAACCTATGAATCCTTGATTTCAACAAGTTTCCCCACAAAACCCTCAATTTTCGAAATCAAAAAGGAAGGGGAAAAATGGAGGGGAATCATACCAAGTTCTTGGGTTATGATGAGGGAGGTAAGATGATGAAGATGATGAATTTTGGGGGGATGGGCTTCACTCCTCTTCTTCCTTTCTCTTCTTCTTTCCTCTTCTTCTTTCTCTTTTTTTCTTTCTCTTTTCCTTCTCTTTTCCTTCTCTGCGTATCCCTTTCCTTCTTTCCTTGCTTTTATTCTTTTCTTTCTTTCAACACACACACACACACACACACACATATTTAATTAATAAATAAGTGGTAGCGTGGTCCAATTACCATATTGATTTTAATCCCTTATTTCGAATCCAAAACTTCCTTGACCCGTATTATCCGGTCAACGATCTAATGTCATCCAATAAATAATTTTGGCACTCAATAAATTTACCAGTCAAGTACTAAATTATTCCTATTGGGTTAACATCCAAATAATTCGCCTAATTATTTTGAGGATGTTACAATATTCGTAGCCTGTTGATTTAATTCAGCTTCCAAAGCCGCTTTTTCTTTGTTTTCGGCCACATAAGCCGTAATTCTATCCCACGTACTGGGCTTAATCATCAAACCATTTAAGGTCCATCCCAACCAGTAGGCTTGACAAAGCCTCTTGGGTGGCTATCTTCATCTATAATCTCCCTTTCCCAAACAAAACCGTAATTTTGGTGGAGTGTGACAGAAGAGAAAACATTATCTTGGTTTATATAACCAAGGTCACAAGAAGAACATGGCGCAATATTTGCGAATTGTTTGTCGAAGGTCTTTCTGGTTATAGTGTTAACTTCTGCTTTGAAGTAACTCTGGTCACCTTCAATGTTTTCGACCAATCCATCCTCTCTCCATATGATCAATCTTTGATGGACAGTTGATGGAATTGCCCCCACACCATGGATCCACTCCCTTCCTATTAGCAAATTATAATTTGCTTTCGATGGAACCACTAGGAACATGGTTAATCTCTTGATGCTTCCCACAGCAAGCTCGACCTCTATGGCCCCAAGTGAATGGCCAGTTTTGCCTTCATAATTTGTCAAAACCACGTTGTGTGGCCTCAAATCAGTATCACATTTGCCTATTTTCCTTAGCAAATGTTGAGGCATTAGGTTCACAGCAGCACCTCCATCGACCAAAATTTTATTCACGCCTATGTTATTCACTTTGGCTTGAATGAACAAAGGTTTGAGATGATTCATCATCCCACAATCTGGTCTTTCGAACACTGCATGCTGTTCTTCGACGCAGCCATTTTTGAGCACATAGTAGCAAATTGGCTTGTATGTAGTTTCTTCATCGAAGTCTTCTTCGACGTCAGTGATGTAACACCCCTTTTCTAATAACCTTACTTTTTAATAAAATCAGAGTTTCTTTTTTTTTTTTTAAAACAATTTAAGCGAGTGCTACACTTACTCCATAAAAATCAAAAACTTCAACTTCCATAGTTCAATTAAAACCACAAGATACATAGCACCATAACAAGGAAAACCGTTTAGTTCACGTCAACTAAACACAGTCACTACCAGCAGCGGAATAATAATTAAGTTCGAAAACAAAACCAATACATCACCAAAAATGGTCTAACAGTATAAAGACAATAACATTAAAGCATAAGACGCCCCCGGTGCTACGTATCAGAGCATGACACTTCCTACCAACCGAAGGTATAAGGTAACCTTCACTCGTTATTACCTGCACGTTGCCGACATAAGAAGCAACATAAAAGCAGTAGGGTGAGTCTCTTTTCATAATTAATAGCATACGGAATTAAGCACTGCATAGGAAAAGGAAACCAGGCACACCGATTCACAACAATGGAAACAATCACATCCACATTTTATTTCCAAGCAGCACTATACAATATATGATTATGCATGAAATGCAACCCAAACTCCACGGGCACATGCATGTCGGATCCGTCACCAAATACAAATAGGCCGTAGCCTCTGCTCACCAAATAAAACTAGGCCGAAGCCTCTGCTCACCAAATAAAACTAGGCCGAAGCCTCTGCTCACCAATAATGCACATGTTTCATGAGATGCTATGGAAATGCATCACAACACACCACAATTTATTCAATTCACCATTTAATTCAGCTCACCATTTTAATTCATATTCTCACCATAGTGCATTAATCAGCTCACCAAATTTAAAATTAGACCGAAGCCTCTGCTCACCAATCACACCAAAATATACTCACCAATTCAACCCACCACTCACACCAACACTAACTTCAATTAGGTCAATTTATGATTTGACACGACATAGGGAAAGTGGATAAAAATTGCCATTTGGACACTTGAACACCTCAGCCCAGAAACACCAGTAAAATAATTTATTTTTGCATAAAAATTGGAACATTTGGATAGGCACTGAAACTAGCTTCGAAACGCATTTTGAACCGTTAAATTTGGATAACCGAGTCAAAAGTTACATTAAAAATAAAATAGGGAAAATACTTAGACATCCTGGAACTAGCGCATGGGCGCTGGGAGCCCAGGAGCAACACGGAGCTTGGCGCATGGGCGCTTGGCGCCCAGGAACGGCAACACGCATAGGCGCATGGCGCCCAGGAAACAGTAACGCGCATAGGCGCTCGGCGCCCAGGGAACAGCAGCGCGCATAGGCGCTTGCGCCCAGCACAGCAACACGGCGCCCAGGCACTAGGCGCCTAAGGCCAACATGCAAAAAAACTCATTTTACTTCGAAATTGATTTTACATGAGCCAAATACTCAGAATATGAGAACCCAATAAAAATTTTGTCAAAAAGTGAACAGCATTTTTGGCGCCCATGCACTAGGCGCCTAGTGAAAACACGCAACCCAACTATTTTGGTGCCCAAAATCATTTTGCACGAGCCATTTTACTTGAATATGAAAACCTGAAACCAAATTTTACAAAACAATCACCAGAACATTGGGGCCCTTGGTGCCCATGACACAAGCACCTAGCGCCAAAACTGGCAGCACAGTGACACAGAACACAGCAACACAGTGGCAACAGACACAGCAACAAAGTGACACAGAAACAGCAACACAGGGGAACAGAATTGGAAAACTGGCGCAGGCACACTGCTGGGCGCCTGGCGCCCATGACTGAGGCGCAGAACACAAAAACACAGCAACATGCATATGGCGCCCAAGGCGCCTAGGAGCTTCCAAAACCAGAATTTTTCAAATTCAATCACCAATTTAAATTCACCAAACACTCAATTATATATATATGATTCAAGTATCACCATGATTCTAAATTTTCACCAAGTAAGCACCAACAAGTCATATATTCAAACATATGACATACAATTTGCATTAGCAACAATTCAAACATCAATCATGCGATTTCAACATAGGCAATTCATAATCAAGCATCACAATACTATAAATTAATCATCAACATCACAATTCATTCATAGAAACTATCCTAGAACCCTAACCCTAAGCATCACCAATTCGCATAAGGTATTAAAAACAAAAAGAGGACCCCCTAACCTCTTAGAAGTCGAAATTGCTAGCAAAGCTCCAAGGAAAATGCAAGACTCCAATCACGCTCTTCCTCCTCCTTGAGTGATTCGCCCCTTTCTCTTCTTCTCCTCTTCACTTCGCACTTCTCCTCTTCTCACTCTCTTTTTTTTTTACGTTTCTTTTCTTTCTTTTCACACTTGAGTCAACGATGAAAACTAACTTCTAAGACCCCTTGTGAGTCGAATTCCTTGACTAGGCAATGGGCCACGGGCCTAATTGTGGATCACGGGCCCTTGCTCGCACCACTTAATTCGTGACAACACCTCCTAATAAATAAAATAAAATAATTAAACCTTGAATTATTTAATTAAATTAAATAAATATTGTAAGCCTTAAATAACTTAATTAAATAAATAATTAAATTATTTTGGGGCGTTACAACTCCCCCCCACTTAGAATATTTCGTCCTCGAAATTACCTGAATCAAACAACTCCGGATATGCTTCCCGCATCTTACTCTCCAGCTCCCAAGTCATACTCTCACCAGCAGCTCCTAACCACACCACTTTCACCAAAGGAATTTCTTTCCCTCTCAGAGTCTTCACTTCTCTATCTTCAATCCGCACAGGCATAGTCTCCATAGTGAGATTATCCCGCACCTCTACTTCATCCATCTGAATCACATGAGACGGGTCCGGAACATACTTTCGAAGCTGTGACACGTGAAACACGTCATGCAAGTTCGAAAGATTAGGCGGCAAAGCCACCCTATAGGCAACACTTCCCACTCTCTCCGTAATTTGATACGGACCAATGAAACGGGGAGTTAACTTCTTTGATTTCAAGGCACGCCCAACACCAGTCACCGGAGTGACTCTCAGAAACACATGATCACCTGCCTGAAACTCTAAATCCTTCCTTCTCTTATCATGATAGCTCTTTTGTCGACTCTGCGACGCTTTCATCTTTTCACGGATTAATTTTACCTTCTCAGTTGTTTCTCGCACAATTTCAGGCCCCAACACTGCACTCTCCCCAGATTCATACCAACACAACGGAGAGAGGATTTATCATTTTTAGGTTCGACAGGATTTTTTCCACCTGAAGGCTTTAATAGTTTACAAGTGTAAGGAGGTCCAGGTTGTAATTCAGCAATATTAACCTCTTCTTCGACACTTTCATAAGATATTTCGAATTCTTGGTCATTGTCATTAGCATTGACATAGGAAACCTTTTCTTTTTTATTATTACTAAACCTATTGGTTCTAGCCTTTTCAGCTTTAAGCCTTTCTGTAACACCCCAATTTCCGTTCGTTTTGGATCCTTGAGTATCTGCCAGTTTTATGAATTATTTTAACCGATAAGATTAAATTATTTTTGTGTTTGAGCCATTAAAAATTGGTTAAAATCATATCTAAGATATTATTATAAACTATTGGTACAATATGATTGTTATTATATATTTCTTTTATTTTTACAAATAATATTATTTTAGATGTTATGTGTTCCAAAAATTATTTTGGGCTATTAGTGTACCAAAATAGTAGTTGTAGTTAAAATGAGCTTTTAAAAATGAATTAAAGTTAATTTTGAGTCCAGCTACTCGCATACACCCCCCTGTTTAATTGCTAAATGCACCCATGTGACCCATACCCTTCAGCGCGCAGCCCAGTTCACACCAACAGCGTTGCTGGACTTCTCACAACCCGCTCCATGACCAAACCCGCGTGCGACCCGGTTGTCCCTCTCCTTCCTCCAACCCTAGGCGCATGATAAGTCTATTTTTAGAGTCTTTTTAATAGTTATTTTATTAAGTCTTTTTAGTATTTTAATTATATTTTTGATCTATTTTACTGCAAATGTTTACTTTTTATCTTCAGGTTTTATTTTGAAGCAATTTCGACTGCTTATGCCTCAACAGGTTAGAATTCGACTACATCTGTTAGAATTCGACAGCATCTGTCTCCCAGAATTCGACTGGATCTCCCAGAATTCGACTGCATCTTCCAGATTTCGACTGGATCTCCCAGAATTCGACTGGATCTCCCAGAATTCGATTGCATCTTCCAGATTTCGACTGCTTCTATCTCAGCAGGTCAGAATTCGACTGCATCTCCCAGAACTCTGCTGCATCAGTCGAAATTGGCTGTGCCCACTTGTTGATGGATATTTATGCCCACTTGTTGATGGCTTTGCCTTGCCCACTTGTTGATGACCATGTGCTTTGTCCACTTGAGGATGGCTTTTTGATGACTACCTTGGCCAACTTGATTTGCCACTTTTTCCTCTTTTGGACCTTTTTGCCCCTCATATTTTCCTATAAATAGAGGCTTGATCCTCACTTGTAACGAAGCTTGAATTTTGTTAGAAAATCAATGACAAAGGCTCTTTAAAGATTCATGACTTCAATTTACTCTTCATGCTTTTTATGATTCTTGTTTATTTACTTTCTTGCTCCTTTAATTTCTTGCACCTTTATTTTCCAAGTCATTTTACTTTCCTTGCTATTTAATTTCTTGCACCTTTATTTTCCAAGTCATTTACTTTCTCGCCCTTTAAATTCTTGCTATTTATTTTCTTGCCCTTTTACTTTCCAAGTCATTTACATTCTTGCTATTTAATTTCTTGCACCTTTATTTTCCAAGTCATTTACTTTTCTCGCTATTTAAATTCTTGCACCTTTATTTTCCAAGTTATTTACTTTCTTGCACTTTTATTTTCCAAGTCATTTACTTTCTTGCTCATTTACTTTCCTTGCTCTCTAACTTTCCAAGTCATTTAAATTACATGCAATTTACTTTTCAAGCAATTTACTTTCTTGTCATTTACAATTCCGCTATTTATGATTCTGCACTTTACCGCTTTCTTTTATTTCTCGCTATTTAAACTTTATGTTTTCTTCTTTTATTTTTCTTTTCTCCTCTTTTGTCTACAATGATCATGAGTGAGTAGACTTTACTAAAACATTCCTTCTTTCTAAAAACACTTTCTTTTCAGTTAATCAAACTTTGAAAAATTAAATTGGTATTCACTTAGGCTCTCCCTGTGGACCGATACTCTTTTATTACGCGATACGACCCGTGCACTTGCGGGGCTATCAGCGCAGCTGCTGTCCGAAAATCCCCCACCATTCTCGCAATTCTTCCATAATCGAATCAAGGTTGATTTCTCTCAATCAATCACGTTATGGTTCTTTATTCATCAATTTAGGACCCTAATTCAGAAACCCTCACGCCCTCTTCCACTCTCTCGAATTCTTTCACATCTTCTTCTCCTAGAACCGTTCGCCACCGCCACCATAACCAGACCACCCAACCCCACGAAGTAGCTCACTACACGACCATACCTCTCCCTCCCTTGCTGCCACTTCGTGAGAAACACCGCCGCAAGCCGTCTAGCATAACTCAGACCGCCCAATCGCCGCCCTCCCTAAACTAAACCGCGTGCCCATGGCTGCTGTGACATTTTCGCAACTCTTCTCCTCCACTCGCGAATCCTTCTCCTCCTCCCTAAACCACCATAAACGAACACAGTACAAAAACCACCCACCATGATTCACCCTGCTGTGCTTCGAAAATATCAAGGCCACCATTGTTGGACTCCCTCAACTGTAACTCCCCTCCCTCAACCTTGCTCTCAACAATGTAATCTCAGTCAATGACCTCGCCGAAAAATGACACGCTGCACCACCACCGAGTCTCCTTACCTTTTCGATAGCGTTCAAGTTAATTGTCATGCCACCAGATCGTAATTTGACTTCCTCAGTTTGCATTATTCAAGCAAGTTGGTTACTGAATCTTGTTTTCCTTGAGGTGGTACTTGTCGCCACTCAGTTCAATCTGTTGCATACGTCCGTGAATTACTGAATTGTCAAGGTTTTCAGTGAGGCAATCCCTTTTTGAATGGTTGAGAAAGAAACTAGAAAAGGTTCGGGATCAAACGGAGGAACAAAACGAGAAAACGGAAGCCGGTAACAGAACCACACGCACGACCTGTGCCCAGGGGCGCACGACCCGTGCGTGGTGCACTACTTAGGACCCATCTACCAGAAGGAAACGCACGATCCGTGCCCAGGGGCGCACGACCCGTGCGTCCTGTTCTGTTTCCAATACTTCCAACCCGAAGCAGGCGCACGATCCGTGCCCAGGGGCGCACGGTCCGTGCCACCTGTGTCTGTTACCAGAATTTCACACTTTTCCCATTTTCGCTCTCCGTTCTCGTCCAAATCGATTTCTAATTTCAATCACCTGAAATCCAGAAAATTTCCAACTATTCCAGAATATATATAAAGTGTTTCATTTCAATGATTCATTAAAATTCTCAATAAACCGTAAAACGCCGTTTTGACTCGAAAATCGCTTTTCGGTTCTAAGACTTTTGAAAACAGAAAATGTGACCAAGGGATTCCATATCGAAAACAAGTTCAGAATATCAAAATGCCCTATCGTGAGTAGAACTCACCGTGATGTCGATTTCGCTAGGAGCCACGATCGAAACGTGGAACGGCCGAACACTAGAACGCACGAACAATCACCAACAACGCTGGAGCAGCAGCTAGCTAGACTGAACGGCTTGGAGCAGCAACCCAAATCTTTCACAACCTCCTCTGAATCGAAATGCAAGCTTGAGACTTCCCCCTCTTAACAGCAAAACTGGACATGCAAGAGAAGTGGCAGCTCAAAACTCCATTATCTTCAACCTTGGAGCTTCAAGCTTCAAAAATGGTGTATAGAGGAAGAGTGAGAATCAGCCCTTGTCCTTGGTACCATTGGACTCAGAATCAAAAATGGAGTAGAGAGAGGTTTAGAAGACTTACATGCAATGAAAATTTGAGAAGCTCTCCTTTCCTCCTCTTCCTCCTCCCTTCGCCCTCTCTCTCTCTTTTCTCAACTGTTTTTCTCTTTCTTTTCCTTCAGCTGAAAGATGTCCAAGTGAGAGGGTGAGTTCAGGATGAATATGGGTTGGGGGTCTATAATGATGGTGCAAAGACCATTTTCCCCTTGGCCGATAAAATGATAGCTTAGGTGTTGAAAATCCTTTTCGGTACAAGACCTTCTCGATTAATTCGGTTCTGACCCGAAGTTCCTCAATTCTTTCGGTTCGAAATTAATTATAACCTTCACGATTATATTTTACTTACTAGGGGTGTGAAAGGACAGATTTGCCCTTCGGCTCCAATTCCTCATTTTACTATGAATAGGCCACCCTTTAATGGAGAATAGGTTTTCTTGGTAATTTTCTCGACTATTAGTCCCCTAGATGCGACCAATTATGCCCACAAATAACTAATCGGTCCTAGGCATCTTAGTACGAGTCTTTAAAAATTTAGGGATGTTACAATCTCCCCAACTTTTAAAAATTTTGTCCTCAAAATTGACAAGATGTACCTCAATTGAAGAGATATGGATATCGGGTCCGCATGTCATCTTCCAGTTCCCAGGTAGCCTCCTCGATTGAGAATCCGTCCCAGACCACTTTGACAATCGGAATGGTCCTCGAACGCAGAGTCTTCATACCACGCTCCAAGATATAACTAGGGTAAGGTTGAAATGACAAATCCGGTCGCAGGTCAACTGTATCAACACTTAATGGTTGATGCAGATCGGGAACATACTTCCTTAATTGAGACACGTGGAACACATCATGGAGGTTGGATAGGGCCGGAGACAATGCGAGGCGATAGGCAACTGGCCCAATCCGCTCGATGATTTGGAAAGGTCCAACATATCGAGGACTGAGCTTCTTTGCTCGCAAGGCTCTCCTAGTGCCTATGGTTGGAGAAACTCTCAAGAACACATGATCACCAACCTCAAATTCCAATGGTCTCCTTCGGTTATCAGCATAGCTCTTCTGCCGACTCTGAGCAACCTTCATCCTTTCACGGATTAACTTAATCTTCTCAGTAGTTTCGCGAACCATATCGGGTCCCAAAAACTTATCTTCACCAATCTCCCACCAACACAACGGAGTTCTACACTTCCTACCATAAAGTGCTTCAAACGGTGCCATTCCGATGCTGGAGTGGTAACTGTTGTTGTAGGAGAATTCCACTAACGGAAGATGGTCTTCCCATTTTCTCCCACTGTCGAGCACACAAGCCCGAAGCATATCCTCAAGAGTCTGGATAGTTCTCTCCGTCTGACCGTCAGTCTGAGGATGATAAGCAGTGCTAACCAGCACTCTAGTCCCCAAAGCTTCATTCAATGCCCTCCAGAATCTGGAAGTAAACTTGGGATCTCGGTCTGCCACGATACTCGTTGGAACTCCATGCAGTCTGATAATGTTTTTCACATATTCATCTGCTAACTTGGAAACCTTATAAGTCGAACGTACTGGAATAAAGTGAGCGGATTTGGTCAATCGGTCCACTATCACCCAGATAGAATCATTGCCGGCCTGTGACCTCGGCAAACCCATAACGAAGTCCATTGAGATATCCTCCCATTTCCAAACTGGCACATCTAGCGGTTGTAACTGACCGCCTGGTCTCCGGTGTTCCGCCTTAACCTTCTGACAGGTTAAGCACCGAGAGACAAATTCTGCAATATCGGCCTTCATCCCAGGCCACCAATACATTAACTTCAAGTCTCGGTACATCTTGGTGGATCCCGGATGTACGGAGTATTGACTCCTATGAGCTTCTTCCAATACTTGCCTTTTGATATCATCATCCTCAGGAACACAAATCCTCCCATTAAAGCAAATCATGCCGTCATTATCCTTAGTAAAATCTGGCGATCCGTTCTGAGACTGTAAATTCATATCGGCTCCTTGAGCTACACGGATTTGTTCCCTTAGTACACTGGCTATCCGTATATGTCGCAACACTATGCGGTCCCTCTTTCTTACCACCTTGAGCTTCAAGTCTCTGAATGACTCCCACAAAGCCATCACGTGAACCATTAACCTTGCCGTGTGGATAGACTTCCTGCTCAGAGCATCTGCTACCACATTGGCTTTCCCAGGGTGATACTTCAATTCGAAGTCGTAATCCTTCAAAAATTCAGTCCACCTTCTCTGTCTGTTATTCAACTCCTTTTGGTCGAACAGATATTTCAAGCTCTTGTGATCACTAAAAACTTCGAAACGAGAACCATAAAGGTAATGTCTCCAAATTTTCAGTGCAAACACAATAGCCGCTAGTTCTAGGTCATGAGTTGGGTAATTCCGTTCATGCGTCTTCAATTGCCTAGATGCGTAGGCCACAACATGTTGATTCTGCATGAGAACACATCCCAAACCCTTCCCAGATGCATCACTGTAAATCTGAAATCCAAATGATGGATCTGGAAGAATTAGGATCGGAGCAGAAGTTAACTTTTCTTTCAATCCAAGAAAACACTCCTCACAATTGGCATCCCAAGTAAACGGTTGACCCTTGCGAGTCAATCGAGTAAGCGGAAGTACCAGTTGTGAGAAACCTTCAATGAACCTTCTATAGTAACCAGCTAGACCAAGAAAGCTTCTAATCTCAGTCACTGACGTTGGTCGTTCCCATTTTAACACTGCTTCCACTTTGCTGGGATCAACTGCAACTCCTTCCTGAGAAATCACATGACCCAAGAATTTCACCTCGGACATCCAAAAATCACACTTCGACGGTTTAGCATAAAGTTTCTTCTCTCGGAGTACTCCTAGGACAAAGCGGAGATGCTGGGCATGCTCCTCGACTGACTTTGAGTAAACCAAGATATCATCAATAAAAACGACCACAAACTGATCTAGGTAGGAATGAAATACTCTATTCATATAGTCCATGAATACGGCTGGAGCGTTAGTCAATCCGAAGGGCATCACCACAAACTCGTAGTGTCCGTACCTCGTACGAAAAGCAGTCTTCGGAATGTCTAAGGCTCTTACCCTGATTTGATGGTATCCTGACCTTAGATCAATTTTGGAGAAAACTTTAGCACCTCGAAGTTGGTCAAGTAGATCATCTATCCTTGGTAATGGATATTTGTTCTTGATAGTGATTTTATTCAGCTGACGGTAGTCTATGCATAATCTCATGCTTCCGTCCTTCTTCTTGACTAGCAATACCGGAGCACCCCATGGAGAAGCACTTGGTCGAATAAACTTCTTGGAAATTAACTCCTCAAGCTGGGACTTCAATTCCTTCAGTTCGAGAGGAGACATCCTATAAGGTGCTATGGATATTGGCCCTGCACCAGGCGCCAAATCTATAGAGAATTCTACCTCTCTCTCTGGAGGTAAAGAGGAAACTTCCTCAGGAAAAACATCTAAGAATTCATTAACAACTTGAATAGAGGGTAAATCCAAATCAGCTTCAGTTGATGCAGACAAAATAACAACAAAAGCTTCCGCACCTTGGAATAACGACTGGCTGGCTGAAGCGAACGAAATAACACCATCACCTGCAGGTAGTGAATGTTCCGCTACTTCAGAAGGAAAATTAATTGCACGATTGAAACAGTCAATAGTAATGTGATTGGAAGTCATCCAATTCATTCCCAAAACGATCTCCATTCCTCTCATAGGCAGACAGATAAAGTCAACAACAAAGTCTCTGCCTCCTATGGTGAGCAAACAGTTAAGGCATAATGATTGGGTTCGCACACGACCCTTTGCAGCAGTAAGGATAGATATTGGCTCGGATATAGGAGATACTATTAATCCTAGCCGTTCAGCACATGCTTCAGAGATAAAACAATGAGTAGCACCAGAGTCATACAGAATATTAACAGTTTGATGAAAGATAGAACCTGTACCCCTTATAAGATTATCTGCTGGTTTGATGGTCTTAGCATCTAGAGTGTTGACTCGAGCCTGTCTCGGAGCATCAGGAGACTCTAAGAAAGCTTTCCTTGACGGACAATTATTAGCATAATGGCCCACTTCTTTGCAAAGGTAACATTGGTTCGGTCCCACCTGGCATTTGCCTTTATGAAATTTCTTGCACACATCACACCGGTCATATCTTGCGGAGTCTCTTGACTGTACTCGTTTCCCCTTATCTGAATTCCCTTTATACCTCGGGTTTGAAGAAGTTGGCTCATTACCCTTTTTCTTATCTTTCCAGAAATCTTTCCTCTCTGCATACATTCTTTTAAGATCGCTCTCAGCTGAATGAGCTTGTTGAACCAAAGCAGGATAAGTGGTCATGGAATAAGAACTGAGACCTTGATTCACATCGCCTCTAAGACCTTGTCTGAACATCACCATTTTCCACTTATCATCAGGAGCGGTGGTCTCCAATTCATAGAATTGTGACAACCTCTCAAACTTTGCAGCGTATTCCCCAACTGTCATCTCTCCCTGCTTCAAACTCAGAAATTCCATCTGCTTATCAAGTCTTTGGGAGTCGGGGAAATAATGACTCAAAAATAATTCCTTGAAATTACTCCACTCAAGAGGAGTTCCTTGATTCTGAAGCATTCTACGAGCGTTAACCCACCAGGTGTGAGCATCCTCGTCCAGAGCGTTAGCAGCACAAATTACCTTTTCTCCTTCATTGCATTGCAAAGTATCAAAGATCCGTTCGATGGCATCTACCCAGAAATGGGCTTTCATTGCCTCGGATCCTCCTTTGAAGGTTGGGGGTTTCAGCTTCAGAAACCGGAAATACACCCTATTGGGATCCTCAGGTGTTGGCACATTGACTGGCTCGGCTGGTTGTGGTTGAGGCATCTGATGCATCTGCTGCATTTGAGCCATTTGAGCCATCTGTTGCTGTTGCATTAGCATCATGTCATTCATCATCTTCTGCTGAGTCTCGATGACATTCTGCATCCATTCTTGATGAGGATCAACAGGTGGGTTTCTCCTACCTCTCCCAGCCATGATTCTGCGAAGTATGCACAAAGTATTAAGTTGATCAGGCTCAATGTCTAATAGCATACTAAGAAAAAATCAGACTTAGAAGACGTAAAAGACTCTTAACATCTAAGTCCGACTAGGTCGAACTGCTCTGATACCAAATGTAACACCCTGGTATTTCTAACATGTAGAGAGACCGAGGATGCACAGATGCGGAAGTTCAGAGGACACAGTTCCTGTTTAAGTATTGGACATACAAACTTTTTCCGAAATAAAAACATAATCGGAATAACATCACTTCATAACATAGAAGTTTATCGGTTCCATACCGAGTGGATTACAATATCCAAGTCCAAATACCAAACGGAAACATAAAATGGTTCATACAACTCATAATCAATACAAGTTATACAACCAAAAAGACAACAAAAGAACAAAGGATCAAATGACTAAATCTTCAGCACCTCCAAGAGTATACCAACTACTCGTGCACAATAGTCTTCCTTTTTCCCTGCTTCTCTGAAAAACAACAAATATGGATAGGGTGAGATAACATTATCTCAGTGAGTCCTACCGTGCCCCCTCACTGACACTTGGTTCAAATTATTAAACCGTTACAACCAGAGTTGACATAACAATGTCTTATCTTTAAATCGAATTGCCGACTGCACAACGACTGCTAATCCCGGCGAATTCGTGTTCTTAAACTTTGCACAAAGTCTTATTTATTAATCGAATTGCCGACTGCACAACGACTGCTAATCCCGGCAAATTCGTGTTTAATCTTAGCACAAACCGGCTGCACAACGCCTGCTAATCCCGGTAACCCGTGAATTGACCACGCCAAAACACATTCAGGGCCTAGGGTGAGGGCTCATGACTTCCCTTCCTAGTATGCTACTTGTCAGGTCGTCACCCAACGCAATACGTATGACAATACGCATCAAGTTCTCGAGAGTTAGATAATTTATATCTTTTCGATCACCAAATGGATCAATTACATAACAATTAGATAATCAATATCCATATCGATCTATAACCCGTTTTGAGGAATTCATAAGTTAGACCTCCGGCATTATAATCATTTTCATTTGACATATATAAACATATATATTCAATCAATCCATCAGTCGGTGTACTCACACGCGCACTAGGGTTGCGGTTTTATCAATCCAATGGGCTTTCAAAGCTCTTTTTCAAATCATGAGTTGCATGAGTTTAAAATAAGGTTTTCAGTGAGGCAATCCCTTTTTGAATGGTTGACAAAGAAACTAGAAAAGGTTCGGGATCAAACGGAGGAACAAAACGAGAAAACGGAAGCCGGTAACAGAACCACACGCACGACCCGTGCCCAGGGGCGCACGACCCGTGCGTGGTGCACTACTTAGGACCCATCTACCAGAAGGAAACGCACGATCCGTGCCCAGGGGCGCACGACCCGTGCGTCCCGTTCTGTTTCCAATACTTCCAACCCGAAGCAGGCGCACGATCCGTGCCCAGGGGCGCACGGTCCGTGCCACCTGTGTCTGTTACCAGAATTTCACACTTTTCCCATTTTCGCTCTCCGTTCTCGTCCAAATCGATTTCTAATTTCAATCACCTGAAATCCAGAAAATTTCCAACTATTCCAGAATATATATAAAGTGTTTCATTTCAATGATTCATTAAAATTCTCAATAAACCGTAAAACGCCGTTTTGACTCGAAAATCGCTTTTCGGTTCTAAGACTTTTGAAAACAGAAAATGTGACCAAGGGATTCCATATCGAAAACAAGTTCAGAATATCAAAATGCCCTATCGTGAGTAGAACTCACCGTGATGTCGATTTCGCTAGGAGCCACGATCGAAACGTGGAACGGCCGAACACTAGAACGCACGAACAATCACCAACAACGCTGGAGCAGCAGCTAGCTAGACTGAACGGCTTGGAGCAGCAACCCAAATCTTTCACAACCTCCTCTGAATCGAAATGCAAGCTTGAGACTTCCCCCTCTTAACAGCAAAACTGGACATGCAAGAGAAGTGGCAGCTCAAAACTCCATTATCTTCAACCTTGGAGCTTCAAGCTTCAAAAATGGTGTATAGAGGAAGAGTGAGAATCAGCCCTTGTCCTTGGTACCATTGGACTCAGAATCAAAAATGGAGTAGAGAGAGGTTTAGAAGACTTACATGCAATGAAAATTTGAGAAGCTCTCCTTTCCTCCTCTTCCTCCTCCCTTCGCCCTCTCTCTCTCTTTTCTCAACTGTTTTTCTCTTTCTTTTCCTTCAGCTGAAAGATGTCCAAGTGAGAGGGTGAGTTCAGGATGAATATGGGTTGGGGGTCTATAATGATGGTGCAAAGACCATTTTCCCCTTGGCCGATAAAATGATAGCTTAGGTGTTGAAAATCCTTTTCGGTACAAGACCTTCTCGATTAATTCGGTTCTGACCCGAAGTTCCTCAATTCTTTCGGTTCGAAATTAATTATAACCTTCACGATTATATTTTACTTACTAGGGGTGTGAAAGGACAGATTTGCCCTTCGGCTCCAATTCCTCATTTTACTATGAATAGGCCACCCTTTAATGGAGAATAGGTTTTCTTGGTAATTTTCTCGACTATTAGTCCCCTAGATGCGACCAATTATGCCCACAAATAACTAATCGGTCCTAGGCATCTTAGTACGAGTCTTTAAAAATTTAGGGATGTTACAATCTCCCCAACTTTTAAAAATTTTGTCCTCAAAATTGACAAGATGTACCTCAATTGAAGAGATATGGATATCGGGTCCGCATGTCATCTTCCAGTTCCCAGGTAGCCTCCTCGATTGAGAATCCGTCCCAGACCACTTTGACAATCGGAATGGTCCTCGAACGCAGAGTCTTCATACCACGCTCCAAGATATAACTAGGGTAAGGTTGAAATGACAAATCCGGTCGCAGGTCAACTGTATCAACACTTAATGGTTGATGCAGATCGGGAACATACTTCCTTAATTGAGACACGTGGAACACATCATGGAGGTTGGATAGGGCCGGAGACAATGCGAGGCGATAGGCAACTGGCCCAATCCGCTCGATGATTTGGAAAGGTCCAACATATCGAGGACTGAGCTTCTTTGCTTGCAAGGCTCTCCCAGTGCCTATGGTTGGAGAAACTCTCAAGAACACATGATCACCAACCTCAAATTCCAATGGTCTCCTTCGGTTATCAGCATAGCTCTTCTGCCGACTCTGAGCAACCTTCATCCTTTCACGGATTAACTTAATCTTCTCAGTAGTTTCGCGAACCATATCGGGTCCCAAAAACTTATCTTCACCAATCTCCCACCAACACAACGGAGTTCTACACTTCCTACCATAAAGTGCTTCAAACGGTGCCATTCCGATGCTGGAGTGGTAACTGTTGTTGTAGGAGAATTCCACTAACGGAAGATGGTCTTCCCATTTTCTCCCACTGTCGAGCACACAAGCCCGAAGCATATCCTCAAGAGTCTGGATAGTTCTCTCCGTCTGACCGTCAGTCTGAGGATGATAAGCAGTGCTAACCAGCACTCTAGTCCCCAAAGCTTCATTCAATGCCCTCCAGAATCTGGAAGTAAACTTGGGATCTCGGTCTGCCACGATACTCGTTGGAACTCCATGCAGTCTGATAATGTTTTTCACATATTCATCTGCTAACTTGGAAACCTTATAAGTCGAACGTACTGGAATAAAGTGAGCGGATTTGGTCAATCGGTCCACTATCACCCAGATAGAATCATTGCCGGCCTGTGACCTCGGCAAACCCATAACGAAGTCCATTGAGATATCCTCCCATTTCCAAACTGGCACATCTAGCGGTTGTAACTGACCGCCTGGTCTCCGGTGTTCCGCCTTAACCTTCTGACAGGTTAAGCACCGAGAGACAAATTCTGCAATATCGGCCTTCATCCCAGGCCACCAATACATTAACTTCAAGTCTCGGTACATCTTGGTGGATCCCGGATGTACGGAGTATTGACTCCTATGAGCTTCTTCCAATACTTGCCTTTTGATATCATCATCCTCAGGAACACAAATCCTCCCATTAAAGCAAATCATGCCGTCATTATCCTTAGTAAAATCTGGCGATCCGTTCTGAGACTGTAAATTCATATCGGCTCCTTGAGCTACACGGATTTGTTCCCTTAGTACACTGGCTATCCGTATATGTCGCAACACTATGCGGTCCCTCTTTCTTACCACCTTGAGCTTCAAGTCTCTGAATGACTCCCACAAAGCCATCACGTGAACCATTAACCTTGCCGTGTGGATAGACTTCCTGCTCAGAGCATCTGCTACCACATTGGCTTTCCCAGGGTGATACTTCAATTCGAAGTCGTAATCCTTCAAAAATTCAGTCCACCTTCTCTGTCTGTTATTCAACTCCTTTTGGTCGAACAGATATTTCAAGCTCTTGTGATCACTAAAAACTTCGAAACGAGAACCATAAAGGTAATGTCTCCAAATTTTCAGTGCAAACACAATAGCCGCTAATTCTAGGTCATGAGTTGGGTAATTCCGTTCATGCGTCTTCAATTGCCTAGATGCGTAGGCCACAACATGTTGATTCTGCATGAGAACACATCCCAAACCCTTCCCATATGCATCACTGTAAATCTGAAATCCCAATGATGGATCTGGAAGAATTAGGATCGGAGCAGAAGTTAACTTTTCTTTCAATCCAAGAAAACACTCCTCACAATTGGCATCCCAAGTAAACGGTTGACCCTTGCGAGTCAATCGAGTAAGCGGAAGTACCAGTTGTGAGAAACCTTCAATGAACCTTCTATAGTAACCAGCTAGACCAAGAAAGCTTCTAATCTCACTCACTGACGTTGGTCGTTCCCATTTTAACACTGCTTCCACTTTGCTGGGATCAACTGCAACTCCTTCCTGAGAAATCACATGACCCAAGAATTTCACCTCGGACATCCAAAAATCACACTTCGACGGTTTAGCATAAAGTTTCTTCTCTCGGAGTACTCCTAGGACAAAGCGGAGATGCTGGGCATGCTCCTCGACTGACTTTGAGTAAACCAAGATATCATCAATAAAAACAACCACAAACTGATCTAGGTAGGAATGAAATACTCTATTCATATAGTCCATGAATACGGCTGGAGCGTTAGTCAATCCGAAGGGCATCACCACAAACTCGTAGTGTCCGTACCTCGTACGAAAAGCAGTCTTCGGAATGTCTAAGGCTCTTACCCTGATTTGATGGTATCCTGACCTTAGATCAATTTTGGAGAAAACTTTAGCACCTCGAAGTTGGTCAAGTAGATCATCTATCCTTGGTAATGGATATTTGTTCTTGATAGTGATTTTATTCAGCTGACGGTAGTCTATGCATAATCTCATGCTTCCGTCCTTCTTCTTGACTAGCAATACCGGAGCACCCCATGGAGAAGCACTTGGTCGAATAAACTTCTTGGAAATTAACTCCTCAAGCTGGGACTTCAATTCCTTCAGTTCGAGAGGAGACGTCCTATAAGGTTCTATGGATATTGGCCCTGCACCAGGCGCCAAATCTATAGAGAATTCTACCTCTCTCTCTGGAGGTAAAGAGGAAACTTCCTCAGGAAAAACATCTAAGAATTCATTAACAACTTGAATAGAGGGTAAATCCAAATCAGCTTCAGTTGATGCAGACAAAATAACAACAAAAGCTTCCGCACCTTGGAATAACGACTGGCTGGCTGAAGCGAACGAAATAACACCATCACCTGCAGGTAGTGAATGTTCCGCTACTTCAGAAGGAAAATTAATTGCACGATTGAAACAGTCAATAGTAATGTGATTGGAAGTCATCCAATTCATTCCCAAAACGATCTCCATTCCTCTCATAGGCAGACAGATAAAGTCAACAACAAAGTCTCTGCCTCCTATGGTGAGCAAACAGTTAAGGCATAATGATTGGGTTCGCACACGACCCTTTGCAGCAGTAAGGATAGATATTGGCTCGGATATAGGAGATACTATTAATCCTAGCCGTTCAGCACATGCTTCAGAGATAAAACAATGAGTAGCACCAGAGTCATACAGAATATTAACAGTTTGATGAAAGATAGAACCTGTACCCCTTATAAGATTATCTGCTGGTTTGATGGTCTTAGCATCCAGAGTGTTGACTCGAGCCTGTCTCGGAGCATCAGGAGACTCTAAGAAAGCTTTCCTTGACGGACAATTATTAGCATAATGGCCCACTTCTTTGCAAAGGTAACATTGGTTCGGTCCCACCTGGCATTTGCCTTTATGAAATTTCTTGCACACATCACACCGGTCATATCTTGCGGAGTCTCTTGACTGTACTCGTTTCCCCTTATCTGAATTCCCTTTATACCTCGGGTTTGAAGAAGTTGGCTCATTACCCTTTTTCTTATCTTTCCAGAAATCTTTCCTCTCTGCATACATTCTTTTAAGATCGCTCTCAGCTGAATGAGCTTGTTGAACCAAAGCAGGATAAGTGGTCATGGAATAAGAACTGAGACCTTGATTCACATCGCCTCTAAGACCTTGTCTGAACATCACCATTTTCCACTTATCATCAGGAGCGGTGGTCCCCAATTCATAGAATTGTGACAACCTCTCAAACTTTGCAGCGTATTCCCCAACTGTCATCTCTCCCTGCTTCAAACTCAGAAATTCCATCTGCTTATCAAGTCTTTGGGAGTCGGGGAAATAATGACTCAAAAATAATTCCTTGAAATTACTCCACTCAAGAGGAGTTCCTTGATTCTGAAGCATTCTACGAGCGTTAACCCACCAGGTGTGAGCATCCTCGTCCAGAGCGTTAGCAGCACAAATTACCTTTTCTCCTTCATTGCATTGCAAAGTATCAAAGATCCGTTCCATGGCATCTACCCAGAAATGGGCTTTCATTGCCTCGGATCCTCCTTTGAAGGTTGGGGGTTTCATCTTCAGAAACCGGAAATACACCCTGTTGGGATCCTCAGGTGTTGGCACATTGACTGGCTCGGCTGGTTGTGGTTGAGGCATCTGATGCATCTGCTGCATTTGAGCCATTTGAGCCATCTGTTGCTGTTGCATTAGCATCATGTCATTCATCATCTTCTGCTGAGTCTCGATGACATTCTGCATCCATTCTTGATGAGGATCAACAGGTGGGTTTCTCCTACCTCTCCCAGCCATGATTCTGCGAAGTATGCACAAAGTATTAAGTTGATCAGGCTCAATGTCTAATAGCATACTAAGAAAAAATCAGACTTAGAAGACGTAAAAGACTCTTAACATCTAAGTCCGACTAGGTCGAACTGCTCTGATACCAAATGTAACACCCTGGTATTTCTAACATGTAGAGAGACCGAGGATGCACAGATGCGGAAGTTCAGAGGACACAGTTCCTGTTTAAGTATTGGACATACAAACTTTTTCCGAAATAAAAACATAATCGGAATAACATCACTTCATAACATAGAAGTTTATCGGTTCCATACCGAGTGGATTACAATATCCAAGTCCAAATACCAAACGGAAACATAAAATGGTTCATACAACTCATAATCAATACAAGTTATACAACCAAAAAGACAACAAAAGAACAAAGGATCAAATGACTAAATCTTCAGCACCTCCAAGAGTATACCAACTACTCGTGCACAATAGTCTTCCTTTTTCCCTGCTTCTCTGAAAAACAACAAATATGGATAGGGTGAGATAACATTATCTCAGTGAGTCCTACCGTGCCCCCTCACTGACACTTGGTTCAAATTATTAAACCGTTACAACCAGAGTTGACATAACAATGTCTTATCTTTAAATCGAATTGCCGACTGCACAACGACTGCTAATCCCGGCGAATTCGTGTTCTTAAACTTTGCACAAAGTCTTATTTATTAATCGAATTGCCGACTGCACAACGACTGCTAATCCCGGCAAATTCGTGTTTAATCTTAGCACAAACCGGCTGCACAACGCCTGCTAATCCCGGTAACCCGTGAATTGACCACGCCAAAACACATTCAGGGCCTAGGGTGAGGGCTCATGACTTCCCTTCCTAGTATGCTACTTGTCAGGTCGTCACCCAACGCAATACGTATGACAATACGCATCAAGTTCTCGAGAGTTAGATAATTTATATCTTTTCGATCACCAAATGGATCAATTACATAACAATTAGATAATCAATATCCATATCGATCTATAACCCGTTTTGAGGAATTCATAAGTTAGACCTCCGGCATTATAATCATTTTCATTTGACATATATAAACATATATATTCAATCAATCCATCAGTCGGTGTACTCACACGCGCACTAGGGTTGCGGTTTTATCAATCCAATGGGCTTTCAAAGCTCTTTTTCAAATCATGAGTTGCATGAGTTTAAAATAAGGTTTTCAGTGAGGCAATCCCTTTTTGAATGGTTGACAAAGAAACTAGAAAAGGTTCGGGATCAAACGGAGGAACAAAACGAGAAAACGGAAGCCGGTAACAGAACCACACGCACGACCCGTGCCCAGGGGCGCACGACCCGTGCGTGGTGCACTACTTAGGGCCCATCTACCAGAAGGAAACGCACGATCCGTGCCCAGGGGCGCACGACCCGTGCGTCCCGTTCTGTTTCCAATACTTCCAACCCGAAGCAGGCGCACGATCCGTGCCCAGGGGCGCACGGTCCGTGCCACCTGTGTCTGTTACCAGAATTTCACACTTTTCCCATTTTCACTCTCCGTTCTCGTCCAAATCGATTTCTAATTTCAATCACCTGAAATCCAGAAAATTTCCAACTATTCCAGAATATATATAAAGTGTTTCATTTCAATGATTCATTAAAATTCTCAATAAACCGTAAAACGCCGTTTTGACTCGAAAATCGCTTTTCGGTTCTAAGACTTTTGAAAACAGAAAATGTGACCAAGGGATTCCATATCGAAAACAAGTTCAGAATATCAAAATGCCCTATCGTGAGTAGAACTCACCGTGATGTCGATTTCGCTAGGAGCCACGATCGAAACGTGGAACGGCCGAACACTAGAACGCACGAACAATCACCAACAACGCTGGAGCAGCAGCTAGCTAGACTGAACGGCTTGGAGCAGCAACCCAAATCTTTCACAACCTCCTCTGAATCGAAATGCAAGCTTGAGACTTCCCCCTCTTAACAGCAAAACTGGACATGCAAGAGAAGTGGCAGCTCAAAACTCCATTATCTTCAACCTTGGAGCTTCAAGCTTCAAAAATGGTGTATAGAGGAAGAGTGAGAATCAGCCCTTGTCCTTGGTACCATTGGACTCAGAATCAAAAATGGAGTAGAGAGAGGTTTAGAAGACTTACATGCAATGAAAATTTGAGAAGCTCTCCTTTCCTCCTCTTCCTCCTCCCTTCGCCCTCTCTCTCTCTTTTCTCAACTGTTTTTCTCTTTCTTTTCCTTCAGCTGAAAGATGTCCAAGTGAGAGGGTGAGTTCAGGATGAATATGGGTTGGGGGTCTATAATGATGGTGCAAAGACCATTTTCCCCTTGGCCGATAAAATGATAGCTTAGGTGTTGAAAATCCTTTTCGGTACAAGACCTTCTCGATTAATTCGGTTCTGACCCGAAGTTCCTCAATTCTTTCGGTTCGAAATTAATTATAACCTTCACGATTATATTTTACTTACTAGGGGTGTGAAAGGACAGATTTGCCCTTCGGCTCCAATTCCTCATTTTACTATGAATAGGCCACCCTTTAATGGAGAATAGGTTTTCTTGGTAATTTTCTCGACTATTAGTCCCCTAGATGCGACCAATTATGCCCACAAATAACTAATCGGTCCTAGGCATCTTAGTACGAGTCTTTAAAAATTTAGGGATGTTACAGATAGGCTCTATGTTGTCTCTTTGATCTTATTTGGTGTTGATTTAGTGATGTTAGAATGTATTCATAATGATTGCAATTGGTGTTTGGTGATTGATCATGGTGAAAATAAAAAATTGGTCCCTAGGCGCCATGGGCGCCATTGATGTTGTGTGTCGCATTAGGTTGTTGCTGTCTTGGTTGCTGGAAACGACGCCCTGCTCCTGGGCGCCATGTCTGTGTCACTGTCCCTGTGTGTTCCCTGCTGATTTAGGCGCCCTGCTCCTGGGCGCCATGCCCTGTACATGATTCTGCGTTTGTTACCGATTTAGGCGCCCTGCTCCTGGGCGCCGTGCCTGTTTCGCTGCTGTTGTAGGCTCCCTGCTCCTGGGCGCCAGGTCTGTTTTTGTTGCTTTCGTGCTAGGCGCCCTGCTCCTGGGCACCACGTCTGTTTTTGTTGCTGTTGTGCTAGGCGCCCTGCTCCTGGGCGCCATGTCTGTTGTTGTTGCTGTTGTGCTAGGCGCCCTGCTCCTGGGCGCCATGTCTGTTGTTGTTGCTGTTGTGCTAGGCGCCCTGATCCTGGGCGCCATGTCTGTTGTTGTTGCTGTTGTGCTAGGCGCCCTGCTCCTGGGCGCCATGTCTGTTGTTGTTGCTGTTGTGCTAGGCGCCCTGCTCCTGAGCACCATGTCTGTTGTTGCTGCTGTTGTGCTAGGCGCCCTGTTGTTGGGCGCTAGTTCCTGTTGGTTGCTGTTGCCTGTTGGCGCCCTGTTGCTGGGCGCCAGTTCCTGTTTATTATTGTTGCCTGTTTATTATTGTTGCCTGTTGGCGCCCTATTGCTGGGCGCCAGTTCCTGTTGGTTGTTGTTGCCTGTTGGCGCCCTGTTGCTTGGCGCCAGTTCCTGTTTGTTGTTGTTGCCTATTGGCGCCCTGTTGCTGGGCGCCAGTTCGTGCTGGATGATGTTGTCTGTTGGCACCTTGTTGCTGGGCGCCAGTTCCTGCCATGTCCTATTTGGTTGTTGGTGGCTGGGCGCCTGGGTGGCTGTCCCTGTGGTCGTTGTCATTGGTGTTGTAAATTGGTATCGTCATTGGTGTTGTAAATTGTCGTTGTTCTGAGTGTTGTAAAATTGTTGTTTCCATTTGATGTCCTTATTATTTAATTGCTGAAGTTTTATGGTGATGTTATGATTATTCATTTGAACCTTTATTTTTATTCCGCTGCGTGGTGATAGAGTTACTGTCGTGTAGACTGAACAGGTGTTTTGGGGGTTCGTCCAATTTATGACGTGCTATGTATCGTACTACTTTTAAATGGTGAATTTTATTATTGGCGTGTGATGTTTTAATGGTGTAAATGTGGTATCCCTTGTGGGTGTAGTGAAAAATGTTTTTGAAACTCCGATTTTTGTCAAAAAGTTACTGGGTAGAAAAGGGGTGTTACACTTTCGACCTGTCAAACTCTATCAGCCAGTTGTGCCATATCTCTTAGGTGCAAAGTATCCAACTTCTTCTTAATAGAGTAGTCTAGGCCACCAGCAGCCTTTTCGACTAACTCGTGCTCAGGTACTTGAGTAAAGCACCTTGCCTTGAGAAGTCTAAATCTATTGAGAAAATCATCAATAGACTCTGTCCCTTTACGTTGAACACTAGACAATTCTTTAAGACTAATCTTACATTGGCCCATGTAAAATTGCTCATGAAAGGCCTTTTCTAACTGAGCCCAATTAAAGATAGAACGTGGGGCTAAAGTGGTGAACCAAGTGAAAGCATTCTTAGTTAGAGAATTTGGGAAATATTTCATTCTTAAAGTCTCATCATGTGCTAAGTCACCAGCCTTAGTTAAATACCTAGCAATATGTTCAACAGTCGATTCACTGGTTTCCCCAGCAAATTTTGTGAACTTGGGAATTTTCCATCCCCTAGGCAACTCTGTTTGCAATGTGTAGTCAGATAATGGTGATACAAAATTAGGCCTGTGTAAACCTAAGTTAAGGCCATTCTGGGCTAAGATAGTTTCGACCATATTAGCCAAGTTATTTTGTGCTCCAAAATTATTTTGTTACACTTGCCTAACCACTTCGTCAGCATTCTGATTTCTATTGACTAACACAACATCAGGTATTGCCTCTACTCTTGGAGGCTCTTCGGCAACCAGTTGTTGTTGTCTTTGATTCATGGGAATTACATTGTTTGGCCTTTCCAAAGGGATTTCGACAGGCCTAACATTTTGTACTTGGGGAATTTGCTGGTTATGCACTGGTGGAATGCCAAAGAAATCAGCAATTCTTCCCATTTGTGTTGTTAACATTTGGTAACTATTATTGGTATTTTGTATCAGAGGATTGAATACAGTACCAATTTGTTGTGTTAACATGTTAACCATATCGTGATTACTATCATCCATTTGTTGCCTTAATGCCAACAAAGATGATGTGGTTGGGGCTGGTTGAACATTTCGACCATAAATGTTCTCAGAAGAACTGTGAGTAGGAGAGAAACCTATTATTGCATTGTCTGCAAATGTGGATGAATTGGTTTGAAGAGCTTGCCATTAAGGCTGTTGGCATGCCATAAGGGTAACTCCTACCATTTATAGGATTAAATGGCATATTTCCACTCACGGGATTAGCCATGAAAGGACTTGATGGTCCTAATTCTGGTGGCACATAAGCCACTGCATTGGGTTGTGTTACTGCTGCTGTGGTCATCATAGACACATGAGTAATTACAGGAGCAGTTACAGCAGTTATGCCCATGGCTGTCGAAGAAGACAACGGAGCGGTTACTGCAGTTACACCCATTGTTGTCGAAGAAGACAACAGAGCAGTTACTCCTATACCGGTTGCAGCATTTGCATCACTAACTGACGCATTCCTTGGTGAATTTTGCGCATTAGATGAAGAAGCATTGTTATTAGAACGAGCCATCTCCGAGAGATTTCTACCACTCCTTAAACGCATGCACAACTCACTTTATGCTTTTAAATTCAAGAACAACAAACCCAGAAATGTTGTTAAACAACTTTTTTTTAAAATTAGCACAACCTGTCCCACCGGGCGTGCCAATTTGTTTACCGTGGATTTTGGTAAACACCGCTAGTTTCCAGTTTGGTTTAATTGCGGGATCAACTAGTAAATCCCAAGACAGTTTGGATAAAAGTTGTTTAGAAAACACGGGTTTCTTACGGGTTAAGTTAAAGAAAAGAAAGAAATTTAATGTTTCTTGCGAAACTACTGAATTGTTCCAGAAAAGAAGAGGATTGCGTAAAGCAAAGAAGGAAAAAAGTGCAGGAATTGGAAATAAACAAAGTAAAATTGCATTAAAAAGAGAAAAGTGGTACACAATCATACATTGCTTCTCTGGACTCGTTTTTCGCTTTAACTTGGAAGTAGAGCGTGAGAATTTGTGTAATGAGTTTGTGACCCGTTTTCCTTATGGAAAACTACTATATATACAAGAAGGAAAACATAAACTGCCTAAAACTGCTAAGAGTTCAAAAACTATAACTGATATATACAATTCGACCATGTAACTGCCTACGCCTTCGACAACATCATTTCTCCGGTCTTCGACCAAACTCCTTGGCTTTAACCTGCGACCAATCTTCTTAACTTCTTTCTCGTCGAAACTTTGCCTTTAAACTCTCAGTTTCATTAAGTCTTGGGCATAGTCGAAAATATTCTTCAAAACTCCTTCTCAATGTCAAATATCAACATTTCTTCTTTAAAATGACAAGTCAACATCGTTGACTGCATTTAATTGAGCCTGTCGAAAATACAGGCTAACAGTACCGCACTTTGGCCAAAGCTTCATCAAATCGCTCTTTGCAGATGGCCAGTGTAGACTCAACCACCCGGTCACCTTCCTCCAAAGCCTTATCCTGCTCTTTCTCTAGAACATTAATGTTCTTCTTCAGGCTGGCTACTTCATTCCCCAGCTCCTTGACATGGTTCGACACCTCGTCGACCTTGGTCGTCTCTGACTGCGCCTTCTGCTCTGCTTCAGCTTGGGCGGCCAGGGCCTCGTCCCGCTCTTTGGTCATGGTGGAGAGCGACTTCTTTGTCTCCGTAAGAGCATCAGCAGTAGGCTTGAGAGCAGCTTTAGATTCTTGATACTTTTTCTTTAGGGATTCCAACTCCCCCCGCAACTCTGAGATATAATCATAAGCACGATTTAGCATATCAGTTTTATCTAAATTATCACCCTCCAACCACAAATTTTGAGCGAAAAGACGTTTACCTGCGGTCCAATCCGTTTCCCCTTGTTTGAGTTTTGTGATCAGGCGTGAACCAGCCTTGGCCACCTCAGCCATGAAGAGGAGGAGGTCTTGACGAAACCGATCGAAATCAGCCTCAGAGATCTCGTCCAAGTCTAAGTTAGAGTTCGACCTCCTCTGAACCTCCTTCGCCCCCTTGATATTCTTGTGCGCGGGGTCGATCTCAGCGTCTTTTCCACTGGTCCCAGCAGCGTGCTGATGGCGATCCCTCTTCTTCCCAGAGCCAAGCACGGAGGAAAGCGAGTCACCTCCTTGATCTGCACTTGTGGCCGTTTCCCCATCGCCTGGGGACGGAACGTCGACAGTCGCTGGGCGGGCGATTGGGGGTTTCTTTCCCCTCTTGGCTTTCCTCATAAGTTCCTCATATCCCATACCTGCCATTTCACCTACAAGCAAAAAGAAGAACGGTCAGAAAAAATTTGAATTCATCCCCGCCAAGAGTGCAAAGGTAAAAACAAGAAAAAATGAGAACGACTCGCACCAAGAACGACTTTGAATACGTCGTCGCCCCGAGCCCGAGTCAACTAGTAGCACTTAATCAATTCCTCATCCATCCAGGAGGCCAGGTTCTCAAGCAATCTTAGGGTTTCCAGATCGTCCTCACCAAGTCGACATCTGGTCCTGTAAGTACCTGGGGTACCGCGATAATGCACGTACGTCCATGCAATAGGGAATTTATGACCGGTCACTCGACCCCGCGCATCAAGAGACCCGACTATTTTACGAGCCTTTTCACAAACAGGCACGACCCACATAAAAGAATGCTTCCAGGGCTTTAAGGAGTCGGAGTAGGGCTTGAAGACTTTGAAATCTTGCTGACCTTTGATGCTTAGATGCTCCCACCGATTCCTATTGCTCCCAGGTTTGGGCCACCTGCTCATCTCGAAGATCTTAAAAAAAGTGAGCGAGAGCAATCACTCCCCATCACGCCCATGAGTTGCTCAAACACTTTGATGAACGCCCAGGTATTTGGATGCAACTGGGACGGGGCGACCCCAAGATAGCGAAGAACGGAGCGTTGAAAAGGGGTAAACGGTGGACGAACCCTCATGTCTCGTAGGACGTTCGAATACATGATAAAATTTAAAGATGACGGAACGACCGCAACATGCTCGTCCGCGGAAGGACCTTCAATCGCCCATATCTGACCCGGGTCGCCTACCATTTCTACATAGTACTGCAGCAACTCATCCCCAGGACGGAGTATCGAGGGAACTTTGTCAATCACACCCAACGAAACCCAAGAGCGATCTTCACCAATCACACCGCCCCAATCTGGTTCCTCAACTTCGTCAACATGGTCGTTAATGTGAGACCGGTTGCTTGTTGTTGTTGATTTGTTGTTTTAGGCCGTTGGCCATTGTTGATTTGTTGTTGCGGTAGTATGGTTGTTAAGGGCGCCCTGCCCATGGGCGCCATGTGCCATTTTGTTAGTATTGTTGGAGGCGCCCTGCCCTTGGGCGCCATGCCTATTTTGATGTCATTGGTTGTTGGCGCCTTAGCGCCCATTGTTGTAACCAAGTTGTGGTCCTGTGCTGTTGTTGTTAATGATGTTGATGTTGTTGTTGTTTTTGATGTTGTCTTGGGTACCGCCGAATGGCCCAAGTTATGTTGTTATTGTTGTGGGTATCGCTGAATGACCCACATTGTTGTTGTGTCGTGGGTAACGCCGAATGGCCCACGTTGTCGTTGCTTTGTTGTTATCGTGGGTAACGCCGAATGGCCCACGATGTCTCGTTGAGGATATCGTTGAAATGGCCCAAATTGTTTGTTGATTTTATGTTGTGGGCCTATGGCCCGTGTTGAGTCTTGGGTTGTTGATGTGCTAGGACATGTTTCTTGCTGGGTGAACTTGTGTGTAGCTTGCTAGTGGGAGGGTGTTAGCATTGGTGGGTAAAATTTCGAGGGCGAAATTCTTTTAGTGGGGGAGAGTTGTAACACCCCAAAAATGATTAGATATTTATTTAGTCATTTGTTTAATTAATTAATTAATTAATGGATTTAATTAATTGGGGAATAAGTGTAGAAAATAATAATTAGGTGTTTCATGTTAATTAGGAGGTGGCGCCCAATAATTAGGTGAGTGGTTAATGGAGGCCCGTGATCCAAGTGATCCATGGGTTAGGCGCATGGAGCAAGGGTTAGAGGAGGGGGCTCAATTGCGAATTGGAGAGGAAAAGAAAGGGAGGCATCGCAAAATAGAAAGGAGAAAAAAAGAAAGGAAGTCGCGAAGAGAGGAGAAGGGAAAAGAAGAGGCGCAACGTGTTCTAGGGCAAGGGAAGGGGGTTCGCGTGGAGCTTCAAGGAGAGGAGAGCTTGGATTGTTGGTGACTTTGGTGAATTGCTAGGAGCCTTGTGAATTCTTCAATTACCAAAGGTTAGGGGGTTCTCTTTTATTCATAATAACCTATAAGATTAGCAATCATATGAGTTAGGTTTAGGAATAGTTAATCGCCTGATTTTGATGTTGTTGATTGAATTGTGGTGTTGTTTCATGTTATGTTTGACGTTGAATTTAAATTGGTGATGCTATGTTGATGGGTGTTGGGATGAATTTTGATTACTAATGGTGTATGTAGGGTGTTTGTTATGTTGACCCAATGAAATTGAATAAAGAAAAAAATATGAGAGTTGTCACACTGTTTCGGTTTTCTTGAAACTGGGACTGTTCGGTCAGTCCAAAAATTTCGTGTTATGGTTGGGAAAAGACCATAATGCCCATAGCTCACTTAGTCAAGGTTTTTAGGCCAAGACCCCCCACTAACTCTACGGTTATTTATTCGGCATAAAATTTCTCGACTCGACCGATTCCGAATTGCGAATTATTAATTTCTTCGACTAGCAATTATATAAAATCCACTTATAATGTATTTTTAAAAATTAGGGATGTCACACATGTGCTCGTTTATGTTGGTTTGTCCAAATTATTTTAAGTAGTCGACACTAAGTCTTATGTAAATTATTTTTTTTGGTAAAGTGTTTTGGTGTTTGAAAAACTAAATATATTGTTGAATATTTATGTGAGTAATGTTCATATGCCCTAGAATCCTTTTGTGTCTTACCATGATCATTGATGCCATGTGTTGGGTGCCTTGTTTAATTCGCTTGTTGAAGAGTAATAACATGTTATCATATGTTGATGCCTTGTTAATTTGTTGTCATGATCATGCGTTATATGTTTTGTTGGACAAGTTTCATGTTAGTTGAATTCCTATGTGCTCATATGCGATCTTATGCCTTGATGAACATCCTTATGTGAATTGATTTAATGTGTGTTTCACGTGTGAACAAGATTAGTATGATTGACATGTGCGTTCTTGAAAACCCTATTCGTTGATGATTAAATCTAGTTGTTGACGATTAAACCTATTTGTGGATTATCTTGAGTTGTTGCTGTTTTATTTAAATGTTGTTGCTGTATATTTAGATGCTGTTACTGTTTTAATTGTTGCTGCTTTCAGAAAATAAATATTGCTGTTTTCGGAAAATAAATGTTGCTGTTTATAAATGTTGCTGTTTCCTGAAAATGATTCTTGCTGTTTTCTAAAAAAAAATAAAAAATAATCACTGCTGTTTTCTGAAAATAAAGGATGCTGTTTTCTGGAAGTACTTGCTGCTGTTTTCGAAAAATTATTGTTGTTGTTGCTATTTCCAAAAAATAACTGTTATTGTTCCTACTTTAGTACACTGCTGCTATTTTATGAGTTGTGCTTGTGTTGGTTGTTGAATGTCCCTATCCTTATAAGTGGTCCTATTTTGTGGTTTGTGGTCTAAAGAGTTAAGGGGTTCCGAAAATTGCTTTTGAACACGTCGTAAACAATTTTATGGTGGTACACTGATATTAGCCTTGAAAATTATTTTTCTAATAAATGACACTGTTGTGGGCTTCTTTGAGTTAGCTTTTAATTGCCATGTGTTCTTAAGAATATTTTATTTGAATTGTTTAAGCTGACGTTTAGATTGGTAGTGGAAAATCAATTTCTATGACATGTTTTATTTCTCGTGTTGGAAAATCTAAACAAAATGTTTTGTACGTGAAAGTTTGTATTATTGAAATCGTGTAGTGTGTGATCTAAGATTTTGATAATTACCGTGTGTATGTCATGATGCCTTGTTAGACAATTTTGCTACATGTCTTAAAGACCTAGTTTTGATGCTGCCTTGATCCCTTAACTGTTTGATAATAATTGATTAAGGTGTTAAGTTGTTTGATGTCAAGTCGTTAATGTGAGACCGGTTGCTTGCTGTTGTTGATTTGTTGGTTTAGGCCGTTGGCCATTGTTGATTTGTTGTTGCGGTAGTATGGTTGTTAAGGGCGCCCTGCCCATGGGCGCCATGTGCCATTTTGTTAGTATTGTTGGAGGCGCCCTGCCCTTGGGCGCCATGCCTATTTTGATGTCGTTGGTTGTTGGCGCCTTAGCGCCCATTGTTGTAACCAAGTTGTGGTCCTGTGCTGTTGTTGTTAATGATGTTGATGTTGTTGTTGTTTTTGATGTTGTCTTGGGTACCGCCGAATGGCCCAAGTTATGTTGTTATTGTTGTGGGTATCGCTGAATGACCCACATTGTTGTTGTGTCGTGGGTAACGCCGAATGGCCCACGTTGTCGTTGCTTTGTTGTTATCGTGGGTAACGCCGAATGGCCCACGATGTCTCGTTGAGGGTATCGTTGAAATGGCCCAAATTGTTTGTTGATTTTATGTTGTGGGCCTATGGCCCGTGTTGAGTCTTGGGTTGTTGATGTGCTAGGACATGTTTCTTGCTGGGTGAACTTGTGTGTAGCTTGCTAGTGGGAGGGTGTTAGCATTGGTGGGTAAAATTTCGAGGGCGAAATTCTTTTAGTGGGGAAGAGTTGTAACACCCAAAAAATGATTAGATATTTATTTAGTCATTTGTTTAATTAATTAATTAATTAATGGATTTAATTAATTGGGGAATAAGTGTAGAAAATAATAATTAGGTGTTACATGTTAATTAGGAGGTGGCGCCCAATAATTAGGTGAGTGGTTAATGGAGGCCCGTGATCCAAGTGATCCATGGGTTAGGCGCATGGAGCAAGGGTTAGAGGAGGGGGCTCAATTGCGAATTGGAGAGGAAAAGAAAGGGAGGCATCGCAAAATAGAAAGGAGAAAAAAAGAAAGGAAGTCGCGAAGAGAGGAGAAGGGAAAAGAAGAGGCGCAACGTGTTCTAGGGCAAGGGAAAGGGGTTCGCGTGGAGCTTCAAGGAGAGGAGAGCTTGGATTGTTGGTGACTTTGGTGAATTGCTAGGAGCCTTGTGAATTCTTCAATTACCAAAGGTTAGGGGGTTCTCTTTTATTCATAATAACCTATAAGATTAGCAATCATATGAGTTAGGTTTAGGAATAGTTAATCGCTCACTACAACAAAAAGAGGTTTACGCAACGGCCAAAAACCGTGGCCAGAAGTGAAAAAAACGTGGCCTAAACCTGAGGCCACGGTTTTGGAGGCGTGGGGTAGGTGGCCGTTGCCTATTCGTTTAGGCGACGGTTTTTTAACATTAGGCCACGAATTATGGAAACCGTGGCCAGAGCTATAAAATAGGCGACGGTTTATCAGTCTGGTTTCCGGCCACGGTTTTCTATTTGCCACGCATAAATAAGTGTGGCCTAAACGTTTAAACCACAGTTTAAAAACTGTTGCCTTTTTGTTTTTTATTTTTTTTTATAAGCAAACTATTGCCTTGTTGCTATTAGTTAAATAACTTTTTTACTACTTTTATTTAATTGTTATCAATTATTTGATAGGGTTACTCGTGATTAGAAACTAAGAAGAATTAAAACTAAACCTAATTATTTAAAGCACCGGACATAAAAAGGATAAGATAAGATAGTAACACTAACAAAAAATAGACATCAATTTTTTAAATTTATAGTAATATGCATTAAACAACATTCATCATCTACATGTCAATTGTCACTAATACTCAAAATATAGACACATAAACTAAATCCAAAAAATATAAACAAAATAGTCTACAACCATGTTTGTAGCACATCTACATGTTCATTAATTAAAATAAAATCCACAAAATTATCTACAACCATATTAATTTGTAGCACATTGCTTTTCCACTTGTATCACATCACTCTTCAAAACCTTCAAGATCATCTTCAAGATCTTCTTCAAAATCATTTCCAACCTATAACCATAAAACATTACAAAAATTATCTATATATCCATGACATTCAAGGACATTACAAACATTGTAAAACACCTTCACAAGATCATATACCTTTTCAATAGGAGGAGCATTAGCTGATGTAGAAGAACGTGGTGCCAAATTGTGTGTTGCTTCACTACTGTCATTTTCAAAAGTACGCTGCATTAAGTTGTTTACATCCTCTTCACTTAAATTTGGATTTTGTTGCATCAACACACATTTTAAAAGAGCATCATATGTTTGCATCTTCTTTTCCAAGACTGTAATTTTACTAGAATATTGCTTTTTTACAGAAGCAATTTCTTCATTTTTCTTCATTATTGATGGCGTCATAGTTCTTCCATAACAACGCGTTCTACCATGCCTTTCTTTGCCAAGCAATAATTGGAATGCTTTTTTTGCATCTTCACTTGAATTTTCAACTGATTCTTGAAGAGTATCCTAATACAAAAGAATTACAACATTTATTGGTTTCAGCAAAACAGCAGGTTCACTATACTGATACTGAAACACCAAACTGATACTGAAACACCAAACAGCAGGTTCACTATACTGATACTGATACTAAAACAAACAGCAAAACAGCAAACAGGCTTCCAGGAAAACAGCAAACAAGGCTTCCAGCAAAACAGACACTGAAACACTACAGGTTCACTAAACAGATACTGAAACACCTATTCATGCTTCCAGCAAAACAGATACTGAAACACTACAGGTTCACTATACTGAAACAGATACTGAAACACCTATTCATGCTTCCAGCAAAACAGATACTGAAACACTACAGGTTTCAGGTTTGATATCCTAATGTGGCTAATGTGGCTGATCTGACTAATGTGGCTGACTAATGTGGCTGATCCTAACTATAATACTCAAATTATGCAATAAATTGTTTGATATCGTAGTACTTGTATTTCAGGTTTTTTCCATTTTGTAATTTGAGGGCAGGCAAAGGATAGGTTCATATGAATAGCAGTCACAAACTACACAAAATACAAAGCTGGAGTCATTGTCACAAAATACACAAACAGAGTCATGGTCACAACAATCCTAAGCAATTTAATCTGAATTCTAGTATAATATATGCATTCAGAGATTCAGAATACAAAACATCTTAAGACCAAAATCAAGTTAGAAACTCAATTGCATTTCGTGTTTCATCTTAAGACCAAACTGATACTGAAACACCAAACAGCAGGTTCACTATACTGATACTGATACTAAAACAAACAGCAAAACAGCAAACAGGCTTCCAGGAAAACAGCAAACAAGGCTTCCAGCAAAACAGATACTGAAACACTACAGGTTCACTAAACAGATACTGAAACACCTATTCATGCTTCCAGCAAAACAGATACTGAAACACTACAGGTTCACTATACTGAAACAGATACTGAAACACCTATTCATGCTTCCAGCAAAACAGATACTGAAACACTACAGGTTTCAGGTTTGATATCCTAATGTGGCTAATGTGGCTGATCTGACTAATGTGGCTGACTAATGTGGCTGATCCTAACTATAATACTCAAATTATGCAATAAATTGTTTGATATCGTAGTACTTGTATTTCAGGTTTTTTCCATTTTGTAATTTCAGGGCAGGCAAAAGATAGGTTCATATGAATAGCAGTCACAAACTACACAAAATACAAAGCTGGAGTCATGGTCACAAAATACACAAACATAGTCATGGTCACAACAATCCTAAGCAATTTAATCTGAATTCTAGTAAAATATATGCATTCAGAGATTCAGAATACAAAACATCTTAAGACCAAAATCAAGTTAGAAACTCAATTGCATTTCGTGTTTCATCTTAAGACCAAACTGATACTGAAACACCAAACAACAGGTTCACTATACTGATACTGAAACACCAAACTGATACTGAAACACCAAGCAGCAGGTTCACTATACTGATACTGATACTAAAACAAACAGCAAAACAGCAAACAGGCTTCCAGGAAAACAGCAAACAAGGCTTCCAGCAAAACAGATACTGAAACACTACAGGTTCACTAAACAGATACTGAAACACCTATTCATGCTTCCAGCAAAACAGATACTGAAACACTACAGGTTCACTATACTGAAACAGATACTGAAACAGATACTGAAACACCTATTCATGCTTCCAGCAAAACAGATACTGAAACACTACAGGTTTCAGGTTTGATATCCTAATGTGGCTAATGTGGCTGATCTGACTAATGTGGCTGACTAATGTGGCTGATCCTAACTATAATACTCAAATTATGCAATAAATTGTTTGATATCCTAGTACTTGTATTTCAGGTTTTTTCCATTTTGTAATTTGAGGGCAGGCAAAGGATAGGTTCATATGAATAGCAGTCACAAACTACACAAAATACAAAGCTGGAGTCATGGTCACAAAATACACAAACAGAGTCATGGTCACAACAATCCTAAGCAATTTAATCTGAATTCTAGTATAATATATGCATTCAGAGATTCAGAATACAAAACATCTTAAGACCAAAATCAAGTTAGAAACTCAATTGCATTTCGTGTTTCATCTTAAGACCAAAATTCAGAATACAAAACTGGTTTGCTGGAACAGGTTTGCCCCTGGTACTTACAATTGCATTTCGTGTTTGATCATCCACTGCTTTTCCTTTATGGCTTTTGCGCGTATAGATAAACATTTCAGCCTGGGTAACTTCTTCTCCATCCTCTTTCTCACCAAGCTATATTTAATAAAAATTGAAAAAAACAAACAATTAAAAAACTACTTTATTTACATAAAGAAAATGATACATAAAAGCACATGATTACCATACCAATTTTGCACGAACTCTTGCAAAATTTACTGGTCCCACACGATGCATGTACTTTTGCTTAGCCCTGTTTTCTGCATTTCTTTGGCTAATTTTCTGCATGGAGAAAGAAATTAAAATCTGAAAATGAAATATAAATTTAAATTAATAAGCAATGCTACTATCTTACTTCAATGGTGTCATTTGTCCAATATGCCACTAGTTTTTTGAAATGAGACTCAGATATGTTCTTGGGACGGTGTTTTAACCTTTCCTTCATACTATTGTACTTCAAAAAATGCTTTCTCTTTATCTTGCTTTTGTAGCGTCTCCAAGCATCATTTATGCGGGAAAACACTGCTTTCCATCCCCTATCAGAAATAATGTACTTATCCTACAAAAAAACAATAGTGTCATCAACCTTTGACAAGTATTTGATCATTTCAAACAAATATGAAACTTTAATTCTCATACATTGACATATTTCCATAAACGATCCCCGTGATCTTTGAGCAAAGCTTTGAAGTTTGTGTAGATCAAGGGACAAAACTCTGCATTCCTTGCTATGGATCCAAGGAAATAGCTCAAGTCTGATACAGTTTTGTCATTGGGTCCAATTGGTTCTCCATCCTCATCTAAAGTAACTTCTTGACGATCTTCGCTAGTTCTTGCATGTATTTTTAAACACCTTGTTGGTCCCCTCGTTCTTTTCTTTTTTGTCCCTATTTTGACATTAAAGTTGTGAAGTGACATAATAATAATAATAATCACTCTCACTATGACATACATGTATCAAATGAAAAAAAATTAATTAATCATTACACATTTTATATAAACTGGAATCTTTACCTTCAATTTCATTGCCATTAGTTTCACAATTGCTACCTTTGTGTGCATTGCCTTCTTCTTCCTCTTCTTCCTCTTCTTCTTCTTCTTCTTCTTCTTCTTCTTCTTCTTCTTCTTCTTCTTCTTCCATAACATCATATTCTTCATCATCACTTTCATTTTCGAACTCTTCATTTACTTCTCTATTTTCTTTAAGAAACTCATCGATTGTCATTGACGGACACAATGGGATCCTTTTTGGCTTCTTGCCTGCATTTTCCTGCCTTGCCCTTGACTCATCTTCAACCACCCTTTTCTTAGGCTGCTCCTTTTCCCTTGAAGTATGATTTTCAGATATTGCCCTTTTTTGTTGTTGATGCTTTTGTTTTGAAAGGACATTTCCAACACTTCCATCATTTTCAACCACCCTTTTCTTAGGCTGCTCCTTTTCCCTTGAAGTATGATTTTCAGATATTGCCCTTTTTTGTTGTTGATGCTTTTGTTTTGAAAGGACATTTCCAACACTTCCATCATTTTCAACTACCATTTTCTTAGGCTGCTCCTTTTCCCTTGAAGTATGATTTTCAGATATCACCCTTTTCTTAGGCTTCTCCTTTTCTATAAGTTGTTGTCTATCCCTTGATCCATCATCTTCAACCACTCTCTTCCTCATTACTTGCCTTTTTGAATCTTGACTTTGTATAAGTCCTTCAACTTGAGCCAATATTTTACTTTTTGGATCTTGGATTAGTTTGGATCCTTTGTCTCTAGCCATGGATGCTTCAATTGTTGTTCTCCTTTGACTTGGAATCTTAGGTTGAGTGTTACTTGCACTATCTGAAATTTTTTTTGTAGGTACAAGCTCCCTAGTTGAATCCAAAATTCTTTGGCCAGCTGCTGCAAAGTCAGACAACTTGAATTGTGCAACTTCTTTGGCTTGAGAATTGAATTGTTTAGTCACTTTGATAGCTTGGGAACTCACTTCTTTAGTGGTTGGTGGCTTCTTTTGTTTGTTAGATCCTCCAATATTTTTTAATACTTGTTCACGCTTGATTTTGAATACTCTCAGCAGTTCATGGCTGGATCTATAGTGACCTAAATCAATATTGGAAGTACTTCTTTGACCCCTCTCTTGAGAGTTCATATTTCTCTTGAAGGTTGCTTCGTTTTGCATTTGTTCTGAAAAGTTCAAGCACACAGTTTTGGTTAATCAAAATGAGATTTTCAGTAGCATATGAGATTTTCAGTAAAATAGTAAAACAGTATACAATGAAGCAGTAGGGTGGGGGGTTTTGTTCAATGAGATTTTCAGTAAAACAGTAAAACAGTATACAATGAAGCAGAAGGGTGGGGGGTTTTGTTCAATGAGATTTTCAGTAAAACAGTAAAGACAGTATACAATGATACTGTCTTGCTTGTCTTCTAAAACAAATTAATTGATTTTTTTTTCATCACTGAACCTAACTAAACAACATGTTTCAAATTTAATTTCTCTCACAACAGAAACTTGCTTTCAACTTTTGCTCTCATAAAACTAAATATTTATGCAGAAACTTGTGCTCTCATAACTTGTGCTCTCACAACAGAAACTTTCGTCCCCCCCCCCCCTTTTTTTTATGCAGATATACATGAGGAAGAACTGATTCTGAGAATGATAATAATAATAATAAAAAAAACTAAATGCTACTGAATGAATGAATTAATTAATCAAAATGCTACTGAATTAAACTGAATTGCTACTGAATGCTATTGAATGCTACTAAATGCTACTGAATTGCATTCAAAATGCTACTGAATGCTACTGAATTGCATTCAAATGAGGCTACTGAATGCTACTGAATGCTACCGAATTGCATTCAAAATGCTACTGAATTGCATTAAACTGAATTGCTACTGAATTTCCAGTAGCATAAAGACAACCAAAAAAGTCTACTAAATTTCCAGTAGCATAAACAATATATTCAAATGAGGCTTACAAATCTAAGCTTACAAATTCAACTCAAAAATAATAAAGACAACAAAAACAGTCTACTTAATGTTAGTTCTCATCGGAGTAATCTTCATTTTCAGCTTCTTGCATAACATCTAAAGGATTCTCAATTATTGTTGCAGGCATATCTTCCCTAGCCCAATTGATTTCATCGTCATTTTGATAAGCTTCTTGGGCTGTTAGATTTGATTGGTCACCCATGCTAAATAAATCTCTAGGAACTGTTTTCATAGCATAATGCCTATTTGGATCAAGAGGATCTTGCACATAGAAACATTGATGGACTTGAGAAGGCAAAACGAATGGATCATTTTGGGAACACTTTTTATTGAACTTTACACAAGTAAGCCCAAACTTGTCTTGTTCAACCTCAAACCAATCACACTTAAACAACACAAATTTGAAGTGACCATAATAATCTAGCTCAATTATATCACAGATTGCTCCATAATATGTGATGGCTGCTGTCGTAGGATTTCCATCCTTAGAGCTTGCAAAACTTGGAGTCAATGAAACCAAAGTGACACCAGAACTTTGGCTTTTTCGTCTTGCATCTCGTTTCTTAGTATGGAATCTATATCCATTGATAAGATAACCCGAAAACCTTTTTGCAACATCACTTGGACCTCTAGATAATTCCTTTAGCTGACCTGATACATCATCTTCCAAGGCTCGAGTTTTAAACCATTCACTAAAATCTTGGCATTGGGTTTTGGCCTTGATCCACTTTCTTTTCTTAGTGTGGCTATTAACAATATCATCATGCTCTCTACAAAGACAACATTGTTATTTGTTAGATTAAATCTAAAATAGGTTTTATATGAGTAAGAACAATTAACGGTATAGCTGACCTGATGTATATTTGAACATCATCACAATTGAATAAGATGTATCGATGAGCTACAGCTTTTGTTGTTGAATCTAGAGAAAATGGGTCACCATTTTTCTTCCCCCCTAAAGGACGACCAATATATGAAAAGTAATCGGCTAGATCTACTTCACATAAGTCATTGTTGTCATGATTCCGACTTTTTCTATTTAGCCTCGTGTCCACATTTTTATGCAGATATCTTGAGCAAAGAGTCAAAGCCTCTTCAGCCAAATACCCCTCAGCAATAGAACCTTCTGGATGTGCTTTGTTACGGACATAACTTTTAAGTTTACACAAGTATCTTTCGATGGGATACATCCATCGAAATTGAACAGGACCACCTAATCTCACTTCATTGGACAAATGAATAGGCAAGTGAACCATTATGTCAAAGAAACTAGGAGGAAAAATCATCTCCAATTGACAAAGTGTTTTTGCAATATCCGCTTCTAAGACATCCAAATCCTGCACTTGAATAGCTTTCATACATAGAGAGCGAAAAAAGGACCCAAGGTGAATCAGAGGCTCAGCCACCGCATCAGGCATGGTGCTTCTTACTGCTACTTGTAATAAGTAATGTAGCATGAAATGTGCATCATGGCTCTTGTAGCCTGATATTTTCTTATCACCAACTTGCACACACCTAGATATATTTGATGCAGTCCCGTCTGGTAATTTAGCACCCTTAAAAACATTACAGAAAATAGACTTTTCATGGGAATTCATTGAGAAACAAGCTTTTGCAAACTCTGTGCGGCCACCACCAATCTCCCTTGGATGAAGTTTCTTTCTAATTCCCATATCTTGCAAATCATAACGAGCATTAAGATGATCTTTTGACTTCCCAGCCATATCCAAGAGAGTCACTATAATATTATCATATATGTTTTTCTCAATGTGCATTACATCAAGATTATGACGCAATGTATTTCCAGCCCAATAAGGCAACTCAAAAAAAATCGATCTCTTCTTCCAGGGACCATCAACTTTCCTCTTTTTCTTCTTTCCAAATTCATTCTTGAAAGATCTTAAGGATTCTAGAATTTCTGCCCCTTTTAACAAAGGTGGTGCTGACCTAAGCTCTTTTTTTCCATTAAAGGACCTTTTGTTAGCTCTCCAAGCATGACTCGTTGGTAAAAAGACACGGTGATCCATGTAACACATCTTGTGACTGTGTTTCAAGTAGGATGAATTAGTGTTATAATTACAGCATGCACATGCCAACTTTCCTTTGGTGCTCCAACCTGACAACATAGCATACCCAGGGTAGTCACTTATAGTCCATAGGAGAGCTGCACGAATTTTAAAGGTTTGATTTCTTGAGGCATCATATGTCTCTACTCCTAATTCCCATAACTCCTTCAACTCCTCAATTAACGGTTGAAGATACACATCAATATTGTTCCCCGGTGATGTTGGTCCAGGAATCAACAATGACAACAATGTACTTTCAGACTTCATGGACAACCAAGGTGGATAGTTGTATACTACCATCACGACAGGGCCACGTACTATGTGATATGCTCATGGTCCGGAATGGATTGAAGCCATCACTCGCTAAGCCAAGTCTTACATTACGAGGCTCTAAAGCAAACTCTGGATGAAGTTTATCGAAATCCTTCCATGCTTGGCCATCAGCAGGATGCCTCAATTTCCCATCCTTTGAGTGTTCTTCTTCATGCCATCTCATTGACTCCGCTGTATTTGAACACATAAATAGCCGTTGAAGTCGAGGAATCAAGGGAAAGTGTCTCAAAATCTTTGCGGGCACTTTATGTTCGTCTTTTGCTTGCTCCAACTCACCTTCTACCTGAGGGAATTCCTTCCATCGTGACAATTTACAAACACTACAAGAGGTGTCATTCTCATGCTCTTTCCAATATAGCATGCAATCACTTGGACATGCATGAATTTTTTTATAATCAAGGCCCAAATCACTAATCATGGCCTTTGATTTGTTAAAAGATCCCGGTATGTTTAAATTCGGCATCGCTTCCTTCAATAATTCTAAAAGGGCGGTGAACGATGCATTGCTCCATCCATGTAGACACTTCAACAAGTAAAGTCGAATAATGAATGATAGAGTAGAGAAGTCTTTGCATCCTGGGTATAGTTCTTGTTTAGCCTCGTTAATCAAGTTGTAGAACTTTCTAGCATCCTCATTGGGACCCTCACTACCCGTTACTGCTTCTGCGACATTTCTGAATGTGTCGTGCAATAAGCCATCAATGTCATCATGTGAGCCCTCTTGATCATCTGTCACATTGTCGGTTCTCACAGGCGATGGTATATTCTCCCCATGGTTTACCCAAACGGTGTAGCCTTTTAGAAAACCATTACCAATTAAATGATCGTATACCACTTTTCTTCTAAACCAAGAATCATTTCTACACTCAGCACAAGGACATAAAATCTCATGTCCTTGAGGCTTTCCTTCAGTATATGCAAAATTTAAAAATGACTTAACGCCCTTCTTATACTCTCTACTATATCTTGGGAGATTAGTCCAGCCTTTGTCCATGACCTTAAATTTAATATATGAAAAATAATAATTAAATTATTCACAATAGAAATGATGATATATAGATACTATAACAACATGTAAAAATGCACTATTGATCCAAGAAGCATTTACTAACTAACACAGCAAGAAGCATTTACTAATTTCTACTAAAAATGAATGTATGAACCCTAAAATGAATGTATGAACCCTAAAATGAAAGGGAAGAACAGAACACAGCAAGAAGCATTTTCAATCAAATCAAAAAAAATGAATGTATGAACCATAAAATGAAAGGGAAAAACAGAACACAGCAAGAAGCATTTTCAATCAAATCAAATAAAAATGAATGTATAAACCCTAAAATTAAAAGGATTCACAACTGAAATTTTTTCAAATCAATTTCTTTACTCAAATCAATTAAATCATTACTGAACACAGCAACAGCAATAAATGAACACCAAATTGAAAGAAAAAAAAAAGGGAGTGAGTATCAAACCTTCCGCGAGAGTGAGCGTTGGCGATGCTTGGTTGGAGTTGGCGTGAGTATCAGTTAAATGAACACAGCAACAGCAATAAATGAACCCTAAAACAGTGAGAAGAACAGAACAATGAGAAGAAAGGGAAGAACAGAAAATGAGAAGAAAGGGGGAAAGGGGGAAGAACAGAACAACGAATCAATAAGAGGAAAAGGAGAGAAACCACCGGCGACACAAATTACAAAGGAGAGAAACTGCTTCTAAGTATCAAATTATTCCCAGAGACTTCAAACTCCATTCCAAACATCACAAATTACAACAACAAAAATCAACCAAAGATCCTAAACCATCCATATTTCAGATTCCACTAGATTCTCAGATTCCAACAGATATAATTTCCCTCACATAAATGTCCTAACAATAATTAATCAAATTCTAGTTACATAAGCTTGTCAGGAACCACTGGACATTTTTGCATAGAGAAAACTAAATTTGAAAAGATAATCTATTATAGGGAAACAATTGGAGCAAGAAAAAACCCACTGCAACAATCTTTATTTTTTTCAGTTTTAATCCTTGAAGAAAGCAATAACTAAACAAACAAGCAAACAACAACAAGTCTTGTTCCACTACATGGGGTTGGCTACATGGATCACCCGACGCCATAATGATCTATCATGAACCACGTGCATAATGAAACTGTAGGTCTCTCAGTCTTTCTTCATAGTTTCGCTATAGTTTTTGTTGGTCTTCCTCTGCCTCTAACTACTCACTACCCTCCATCTTATCTACTCTCCTATAAGTTGGCAATAACTATTACCAAGATTTATTTTCACTATTCAAACCAGGGCCAAGTGATTGAGTCAGTTAGTCCGCGCACACACATTGAATTTTCAATAACTCAAAAGTCTGAAGCACCATTTTTTACCAGCCCTAATCCATTTGACATAACTTCAATACAATCAACTCAAACTTTCAACAACTCAAAAGTCTGAAGTCTCAAAAGTCTGAAACTCAATGCAATAACTTCACTACAATTACCAAAATAACAATAAAGTTTAACTAAAAGTACTATTTTTCTTCCTGTCAACTTCTCCTACGTTGTTAGTACCGAAAGAAACTGCTTCTAAGTATTAAATTATTCCCAGAGACTTCAAACTCCATTCCAAACATCACAAATTACAACAACAAAAATCAACCAAAGATCCTAAACCATCCATATTTCAGATTCCTCTAGATTTTCAGTTACCAAACATAGCGTGAGAACTAGCCTATATTGTAATAGAAAGCAGAATCTAGGGTTTTAAGAAGTGTAATCATTCGCGTGAGGATAAAACAAGATTAAAGATGAATCGAATGATGATAAAAAGCAAGTAGAACAGAACAATGAGAAGAAAGGGAAGAACAGAAAATGAGAAGAAAGGGGGAAGAACAGAACAACGAATCAATAAGAGGAAAAGGAGAGAAACCACCGGCGACGGTGGCTGGTGTACTTACCACGACAGATGATCGTTGTACGACGCTCCACGACGGCAGGCGATGCTTACCACGGCAGCGTTGGCGATGCTTGAAATTAGGGATTTCTTGTTGAGAGAAGTGAGAGGGGTAGGGAGGATGACGAAGGCACTGTTACCCTTTACCCATTGAATCGATCTAATTTGTTGTGAAATTTTCAAGGAAAATTTGGCGGAGATGGAGCGCGCGCGAAGATGGAGATGGAAGACAGAAACGAAGGGGTAGGGAGATCTGATCGACGAATTGTTACCCTAGCGCGCTGTACATACGGTACTTCTTTATTTTCTTAGTTTATTGTTGACAAAAAAGATCACGTACGGAAGGCAAAGAGGTAATTAAGGCAACGTAGTTAAAAAAAAATTGACTAAAGTTTAGGCGACGTTTCTATTACATTTTCAAAGGCCACGTTTGAAAAATTGTGGTATTATATATCTACGGTTTTCTAACCGTGGCCTATCTACTTTCAAAGTGTGGCCTGATGTCAACTCAAGGCAAATGTCGCTTATTGTCTATCTTATTGCCACGCTTTTATAACTATGGCCTCTTCCAGTTTTAAGCCACGCTTTTTTAGCCGTGGCAATGGTTGGCGTGGCCTAAAGCCAAAAATGTTGTAGTGGCTTGATTTTGATGTTGTTGATTGAATTGTGGTGTTGTTTCATGTTATGTTTGACGTTGAATTTAAATTGGTGATGCTATGTTGATGGGTGTTGGGATGAATTTTGATTACTAATGGTGTATGTAGGGTGTTTGTTATGTTGACCCAATGAAATTGAATAAAGAAAAAAATATGAGAGTTGTCACACTGTTTCGGTTTTCTTGAAACTGGGACTGTTCGGTCAGTCCAAAAATTTCGTGTTTAATTGTTCTTGAAAATAGACTTCACGCCGGTCGTTTTGGCTGGTTTCCTTCGATTTGGAGTTGTGTAACTCTAGTTATAGTCTCCACAAGTTAGGTCAATAATCTGGGAGTATTCTGGACGTAGGTTCTGTATTTTTAAAACTGGAAATCTTTCGTTTGTCCAAAAATTATAGGACATATTTTGTTAGAAAATAGACTTAATTTTGGTCATTTTGGCACTGGTTTGGTTAAATTTGGATTTGCGTAGCTCAAGTTATGAGTCTCCAAAGTTAGGTCAAATTTCTGGAAGTAATCTGTGAGTATAAAAAGGGTTGCTGTCACTGTTTTCTTTAAAGTTGCTGTCACTGTTTTTGTTTTAAGGTGTTGCTGTCACTGTTATTTTTAAGTTGCTGTTGCTGTTAATTTAAGGTTGCTGTCACTGTTAATTTTTAAGTTGCTGTTGCTGTTAATTTAAGGTTGCTGTCACTGTTAATTTTTAAGTTGCTGTTGCTGTTAATTTAAGGTTGCTGTCACTGTTTTTGTTTTAGAATGCTGCTGTCACTGTTTTTTTTAGTTGTTGTTGCTGTTATTTTTAAAGCTGCTGTCACTGTTTTTCTGAGTTGCTGTTATTTTTAAGGGTGCTGTCACTGTTTTTTTTTAAGTTGCTGTTGTTGTTATTTTTAAAGCTGCTGTCACTGTTTTTCTAAGATAAATGTTGCTGTTTTTCCAAATTAATGTTGCTGTTTTTCTAAACTTTATGTTGCTGTTTTCTAAAAGTATTGTTGTTGTTTTCTAAAGTTGCTGTATTATCAATGTTGCTGTTTGCTGTTTATATTTGGTGTTGTTTTAGTCCCTTGGTGCTGTTTTGGTCCTCATGGTGTAGTTTTAGTCCCTTGTGACAATTTAGTCCGTATAATTAGTTGGTTATTGGCGTAACTGGTGTGCTGGCCTTAGGATAATTAATTGGAGATGTAATGATGGTGATATAAATAAGATGGTGTGAATAATTATTGGTGAGCTGATTAACTATTGGTGAGTGGGGTCTATGACCTTCGTTGGTGTTGGTGAAGTTAATAAAAAAATTATTGGGGAGCTGATTAACTATTGGTGAGCATGCTACTGCATAATTATGGTGATTTTGGTGTGTATGGTGCATGGTTCATGGCGTCGCATAATCATGTGCATTATTGGTGAGCAGAAGACTTCGGTCTTATTGGTGATGTGCCCTCAAGGCAAATTATTGGTGATGATGGATCCACATGCATATGCCCCAGGAGTTGGGTTGCATTGCATGCATCATTCATACTTTCGGTGTTGTTTTCTGATTGATGTAAAGTAACGGTGTATGTTGTTGTTACTGTGATTTGGTGTTGTTAGTTGCCTTTCTAATATGATGTTGATCTTATTTGTTATTATTTATGTAAAGAGACTCACCCTACTGCTTTTATGTTGCTTCTCATGTCGGCAACGTGCAGGTGATAGCGAGTGAAGGTGATCCAGTACCTTCTTTCTAGTTGGTCGAGTCGGCTCTGATACGTAGCACCGGGGGGGGGGGGGGGCGTTTTAGCTTACCGTTTTATTTAATTGATGTTATTAAACTATTTACTTGGTGATGTAACCTAATGTGTTGAGATTTGGTGTTCTCCGCTGCGATGTTTTTAAACTTATGTTGCGTAAGCTAAACCGAATATTATGTTGACTGTGGTGCTATGTATTATGCACTTTATGACTTTATACATTAATTTTGGGGATATCATACGTTGTTGTTTGTTTAAATGTGGCACCCTCTTGCGGCTGCACTGAAAGGTTTTTGGAAACTCTGATTTTGAATTAATTAAATAGTAGTTATTAGAAGGGGGTGTTACAACTGCCACGTCATCACATGGACAACTTCGGCTTGATTCCAACATAGAAAGTATAAACGAGTTACCCCAGCACAGGTGACCGCCCAGAAAATAGGCCACTGCACTGGGGGCAATCGATCTCAAGCCTGAACCCGCCGCAAGGACGACTTCGGCTTGGGGGGCAACTGTTCTGGACTGGGCCTTCGACCCAATCTGATGTTGAACCGGCCAGGACCGGTCCATTACCAAAATAGAGAAATAATGACTGGGCCTTCGGTCCACTGAGATCAACAGTTCAGATCTACCCTCGTGGAGGCTCGCTAGATCAAACGGTCGAGATCGACCATACTTATCCGATGGCCAGCACTGCCCCTCTTGTACTATATAAAGAGTGATTGCTCTCACTAAACAGGTAGACATAATCTCAACCCATACTGTTAATCTGCTTAAACTCTTACTCCACTGACTTGGGCGTTGGAGTGTCATTGCAGGTACAACCCGAGCAGAACTCTGCGAGTGACCAGATATCGCTCACCCCATCAACTCACACAGTTGGACTCCAGACTCGACAACTCGCGCCCGCTTCAGGTGGAGCACCTCAGTTCGCAAACCATTAAAGTTTACATCTCAATTGTATTTTTCTCAGACCAGACAATTTATCTCTCTTATCTAGGAGATTGTTTTCATATCAAGTTCTCAATTTTGCATAACTCAGTTCATCCAAAACTTAAGTTCTTTAAATGATGATTGTTACTCCCTCATATCAATTTAATTGTGGTTTTAGATTATACGCAGGATATGCTAATTTTTATGGTAAAAAAATATGGTAGGACTAAAATACTCCTTATTATCATGACACGTAACTTAATTGGCAATACAACAGATAACCAGTTTTCTTGATTGAGGCAAATCCACTTTTCATTTTATATTTTACTTATTCATTATTCATTTTATAGTGCTAGGAAAGTGGTAATGTGATCGCTCGATTAATCGATAAAATTGATTCAACTTATCTTTTTTTTTCTCCCTTTTAATTGATTCAAATTCTTGGATGCAATAAGTTGATTAAACTTCTAAAAGAACTCACATATTTCCCTCCTAATTAACATATTATAATCATTTAAACATGTATTGAATTAATTTTTTTGTTTTCCCTCCTTATTAAATGTTCTATACAAGGCAAGACTTTTTTAATAGAAATAGACTTAAATTTAGAGATACCAGATTTTAGTATAGTTTGAAGTCCAAGGGCTCCTCAAAGACTAGCATGTTTGTCATATGAAACTCTTGCTCAGGGACGGTAAACTAGTTACTAGGAGCATTTTAATTTATTCTGAAAGAAGCTCTCATGTGCCTGCTATTTCAACCGTAATGAGGGTTATGTTAGTCATTAAGCTAGAAATTAATAAAAATAAAATAGGCAAGGCATGCTTGCAATTGCAACATATTAAACGGTAAGGATAAAAGTATTAGTTACATATGAAAATTCAAAAGAGGTATAAGATGGTGCAGCCAACAAGTTAGTTTCTACATTACATTCAGATAGCATATACAAGTGAAACATGACAAGAACATTGGGGAAACCATTTGTTTGTTTATCAGAAGCTCAATTTTCAGCTAATGTTAGTAAGGGTTTGTGCAATTTATTGTAAGGAAAAATGTGTGCTCACCCTTTGGACTTTAAAGCTATTTATTGCAAGTATTGAAATGTTGAAAAATATGGAGTCCCACATTGATGAAGGGTTTGGGTTTGGGCGCATACATATGTTTCTGCTTAAGTCCCACATCGATGAAGAATACACAAAAACAAGCTGCTTAGGCTATAAAAATATGGGACCTCTACCAATACAAATCACGGAGCCATGTGATGAGCACAAAGCACACTATTCTTTCGCCTTTTACTAAAGAATACCGTGTGCTCTTTACTTTATGCGGCATACACTAATTTTTGATTTTTGATAGTTCAAAGTTTTTTACTTTTCTGGTTGATTAACAATTCACAATTTGACAATTTTATTTCTTCACAACGTTGCAACCTACGTACGAGGTTTCTAATTAAAGGTATTTAAATTGACCTCTGTTTTGTGTCTTGAACTCATTTGGCTTATATGTTTAAACTAGAATAGCAACTGGTGCAATGCACGGGACATATATTTTATTATGAATATCTATTAAATATAATATATATACCTTATTTTTATATCAAATGAAATTAATAGTTTACTAAATTAAAGTTAAAATAGTTATTTAAATTTATTAACATAAGTTTGGAAATTAAAATAATTTAATACAAAAATGCTTAGCGGAATTATTAATAGATATTCGGTCAATTTAGTTGGCCGCTGCACGTAGAGTATCCCGATTTTGCAACAAAAATAAGTGATCCAACCAATTAAAAATAATTAAGTGTTGTTGAACAAATGTAACAATTTGATAATTTAAATAACACATTATCTTAAATAATTCAAGCATAATGAAATCAAACATGTTTAGTTATATATTTGTTTTAAGAAAATAACAAAAACGGAAATACTAACACTTTATGTTTAGAATAATATTCTCACTTATATATCGATTAAGATCTTATGTGGAGATACGAGACAACAATACAAAGGCAAGTGGGATCACCATATTCGACATATATTTTATTCCAAATTTATATTTGATATATCACATGTATAATTTAAAAAAAATTATATCAAATTAAATTAGTAGTTTATGTCATTAATTAAAATAATTATTTAAATTTTTATAAAAAAATGGAACTTAAAATAATATATTAGAAAAATTTTTAGCTGAGTTATTAATCCATAGTAGTCAATAAGCCAATTATATAATATAGTTATGTGAAATAAAAGAAAAAATAAGTGTTGTTAATCGAATTCAACAACTGAAAGTTTTTTTTTACAAAACAACCAACTGAATGTTTAAATAACATATTATCGTGAATACTTGATGAATAATGAAACTAAATCCATAACATTAAATTCTCGTTTATATGTGTCATGAAAATCTTATGAGTAGAGTAGATTAATCATTTATATATATGTCATTAAATTATCGTTTATATATGTCATGAAAATGTTATGAGGAGGTGAGATTAATTCTCGTTTATATATGTCATGAAATTCTCATTTATATTTTTAGAAAAAGTGTTTTGGCAAAAAAGTAAATATTTGAGATTCATTGGTTTGTACTAAAATGTTGTACACCATTAGTCAACAAATTGACTTAGTAAATTCTTGTTTTCCCCTATTAAAAACATAAGTGTTGCCCATGAAGACAATTTTTTTTTTAAAATGAATGGGCTACACCGAATTTTTATAGGTGTAACACCTTAGTATTTAAACCTTGGAAGAAATACCAACACTTCCATAAACAGCACAATCAGAGTACTAATTCTACTTTTAGACATTGAACAACTCCGATCTCGATGAGACATTCATCCTAATATCATTTAATTAAGCAAAGTTCTCAAAAGGATAACAAAGCGACATAAAACATAGATCATAAGTCATTACAAACCCCTATTGTTCCCAAGAGTAGAATCAACATAAATCGATACACAACTTCAAATTCAAATCCTAGGTTAAGGTATCGAAATAGAACTTGGTTATATTACATAACCCTAGGGCAAGCTAAGCAAAATAAAAACTTGATCACAAGGATTCTTTCTCGGCTAAGTAACTCAGAACAGCAGCTACTCTTTCTCATTTTGGTTGCTTATTTGTAAAACACCACATAAATAAACAGTGAGATATAAATCTCAGTGAGCTCTTCGGGACCCCTCACCTTAACCTCTCGGTGTTTTAATTTATCTTTCTCTTGCCCTTAGCACAATCCCAAGTACTGCAAGCTCTCATACCACGGGAAACCCACCCAACAATGGCTAGTGCCTGGTTAACTTAAGTTAGCCTTGGCCTAGGGTTCATGACTTCCCCTCACCAAGTGTGCTATAACTCGGGATCGTCATCCCCTTGGTATTTTATGCTTTTACTTGACACTTAGATCGTTTTCTCACTCGCTTTTTCTAAAAGAATTCAACTCGGTGCAAAACCATTTAACTGTCGACTCCAAACTCATTACAATGACTAAAATTAAGTTCAAATACTTGCGATTATCCTCACACATGATAAGGATTGGGTTAGGGTTGAGAAACACTTGATTTGAGGCCAAAATAGTGAGAAAATGAGTGGCCAACCTGATGCTGACACAGGTACCCGTGTGGGGCAACACGGGTCGTGTCAGCTGGTTTGTAGAAAAACTGCCCAAAGCGAAATTGACACGGGTACCCGTGTGGGCTCACACGGACCGTGTGGAAGCATCTGAGTGCCATGTTTTGCTGAATTTCATTTTGTTCCTCAATCCTTCTCCAACTCGAATCAAAACATGAAAACACATATAAACCACATTTAAAGCATCCTTAGGAGTAAAATAAGTCATACAAAACATCATTCAAACATCATAGTTTTCAAGATGGATTTGCGAGCTATAATGTTGTTAAGTCAAACTTAGCACATGCATTGTTCATCCATCACATTTAATCAAATTAAATCAACTCAAAAACACATGTATCACTTGATTTTCTGGAAAACCGAACATTCACCCATAACAACATGCAAACCTAAGGATGAAGAACACACCTCAAAATCAGCTACACAATAGCAATCACACTAGAACTTGAACCTCGAGCCCCAACACTCTCCTAAGATCACCCACAAACCACCTCAAACTCGAATTCCAGCTCCTAGCCTTCTTCTAATCACTTTAGATTGACAATGTAGGTTCTGAAATACTCTTAGAAACCTCCTAGGCTAACATGCACTTTGAAGTGGGAGAGGAAGGATTTTCAGTTTTGTCTTGCTGGTTGGGGTGAGGGTTTTTGAGTTGGTTCTCTCTTCTCTTCCTCTCGCTCTTCGCAACTACTCCCTCTTTTTTTTTCTCTTCTTTTGTTCTCTTAAAATGCGTGGTGTTGTGGTGAGAATGAGTGAAATGAAATGTGGAAGTGAGGGTGTAAGTGGAGGGTTTGAGTTCAGCTGAGAGTGTTTTAAACAATTAGGAAATACCCCTTTTACCCTTGTGTTGCTCACACCCTTCTATTACTCATACACCACCCAATGCACCTTACTCAAATTAGCACACAATCGCACTTATGGAAGGGGCCTAGGCTAATTGCACTCAAACTAGCACACAATTGCACACAACTTACTCACACCCTTCTATTACTCATACTTGGTGGATTAATCCTTAGGTTGAACGGATGTGAAGAAAAAAAAATCACTTGTAACTTTTCTCAACTAAAACTTTAAATTTGTAGTAAAAAATGTCCCCTTCAATCTATTCGATTTAAGGAAAACTCAGTTTAAAGATTGAACCGAAAAGAAGAAAATTTTGGGACAGCACATTCTGTGTATAACGCGAACCCTTGAATAAACTCGCAATCCGAAAAGCGTAAAGGAAAACAGGGGTAAATAAAACTAGTAGTGCATACAACAGGTACACCTAACCATCACTAAGCTTTAATAGAAAATGAGATGGAAGATTCATTCTAATTTTGTAGAAATCCTTTTTGCAAGTCTTTCAAACAACGATATTTTTTTTAAACACTACCCCGTGGACGTTAATTCACCCCAACTTAAAACAACCTTACTCAACGCACAACTCTTTTAATAAAACGGTGAATACATATTAGGGGTTCTGAAATGGAGTTTCAAAAAGAGAATTGAGAAACACGAGTCATACGAAAATCAATGTTCACAATCATGCTTATAAAAGTTAATGTGGATGAACAAAATTATTGGGGAATGAGGTGTTCTAAAAAGTTTCTTTGAATCTTCAGGTTAAGGGTAGGAATGGGCGAGCATTGGTACCAAAAAGAAGTGAGTTTAAAGTAAATGGAAATAGGGTGGCAGAATGGGCCGCACGGACCGGGGCTCTAGAGTGCACGGTCCGGCTCCCCGCTTAGTCTGGAAAACTCAATTTTTCAAATTAAAATGCTCCATCTTTTGGTACCAAATTTTACCCCAACCTAAATCAACTCAATCCTACCCTAATACATGCTGAACTTGGGCTAAACGACTCAAAATACGATCACTTCAACACTTCATCAATACTCACACTATCAAGGACTCATGAATTATACAACTACAACCCAATCATGTAGTTACACTCACATCCATTGCTCAATCTCGCACAACAAACCATTTAGTTAGACGCAATTCATTTAATTCACTGAAACAAATTCCGAAGCACATACACTTATTCACTCAACACATTTCATCGATTTTGAAACAACTCCAAAACACATGCATTGTCACAATCTCAGCACGAAGCATCAATAAAAAACAACGTATGCGAAGAACTCATCAATACATACTAGAATTGTTAAATTCCAAATACAAGTTAATCTCAATCAATTGCAAGCAATTGAATCAACCATCCAAGTATAATTTTGGCATACCACTCATTCGTGCACATACTCGTTCTATTGACACGAAAACAATAGAACTCTACAAAACAGGGACCTCGCTTTGACTTGTCAAACTGACCTGAGTCAAAACAAACTACTGTTAACCGTCACAAACGAAAGGTTTACGACTAAAACCTTACCACCGTAGTGGAGACTTGGGTATACATCATGGCTTAGGGATCATTGCCAAACACTGCTTAATACTTCTACTTTTCCTTACTAATCAAGGCACTAGCATACTCGTCCCAAATTCCATCCTTAAAGGATAGCAAAATTTGGTACATCACCATTCGGTTCTCATGGAGATACCTCTAGTATTTTGGGTTATGCGCGAGAACAATTACTATTCTCAACTGACTCACGAAATGATAGGGTTTTTATAAAACTTTGTTTGAAACCTTTGAACATAAAACAATTTTTCCACGCACCTATCAGAGTCAACTTTATCAACTAAGCCCAAAATACTAGCAGGGGTGTGTCTCCATACCTCGTGAGTTGAGCTTTAAACTCAACCATAAAAATCTCAATCTTACGCTGGTGCATAGAATTTTCGAAAAACTATTGGCCAGATGAATCCTACAAAACCGACTATCCTCTTTGACAGAACTTTTTAGAAACTCTATTACTTATCTCGTTTTGGACCAATTGCGCCCTTGGAGGGCCTCTCTTACTTAAACACTAGGGTATGAGAATCTCTAGACAATAGGGATCTTATTTTGAGGTATAACGGTTTCCCTAGAAAGGTAGGGTTCACTAGAAATAAATAAACTTTGACTTATCATAATTGATCGTTGACTAATCTAGGTGAAAACATTTACATTTACATAGGGCGCATACATATGTTTCTACTTAAGTCCCACATCGATGAAGAATACATAAAAACAAGCCGCTTAAGCTATAAAAATGAAGGAGCTCTCACTGAACAAATCACTGAGCCGTGTGATCATAACAACGCGAACTATTCTTTTGCCTTTTACTAAAGAAAATCGTGTGTTCATCACTACACATGGCATACACTACTTTTTAAAAGAGTTCTCTTCATTGAGGACTCAGCAAGGCAAGTTCAAAGTTTCTTACTATTATGATAGTGGACAAAACTGTATGTTTTGATTTTTTTTTGACAAGACAAAACAGTATACTTGACTTAGAATAATCATGATGTTTATACATTCACATAGCAAAAGAGTATGAAAATTGAAAACTAGGTACAAGATGGTACTGCAACCAATAGGTTATATAGTCTCTACATTCATATAGCATATATAAGTGAAACATGACAAGAATATTTATCAGAAGCTCAATTTTCAGCTAATGTTAGTAAGGGTTTGTATCATTTTTTTTTAAAGAAAAACGTGTGCTCACCCTTTGGACTTTAAGGCTATTTATTTCGAGTATTGAAATGTTGAAAAATATGGAAGTGAGAAGAAAAGATTTAGCAGACATAACGTAATGGGTGGGTGAAGAAGGATTAGGAGAAAGAGAAGGCTCAGGTGAGTGGGTTTGTGCACATACATATGTTTCTATTTAAGTCCCACATCGATGAAGATAACACAAAAACAATATGCTTAGGCTATAAAAATGAAGGACCTCTCCCTGAACAAATCATGCAGCCATGTGATGAGCACATACCGAACTATTCTTTCTCCTTTTACTAAAGAATACCGTGTGTTATTCACTACAAGTCGCATACGCTACTTTTTGAAAGAGTTCTCTTCATTGAAGACTCTGCAAGGCTAGTTCAAAGTTTTACTATTATGATAGTGGACAAAACTGTTTGTTTTGATTTGTTTTGACAAAACAAAATAGTATACTTGACTTAGAATAATCATGATGTTTATACATTCATATAGAAAAATAGTATGAAAATTGAAAACTAGGTACAAGATGGTACTGCAACCAGTAAGTTATATAGTCTCTTCATTCATGACAAGAATAATTATAAGAAGCTTAATTTTCAGCTAATGTTAGTAAGGGTTTGTATCATTTTTTTAAGGAAAAATGTGTGCTCACCCTTTGAACTTGCTATTTATTGCCAATATTGAAAGGTTGAAAAATATGGAAGTGAGAAGAAACGACTTAGCAGTCATAACGTTATGGGTTGGTGAAGAAGGATGAGGAGAAAGAGAAGGCTCAGGTGTGTGGGTTTGGGCGCATACATATGTTTCTACTTAAGTCCCACATCGATGAAGAATACACAAACACAAGCTGCTTAGGCTATAAAAATGAAGGACCTCTCACTGAACAAATCACGGAGCAATGTGATGAGCACATAGCAAACTACTCTTTTGCCTTTTACTAAGGACACCGTGTGTTCTTCACTACAAGTGGCATACGCAACTTTTCGAAAGACTTTACTTCATTGAGGACTCTGCAAGGCTAGTTCAAAGTTTCTTACCATTATGGTTGTGGACAAATGTGTGCTAACCCTTAGGATAGTGGACAAATGTGGCATACACTACTTTTTGAAAGAGTTCTCTTCATTGAGGACTCTGCAAGGCTAGTTCAAAGTTTCTTACCATTATGATAGTTGACAAAACTATATATGTTTTGCTTTTTTCTGACAAAACTAAATAGTTCACTTGACTTAGAATAATTATGATGTTTATACAAAAATAGAATGGAAATTGAAAACTAGGTACTAGATGGTACTGCAACCAATAAGTTTTATTGTCTCTACATTCATATAACACATATAAGGGAACCATGACAAGAATATTTATCAGAAGCACAATTTTCAGCTAATGTTAGTAAGAGTTTGTGCTTTTTTTTAAGGAAAAATGTGTGCTCACCCTTAGGACTTGAAGTCTATTTATTGCATGTATTGAAATGTTGAAAAATATGGAAGTGAGAAGAAAAGACTTAGCAGTCATAATGCAATGGGTGGGTGAAGAAGGATGAGGAGAAAGAGAAGGCTCAGGTGAGTGGGTTTGCGCGGATACATATGTTTCTATTTAAGTCCCACATTGATGAAGAATACACAAAAACAAGTTGCTTAGGCTATAAAAATGAAGGACCTCTCGCTAAATAAATCACGGAGCCATGTGATGAGCACATAGCGAACTATTCTTTCGCCTTTTACTAAAGAATACCATGTGTTCTTCACTACAAGTGGCATACACTACTTTTTGAAAGAGTTCTCTTCATTGAGGACTTTGCAAGGCTAGTTCAAAGTTTATTACTATTATGATAGTGGACAAACCTGTATGTTTTGATTTATTTTTTTACAAAACAAAATAGTATACTTGACTTAGATTAATCATGATTTTTATAAATGTGTGCTAACCCTTAGGATAGTGGACATAGTGAACAATTCTTTCGCCTTTAACTAAAGAATACCGTGTGCTTTTCACTACAAGCGGCATACGCTACTTTTTGAAAGAGTTCTCTTCATTGAGGACTCTGCAAGGCTAGTTCAATGTTTCTTCCTATTATGATATTGGACATAACTGTATCTTTTGACTTTTTTTAGACAAGACAAAATAGTATACTTCACTTAGAATAATCATGATGTTTATACATTCATATAGCAAAAAAGTATGAAAATTGAAAACTAGGTACAAAATGGAACTGCAACCAATAAGTTATATAGTCTCTACATTCATATAGGATATATAAGTGAAACATGACAAGAAGATTTATCAGAAGCTCAATTTTCATCTAATGTTAGTAAGAGTTTGTGCCATATTTTTTAAGGAAAAATGTGTGCTCACCCTTAGGACTTTAAGTCTCTTTATTGCATGTATTGAAATGTTGAAAAATATGGAAGTGAGAAGAAAAGTCTTAGCAATATAAACGTAATGCGTGGGTGAAGAAGGATAAGGAGAAAGAGATGGCTCAGGTGAGTGGGTTTGGCCGCATACATATGTGTCTACTTAGGCTATAAAAATGAAGGACCTCTCGCTGAACAAATCACAGAGCCATGTGATGAGCATATAGCGAACCATTCTTTCGCCTTTTACTAAAGAATACCGTGTGTTCTTCACAACATGTGGCATACACTACTTTTTGAACAAGTTCTCTTCATTGAGAACTCTGCAAGGCAAGTTCAAAGTTTGTTACAACTAAGATATTGGACAAAACTGTATGTTTTGACTTTTTTTAGACACGACAAAATAGTATACTTGACTTAGAATAATCATGACGTTTATACATTCATATAGGAAAAAAGTAAGAAAATTGAAAACTAGGTACAAAATGGAACCGCAACCAATAAGTTATATAGTCTCTACCGTCATATAGGATATATAAGTGAAACACGACAAGAAAATTTATCAGAAGCTCAATTTTCAGATAATGTTAGTAAGAGTTTGTGCATTTTTTAAGGAAAAATGTGTGCTCACCCTTAGGACTTTAAGTCTATTTATTGCATGTATTGAAATTTTGAAAAATATGGAAGTGAGAAGAAAAGACTTAGCAGTCATAACTTAATGAGTGGGTGAATAAGCGAGAGGAGAAAGAGAAGGCTAGGGTGAGTTGGTTTGGGCGCATATATATGTTTTTTACTTAAGTCCCACGTCGATGAAGAATACACAAAAACAAGTTGCTTAGGGTATAAAAATGAAGGACCTCTCGCTAAACAAATCACGGAGCCATGTGATGAGCACATAGCGAACTATTCTTTCGCCTTTTCCTAAAGAATACCCTGTGTTCTTCACTACAAGTGGCATACACTAATTTTTGAAAGAGTTCTCTTCATTGGGGACTTGGCAAGGCTAGTTCAAAGTTTCTTACTATTATGATAGTGGACAAAACTGTATGTTGTGATTTTTTTTACAAAACAAAATAGTATACTTGACTTAGAATAATCATGATGTTTATACATTCATATAGAAAAATAGTTTGAAAATTGAAAACTAGGTACAAGATGGTACTGCAACCAATAAATAATATCGTATCTACATTCATATAGCATATATAAGTGAAACATGACAAGAAGATTTATCAGAATCTCAATTTTCAGCTAATGTTTGTAAGGGTTTGTGCCATTTTGTTAAGGAAAAATGTGTGCTAAATCTTTGGACTTTAAGTCTATTTATTGCAAGAATTGAAATGCTGAAAAATATGGAAGTGAGAAGAAAAGACTTAGCGGTCATAACGTAATGGGTGGGTGAAGAAGGATGAGGAGAAAGCGAAGGCTCAGGTGAGTGGGTTTGGGTGCATACGTATGTTTCTACTTAAGTCTCACATCGATGAAGAATACACAAAAACAAGTTGCTTAAGCTATAAAAATGAAGGACCTCTCCCTAAACAAATCACGGAGCCATGTGATAAGCACATAGCGAACTATTCTTTCGCCTTTTACTAAAGAATACCGTGTGTTCTTCACTACAGGTGGCATACACTACTTTTTGAAAGAGTTCTCTTCATTGAGGACTCTGCAAGGCTAGTTCAATGTTTCTTCCTATTATGATATTGGACAAAACTGTATGTTTTGACTTTTTTTAGACACGACAAAATAGTATACTTGACGTAGAATAATCATGATGTTTATACATTCATATAGGAAAAAAGTAAAAAAATTGAAAACTAGGTACAAAATGGAACGGCCACCAATAAGTTATATAGTCTCTACCGTCATATAGGATATATAAGTCAAACACGACAAGAAAATTTATCAGAAGCTCAATTTTCAGATAATGTTAGTAAGAGTTTGTGCATTTTTTTAAGTAAAAATGTGTGCTCACCCTTAGGACTTTAAGTCTATTTATTGCATGTATTGAAATTTTGAAAAATATGGATGTGAGAAGAAAAGACTTAGCAGTCATAACTTAATGAGTGGGTGAAGAAGCGTGAGGAGAAAAAGAAGGCTCAGGTGAGTGGGTTTGGGCGCATATATATGTTTCTACTTAAGTCCCACGTCGATGAAGAATACACAAAAACAAGTTGCTTAGGCTATAAAAATGAAGGACCTCTTGCTAAACAAATCACGGAGCCATGTGATGAGCACATAGCGAACTATTCTTTCGCCTTTTACTAAAGAATACCGTGTGTTCTTCACTACAAGTGGCATACACTAATTTTTGAAAGAGTTCTCTTTATTGAGGACTTTGCAAGGCTAGTTCAAAGTTTCTTACTATTATGATAGTGGACAAACCTGTATGTTTTGATTTATTTTTTTACAAAACAAAATAGTATACTTGACTTAGATTAATCATGATTTTTATACATTCATATAGAAAAATAGATTGAAAATTGAAAACTAGGTACAAGATGGTACTGCAACCAATAAATAATATAGTCTCTACATTCATATAGCATATATATGTGAAACATGACAAGAAGATTTATCAGAATCTCAATTTTCAGCTAAAGTTTGTAAGGGTTTGTGCCATATTTTTAAGGAAAAATGTGTGGGTGAAGAAGGACGATGAGAAAGAGAAGGCTCAGGTGAGTGGGTTTGGGCGCATACATATGTTTTTACTTAAGTCCCACATCGATGAAGAATACACTAAAACAAGTTGCATAGGCTATAAAAATGAAGGACCTCTCCTTAAACAAATCACGGAGCCATGTGATGAGCACATAGCGAACTATTCTTTCGCCTTTTACTAAAGAATACCGTGTGCTCTTCACTACAAGTGGCATGCTGTAACACCCCGTTAATTTCTATCTTGTAGAAATTACCGAAGCGCACTACTGGCATACATCAGAGTGACTTCCTTTTTAAATACTGAACACATACTAATACTCAATGCTAAAAACCCATCAAGTTCGCTTACTTAACTTAACATAAAAATACATAAAGCGGTCCTTACACCCTCAACTAGTGTTCAGTACTCAAAACCGAAAGTCTGCGGAAGCGATTTACAACTTAAAAACATAATTCGTACCATCGTACATCTAAGAAATTGAATACAAAATATAGAGATACAAGGGAAACTGAAATACAAGACATAAAGAAATAAAGATAGCGGCTGCTCCTCAGGCATCTTCATATCCGTGCCTCACGGTCTTCAACTTTCCCTGCTTAACTGAAAAACAACAACAATTGATTGGGTGAGACAACTTGTCTCAGTGAGTTCTATCGCGACCCCTTACTAATTCTCTCGGTTCAATTATGCTTGATTCATTATACTTAACTCATAAATCATAGTCCTCAAAGTTGACTATGTGGCTAACTAACTAAAAGTTGACCTCGTAACCCTCAAGCCGGTTACAAGATACAACACTAACTAAAGTTATAGCGTGTCACCGGTCACTTGGCATAATAAGCTTCCGGTGAACCCGTCCCCACTAATCGGCTGGGTCCCTAACGGAGCCTAGGTTCATAAGGCTCATGACTGCCTCTCCCCTAGCACACTAAACTAAATAGGGTCGTCACCCCGACTTAAGATATATATGATGATATACCTGAACTGAACTCAACAATGAACTTAAACATAGCAATAACTTGACTGAACAATGAACTGAACTGAACATAAACTTATTACTAAGGTGATCTAATTACTAACTAAGTCTAATTATTAAGTGATCTCTCATGGATTACTAAGGTTTGCTAACTTATCTTATCAATCTTACTAAACCAGTCAATCCAGCACAATACATCAAACACAAATTCATAACATGAAATCAATGGTCAATCACATGAGCATTCACTTAACCTGAACTTAATCGAAACACAATCAATCATAATCAATTACCACTCAATTCAGGGCAATTCAATTATAGTAACATTGGGGAAGGTGGAAGGAGGGATTAGAAAGCAATTGGAATCGTTCTGAATGATTTAAAACACTTTTTAAAAGAGGCAACCCGAAGACCACGCACGACCCGTGCGCCCATACACACGATCCGTGCGTGACTATCATTTTTCGTGTCATTCCTTTCCGATCCCGAATTACTTCCTGATCAATACTACCACTTCAGTCAAAGCTAAACATGTAGAATTACGGTGTTCCCATCCTAGGGGAACCTCGGGGAGTGGAATGGAAGGGACTTAGGACCAATCAGAACGACTTCGGACGTATTTCAAAAATGTCGCATCAGAGAGATACGCACGGTCCGTGCGCCTTGGCAAACGGCCCGTGCGCGTTTTCAAAAACAGCACCAGTGGTTCCAGAATCTCACGCACGACCCGTGCCCAAGGGCACACGGTCCGTGCGTGACTAACAGTGTTGCAGAAAAACAGTTTTTCGCGTTTTCTTTCCTATTCCGATCGCTCCCGTGTCCATTCCGATTCACCTTCAAACTCAATAACACAACAATACACATATTCATGGTTTTCCTAGTGAGTTATAGAACTCACCTTTAGAAGACAAAAAGCAATAGCACCGAAGACTTAGCAACACGGAACATGGCGACTCACGAACTCTCCAACCAAACCGTTTCCAGACGGAACAAGTTGAAACCCAGATTCCTAGCTACTAAACCTTCCTCCAAATTGCATAAATGAACAATATATTCTCTGAAATCTACCCTCAACCTTAAAAGAATGACATGCAAGGTGGGTTCTCCATTAATAGCTAAACTTGGAGCTCAAAATCGAAAATGGAAGATGATGAAGGAGGAGGGTTTTGGTTCAGAAATTTGTATCAATGGGAAGAGGGGAATGAGATGTTCAAGATGATGAAAGAAAACTGAACATGCATTGGAGATTTCTGAAGCTCTCTCTCTCTTTTCTTCCTTCTCCCTCTCGAGCTCCTCTCTTCCTCTCTCTAATCTAATTTTCAGAAATTTACAAGGAATGAAGTGTTTTTGTGTTTCAGCTGAAAGTGTACATATATATATATATATATATATATATATATATATATATATATATATATATATATATATATATATACGGGAATCCGCAAATACGATTTTACCCCTCACTTAAACATTTCTTTCCTAATGACTCCCTCACTCCTAATTAATCTAATGTGATGAAATCAATTAAATCAAGCACATCATTTGCAAAATAAATCAATCAAGCAAATCACTTTCAATTTAAACAATTTCAATAAATAAATAAATCACTAATAATTACTATTATGCCATTATAATTAAATAGCAAAAATAGGGGATGTTACATTCACCCCAACTTTTAAAAATTTTATCCTCAAAATTTGGACTAAGAAATACCTTTCGCCGAACTGTCATCAGCTTTGCCCTTCTGAGCGTCCAACACATAGATTCTTCCTCGCGCGGGGGTAGAATTTTCCTCTCGATTCCTCTTCTTTGCCGGACACTCGTTAGCATAATGCCCTTCTTCCTTGCAGTAGTAACACACAGTGGATCCTAGACGACACTCTCCAGTGTGAGGCCTTCCGCATTTCGGACACTTACCGGACCTTAGTAGTTCGGATGCTGTAGCTTGCTTTCCTTTGTTGGAGGTACCCTTTGGCTCCTCACTTGGGGTTGGCAATTCCGATGCCTTTTTCTTTTCCTTCCGATATGCTTTCCTTTCTTCATACATCTTGTTGAGATCTGCCTCTGCAACATAAGCTTGCTGCACCAATCCAGCATAATTGGTCATAGCATAAGAGCTAAGACCTTGGGCCACATCAGCACGAAGACTTGCCCTATACATCTGCATCTTCCACTCATCATTCGGAGCATGCTTTGCCAACTGATAGAACTGCGACAACCTTTCGAACTTGGCGGTGAACTCACCCACCGACATCTCTCCTTGTCTCAGATTGATAAACTCGGCTTGTTTACTTAAATTCATCACCGGAGGGAAAAAGTGACCAATAAACATCTCCTTGAAGTTAACCCAGGTAACAGGAGTTCCCTGGTTCACCATCAAATCATGAGCATTGGTCCACCAGGTTTGAGCATCTTCCTCGAGCATATGGGCGGCAAAGAGAACCTTCTCTTCTTCGCTGCATTGAAGAGTCCTAAAAATCTTCTCCATCGAATCCAACCAGAAATGTGATACCATTACCTCAGGTCCTCCTTTGAAACTTTGAGGATTCATCTTCTGGAAACGAAAGTACGCCCTATTCGGATCTTCCAGAGGAGGTTGTTGAACATTCGGTTGTTGCTGATTCATCATCTCATGATGCATCTGGGCCATTTGAGCCATCTGTTGCTGCTGCATTTGCATCATGTCATTCATCATCTTCTGTTGCATCTCGATGACATTCTGCATCCATTCGGTATTTGGATCAACAGGGACGCTTCTCCTACTTCCACCAGCCATGATTCTACGAAATATGCACAAAGTGTTTAGTTGATCAGGCTAAACGTCTAATAGCATACTAAGAGGAATCACACTTAGAGGACTTAAGAGACTCATAATTCTAAGTCCGTCTGGGTCGAACTGCTCTGAAACCAATTGTAACACCCCGTTAATTTCTATCTTGTAGAAATTACCGAAGCACACTACTGGCATACATCAGAGTGACTTCCTTTTTAAATACTGAACACATACTAATACTCAATGCTAAAAACCCATCAAGTTCGCTTACTTAACTTAACATAAAAATACATAAAGTGGTCCTTACACCCTCAACTAGTGTTCAGTACTCAAAACCGAAAGTCTGCGGAAGCGATTTACAACTTAAAAACATAAGTCGTACCATCGTACATCTAAGAAACTGAATACAAAATACAGAGATACAAGGGAAACTGAAATACAAGACATAAAGAAATAAAGATAGCGGCTGCTCCTCAGGCATCTTCATATCCGTGCCTCACGGTATTCAACTTTCCCTGCTTAACTGAAAAACAACAACAATTGATTGGGTGAGACAACTTGTCTCAGTGAGTTCTATCGCGACCCCTTACTAATTCTCTCGGTTCAATTATGCTTGATTCATTATACTTAACTCATAAATCATAGTCCTCAAAGTTGACTATGTGGCTAACTAACTAAAAGTTGACCTCGTAACCCTCAAGCCGGTTACAAGATACAACACTAACTAAAGTTATAGCGTGTCACCGGTCACTTGGCATAATAAGCTTCCGGTGAACCCGTCCCCACTAATCGGCTGGGTCCCTAACGGGGCCTAGGTTCATAAGGCTCATGACTGCCTCTCCCCTAGCACACTAAACTAAATAGGGTCGTCACCCCGACTTAAGATATATATGATGATATACCTGAACTGAACTCAACAATGAACTTAAACATAGCAATAACTTGACGGAACAATGAACTGAACTGAACATAAACTTATTACTAAGGTGATCTAATTACTAACTAAGTCTAATTATTAAGTGATCTCTCATGGATTACTAAGGTTTGCTAACTTATCTTATCAATCTTACTAAACCAGTCAATCCAGCACAATACATCAAACACAAATTCATAACATGAAATCAATGGTCAATCACATGAGCATTCACTTAACCTGAACTTAATCCAAACACAATCAATCATAATCAATTACCACTCAATTCAGGGCAATTCAATTATAGTAACATTGGGGAAGGTGGAAGGAGGGATTAGAAAGCAATTGGAATCGTTCGGAATGATTTAAAACACTTTTCAAAAGAGGCAACCCGAAGACCACGCACGACCCGTGCGCCCATACACACGATCCGTGCGTGACTATCATTTTTCGTGTCATTCCTTTCCGATCCCAAATTACTTCCCGATCAATACTACCACTTCAGTCAAAGCTAAACATGTAGAATTACGGTGTTCCCATCCTAGGGGAACCTCGGGGAGTGGATTGGAAGGGACTTAGGACCAATCGGAACGACTTCGGACGTATTTCAAAAATGCCGCATCAGAGAGATATGCACGGTCCGTGCGCCTTGGCACACGACCCGTGCGCGTTTTCAAAAACAGCACCAGTGGTTCCAGAATCTCACGCACGACCCGTGCCCAAGGGCACACAGTCCATGCGTGACTAACAGTGTTGCAGAAAAACAGTTTTTCGCGTTTTCTTTGCTATTCCGATCGTTCCCGTGTCCATTCCGATTCACCTTCAAACTCAATAACACAACAATACACATATTCATGGTTTTCCTAGTGAGTTATAGAACTCACCTTTAGAAGACAAAAAGCAATAGCACCGAAGACTTAGCAACACGGAACACGACGACTCACGAACTCTCCAACCAAACCGTTTCCAGACGGAACAAGTTGAAACCCAGATTCCTAGCTACTAAGCCTTCCTCCAAATTGCATAAATGAACAATATATCCTCTGAAATCTACCCTCAACCTTAAAAGAATGACATGCAAGGTGGGTTCTCCATTAATAGCTAAACTTGGAGCTCAAAATCGAAAATGGAAGATGATGAAGGAGGAGGGTTTTGGTTCAGAAATTTGTATCAATGGGAAGAGGGGAATGAGATGGTCAAGATGATGAAAGAAAATTGAACATGCATTGGATATTTCTGAAGCTCTCTCTCTCTTTTCTTCCTTCTCCCTCTCGAGCTCCTCTCTTCCTCTCTCTAATCTGATTTTCAGAAATTTACAAGGAATGAAGTGTTTTTGTGTTTCAGCTGAAAGTGTACATATATATATATATATATATATATATATATATATATATATACGGGAATGCGCAAATACGATTTTACCCCTCACTTAAACATTTCTTTCCTAATGACTCCCTCACTCCTAATTAATCTAATGTGATGAAATCAATTAAATCAAGCACATCATTTGCAAAATAAATCAATCAAGCAAATCACTTTCAATTTAAACAATTTCAATAAATAAATAAATCACTAATAATTACTATTATGCCATTATAATTAAATAGCAAAAATAGGGGATGTTACACATACGCTACTTTTTGAAAGAGTTCTCTTCATTGAGGACACTACAAGGCTAGTTCAATGTTTCTTCCTATTATTATATTGGACAAAACTGTATCTTTTGACTTTTTTTAGACAAGACAAAATAGTATACCTGACTTAGAATAATCATGATGTTTATACATTCATATAGCAAAAAAGTATGAAAATTGAAAACTAGGTACAAAATGGAACTGCAACCAATAAGTTATATAGTCTCTACATTCATATAGGATATATAAGTGAAACATGACAAGAAGATTTATCAGAAGCTCAATTTTCAGATTATGTTAGTAAGAGTTTGTGCATTTTTTTAAGTAAAAATGTGTGCTCACCCTTAGGACTTTAAGTCTATTTATTGCATGTATTGAAATTTTGATAAATATGGAAGTGAGAAGAAAAGACTTAGCAGTCATAACTTAATGAGTGGGTGAAGAAACGTGAGGAGAAAAAGAAGGCTCAGGTGAGTGGGTTTGGGCGCATATATATGTTTCTACATAAGTCCCACGTCGATGAAGAATACACAAAAACAAGTTGCTTAGGCTATAAAAATGAAGGACCTCTTGCTAAACAAATCACGGAGCCATGTGATGAGCACATAGCGAACTATTCTTTCGCCTTTTACTAAAGAATACCGTGTGTTCTTCACTACAAGTGGCATACACTACTTTTTGAAAGAGTTCTCTTTATTGAGGACTTTGCAAGGCTAGTTCAAAGTTTCTTACTATTATGATAGTGGACAAACCTGTATGTTTTGATTTATTTTTTTACAAAACAAAATAGTATACTTGACTTAGATTAATCATGATTTTTATACATTCATATAGAAAAATAGATTGAAAATTGAAAACTAGGTACAAGATGGTACTGCAACCAATAAATAATATAGTCTCTACATTCATATAGCATATATATGGAAACATGACAAGAAGATTTATCAGAATCTCAATTTTCAGCTAATGTTTGTAAGGGTTTGTGCCATATTTTTAAGGAAAAATGTGTGGGTGAAGAAGGACGATGAGAAAGAGAAGGCTCAGGTGAGTGGGTTTGGGCGCATACATATGTTTCTACTTAAGTCCCACATCGATGAAGAATACACAAAAACAAGTTGCATAGGCTATAAAAATGAAGGACCTCTCCTTATACAAATCACGGAGCCATGTGATGAGCACATAGCGAACTATTCTTTCGCCTTTTACTAAAGAATACCGTGTGCTCTTCACTACAAGTGGCATACGCTACTTTTTGAAAGAGTTCTCTTCATTGAGGACACTACAAGGCTAGTTCAATGTTTCTTCCTATTTTGATATTGGACAAAACTGTATCTTTTGACTTTTTTTAGACAAGACAAAATAGTATACCTGACTTAGAATAATCATGATGTTTATACATTCATATAGCAAAAAAGTATGAAAATTGAAAACTAGGTACAAAATGGAACTGCAACCAATAAGTTATATAGTCTCTACATTCATATAGGATATATAAGTGAAACATGACAAGAAGATTTATCAGAAGCTCAATTTTCAGCTGATGTTAGTAAGAGTTTGTGCCATATTTTTTAAGGAAAAATGTGTGCTAACCCTTAGGACTTTAAGTCTCTTTATTGCATGTATTGAAATGTTGAAAAATATGGAAGTGAGAAGAAAAGTCTTAGCAGTATAAACGTAATGCGTGGGTGAAGAAGGATAAGGAGAAAGAGAAGGCTCAGGTGAGTGGGTTTGGGCGCATACATATATTTCTACTTAGCCTATAAAAATGAAGGACCTCTCGCTGAACAAATCACAGAGCCATGTGATGAGCATATAGCGAACCATTCTTTCGCCTTTAACTAAAGAATACCGTGTGTTCTTCACTACATGTGGCATACACTACTTTTTGAACAAGTTCTCTTCATTGAGAACTCTGCAAGGCTAGTTCAAAGTTTCTTACAATTAAGATATTGGACAAAACTGTATGTTTTGACTTTTTTTAGACAGGACAAAATAGTATACTTGACTTAGAATAATCATGATGTTTATACATTCATATAGGAAAAAAGTATGAAAATTGAAAACTAGGTACAAAATGGAACTGCAACCAATAAGTTATATAGTCTCTACATTCATATAGGATATATAAGTGAAACATGACAAGAAGATTTATCAGAAGCTCAATTTTCAGATAATGTTAGTAAGAGTTTGTGCATTTTTTAAGTAAAAATGTGTGCTCACCCTTAGGACTTTAAGTCTATTTATTGCATGTATTGAAATTTTGAAAAATATGGAAGTGAGAAGAAAAGACTTAGCAGTCATAACTTAATGAGTGGGTGAAGAAGCGTGAGGAGAAAAAGAAGGCTCAGGTGAGTGGGTTTGGGCGCATATATATGTTTCTACTTAAGTCCCACGTCGATGAAGAATACACAAAAACAAGTTGCTTAGGCTACAAAAATGAAGGACCTCTCGCTAAACAAATCACGGAGCCATGTGATGAGCATATAGCGAACTATTCTTTCGCCTTTTACTAAAGAATACCGTGTGTTCTTCACTACAAGTGGCATACACTACTTTTTGAAAGAGTTCTCTTCATTGAGGACTTGGCAAGGCTAGTTCAAAGTTTCTTACTATAAAGATAGTGGACAAAACTGTATGTTGTGATTTTTTTTTTACAAAACAAAATAATATACTTGACTTAGAATAATCATGATGTTTATTTATTCATATAGAAAAATAGTTTGAAAATTGAAAACTAGGTACAAGATGGTACTACAACCAATAAATAATATAGTCTCTACATTCATATTGCATATATAAGTGAAACATGACAAGAAGATTTATCAGAATCTCAATTTTCAGCTAATGTTTGTATGGGTTTGTGCCATTTTGTTAAGGAAAAATGTGTGCTAAATCTTTGGACTTTAAGTCTATTTATTGCAAGAATTGAAATGTTGAAAAATATGGAAGTGAGAAGAAAAGACTTAGCGGTCATAACGTAATGGGTGGGTGAAGAAGGATGAGGAGAAAGAGAAGGCTCAGGTGAGTGGGTTTGGGCGCAAATATATGTTTCTACTTAAGTCCCACGTCGATGAAGAATACACAAAAACAAGTTGCTTAGGCTATAAAAATGAAGGACCTCTCCCTAAACAAATCACGGAGCCATGTGATGAGCACATAGCGAACTATTCTTTCGCCTTTTACTAAAGAATACCGTGTGTTCTTCACTACAAGTGGCATAGACTACTTTTTGAAAGAGTTCTCTTCATTGGGGACTTGGCAAGGCTAGTTCAAAGTCTCTTACTATTATGATAGTGGACAAAACTGTATGTTGTGATTTTTTTTTACAAAACAAAATAGTATACTTGACTTAGAATAATCATGATGTTTATACATTCATATAGAAAAATAGTTTGAAAAATGAAAACTAGGTACAAGATGGTACTGTAACCAATAAATAATATAGTATCTACATTCATATAGCATATATAAATGAAAAATGACAAGAAGATTTATCAGAATCTCAATTTTCAGCTAATTTTTGTAAGGGTTTGTGCCATTTTGTTAAGGAAAAATGTGTGCTAAATCTTTGGACTTTAAGTCTATTTATTGCAAGAATTGAAATGTTGAAAAATATGGAAGTGAGAAGAAAAGACTTAGCGGTCATAACGTAATGGGTGGGTGAAGAAGGATGAGGAGAAAGAGAAGGCTCAGGTGAGTGGGTTTGGGTGCATACAGATGTTTCTACTTAAGTCCCACATCGATGAAGAATACACAAAAACAAGTTGCTTAGGCTATAAAAATGAAGGACCTCTCCCTAAACAAATCACGGAGCCATGTGATAAGCACATAGCGAACTATTCTTTCGCCTTTTACTAAAGAATACCGTGTGTTCTTCACTACAAGTGGCATACACTACTTTTTGAAAGAGTTCTCTTTATTGAGGACTTTGCAAGGCTAGTTCAAAGTTTCTTACTATTATGATAGTGGACAAACCTGTATGTTTTGATTTATTTTTTTACAAAACAAAATAGTATACTTGACTTAGATTAATCATGATGTTTATACATTCATATAGAAAAATAGTTTGAAAATTGAAAACTAGGTAGAAGATGGTACTGCAACCAATAAATAATATAGTATCTACATTCATATAGCATATATAAGTGAAACATGACAAGAAGATTTATCAGAATCTCAATTTTCAGCTAATGTTTGTAAGGGTTTGTGCCATTTTGTTAAGGAAAAATGTGTGCTAAATCTTTGGACTTTAAGTCTATTTATTGCAAGAATTGAAATGTTGAAAAATATGGAAGTGAGAAGAAAAGACATAGCGGTCATAACGTAATGGGTGGGTGAAGAAGGATGAGGAGAAAGAGAAGGGTCAGGTGAGTGGGTTTGGGTGCATACGTATGTTTCTACTTAAGTCTCACATCGATGAAGAATACACAAAAACAAGTTGCTTAGGCTATAAAAATGAAGGACCTCTCCCTAAACAAATCACAGAGCCATGTGATAAGCACATCGCGAACTATTCTTTCGCCTTTTACTAAAGAATACCGTGTGTTCTTCACTACAAGTCGCATACACAACTTTTTGAAAGAGTTCTCTTCATTGAGGACTCTGCAAGGCTAGTTCAATGTTTCTTCCTATTATGATATTGGACAAAACTGTATGTTTTAACTTTTTTTAGACACGACAAAATAGTATACTTGACGTAGAATAATCATGATGTTTATACATTCATATAGGAAAAAAGTAAAAAAATTGAAAACTAGGTACAAAATGGAACCGCAACCAATAAGTTATATAGTCTCTACCGTCATATAGGATATATAAGTGAAACACGACAAGAAAATTTATCAGAAGCTCAATTTTCAGATAATGTTAGTAAGAGTTTGTGCATTTTTTTAAGTAAAAATGTGTTCTCACCCTTAGGACTTTAAGTCTATTTATTGCATGTATTGAAATTTTGAAAAATATGGAAGTGGGAAGAAAAGACTTAGCAGTCATAACTTAATGAGTGGGTGAAGAAGCGTGAGGAGAAAAAGAAGGCTCAGGTGAGTGGGTTTGGGCGCATATATATGTTTCTACTTAAGTCCCACGTCGATGAAGAATACACAAAAACAAGTTGCTTAGGCTATAAAAATGAAGGACCTCTTGCTAAACAAATCACGGAGCCATGTGATGAGCACATAGCGAACTATTCTTTCGCCTTTTACTAAAGAATACCGTGTGTTCTTCACTACAAGTGGCATACACTACTTTTTGAAAGAGTTCTCTTTATTGAGGACTTTGCAAGGCTAGTTCAAAGTTTCTTACTATTATGATAGTGGACAAACCTGTATGTTTTGATTTATTTTTTTACAAAACAAAATAGTATACTTGACTTAGATTAATCATGATTTTTATACATTCATATAGAAAAATAGATTGAAAGTTGAAAACTAGGTACAAGATGGTACTGCAACCAATAAATAATATAGTCTCTACATTCATATAGAATATATATGTGAAACATGACAAGAAGATTTATCTGAATCTCAATTTTCAGCTAATGTTTGTAAGGGTTTGTGCCATATTTTTAAGGAAAAATGTGTGGGTGAAGAAGGACGATGAGAAAGAGAAGGCTCAGGTGAGTGGGTTTGGGCGCATACATATGTTTCTACTTAAGTCCCACATCGATGAAGAATACACAAAAACAAGTTGCATAGGCTATAAAAATGAAGGACCTCTCCCTAAACAAATCACGGAGCCATGTGATGAGCACATAGCGAACTATTCTTTCGCCTTTTACTAAAGAATACCGTGTGCTCTTCACTACAAGTGGCATACGCTACTTTTTGAAAGAGTTCTCTTCATTGAGGACACTACAAGGCTAGTTCAATGTTTCTTCCTATTATGATATTGGACAAAACTGTATCTTTTGACTTTTTTTAGACAAGACAAAATAGTATACCTGACTTAGAATAATCATGATGTTTATACCTTGATATAGCAAAAAAGTATGAAAATTGAAAACTAGGTACAAAATGGAACTGCAACCAATAAGTTATATAGTGTAACACCCCGATAATTCTAACATATAGAATTACCGAAATGCACTAAATGGCATACATCAGAGTAACTTCCTGTTATTGAAATATTGAACACATCTAAAAACTTTCGATAATACATATCAAATGGTTCTCTGAACCTCATAAACTTTCTGAAAATGCTTAAGTTCCAAAGCTTAAGACTTGTACATAATCCTGGTGTTCAATATCCAAAACATAAAGTAGCGGAAACGATTTTACAACTTAACAACGAAAGTTATACAATCGGAACATAGAAACAATAAACGGGACAAAGGTCTAAAACATGAAACTAGGGCTTCAATGACTCAGAGAGTCACACCAGCTAACCGTGCTTTATCGCCTTTGCTTTCCCCTGTTTCTCTGTAAAAAACCACAAATATGAAGGGTGAGATAAACATTATCTCAGTGAGTCCTATCGAGACCCCTTACTACTCTAGCGGTTCATTATGCCTTGTTTTGAACTCCTGGTCCTAAAAGCAACCACGTGGAAATACATTTAGTTCCTGTAACCTTCATGCCCATAGCCCTCCTAAGCGACACATGAAGCATGCAATCTTTGTTCCATGTTTTTAGCATAACACCTCAGTCTACCTATTTTATAGGCATCTCTTTGACTTTGGTGAACCCATCCCGCTATTTCTAGTGGGGGAAACATTCTTGAGTCTAGGTTTTGGGGCTCATGACTTCCCCTCCCCTAATATGCTAACCTCTTAGGGTCGTCACCCTATTTCCTCTGGTATTTATTATACATTAACAGTCTGTGTACCCGCAATGGGCTGTTAGTCATTTCAGTCAAGTACCATGTACCATATCAGTCAATTGCAGTGTATAATATCAGTCAAATACCGTGTATTATAATCATTCTTGACATATGCACTCTCGCGTTCTCTAAGTGCGGTTTTCCATTTTATTCATAACACACAAACTTTCTATCGAACATGTTCAATCTCATACCATTGTTACCTTTACATTGTTGTGGAACCTTGGGGAATGGATTAGAAGAGGATTGGAATCATTTGGAATGGATAAAAAGGTACTTTGAAATTGAAGGTCAGAAAGTCTCACACGACCCGTGCGTATAGGCGCACGACCCGTGCGTTTTTGAACAGTTTGCAGAAGATTTCCAGAAAGATACGCACGACCCGTGCGTCTAAGCGCACGATCCGTGCGTTATCCACTAATTTGTAGAAAGTTCCAGAGACATACGCACGACCCGTGCGACTAGGCGCACGATCCGTGCGTTGTTTAAAAATCCAATTCTTGTCGTATCAGATGGGGGCGCACGACCCGTGCTCATAGGCACACGATCCGTGCGTCTCTATCTGTTTTCCAGAAATTAGGTTTTCATGAGTAAATCCGTTCCATCCCGATTCTCATTTCCCTTCCGATCGAGACCCAAACTGAAACACACATGGAAACAGTATGTTATAGCAATGTATAACAATTCAATCCAGTACATCCAAAAATCAATCTAGCAATTTCATAATTTAAATCACCATCTTTTCAATAAAACGGTTTTCGAAAGTGAAGACTCAGACACACAACACATTCCCTAAGCGAGTTATAGAACTCACCTATCGTGATGAAAATCACGCAACACCGGAACTCCGAGAATTCAACCGCTCCAAAACCACGAACTCTCTTCGAACTCGCTCCAACAACGAACTCAACTACTCCAAATCGCTTGGACAGCAGTTGATTTCGAATCCTAGCTACCCAAACAACTTCAACAGCAATTGTGGCAAGAAAATGAGTCTTGGTACTGAATAATGGGCTCTAGCAAGGACATGCAAACTATTTTGAGCATCAACACTCCATTTTTGGCTCTATGAAGCTTTGAGGATCTAAAATGGTGAATGAGGGGGAGAAAGGTGATGATGCTGATTTTTATATCAGTTGGAAGAGGAGAGAAAATGGTGGAGTTTGGTGATCAAGGAATTGACATGCATCTAGGTGGGGATGATTTCTCTTCTCTTCAAACTCTCTCCCTCTCATGCGACTCTCCTCCCTTCTCACTCTCCCTCTTGTTTCTAATTTTCTGGAAGTGAATGGGTGTTGTGTTTCAGATTTTACCAAGTGGGGTGTGGGTTTGACTTATGTAGCTGGCTCCTCATTTAAGTGAGGTAAAGTACCAAAATGCCCCTTACCTCTAAAACTCTCTTAATACACTCCTAACACTTGATAATGCCATAACTTACTAATTTAATAAAACACTTCAATTATGCACAACTATAATTTATTAGTTCAAACATTACATAATTTAATAATTTATGCTAATTAATTAACTCAACCTCTTGCTAATATAATTAATCTAATTGGCTAATTAGGGGATGTTACAATCACCCCAACTTTCTAAAATTTTGTCCTCAAAATTGACAAAACGTACCTTACTCGAACAAATAAGGATATTTCACCCTCATGCTCTCCTCTACTTCCCATGTCGCTTCGTCAGGTGACGCACCGTCCCAAAGCACCTTGACAATAGGAATTGATCTCGTCCGGAGCGTTTTCTCACCACGTTCGACGATCCTAATTGGGGTAGGCTGATAAGATAAATCCGGTCTGATGTCAATCGCTTCATAACTTAATGGTTGATTCGGATCATGAATATACTTCCTTAACTGCGATACATGAAACACATCATGTAATCTGGACAATTCTGGAAGTAATGCAATGCGATACGCTACCGGCCTAACTCGCTCGACAATCTGGAAAGGTCCGACATACCGAGGACTGAGCTTCTTTGCTCGCAAAGCAATACCGGTCCCGAGGGTTGGAGAAAGTTTCAAAAAGACATGGTCTCCTTCTTTGAATTCTAACGGCCTTCTTCTCTTATCCGCGTAACTCTTTTGTCGACTCTGCGCGGCTTTCATCCTTTCTCTTATTTGACGGATCTTCTCCGTAGTCTCACGGACTAAATCTGGTCCCAATAATCTCTGCTCACCAACATCCCACCAACACAATGGTGTTCTACACTTCCTTCCATATAATGCTTCATATGAAGCCATTCCGATACTAGAATGGTAACTGTTGTTGTATGAGAATTCCACCAATGGAAGATGATCCTCCCATCTGCCTCCACTATCAAGTACACAAGCTCTCAACATATCCTCCAATGTCTGGATTGTCCTCTCAGTCTGCCCGTCTGTCTGAGGATGGTAAGCGGTGCTAACACACACCTTTGTTCCCAACGCCATATTCAATGCTCTCCAAAATCGAGATGTAAACTTGGGATCTCGATCACAGATGATACTCGTAGGGATTCCATGAAACTTCACAATATTCTTGAGATATTCATCTGCTAACCTAGCAACCTTGTGATTCGAACGCACTGGAATAAAATGGGCGGACTTGGTCAGGCGATCCACCACTACCCAAATAGAATCATTTCCGGCTTGGGATCATGGAAATCCCATGACAAAATCCATAGATATGCTTTCCCATTTCCATTCAGGTACATTCAACGGTTGTAACTGGCCACCTGGCTTCTGGTGCTCTATCTTAACCTTTTGACAAGTCAAGCATCGAGACACGAACTCTGCAATATCCACTTTCATACCCGGCCACCAATACAGTTGCTTCAAATCTCGATACATCTTGGTAGATCCTGGATGAATTGAGAACTGACTCTTATGAGCCTCTTCTAAAACTTGCCACTTCACATCCTCATCATTCGGCACACAAATTCTGCCATCAAAACAAATTACGCCATCACCGTCTTCGGTGTAGTTCGGCAATCTCTTCCGCGCTTGCAGCTCTACATCACCTTCTTGGGCTGAGCGAATAAGGTTCCTCAAGGGACTTGAAATCCGAATGTGACTCAACACCAACCTGTTCCTCCTGGACTTAACTCTCAAATTAAGGTCCCTAAATGATTCCAACAAGGACATCTCGTGCATCATCAGCTCTGCAGTATGGATAGACTTTCTGCTTAAATCATCGGCAACAACATTAGCCTTACCAGGATGGTATTTCAATTCAAAATCATAATCCTTCAGGAATTCTACCCATCTCCTCTGTCTGTTGTTCAGCTCCTTTTGGTCAAACAAATACTTCAGACTTTTGTGGTCACTAAAGACTTCGAAACGAGACCCATACAGGTAATGTCTCCAAATCTTTAGGGCAAACACAATCGCCGCCAACTCTAAATCATGAGTTGGGTAATTCTCTTCATGCGGCTTCAACTGTCTGGAGGCATAAGCAACTACTTGTTGATTCTGCATCAGGACACATCCCAAACCCTTACCAGAAGCGTCGCAATAGATTTGGAATCCTACTGACGGATCCGGAAGAATCAGGATAGGTGCAGAAGTCAAACGATCCTTCAATTCCGTGAAACAATCATCACAGTCTGAGTCACAAACAAACGGCTGGCCCTTGCGAGTAACCGCGTGAGTGGAAGAACCAGCTGGGAAAATCCTTGAATGAATCTCCGATAATACCCAGCCAATCCCAAGAAACTTCTTACCTCAGTAACCGTGGATGGTTGTTCCCAGTCTACTACAGTTTCAATCTTACTAGGGTCCACTGCAACACCTTCCTGAGATATCACATGACCCAGAAACCTAACTTCGGGCATCCAAAAATCACATTTGGATGGCTTAGCATACAACTTCTTCTCTCGGAGTACGTTCAGAACAATTCGGAGATGTTGCACATGCTCCTCAATCGTCTTAGAGAACACCAAGATATCATCAATGAACACTACCACAAACTGATCTAGATAGGGATTAAAAATCCTATTCATATAATCCATGAATACGGCTGGAGCATTGGTCAAACCGAAGGGCATCACTACAAATTCATAGTGTCCATATCTCGTACGGAAAGCGGTCTTCGAGACGTCCAAAGCTCGAACCCTGATTTGGTGATAGCCGGACCTCAAATCAATCTTCGAAAATACGGAAGCTCCCCTCAACTGATCCAGCAAATCATCAATTCTCGGCAGAGGGTACTTATTCTTGATAGTCACCTTATTCAACTGACGATAATCAATACACAATCTCATACTTCCGTCCTTCTTCTTGACGAGCAACACTGGAGCACCCCATGGTGAGGCACTCGGCCGGATGAACCGCTTGGAAATTAGCTCTTCTAGTTGAACTTTCAATTCCCTCAACTCTAACGACGACATTCTATACGGGGCTATAGAAATAGGTCCAGTGCCCAGAACCAACTCTATAGAGAATTCCACCTCACGATCCGGAGGAAACGAAGGAACTTCATCGGGAAACACATCAAGAAATTCATTAACAACTTGCACAGAAGATAAATCCTGACCTGTCTCAGTGGATGCAGACAGCATCATGACGTAAGCTTCCGCGCCTTGGAACAGATAATTACTGGCCGAAGTGAAAGAAATAACAGCTTCAGAATTGGGCGGTTGTAGCTCTACTGACTCAGAGGCGAAACCGATAGTTCGATGGAAGCAATCTATAGTCACATGGTTGGCCATCATCCAACTCATTCCTAGGACGACGTCCATGCACTTCATTGATAAACAAATGAAGTCTACTACAAAATTCCTGTCTCCAATGGATAGAAGACAATTTTCACATATCGCTTGGGTCTGAACACTACCTTCAGCAGCAGTCTTAATGGAGATTGGTTGAGGCAAAGGAGTTAAAGCCAATCCCAACCGATCGACACAAACTTGAGATATAAAACAATGGGTCGCACCCGAATCATATAAAATACTAACGGAGTTATTAAAAAGAGATCCCATACCCCTTAGTAGATTATCTGACGGTGTTACCTTCTGGGCGTCCAAGGTGTAAACTCTCCCATGAGTTGTAGTAGCAGCAGGGTTACTTCCTTGACTCTTCTCCTTCTCTGGGCAGTCCCGTGCAAAATGACCGTCTTTCTTGCAGAAATAACACTGGTTGGATCCCATCTGGCATTTACCCTGATGGTACTTTCCACAGTTGGAACATGTACTGAACCTTGAGGAGTTCGATGACTGAACCTGTTTCCCTTTGTTGGAGTTGTGCCTGGGACCCGTCTGATGGTTAGATGATCCGGCATTCTTCTTATTCTGATGGAATACTTTCCTGCTTGCATATAACCTCTTCAAGTCACTCTCAGCTATGTGTGCTTGTTGAACCATGGCAGCATAGTTAGTATAAGCAAAAGAACTCAAACTCTGAGCAATGTCTTCTCTTAGCCCATACTTGAACCTTTCGGTTTTCCACTTGTCATTGGGAGCATACCCGGCCAAACCGAAGAATTGATATAACTCTTCAAACTTAGCCGCGTACTGACCCACAGTTGAACTTCCTTGAGTGAGAGTCAGAAATTCGTTCTCCTTGTCGAACCTCATGGCTGTCGGAAAGAACTGCTCCAAAAATACCTGCTTGAAATGTTCCCAAGTCTGGGGAGTATCCATAGTTACCATCATGGCTTTGGCATTAGTCCACCAGTTGTTAGCTTCACCTTTCAGCATATGAGTTGCCAATTTCAGCTTGTCATCATCAGTGACTTGCATAGCTACGAAAATCTTCTCTATATCATCTAGCCAATGCTGGGCTTCCATGACATCTGGTCCTCCTCTGAACTCGGACGGCTTCATTTTCAGGAATTCAGAGAAAACCCTCCTTGGGTCAACTTGAGGCTCAGGGACTTGCTGGGGCTGAGCTTGAGCATTCTGTTGCATCTGCAACATATCTTCCATCATCTTCTGCAGTCTCTCGATCACGTTCTGCATCCATGCAGAATGCGGATCAATTGGTGGGTTATTCCTCGATCCTCCTGCCATAATTCTGCAAATGATACACCAAGTATTAAGTTGATCAGTCTCAATGTCTCTTAGTATCACAAGAAGCAAGATAGCAGAATTACTCGAGGGACAAAACCACCCTAACTGTCTAAGCCCGACTAGGTCGAACTGCTCTGATACCATAATGTAACACCCCGATAATTCTAACATATAGAATTACCGAAATGCACTAAATGGCATACATCAGAGTAACTTCCTGTTATTGAAATATTGAACACATCTAAAAACTTTCGATAATACATATCAAATGGTTCTCTGAACCTCATAAACTTTCTGAAAATGCTTAAGTTCCAAAGCTTAAGACTTGTACATAATCCTGGTGTTCAGTATCCAAAACATAAAGTAGCGGAAATGATTTTACAACTTAACAACGAAAGTTATACAATCGGAACATAGAAACAATAAACGGGACAAAGGTCTAAAACATGAAACTAGGTCTTCAATGACTCAGAGAGTCACACCAGCTAACCGTGCTTTATCGCCTTTGCTTTCCCCTGTTTCTCTGTAAAAAACCACAAATATGAAGGGTGAGATAAACATTATCTCAGTGAGTCCTATCGAGACCCCTTACTACTCTAGCGGTTCATTATGCCTTGTTTTGAACTCGTGGTCCTAAAAGCAACCACGTGGAAATACATTTAGTTCCTGTAACCTTCATGCCCATGGCCCTCCTAAGCGACACATGAATCATGCAATCTTTGTTCCATGTTTTTAGCATAACACCTCAGTCTACCTATTTTATAGGCATCTCTTTGACTTTGGTGAACCCATCCCGCTATTTCTAGTGGGGGAAACATTTTTGAGTCTAGGTTTTGGGGCTCATGACTTCCCCTCCCCTAGTATGCTAACCTCTTAGGGTCGTCACCCTTTTTCCTCTTGTATTTATTATACATTAACAGTCTGTGTACCCGCAATGGGCTGTTAGTCATTTCAGTCAAGTACCATGTACCATATCAGTCAATTGCAGTGTATAATATCAGTCAAATACCGTGTATTATTATCATTCTTGACATATGCACTCTCGCGTTCTCTAAGTGCGGTTTTCCATTTTATTCATAACACACAAACTTTCTATCGAACATGTTCAATCTCATACCATTGTTACCTTTACATTGTTGTGGAACCTTGGGGAATGGATTAGAAGAGGATTGGAATCATTTGGAATGGATAAAAAGGTACTTTGAAATTGAAGGTCAGAAAGTCTCACACGACCCGTGCGTATAGGCGCACGACCCGTGCGTTTTTTAACAGTTTACAGAAGATTTCCAGAAAGATACGCACGACCCGTGCGTCTAAGCGCACGATCCGTGCGTTATCTGTAACACCCCCTTTCTACCCCATGTTTTACACGTCACTTATCTGAGTAAAAAAAAATTTTCGCAAAATTTAATTTAACTAATAGAAAGGAAATGCCACGTCGTCATTAACAACAGAACGTCAACTTGCACTCTTTAAATTTGCGCAATCATCGTCATAAAAATTTTAACCATCACTCGTCATAAAAATTAAACTCCAAGAGCTAAGTCACAGCGGAATAAAACAATACTCACTAAATACCACTCAAACACGCCTCACACCTTCAATAAAAATATTAAACAATTTATTATTTAAAACAACAATTTAAATCACGCCCCCTAGGTGTCACGGTATCAAAGAGCGACTCGACAGACATCCCAATAGCTATAAAGGAAGGCAGCATGTCCTTCACTCGCAGCTACCTGCAGCGTTGCCACAATAGAGCAACATTCCAAGCAGAAGGGGTGAGAATTTTCAACAAATTATAATTAAGCATACAGCAGAGTAATATGAGCAAACCATCACACAACATCGTCACTAATATCAACTTCACCGTCGTTACACACAACATCAAACAAAATCACAATTCGTCACCCGTCATAAAAAAAAATGAATGCACATGAAGATGCAACCCACACCTGGGCATATGCATGATGGTACCATACTCGTCATAATAAGCCACTATGGGCACACCGTCACTAAGAGGCCGAAGCCTATTCGTCATAAGATGCACATGCTATGAGACACTATGTACACATGTGCAATCACCCAAAATTTTACTCACCCGGAGTACTCATCGTCACCACCATAAGACACTCATAGAGTGTATTCATCATCATCACCATATTAATATCATCACTCTTCATAAACAATCACATTCAAAAATAATGTAACAACATCTTTAAAATTAGGGAATAAACATTTCACTTTACATTTTAAAATTATGGGATAAACATTTCACTTTCATACTTAGGAAGCGCCACAATTAAATTTGGGAATAAACAGTGGCATTTTATGCGCAAAACAGTGGCATCTTGACATCAAATTGAAGCTGAAAAACAGTGGCAATTATGCGCAAAACAGTAGCAATCTTTCATCAAATCGGAACTGAAACAGTAGCCATTATTTTCGCAAAAGTAGCAGAATTTTTACATCAAATTAAAACTGGAACAGTGGTCTTTCAATTCGCAAAACAGCAGAATTTTTACATCAAATTAAAACTGAAACAGTGACCTTTCAATTCGCAAAAACAGCAGCTTTAATTTGCAACACAGCAGTATTTTTAATTGGTGAAAACAGCAACATGACAGCATAATTAAAATACAGCAACAGCACTACTTGATTGACAGCAACAGCACAATTTAAATTACAGCAACAGCAATACATAATTACAGCAACAGCACCAATTAAAATTACAGCAACAGCAACAATTACAATTACAGCAACAGCAACACGTAATTACAGCAACAGCACCAATTAAAATTTCAGCAACAGCATAAAATAAATTAACAGCAACAGCAACATTGTTTTTATAAAAAAAAACAGCAACAACCAAATTCTGCATAACAGCAACATATCTCAAAAAAAAACAGCAACTATAATTCTCCTCACGTCATAGGGTAATTCGCACATCAACTCAATAATTTAACCCATCATTCCTCTTCACCTATGATTTTCGAATCCAACCACTAACACAAACCCACAAACCCTCCAAATACTCAATTATAATAAATTGAAAACCGCTCACCCTTACCTCGAATTTTATATGCCCGAAACCACGATATATGCGTCACGTGCAAAACTCCGCAACACGACGAGCCAAAGTCTAAAATTTCGCAACAGCCCCCTTCTTCCTCTTCTAAGTCAAGATGAAAATAAGTTCTTCTCCTCCTCTAAGCTTGAAGTCGCAAAACCTCCCCTCCCCCTCCTTGGGATTTGCGCCGCCCCCACCCTCCTTTCCTCTCTCTATTTCGCAATTCTCCTTTTTTTTCTCCAAATGAACCCCAAAACCTAATTTTTCACTTTAAATATGCGCTTAGACTAGCGGGCTTGGATTGCGGGCTTTCCCCGCAGCTTAAGCCCAATTTAATTAAAACACCACCTCCAATTACAATACCACTCCCCATTTTATTTAAAGCACCTCATAATTATTTTAATAAATAATAATTATTATATTATTACTCTACCACCAAAATCTCTTTTTAATTAATTAAAATAATTTATTCTATTATTTTTGGGGTGTTACAACTCTCCCCCACTTAAAGGAATTTCGCCCTCGAAATTTACCTGTCACGCCAACACTCTCCCTCTAAGGCCACCTAGACAACTAGGGCCATCTATATGCTGATTACTATTGCTTTGATTACCGGCGGTAAGTGCTTGGGCGGCCGTCCCTCCTACTTGTTCAGCCAGGTAACTTCAAGCAGTAATAATCAGACTCACTCTCTACTCCGCTGCGCTACTCTGATAAACTAGCTCGCATTCTACCTCACTCATCTACCCTTTCGGACAGCAAAACATATCAAAGCACACTAGTAATCACAACAAGTTCACAGAGTGCGTAACGATTGCAAAACAAGCCACACAATCAAATATCACAACAACACATATTCATCAACACAGTCAGACTCCGGGACCAAATATCCCTTTTAAAACAATGGCCATAGGCCCACAACATAAATCAAACAATTCGGGCCATCCAGCGGTACCCTCAACCAGACAATGTGGGCCATTCGGCGTTACCCACGACATAACAACAACGTGGGCCATTCGGCGATACCCACAACAACAACAACAACATAACTTGGGCCATTCGGCGGTACCCAAGACAACAACAAAACGACAACATAACTTGGGCCATTCGGCGGTACCCAAGACAACAACATAAACATCAACATCATTAATACCAACATAATCGGCAACACATCACTAACATCCATCAACATCAACATGATCATCATGAACAATAACTTAATCACGACAATGGGCGCTAATGCGCCAACAACCAACAACAGCAACAACAAATCAGCAATCAGCTGAACTCGCCACTCAGGCACATCAACGACGATAACAAAAACATCGTCATCATAACGACCACACAACACGACAACAACCAAAAATAGGCACAACTCATAAAAATAGGAGCAGTGCATAAAATTAGGGACGTAGCAGTAAGCTTCAGAATACAGTAACAATTATTTTCGGAAACAGCGGTAGTAGTTTTCAGAAAAACAGTAACAATAATTTTCGGAAAACAGCAATATGAGATGTACATATTATTATTCATCAATCACACGAATTCAACAAGGCATCATGGTATGATTGTCAACTTAAGAAAGAATCATGGCCAGCACGTAGCAGTTACTAATCACAAATGAAAGTGGCTTTTTAGAGTTAATGATAACCATCCATATAGTTCGGTGTAGGGAAATAATTTATCTCGTGGAAACAGTAGTTAAAGCATTAAAACAGCTAGAAGGGCCAATCCATGGAAACATCAATTCACAGCTAAAGGCAAATATACGAAAGGTTCAATCACATACATGCGCAACATACTTGTTTAGGATTCTTTCGACACGGGAAATAAAACATGTTATAGAAATTGATTTTCCTTACCAGACTGAACATCAGCTTAAACATTTTGGGATAAGACATCCTTAAGAACATACGGTAACAAAAGCTAACTCAAAGAAGGGCACAAACAGTGCAAATGCACATTTTAAATCCTAAGGTTCTTCACGATCACGTATGAGAACAAACGACAACAGGGTTAGTATTCATTTGTTGAAAATAAATCTAATACTCATATTAATACCCAACCCATAAAAATTGTTTTGTTAAAGGTTCACAAGCAGCCTCAAAAATCACTTCGTTTTTAAATTATAAATTCACCACGTATAAATATCAAGGTTCAAACGTTTTCGCTAATCTTCACAAACTCGGGTGCAGGAAATTCTGTAACTATGCGTCTACTTTAGTGAATTAATTGAAATAGCAAACGGTGTCGGATTTCGACAAATAAATACTTGTTGGAAAGCCCTCTGAGTGTAGTTTCTACCTATGGTTTTCGTCTTTTAAAATAAGCAGCCAATTGGTACAGTTTTTCAAAATACTACACGGAGGTACCAACTTGGACAGAACTTCTTACTCAACTTTCAACCAAATTATCTTTCTCATCTCTTAATGAAACTTTATGAAACCAGTGTCTAATTCGTAGAGAATTAAGTCTACTTTTCAAAGAAACAAGAATCATTCAAAACGGAGTTCATTTCATGACACAAAACCTACAAAAACCGAACATTACTCACAGTTTGATTCCTAAAACTTGACCTAACTTGAAGCAATCATAACTTGAGCCACACAGCTCCAAATTGAACGAAACCAGTGGCAAAACGACCGGCATTAAATCTATTTTCAAAAACAATCAACCACATAATTTTTGATCAACTAAACGGTGCCAGTTTTTGAAAAACGAAGCAGTGTCCAGAAATGCACAAAACCGTAAACAAGTAAAATTCATCATGTTTAGTCACGAAACAATAATCTCAAACAACGCTCAAATTCAACAATTCATGTCATCAAACAACACTCGGCATTCAATCAACCTATCGACATTTGGTCAAACACCTGGTCTTATTCGACTCAACACAACAACAACAACGCTTTGGTCACATTGACCCAACAACAACAAGTGAATCAGAAAAAACCATTTTACCTATACAGTTATCCTTAACAGCAAGACACACTGCAAGAGAGTTTTAAGTAAGGCTTGGTGTCAATCAATTAAAATAGTTCAGCAATCAATACGCATGCGATCACGAAGCAGCGGGGCAGTTCATTTAACGACGTGCAACATGGAGGTCAACAATAAGGACCACACAACCAGAAAGTCAACAACAGGAACCAAAACAAAGAGACAGGGCTCACACACAGAATCACGGTAAAACACACAATACCAGCACACAACGCTAGTAGGGACATCTCCCCCACTAGTACTCTTACCATTAGCAATTTTTGTTTTACCTTCACCTGCAGGAGCGTTAGTACAACACAAACAACTGTTAGATTCAAAAGACGACAGTTGGTCGTACACCGACACAACGACTCGACGACTTGGCCGGACGGACCAACTGCTCTGATACCACTAATGTAACACCCCCTTTCTACCCCATGTTTTACACGTCACTTATCTGAGTAAAAAAAAATTTTCGCAAAATTTAATTTAACTAATAGAAAGGAAATGCCACGTCGTCATTAACAACAGAACGTCAACTTGCACTCTTTAAATTTGCGCAATCATCGTCATAAAAATTTTAACCATCACTCGTCATAAAAATTAAACTCCAAGAGCTAAGTCACAGCGGAATAAAACAATACTCACTAAATACCACTCAAACACGCCTCACACCTTCAATAAAAATATTAAACAATTTATTATTTAAAACAACAATTTAAATCACGCCCCCTAGGTGTCACGGTATCAAAGAGCGACTCGACAGACATCCCAATAGCTATAAAGGAAGGCAGCATGTCCTTCACTCGCAGCTACCTGCAGCGTTGCCACAATAGAGCAACATTCCAAGCAGAAGGGGTGAGAATTTTCAACAAATTATAATTAAGCATACAGCAGAGTAATATGAGCAAACCATCACACAACATCGTCACTAATATCAACTTCACCGTCGTTACACACAACATCAAACAAAATCACAATTCGTCACCCGTCATAAAAAAAAATGAATGCACATGAAGATGCAACCCACACCTGGGCATATGCATGATGGTACCATACTCGTCATAATAAGCCACTATGGGCACACCGTCACTAAGAGGCCGAAGCCTATTCGTCATAAGATGCACATGCTATGAGACACTATGTACACATGTGCAATCACCCAAAATTTTACTCACCCGGAGTACTCATCGTCACCACCATAAGACACTCATAGAGTGTATTCATCATCATCACCATATTAATATCATCACTCTTCATAAACAATCACATTCAAAAATAATGTAACAACATCTTTAAAATTAGGGAATAAACATTTCACTTTACATTTTAAAATTATGGGATAAACATTTCACTTTCATACTTAGGAAGCGCCACAATTAAATTTGGGAATAAACAGTGGCATTTTATGCGCAAAACAGTGGCATCTTGACATCAAATTGAAGCTGAAAAACAGTGGCAATTATGCGCAAAACAGTAGCAATCTTTCATCAAATCGGAACTGAAACAGTAGCCATTATTTTCGCAAAAGTAGCAGAATTTTTACATCAAATTAAAACTGGAACAGTGGTCTTTCAATTCGCAAAACAGCAGAATTTTTACATCAAATTAAAACTGAAACAGTGACCTTTCAATTCGCAAAAACAGCAGCTTTAATTTGCAACACAGCAGTATTTTTAATTGGTGAAAACAGCAACATGACAGCATAATTAAAATACAGCAACAGCACTACTTGATTGACAGCAACAGCACAATTTAAATTACAGCAACAGCAATACATAATTACAGCAACAGCACCAATTAAAATTACAGCAACAGCAACAATTACAATTACAGCAACAGCAACACGTAATTACAGCAACAGCACCAATTAAAATTTCAGCAACAGCATAAAATAAATTAACAGCAACAGCAACATTGTTTTTATAAAAAAAAACAGCAACAACCAAATTCTGCATAACAGCAACATATCTCAAAAAAAAACAGCAACTATAATTCTCCTCACGTCATAGGGTAATTCGCACATCAACTCAATAATTTAACCCATCATTCCTCTTCACCTATGATTTTCGAATCCAACCACTAACACAAACCCACAAACCCTCCAAATACTCAATTATAATAAATTGAAAACCGCTCACCCTTACCTCGAATTTTATATGCCCGAAACCACGATATATGCGTCACGTGCAAAACTCCGCAACACGACGAGCCAAAGTCTAAAATTTCGCAACAGCCCCCTTCTTCCTCTTCTAAGTCAAGATGAAAATAAGTTCTTCTCCTCCTCTAAGCTTGAAGTCGCAAAACCTCCCCTCCCCCTCCTTGGGATTTGCGCCGCCCCCACCCTCCTTTCCTCTCTCTATTTCGCAATTCTCCTTTTTTTTCTCCAAATGAACCCCAAAACCTAATTTTTCACTTTAAATATGCGCTTAGACTAGCGGGCTTGGATTGCGGGCTTTCCCCGCAGCTTAAGCCCAATTTAATTAAAACACCACCTCCAATTACAATACCACTCCCCATTTTATTTAAAGCACCTCATAATTATTTTAATAAATAATAATTATTATATTATTACTCTACCACCAAAATCTCTTTTTAATTAATTAAAATAATTTATTCTATTATTTTTGGGGTGTTACAACTCTCCCCCACTTAAAGGAATTTCGCCCTCGAAATTTACCTGTCACGCCAACACTCTCCCTCTAAGGCCACCTAGACAACTAGGGCCATCTATATGCTGATTACTATTGCTTTGATTACCGGCGGTAAGTGCTTGGGCGGCCGTCCCTCCTACTTGTTCAGCCAGGTAACTTCAAGCAGTAATAATCAGACTCACTCTCTACTCCGCTGCGCTACTCTGATAAACTAGCTCGCATTCTACCTCACTCATCTACCCTTTCGGACAGCAAAACATATCAAAGCACACTAGTAATCACAACAAGTTCACAGAGTGCGTAACGATTGCAAAACAAGCCACACAATCAAATATCACAACAACACATATTCATCAACACAGTCAGACTCCGGGACCAAATATCCCTTTTAAAACAATGGCCATAGGCCCACAACATAAATCAAACAATTCGGGCCATCCAGCGGTACCCTCAACCAGACAATGTGGGCCATTCGGCGTTACCCACGACATAACAACAACGTGGGCCATTCGGCGATACCCACAACAACAACAACAACATAACTTGGGCCATTCGGCGGTACCCAAGACAACAACAAAACGACAACATAACTTGGGCCATTCGGCGGTACCCAAGACAACAACATAAACATCAACATCATTAATACCAACATAATCGGCAACACATCACTAACATCCATCAACATCAACATGATCATCATGAACAATAACTTAATCACGACAATGGGCGCTAATGCGCCAACAACCAACAACAGCAACAACAAATCAGCAATCAGCTGAACTCGCCACTCAGGCACATCAACGACGATAACAAAAACATCGTCATCATAACGACCACACAACACGACAACAACCAAAAATAGGCACAACTCATAAAAATAGGAGCAGTGCATAAAATTAGGGACGTAGCAGTAAGCTTCAGAATACAGTAACAATTATTTTCGGAAACAGCGGTAGTAGTTTTCAGAAAAACAGTAACAATAATTTTCGGAAAACAGCAATATGAGATGTACATATTATTATTCATCAATCACACGAATTCAACAAGGCATCATGGTATGATTGTCAACTTAAGAAAGAATCATGGCCAGCACGTAGCAGTTACTAATCACAAATGAAAGTGGCTTTTTAGAGTTAATGATAACCATCCATATAGTTCGGTGTAGGGAAATAATTTATCTCGTGGAAACAGTAGTTAAAGCATTAAAACAGCTAGAAGGGCCAATCCATGGAAACATCAATTCACAGCTAAAGGCAAATATACGAAAGGTTCAATCACATACATGCGCAACATACTTGTTTAGGATTCTTTCGACACGGGAAATAAAACATGTTATAGAAATTGATTTTCCTTACCAGACTGAACATCAGCTTAAACATTTTGGGATAAGACATCCTTAAGAACATACGGTAACAAAAGCTAACTCAAAGAAGGGCACAAACAGTGCAAATGCACATTTTAAATCCTAAGGTTCTTCACGATCACGTATGAGAACAAACGACAACAGGGTTAGTATTCATTTGTTGAAAATAAATCTAATACTCATATTAATACCCAACCCATAAAAATTGTTTTGTTAAAGGTTCACAAGCAGCCTCAAAAATCACTTCGTTTTTAAATTATAAATTCACCACGTATAAATATCAAGGTTCAAACGTTTTCGCTAATCTTCACAAACTCGGGTGCAGGAAATTCTGTAACTATGCGTCTACTTTAGTGAATTAATTGAAATAGCAAACGGTGTCGGATTTCGACAAATAAATACTTGTTGGAAAGCCCTCTGAGTGTAGTTTCTACCTATGGTTTTCGTCTTTTAAAATAAGCAGCCAATTGGTACAGTTTTTCAAAATACTACACGGAGGTACCAACTTGGACAGAACTTCTTACTCAACTTTCAACCAAATTATCTTTCTCATCTCTTAATGAAACTTTATGAAACCAGTGTCTAATTCGTAGAGAATTAAGTCTACTTTTCAAAGAAACAAGAATCATTCAAAACGGAGTTCATTTCATGACACAAAACCTACAAAAACCGAACATTACTCACAGTTTGATTCCTAAAACTTGACCTAACTTGAAGCAATCATAACTTGAGCCACACAGCTCCAAATTGAACGAAACCAGTGGCAAAACGACCGGCATTAAATCTATTTTCAAAAACAATCAACCACATAATTTTTGATCAACTAAACGGTGCCAGTTTTTGAAAAACGAAGCAGTGTCCAGAAATGCACAAAACCGTAAACAAGTAAAATTCATCATGTTTAGTCACGAAACAATAATCTCAAACAACGCTCAAATTCAACAATTCATGTCATCAAACAACACTCGGCATTCAATCAACCTATCGACATTTGGTCAAACACCTGGTCTTATTCGACTCAACACAACAACAACAACGCTTTGGTCACATTGACCCAACAACAACAAGTGAATCAGAAAAAACCATTTTACCTATACAGTTATCCTTAACAGCAAGACACACTGCAAGAGAGTTTTAAGTAAGGCTTGGTGTCAATCAATTAAAATAGTTCAGCAATCAATACGCATGCGATCACGAAGCAGCGGGGCAGTTCATTTAACGACGTGCAACATGGAGGTCAACAATAAGGACCACACAACCAGAAAGTCAACAACAGGAACCAAAACAAAGAGACAGGGCTCACACACAGAATCACGGTAAAACACACAATACCAGCACACAACGCTAGTAGGGACATCTCCCCCACTAGTACTCTTACCATTAGCAATTTTTGTTTTACCTTCACCTGCAGGAGCGTTAGTACAACACAAACAACTGTTAGATTCAAAAGACGACAGTTGGTCGTACACCGACACAACGACTCGACGACTTGGCCGGACGGACCAACTGCTCTGATACCACTAATGTAACACCCCCTTTCTACCCCATGTTTTACACGTCACTTATCAGAGTAAAAAAAAATTTTCGCAAAATTTAATTTAACTAATAGAAAGGAAATGCCACGTCGTCATTAACAACAGAACGTCAACTTGCACTCTTTAAATTTGCGCAATCATCGTCATAAAAATTTTAACCATCACTCGTCATAAAAATTAAACTCCAAGAGCTAAGTCACAGCGGAATAAAACAATACTCACTAAATACCACTCAAACACGCCTCACACCTTCAATAAAAATATTAAACAATTTATTATTTAAAACAACAATTTAAATCACGCCCCCTAGGTGTCACGGTATCAAAGAGCGACTCGACAGACATCCCAATAGCTATAAAGGAAGGCAGCATGTCCTTCACTCGCAGCTACCTGCAGCGTTGCCACAATAGAGCAACATTCCAAGCAGAAGGGGTGAGAATTTTCAACAAATTATAATTAAGCATACAGCAGAGTAATATGAGCAAACCATCACACAACATCGTCACTAATATCAACTTCACCGTCGTTACACACAACATCAAACAAAATCACAATTCGTCACCCGTCATAAAAAAAAATGAATGCACATGAAGATGCAACCCACACCTGGGCATATGCATGATGGTACCATACTCGTCATAATAAGCCACTATGGGCACACCGTCACTAAGAGGCCGAAGCCTATTCGTCATAAGATGCACATGCTATGAGACACTATGTACACATGTGCAATCACCCAAAATTTTACTCACCCGGAGTACTCATCGTCACCACCATAAGACACTCATAGAGTGTATTCATCATCATCACCATATTAATATCATCACTCTTCATAAACAATCACATTCAAAAATAATGTAACAACATCTTTAAAATTAGGGAATAAACATTTCACTTTACATTTTAAAATTATGGGATAAACATTTCACTTTCATACTTAGGAAGCGCCACAATTAAATTTGGGAATAAACAATGGCATTTTATGCGCAAAACAGTGGCATCTTGACATCAAATTGAAGCTGAAAAACAGTGGCAATTATGCGCAAAACAGTAGCAATCTTTCATCAAATCGGAACTGAAACAGTAGCCATTATTTTCGCAAAAGTAGCAGAATTTTTACATCAAATTAAAACTGGAACAGTGGTCTTTCAATTCGCAAAACAGCAGAATTTTTACATCAAATTAAAACTGAAACAGTGACCTTTCAATTCGCAAAAACAGCAGCTTTAATTTGCAACACAGCAGTATTTTTAATTGGTGAAAACAGCAACATGACAGCATAATTAAAATACAGCAACAGCACTACTTGATTGACAGCAACAGCACAATTTAAATTACAGCAACAGCAATACATAATTACAGCAACAGCACCAATTAAAATTACAGCAACAGCAACAATTACAATTACAGCAACAGCAACACGTAATTACAGCAACAGCACCAATTAAAATTTCAGCAACAGCATAAAATAAATTAACAGCAACAGCAACATTGTTTTTATAAAAAAAAACAGCAACAACCAAATTCTGCATAACAGCAACATATCTCAAAAAAAACAGCAACTATAATTCTCCTCACGTCATAGGGTAATTCGCACATCAACTCAATAATTTAACCCATCATTCCTCTTCACCTATGATTTTCGAATCCAACCACTAACACAAACCCACAAACCCTCCAAATACTCAATTATAATAAATTGAAAACCGCTCACCCTTACCTCGAATTTTATATGCCCGAAACCACGATATATGCGTCACGTGCAAAACTCCGCAACACGACGAGCCAAAGTCTAAAATTTCGCAACAGCCCCCTTCTTCCTCTTCTAAGTCAAGATGAAAATAAGTTCTTCTCCTCCTCTAAGCTTGAAGTCGCAAAACCTCCCCTCCCCCTCCTTGGGATTTGCGCCGCCCCCACCCTCCTTTCCTCTGTCTATTTCGCAATTCTCCTTTCTTTTCTCCAAATGAACCCCAAAACCTAATTTTTCACTTTAAATATGCGCTTAGACTAGCGGGCTTGGATTGCGGGCTTTCCCCGCAGCTTAAGCCCAATTTAATTAAAACACCACCTCCAATTACAATACCACTCCCCATTTTATTTAAAGCACCTCATAATTATTTTAATAAATAATAATTATTATATTATTACTCTACCACCAAAATCTCTTTTTAATTAATTAAAATAATTTATTCTATTATTTTTGGGGTGTTACATTATCCACTAATTTGTAGAAAGTTCCAGAGACATACGCACGACCCGTGCGACTAGGCGCACGATCCGTGCGTTGTTTAAAAATCCAATTCTTGTCGTATCAGATGGGGGCGTACGACCCGTGCTCATAGGCACACGATCCGTGCGTCTCTATCTGTTTTCCAGAAAATAGGTTTTCATGAGTAAATCTGTTCCATCCCGATTCGCATTTCCCTTCCGATCGAGACCCAAACTCAAACACACATGGAAACAGTATGTTATAGCAATGTATATCAATTCAATCCAGTACATCCAAAAATCAATCTAGCAATTTCATAATTTAAATCACCATATTTTCAATAAAACGGTTTTCGAATGCGAAGACTCGGACACACAACAAATTCCCTAAGCGAGTTATAGAACTCACCTATCATGATGAAAATCACGCAACACCGGAACTCCGAGAATACAACCGCTCCAAAACCACGAACTCTCTTCGAACTCGCTCCAACAACGAACTCAACTACTCCAAATCGCTTGGACAGCAGTTGATTTCGAATCCTAGCTACCCAAACAACTTCAACAGCAATTGTGGCAAGAAAATGAGTCTTGGTACTGAATAATGGGCTCTAGCAAGGACATGCAAACTATTTTGAGCATCAACACTCCATTTTTGGCTCTATGAAGCTTTGAGGATCTAAAATGGTGAATGAGGGGGAGAAAGGTGATGATGCTGATTTTTATATCAGTTGGAAGAGGAGAGAAAATGGTGGAGTTTGGTGATCAAGGAATTGACATGCATCTAGGTGGGGATGATTTCTCTTCTCTTCAAACTCTCTCCCTCTCATGCGACTCTCCTCCCTTCTCACTCTCCCTCTTGTTTCTAATTTTCTGGAAGTGAATGGGTGTTGTGTTTCAGATTTTACCAAGTGGGGTGTGGGTTTGACTTATGTAGCTGGCTCCTCATTTAAGTGAGGTAAAGTACCAAAATGCCCCTTACCTCTAAAACTCTCTTAATACACTCCTAACACTTGATAATGCCATAACTTACTAATTTAATAAAACACTTCAATTATGCACAACTATAATTTATTAGTTCAAACATTACATAATTTATTAATTTATGCTAATTAATTAACTCAACCTCTTGCTAATATAATTAATCTAATTGGCTAATTAGGGGATGTTACATATAGTCTCTACATTCATATAGGATATATAAGTGAAACATGACAAGAAGATTTATCAGAAGCTCAATTTTCAGCTAATGTTAGTAAGAGTTTGTGCCATATTTTTTAAGGAAAAATGTGTGCTAACCCTTAGGACTTTAAGTCTCTTTATTGCATGTATTGAAATGTTGAAAAATATGGAAGTGAGAAGAAAAGTCTTAGCAGTATAAACGTAATGCGTGGGTGAAGAAGGATAAGGAGAAAGAGAAGGCTCAGGTGAGTGGGTTTGGGCGCATACATATATTTCTACTTAGGCTATAAAAATGAAGGACCTCTCGCTGAACAAATCACAGAGCCATGTGATGAGCATATAGCGAACCATTCTTTCGCCTTTAACTAAAGAATACCGTGTGTTCTTCACTACATGTGGCATACACTACTTTTTGAACAAGTTCTCTTCATTGAGAACTCTGCAAGGCTAGTTCAAAGTTTCTTACAATTAAGATATTGGACAAAACTGTATGTTTTGACTTTTTTTAGACAGGACAAAATAGTATACTTGACTTAGAATAATCATGATGTTTATACATTCATATAGAAAAAAAGTATGAAAATTGAAAACTAGGTACAAAATGGAACCGCAACCAATAAGTTATATAGTCCCTACATTCAAATAGGATATATAAGTGAAACACGACAAGAAAATTTATCAGAAGCTCAATTTTCAGATAATGTTAGTAAGAGTTTGTGCATTTTTTAAGGAAAAATGTGTGCTCACCCGTAGGACTATTAGTCTATTTATTGCATGTATTGAAATGTTGAAAAATATGGAAGTGAGAAGAAAAGACTTAGCAGTCATAACTTAATGAGTGGGTGAAGAAGCGTGAGGAGAAAAAGAAGGCTCAGGTTAGTGGGTTTGGGCGCATATATATGTTTCTACTTAGTCCCACATCGATGAAGAATACACAAAAACAAGTTGCTTAGGCTACAAAAATGAAGGACCTCTCGCTAAACAAATCACGGAGCCATGTGATGAGCATATAGCGAACTATTCTTTCGCCTTTTACTAAAGAATACCGTGTGTTCTTCACTACAAGTGGCATACACTACTTTTTGAAAGAGTTCTCTTCATTGAGGACTTGGCAAGGCTAGTTCAAAGTTTCTTACTATAATGATAGTGGACAAAACTGTATGTTGCGATTTTTTTTTTTACAAAACAAAATAATATACTTGACTTAGAATAATCATGATGTTTATTTATTCATATAGAAAAATAGTTTGAAAATTGAAAACTAGGTACAAGATGGTACTGCAACCACTAAATAATATAGTCTCTACATTCATATTGCATATATAAGTGAAACATGACAAGAAGATTTATCAGAATCTCAATTTTCAGCTAATGTTTGTATGGGTTTGTGCCATTTTGTTAAGGAAAAATGTGGGCTAAATCTTTGGACTTTAAGTCTATTTATTGCAAGAATTGAAATGTTGAAAAATATGGAAGTGATAAGAAAAGACTTAGCGGTCATAACGTAATGGGTGGGTGAAGAAGGATGAGGAGAAAGAGAAGGCTCGGGTGAGTGGGTTTGGGCGCATATATATGTTTCTACTTAAGTCCCACGTCGATGAAGAATACACAAAAACAAGTTGCTTAGGCTATAAAAATGAAGGACCTCTCCCTAAACAAATCACGGAGCCATGTGATAAGCACATAGCGAACTATTCTTTCGCCTTTTACTAAAGAATACCGTGTGTTCTTCACTACAAGTGGCATACACTACTTTTTGAAAGAGTTCTCTTTATTGAGGACTTTGCAAGGCTAGTTCAAAGTTTCTTACTTTTAAGATAGTGGACAAACCTGTATGTTTTGATTTATTTTTTTACAAAACAAAATAGTATACTTGACTTAGATTAATCATGATTTTTATACATTCATATAGAAAAATAGATTGAAAATTGAAAACTAGGTACAAGATGGTGCTGCAACCAATAAATAATATAGTCTCCACATTCATATAGCGTATATATGTGAACCATGACAAGAAGATTTATCAGAATCTCAATTTTCAGCTAATGTTTGTAAGGGTTTGTGCCATATTTTTAAGGAAAAATGTGTGCTAACCCTTAGGACTTTAAGTCTATTTATTGCAAGTATTGAAATGTTGAAAAATATGGAAGTGAGAAGAAAAGACTTAGCAGTCATAATGTAATGGGTGGGTGAAGAAGGATGATGAGAAAGAGAACGCTCAGGTGAGTGGGTTTGGGCGCATACATATGTTTCTACTTAAGTCCCACATCGATGAAGAATACACAAAAACAAGTTGCATAGGCTATAAAAATGAAGGACCTCTCCCTAAACAAATCACGGAGCCATGTGATGAGCACATAGCGAACTATTCTTTCGCCTTTTACTAAAGAATACCGTGTGCTCTTCACTACAAGTGGCATACGCTACTTTTAGAATAATCATGATGTTTATACATTCATATAGCAAAAAAGTAGGAAAATTGAAAACTAGGTACAAAATGGAACTGCAACCAATAAGTTATATAGTCTCTACATTCATATAGGATATATAAGTGAAACATGACAAGGAGATTTATCAGAAGCTCAATTTTCAGCTAATGTTAGTAAGAGTTTGTGCCATATTTTTTAAGGAAAAATGTGTGCTCACCCTTAGGACTTTAAGTCTCTTTATTGCATGTATTGAAATGTTGAAAAATATGGAAGTGAGAAGAAAAGTCTTAGCAGTATAAACGTAATGCGTGGGTGAAGAAGGATAAGGAGAAAGGGAAGGCTCAGGTGAGTGGGTTTGGGCGCATACATATGTTTCTACTTAGGCTATAAAAATGAAGGACCTCTCGCTGAACAAATCACAGAGCCATGTGATGAGCATATAGAGAACCATTCTTTCTCCTTTTACTAAAGAATACCGTGTGTTCTTCACTACATGTGGCATACACTACTTTTTGAACAAGTTCTCTTCATTGAGAACTCTGCAAGGCTAGTTCAAAGTTTCTTACAATTAAGATATTGGACAAAACGGTATGTTTTGACTTTTTTTAGACAGGACAAAATAGTATACTTGACTTAGAATAATCATGATGTTTATACATTCATATAGGAAAAAAGTATGAAAATTGAAAACTAGGTACAAAATGGAACCGCAACCAATAAGTTATATCGTCCCTACATTCAAATAGGATATATAAGTGAAACACGATAAGAAAATTTATCAGAAGCTCAATTTTCAGATAATGTTAGTAAGAGTTTGTGCATTTTTTTAAGGAAAAATTTGTGCTCACCCTTAGGACTTTAAGTCTATTTATTGCATGTATTGAACTGTTGAAAAATATGGAAGTGAGAAGAAAAGACTTAGCAATCATAATGTAATGGGTGGGTGAAGAAGGATGAGGAGAAAGAGAAGGCTCAGGTGAGTGGGTTTGGGCGCATACATATATTTCTACTTAGGCTATAAAAATGAAGGACCTCTCGCTGAACAAATCACAGAGCCATGTGATGAGCATATAGCGAACCATTCTTTCGCCTTTAACTAAAGAATACCGTGTGTTCTTCACTACATGTGGCATACACTACTTTTTGAACAAGTTCTCTTCATTGAGAACTCTGCAAGGCTAGTTCAAAGTTTCTTACAATTAAGATATTGGACAAAACTGTATGTTTTGACTTTTATTAGACAGGACAAAATAGTATACTTGACTTAGAATAATCATGATGTTTATACATTCATATAGAAAAAAAGTATGAAAATTGAAAACTAGGTACAAAATGGAACCGCAACCAATAAGTTATATAGTCCCTACATTCAAATAGGATATATAAGTGAAACACGACAAGAAAATTTATCAGAAGCTCAATTTTCAGATAATGTTAGTAAGAGTTTGTGCATTTTTTAAGGAAAAATGTGTGCTCACCCGTAGGACTATTAGTCTATTTATTGCATGTATTGAAATGTTGAAAAATATGGAAGTGAGAAGAAAAGACTTAGCAGTCATAACTTAATGAGTGGGTGAAGAAGCGTGAGGAGAAAAAGAAGGCTCAGGTTAGTGGGTTTGGGCGCATATATATGTTTCTACTTAGTCCCACATCGATGAAGAATACACAAAAACAAGTTGCTTAGGCTACAAAAATGAAGGACCTCTCGCTAAACAAATCACGGAGCCATGTGATGAGCATATAGCGAACTATTCTTTCGCCTTTTACTAAAGAATACCGTGTGTTCTTCACTACAAGTGGCATACACTACTTTTTGAAAGAGTTCTCTTCATTGAGGACTTGGCAAGGCTAGTTCAAAGTTTCTTACTATAATGATAGTGGACAAAACTGTATGTTGCGATTTTTTTTTTTTACAAAACAAAATAATATACTTGACTTAGAATAATCATGATGTTTATTTATTCATATAGAAAAATAGTTTGAAAATTGAAAACTAGGTACAAGATGGTACTGCAACCACTAAATAATATAGTCTCTACATTCATATTGCATATATAAGTGAAACATGACAAGAAGATTTATCAGAATCTCAATTTTCAGCTAATGTTTGTATGGGTTTGTGCCATTTTGTTAAGGAAAAATGTGGGCTAAATCTTTGGACTTTAAGTCTATTTATTGCAAGAATTGAAATGTTGAAAAATATGGAAGTGAGAAGAAAAGACTTAGCGGTCAAAACGTAATGGGTGGGTGAAGAAGGATGAGGAGAAAGAGAAGGCTCGGGTGAGTGGGTTTGGGCGCATATATATGTTTCTACTTAAGTCCCACGTCGATGAAGAATACACAAAAACAAGTTGCTTAGGCTATAAAAATGAAGGACCTCTCCCTAAACAAATCACGGAGCCATGTGATAAGCACATAGCGAACTATTCTTTCGCCTTTTACTAAAGAATACCGTGTGTTCTTCACTACAAGTGGCATACACTACTTTTTGAAAGAGTTCTCTTTATTGAGGACTTTGCAAGGCTAGTTCAAAGTTTCTTACTTTTAAGATAGTGGACAAACCTGTATGTTTTCATTTATTTTTTTACAAAACAAAATAGTATACTTGACTTAGATTAATCATGATTTTTATATATTCATATAGAAAAATAGATTGAAAATTGAAAACTAGGTACAAGATGGTACTGCAACCAATAAATAATATAGTCTCCACATTCATATAGCGTATATATGTGAACCATGACAAGAAGATTTATCAGAATCTCAATTTTGAGCTAATGTTTGTAAGGGTTTGTGCCATATTTTTAAGGAAAAATGTGTGCTAACCCTTAGGACTTTAAGTCTATTTATTGCAAGTATTGAAATGTTGAAAAATATGGAAGTGAGAAGAAAAGACTTAGCAGTCATAATGTAATGGGTGGGTGAAGAAGGATGATGAGAAAGAGAACGCTCAGGTGAGTGGGTTTGGGCGCATACATATGTTTCTACTTAAGTCCCACATCGATGAAGAATACACAAAAACAAGTTGCATAGGCTATAAAAATGAAGGACCTCTCCCTAAACAAATCACGGAGCCATGTGATGAGCACATAGCGAACTATTCTTTCGCCTTTTACTAAAGAATACCGTGTGCTCTTCACTACAAGTGGCATACGCTACTTTTAGAATAATCATGATGTTTATACATTCATATAGCAAAAAAGTAGGAAAATTGAAAACTAGGTACAAAATGGAACTGCAACCAATAAGTTATATAGTCTCTACATTCATATAGGATATATAAGTGAAACATGACAAGGAGATTTATCAGAAGCTCAATTTTCAGCTAATGTTAGTAAGAGTTTGTGCCATATTTTTTAAGGAAAAATGTGTGCTCACCCTTAGGACTTTAAGTCTCTTTATTGCATGTATTGAAATGTTGAAAAATATGGAAGTGAGAAGAAAAGTCTTAGCAGTATAAACGTAATGCGTGGGTGAAGAAGGATAAGGAGAAAGGGAAGGCTCAGGTGAGTGGGTTTGGGCGCATACATATGTTTCTACTTAGGCTATAAAAATGAAGGACCTCTCGCTGAACAAATCACAGAGCCATGTGATGAGCATATAGAGAACCATTCTTTCTCCTTTTACTAAAGAATACCGTGTGTTCTTCACTACATGTGGCATACACTACTTTTTGAACAAGTTCTCTTCATTGAGAACTCTGCAAGGCTAGTTCAAAGTTTCTTACAATTAAGATATTGGACAAAACGGTATGTTTTGACTTTTTTTAGACAGGACAAAATAGTATACTTGACTTAGAATAATCATGATGTTTATACATTCATATAGGAAAAAAGTATGAAAATTGAAAACTAGGTACAAAATGGAACCGCAACCAATAAGTTATATCGTCCCTACATTCAAATAGGATATATAAGTGAAACACGATAAGAAAATTTATCAGAAGCTCAATTTTCAGATAATGTTAGTAAGAGTTTGTGCATTTTTTTAAGGAAAAATTTGTGCTCACCCTTAGGACTTTAAGTCTATTTATTGCATGTATTGAAATGTTGAAAAATATGGAAGTGAGAAGAAAAGACTTAGCAGTCATAATGTAATGGGTGGGTGAAGAAGGATGAGGAGAAAGAGAAGGCTCAGGTGAGTGGGTTTGGGCGCATACATGTGTTTCTACTTAAGTCCCACATCGATGAATAATACACAAAAACAAGTTGCATAGGCTATAGAAATGAATAATACTTGACTTAGAATAATCATGATGTTTATACATTCATATAGAAAAATAGTTTGAAAATTGAAAACTAGGTACAAGATGGTACTGCAACCAATAAATAATATAGTCTCTACATTCATATAGCATATATATGTGAAACATGACAAGAAGATTTATCAGAATCTCAATTTTCAGCTAATGTTTGTAAGGGTTTGTGCCATTTTTTTAAGGAAAAATATGTGCTCACCCTTTGGACTTTAAGTCTCTTTATTGCATGTATTGAAATGTTGAAAAATATGGAAGTGAGAAGAAAAGTCTTAGCAGTATAAACGTAATGTGTGGGTGAAGAAGGATATAGAAGAAGAGAAGGCTCAAGTGAGTGGGTTTGGGCGCATACATATGTTTCTACTTAGGCTATAAAAATGAAGGACCTCTCGCTGAACAAATCACAGAGCCATGTGATGAGCATATAGCGAACCATTCTTTCGCCTTTCACTAAAGAATACCGTGTGTTCTTCACTACATGTGGCATACGCTACTTTTTGAACAAGTTCTCTTCATTGAGAACTCTGCAAGGCTAGTTCAAAGTTTCTTACAATTAAGATATTGGACAAAACTGTATGTTTTGACTTTTTTTAGACACAACAAAATAGTATACTTCACTTAGAATAATCATGATGTTTATACATTCATATAGGAAAAAAGTATGAAAATTGAAAACTAGGTACAAAATGGAACCACAACCAATAAGTTATATAGTCTCTACATTCATATAGGATATATAAGTGAAACATGACAAGAAAATTTATCAGAAGCTCAATTTTCAGATAATGTTAGTAAGTGTAACACCCCTAATTTTTAAAAGACTCGTATTATAGTATCTAGGACCGAGTAATTAATTGTGGGAATAATTATTCGTGTCCCGGGTATTTATAGTCGAGGAAATCCTCAAAATAACCCCCATTCTCTAATTAATTGTGCTTGGTCATAATTTAATTAAGCATTCTTAAGCTGAAGGACAATTTGGGAATTTCACACCCTTTCATATAAATACCCCTATTCTGAAATCCTTCCAGCCACTTAAGTCATTTTCTCATTCTTCTGAAATTGCAAATTCTGAACCAGAGGAGAAGAGAGGGTGGGGCGCGACTTGGAGGAAGAGGAAGGGAAGAGTTTCAGCTTGCATGTAAGTGTTCTTGCTCCTTGTCCACTCCAAATTCGATTTGCAATCCATTGGTGCTATTTTCGAGCTCTGATTTCCTCTCTATCTCTCAATCCCAAATTTTCAGTTAAAGCCCAAATGGTGAAGATGAGCAAATTCTGAATTCCCAACCTTGTGCATGTTCTTGATTTCTTGTTTCAGCAAGCATGTAAGTAACCCCTGATATTCTCCTTCGATTTCGAATTCCATTTAGTAGTACAATCCATGGATGCTGATTCCCCTCTATCCCACTTTCGAATTCACCTTCATTGTTTAAGACAATTGAAATTCTGAATCTACCATTATTTGCATGTTGCTGTTTTGCATCTCAAGAAGTGTAGTATCTTGCATTTCGAGTTTGGGAAAGGATTCAGCTGGGAATCTCGCTTCGGTTGGTGCCTCAGTCGTTGTGAGTTGCTGAAGTTCAGTAGCTGTTGTAGGTGATTTTGTTGGTGCCTTCGGTTCTTGCTCGATAGTCCGTGGTCGGTTAATTCGCGCTTCGGTTAGAGAGCTTACGGAACAATCGTCGTCACGGTGAGTCTTACTCACGAATAGGGAATAAAAAGAGTTGAACATTTTGAATATTTTGAACTGTTTGTGTATTCCGAAAATCTGTTTAAAACCGAGTCCCGAAGGTTTCGAAAACAAATTCTGACTTTTCGCGAAAATACCTCTTTTCGTTTTATGAAAATCATCATACAATTGAAAGGATTTTGGTGATGATTTTTGTATTGAATATATGTCTGGAATATTGTGGAATTTTCTGAGTTTCAGGGGAATGAAGATTAGGAATCGAATCGAGAGCGAACGGAGAGCGATAGTGAGAAAAGGTGCGAGTTGAGCATCAGTACTGGAAGTTCTGTCCACTCGCGCGCCGTTCACGCGGGAGTCGCGCGCCGTGCGTGATTCTGGGCAGCGCTTCTGTCAAGTCGCGCGCCAGTCACGCGTGGGTTGCGCGCCGCGCGCCACTGTGACCCTTTTGATGCGTAATTCCGTTTTTCTCGTTCAACGCTCCGTTCAATCCCGAACCTTTTCTAATCTCTTTCCTAATTAATTTTAAGGTTGTTAACCTACTGAAATCACTATTTTGAAACCATTCAACTCATGTTTTTGGAAAAGAGTTTCGAAAACCTATTTGATCGAGAACGAAAACCATAGTGCGCGTGTGAGAATATCGGCTGATGACTACTGAATATGTATATGTTATATATGTCAACTGATTATGATTATAATGCCGGATGTTTTATATTATTCATCAAAACGGGTTATAAGTCAATAATATGTTATAACAAGATTATAATGCCGGAGGTCTAACTTAGGAATTCCTCAAAACGGGTTATAGAATCAAAAAGATATGAATTATCAAATAAACATATGTGATAGATCCTTTGGTGATCAAATAGATATATATTATCTAACTCTCGAGAATCGATATGTATTGTAATACATATATCGCGTTGGGTGACGATCCGACAAGTAGCATACTAGGGAGGGTAGTCATGACCCCTTACCTAGGCCTTGAATGTGTTTTGGCGTGGTCAACTCACGGGTTGCCGGGATTAGCATGGATTGCAGTCGGCTTATGTTAAAAGATATAGCTACCGGGATTAGCACGGATTGCAGTCGGTTAAGCTATGGTGTTAAAAGACTTCTTAATAGCTACCGGGATTAGCACGGATTGCAGTCGGTTTATGCTTATAAAAATAAGACTTCTTACTGAACACGATTTGCTTGGCATTTCGATTATAAGCTCGTGGTAGCTAATAATTTTTGAAAACGGTTTAATAATTGAACCGAGTGTCGGTGAGGGGGCACGGTAGGACTCACTGAGATAATGTTATCTCACCCAATCATATGTTGTTGTTTTTCAGCTAAGCAGGGAAAAAGGAAGGCTATTGTGCACGAGTAGTGCTATGCTCTTGGAGACGCCGAAGACCTAGCTGTTTTCCTTTATTGTTATTGTACCTTTGGGTTGTACGAACTTGTGTTGTATAAGTTGTATAAACCTTATTTCAGTTTCTGTTTTATGTATTGGACTCGGATGTTGTACTCCGATCGGTTGTATGCCGAATGACTTCTATTGTATGAAGTATTATTATTCCGATCTTATGTTTATTTCGGAAAAAGTTTGTTGGTCCAATTATAAGCAGGAACTGTGTCCTCTGATTATTCCGCTAGTTGTGCATTTCGGTGCTTCTACATGTTAGAAATACCGGGGTGTTACATTTGGGATCAGAGCGGTTTGACCTAGTCGGACTTAGCCATTAAGAGTTCTTTGAGTCTTCTAAGTCTGATTTTTCCTAGTATGCTGTTAGAGTTTAGCCTAATCAACTAAAACACTTTGTGCATACTTTGCAGAATCATGGCTGGAAGAAATCGAAGGAATGCTGCCCCAGAAGATCCTCAGCACGAATGGATGCGGAACGTCATTGAAAATCAGCAGAAGATGATGAATGACATGATACTTCTGCAACAACAACAAGCTCAACCTCAACCACAGAATGAGCAAGCTCCTATACCTCAGGAAGACCCGCATAGGGCATACTTTAAGTTCTTGAAGATGAAACCCCCAATCTTCAAGGGAGAATCCGATGTTATGAAAGCTCACTTCTGGGTTGATGCAATGGAGAGGATCTTTGTAACTCTGCAATGCACTGAGGAAGAGAAAGTACTGTGTGCTGCCAATGCTCTAGACGAGGATGCCCACACATGGTGGACAAATGCTCGTAGAATGATGCAACTCCAAGGGACTCCGCTTCAGTGGGCAAACTTCAAGGAAATATTTTTGGGTCACTATTTTCCGGAATCTGAAAGGTTGGCTAAGCAGATGGAATTTGTCAGCTTAAAGCAAGGGGAAATGACTGTAGGTCAATATGCCGCTAAGTTTGAAAGATTGTCACAGTTCTACGCCCCAAAATAATTTAATTATTTATTTAATTAAGTTATTTAAGGCTTACAATATTTATTTAATTTAAATAAATAATTCAAGGTTTAATTTATCTATTTTATTTTAATTATTTAGGAGGTGTTGTCGTGAATTGAGCGGTGCGAATAAGGGCCCATGACCCACAATTAGGCCCGTGGCCCATTGCCTAGTCAAGGAATTCGACTCACAAGGGGTCTTAGAAGTTAGTTTTCATTTTTTACTCAATTGCAAAAAGAAAGAAAAGAAACGTAAAAAGAGAGAGTGAGAAGAGAAGGAGTTGCGAAGGGAAGAGGAGAAGAAGAAAAGGGGGCGAAACACTCTAAGAGGAAGAGAAGGCTTGTTGGTGACTTGCATTTTCCTTGGAGCTTTGCTAGCAATTTCGACTTCTAAGAGGTTAGGGGGTCCTCTTTTTGTTTTTAATACCTTATGCGAGTTAGTGATGCCTAGGGTTAGGGTTCTAGGATAAATTCTATGAATGAATTGTTTTGATGATGATTAAATTATAGTATTGTGATGCTTGATTTATGAATGGCCTAGGTTGAAATCGCATGACTAATGTTTTGAATTTTTGATAATGTGAGTCGTATGTCACATGTTTGAGAATATGATTTGTTGGTGTTTGATTGGTGAGAATTGAGGTTCATGGTGATAATTAAATTATATATGTAGGATTGGGTGTTTGACGAATTTAATTTGGTGTTTGAATTAGAAAAATTCGGGTTTTTGGAGTTCCTAGGTGCCTTGGGCGCTATGTGCCTTGCTGCTGTTTCTGTGTCTAGACATGGGCACCAGGCGCCCAGCCACTGTGCCCTGCGCCAGTTTTCCTTGTGCTGTGTTCCTGTGTTGCCAGATTTTGGCGCTATGCGCCTAGTGTCATGGGCGCCAAGGGCCCCAAATTTCTGTTGTCCATTTTGCAAAAACCGATACTGGGTCTTTATATCCAAGCTAAATGGCTCGTGTAAAATCATTTTTGGAGTCATAGGAGTTGTGGGTTGTCTTGGCCTTAGGCGCCTAGCCCATGGGCGCCAAGGATGAATGTCACTTTTTGCCAAAAATTTTATTGGGTTCCCTTATTCTGAGTATTTGGCTCGTACAAAATCAATTTCGAAGTAAAATGAGTTTCCTTGTGTGTTGGCCTTAGGCGCCTAGTGCCTGGGCGCTGTGTTCCCCTGCGCCAGTTTCCTGGGCGCCAGCGCCTATGCGTGTTGCTGTTTCCTGGGCGCCAGCGCCTATGCGTGTTGCTGTTTCCTGGGCGCCAGCGCCTATGCGCGTGTTGCTGTTCCTGGGCGCCAGCGCCTATGCGCGCGTTGCTGTTTCTGGGCGCCAGCGCCCATGCGCCAAGTACTGTGTTGCCCCTGGGCGCCCAGTGCCCATGCGCCAAGTTCTGTGTTGCCCCTGGGCGCCCAGTGCCCATGCGCCAGTTTCCAGGATGTCTAAGTATTTTTCCGGTTTTGTTTTTAATGTAACTTTTGACTCGGTTATCCAAATTTAACAGTTCAAAATGCGTTTCGAAGCTAATTTCAGTGTTTATCCAAATGTTCCAATTTTATGCACAAAATAAATTATTTTTCTGGTGTTTCTGGGCTGAGGTGTTCAAGTGTCTAAATGGCAATTTTTATTCGTTTTCCCTATGTCGTGTCAAATCCTAAACTGGCCTAATTGAAATTGGTATTGGTGTGAGTGGTGGTTTGAGTTGGTGAGTGCATTATGGTGATATTGGTGAGCAGAGGCTTCGGCCTAATTTTAAATTGGTGAGCTGATTGATACAATGGTGAGAATATGAATAAAAATGGTGAGTTGAATTAAATGGTGAATTGATAAATTGTGTGGTGTGTTGTGATGCATTCCCACAGCATCTCATGAAACATGTGCATTATTGGTGAGCAGAGGCTACGGCCTAGTTTTATTTGGTGAGTAGAGGCTACGGCCTATTTGTATTTGGTGACGGATCCGACATGCATGTGCCCGTGGAGTTTGGGTTGCATTTCATGCATAACCATACCTTTTGCATTGTTGTTTGGTGAATGTAACTGTGATATGGTTATTGCCTTTGTTGTGAATCGGTGTGTCTGTTTCCCTTTTCCTATGCAGTGCTTTTTTTTCCATATGTTATTAATTATGAAAAGAGACTCACCCTACTGCTTTTATGTTGCTTCTTATGTCGGCAACGTGCAGGTAATAACGAGTGAAGGTACCTTTACACCTTCGTTTGGTAGGAAGTGTCATGCTCTGATACGTAGCACCGGGGGGCGTCTTATGCTTAAGTGTTATTGTCTTTATACTGTTAGACCATTTTTGGTGATGTATTGATTTTGTTTTCGAACTTAATTATTATTCCGCTGCTGGTAGTGACTGTATTTAGTTGATGTGAACTAAACGGTTTTTCTTGTTATGGTGCTATGTATCATGTGGTTTTAATTGAACTATGAAAGTTGAAGTTTTTGATTTTAATGGAGTAAGTGTAGCACTCGCTTAAATTGTTTTCAAAAAAAAAAAAACTCTGATTTTATTAAATAGTAAGGTTATTAGAAAAGGGGTGTTTTCCGTAGAGAGTTCTTACGGAAGTATTTTCCTGAAGATGTGAGAGGTAAGAAAGAAATAGAGTTCCTTGAGCTGAAGCAAGGAAGCATGTCAGTGACAGAGTATGCGGCCAAGTTCACTGAATTGGCTAAGTTTTATCCCCACTATGCTGATGCTGATTCCGAATTTTCAAAGTGTATAAAGTTTGAGAATGGACTGAGGGCTGATATAAAGAAAGCTATAGGGTACCAGAAGATTCGGGTATTTGCTGATTTGATCGACAGTTGCAGGATATATGAAGATGATAGTAATGCTCACTCCAAGGTCATGAGAGATCAGAGGGGTAAATTTCAGAACCGGAGTAAGCCATATGAGGTTCAGGCTGGTAAGGGTAAGCAGAGGTATGCTGATAATAAGAAACCAAGTGGGGGAGATGCCCCTGCGAAGGTTGTGTGCTACAGGTGTGGCAAGCCGGGCCATAAGAGTTTTGACTGCTCGGATAATAAATGTTTCAAGTGCGGTAAAGAAGGTCATGTGGCTGCGAAATGTGAGAAAAGGGATGTGGTGTGCTACAACTGTGGGGAAGCAGGTCATATTAGTACCAAGTGTACTAAGCCGAAGAAAGAGAAGTCCCATGGAAAAGTGTTTGCTCTCGCAGGATCAGAGGATACTAATGAGATTAGAGGTACATGTTTTATTAATGGTATTCCTTTGATTGCTATTATTGATACTGGTGCTACGCATTCATTTATTGCTGCTTTATGTGCTGAGAAATTGGACCTTGTTTTATCTTCTATGATGAGGGAGATGGTTATTGACACTCCAGCTAATGGTTCAGTAACTACCTCTCTTGTGTGTGCTAAGTGCCCTCTGTCAATCTTCGGCAGAGATTTTCTTGTTGACCTTATTTGTTTGCCGTTGGGAGGGTTGGATGTCATTCTTGGTATGGACTGGTTAGTATTTAACCATGTGCATATTAATTGTTTCCGAAGATCTGTGAGTTTCCTTCCTCCCGAAGAAGAAGAATCTGTTTTGTTGCCTGCTGGTCATTTGCATAAGGTAATGAAAGAGGGAGTTCATCTGTTTGCTTTGATGGCGTCATTGTCTGCTGAGAATCAGGCGATCATTGAAGGGGTTCAGGTAGTGTGTGAATTTCCTGAAGTGTTCCCGGATGAAATTCCAAGTGTTCCGCCAGAGAGGGAGGTTGAGTTTGCTATTGATCTTATACCTGGTACTAGGCCTGTGTCTATGGCCCCGTACCGGATGTCAGCATCAGAGTTGTCTGAATTGAAAAAGCAATTAGAAGATCTACTTGAGAAGAAATTTGTAAGGCCAAGTGTGTCACCATGGGGTGCTCCGGTATTGTTAGTGAAAAAGAAGGACGGGAGTATGAGACTTTGTGTCGATTATAGGCAATTGAACAAAGTGACAATAAAGAACAGGTATCCGCTTCCCAGAATTGATGATCTGATGAACCAGTTGGTAGGTGCTAAGGTGTTTAGCAAAATCGATTTGAGGTCGGGTTATCACCAGATCAAGGTAAAGGATGAAGACATTCAGAAAACCGCTTTCAGAACGAGATATGGGCACTATGAGTATTCTGTGATGCCGTTTGGTGTTACCATCGCGCCGGGTGTGTTTATGGAGTACATGAATCGTACTTTCCATAGTTACTTGGATCATTTTGTAGTTGTGTTTATTGACGACATTCTGGTGTATTCTAAGACGGAAGAGGAACACGCAGAACATTTGAGGTTAGTACTAGAAGTGTTGAAAGAAAAGAAATTGTATGCAAAATTGTCTAAGTGTGAGTTCTGGCTGAATGAAGTAGGTTTCCTTGGTCATATTATCTCGGGTAATGGTATAGCTGTGGATCCAGCCAAGATTGATGCTGTGTTGCAATGGGAGAGCCCGAAGTCAGTTACTGAGATTAGGAGTTTCTTGGGATTAGCTGGTTATTACAGGAGGTTTATTGAAGGTTTCTCGAAGTTGGCACTTCCGTTGACTCAATTGACATGTAAGGGAAAAGCATTTGTGTGGGATGCTCGCTGTGAGGAGAGCTTCAATGAGTTGAAAAAGAGGTTGACATCATCGCCCGTTTTGACTTTGCCTGTTCCGGATCAACCATTTGTAGTATATTGTGATGCTTCCAAAATGGGTTTGGGAGGTGTGTTATTGCAAGAGGGTAAGGTAGTAGCTTATGCGTCCAGACAGTTGAGGACCCATGAGAAGAACTACCCTACTCATGATTTGGAGCTTGCTGCAATTGTGTTTGTGCTGAAAATTTGGAGACACTATCTGTATGGTACTAGATTTGAAGTATTTAGTGACCATAAGAGTCTGAAATACTTGTTTGATCAGAAGGAGCTAAATATGAGACAGAGACGTTGGTAAGAATTGCTAAAGGATTATGATTTCGGCTTGAACTATCACCCCGGCAAAGCTAATGTCGTGGCTGATGCTTTAAGTCGGAAGAGCTTGCATATGTCGGTTATGATGGTGAAAGAATTAGAGTTGATTGAGCAGTTTCGGGACATGAGTCTGGTTTGTGAAGTGACACCGCAGAGTGTCAGATTGGGAATGTTGAAGATCGACAATGAATTTCTGATTAGTATTCGAGAAGCCCAAAAGTCAGATGTGAAGTTGGTGGACTTGTTAGTTGTGAATGATCAAGCTGTGAATGGGGATTTCAAGTTAGATTCCCAAGGTGTATTGAGATTCAGAGATAGGATTTGTATTCTTGATGATGCTGAGATGAAGAGAATGATTCTTGAGGAGAGCCATAGGAGCAAGTTGAGTATTCATCCAGGGGCTACGAAAATGTACCAAGATTTGAAGAAAATGTTCTGGTGGCCGGGTATGAAGAAGGTGTGGCACAGTTTGTATATTCTTGTCTGACTTGTCAGAAGTCTAAGATTGAGCATCAGAAGCCCGCGGGGTTGATGCAACCATTGGAGATTCCGGAATGGAAATGGGATAGCATTTCCATGGATTTTGTGACTGGTTTGCCAAATACAGTGAGAGGGTTTGATGCTATATGGGTGGTTGTGGACAGGTTGTGAAAGTCTGCTCATTTCTTACCAATTAATATGACTTATCCAGTTCCAAAGTTGGCAGAGATCTACATCAAGACAATTGTGAAGTTGCATGGTGTTCCGCTTAGTATTGTATCTGATAGAGATCCAAGATTCACTTCTGAATTTTGGAAAAGTTTGCAAGAAGCTTTGGGTTCTAAGTTGAGGTTAAGCTCCGCTTATCATCCGCAGACAGATGGTCAAACGGAGAGGACTATTCAGTCGTTAGAGGACTTGTTGAGGGAGGTTCATGGGATTCTCACCTTCCGTTGATAGAATTCACCTACAATAACAGTTTTCATTCTAGTATTGGAATGGCACCGTTTGAGGCGTTGTATGGTCGGAGATGTAGGACTCCGTTGTGTTGGTATGAATCTGGGGAGAGTGCAGTGTTGGGGCCTGAAATTGTGCGAGAAACAACTGAGAAGGTAAAATTAATCCGTCAGAAGATGAAAGCGTCGCAGAGTCGACAAAAGAGCTATCATGATAAGAGAAGGAAGGATTTAGAGTTTCAGGCCGGTGATCATGTGTTCCTGAGAGTCACTCCGGTGACTGGTGTTGGGCGTGCCTTGAAATCTAAGAAGTTAACTCCCCGTTTCATTGGTCCGTATCAGATTACGGAGAGGGTGGGAAGTGTTGCCTATAGGGTGGCTTTGCCGCCTAATCTTTCGAACTTGCATGACGTGTTTCACGTGTCACAGCTTCGAAAGTATGTTCCGGACCCGTCTCATGTGATTCAGATGGATGAAGTAGGGGTGCGGGATAATCTCACTGTGGAGACTATGCCTGTGCGGATTGAAGATAGAGAAGTGAAGACTCTGAGAGGGAAAGAAATTCCTTTGGTGAAAGTGGTGTGGCTAGGAGCTGCTTGTGAAAGTATGACTTGGGAGCTGGAGAGTAAGATGCGGGAAGCATATCCGGAGTTGTTTGATTCAGGTAATTTCGAGGACGAAATATTCTAAGTGGGGGAGAGTTGTAACGCCCCAAAATAATTTAATTATTTATTTAATTAAGTTATTTAAGGCTTACAATATTTATTTAATTTAAATAAATAATTCAAGGTTTAATTTATCTATTTTATTTTAATTATTTAGGAGGTGTTGTCGTGAATTGAGCGGTGCGAATAAGGGCCCATGACCCACAATTAGGCCCGTGGCCCATTGCCTAGTCAAGGAATTCGACTCACAAGGGGTCTTAGAAGTTACAAGTTAGTTTTCATTTTTTACTCAATTGCAAAAAGAAAGAAAAGAAACGTAAAAAGAGAGAGTGAGAAGAGAAGGAGTTGCGAAGGGAAGAGGAGAAGAAGAAAAGGGGGCGAAACACTCTAAGAGGAAGAGAAGGCTTGTTGGTGACTTGCATTTTCCTTGGAGCTTTGCTAGCAATTTCGACTTCTAAGAGGTTAGGGGGTCCTCTTTTTGTTTTTAATACCTTATGGGAATTAGTGATGCCTAGGGTTAGGGTTCAAGGATAAATTCTATGAATGAATTGTTGTGATGATGATTAAATTATAGTATTGTGATGCTTGATTTATGAATGGCCTAGGTTGAAATCGCATGACTAATGTTTTGAATTTTTGATAATGTGAGTCGTATGTCACATGTTTGAGAATATGATTTGTTGGTGTTTGATTGGTGAGAATTGAGGTTCATGGTGATAATTAAATTATATATGTAGGATTGGGTGTTTGACGAATTTAATTTGGTGTTTGAATTAGAAAAATTCTGGTTTTTGGAGTTCCTAGGTGCCTTGGGCGCTATGTGCCTTGCTGCTGTTTCTGTGTCTAGACATGGGCACCAGGCGCCCAGCCACTGTGCCCTGCGCCAGTTTTCCTTGTGCTGTGTTCCTGTGTTGCCAGATTTTGGCGTTATGCGCCTAGTGTCATGGGCGCCAAGGGCCCCAAATTTCTGTTGTCCATTTTGCAAAAACTGATACTGGGTCTTTATATCCAAGCTAAATGGCTCGTGTAAAATCATTTTTGGAGTCATAGGAGTTGTGGGTTGTCTTGGCCTTAGGCGCCTAGCCCATGGGCGCCAAGGATGAATGTCACTTTTTGCCAAAAATTTTATTGGGTTCCCTTATTCTGAGTATTTGGCTCGTACAAAATCAATTTCGAAGTAAAATGAGTTTCCTTGTGTGTTGGCCTTAGGCGCCTAGTGCCTGGGCGCTGTGTTCCCCTGCGCCAGTTTCCTGGGCGCCAGCGCCTATGCGTGTTGCTGTTTCCTGGGCGCCAGCGCCTATGCGTGTTGCTGTTTCCTGGGCGCCAGCGCCTATGCGTGTTGCTGTTTCCTGGGCGCCAGCGCCTATGCGCGTGTTGCTGTTCCTGGGCGCCAGCGCCTATGCGCGCGTTGCTGTTTCTGGGCGCCAGCGCCCATGCGCCAAGTTCTGTGTTTCCCCTGGGCGCCCAGTGCCCATGCGCCAAGTTCTGTGTTGCCCCTGGGCGCCCAGTGCCCATGCGCCAGTTTCCAGGATGTCTAAGTATTTTTCCGGTTTTGTTTTTAATGTAACTTTTGACTCGGCTATCCAAATTTAACGGTTCAAAATGCGTTTCGAAGCTAATTTCAGTGTCTATCCAAATGTTCCAATTTTATGCAAAAAATAAATTATTTTTCTGGTGTTTCTGGGCTGAGGTGTTCAAGTGTCTAAATGGCAATTTTTATTCGTTTTCCCTATGTCGTGTCAAATCCTAAACTGGCCTAATTGAAATTGGTATTGGTGTGAGTGGTGGTTTGAGTTGGTGAGTGCATTATGGTGAGATTGTTGAGCAGAGGCTTCGGCCTAATTTTAAATTGGTGAGCTGATTGATACAATGGTGAGAATATGAATAAAAATGGTGAGTTGAATTAAATGGTGAATTGATAAATTGTGTGGTGTGTTGTGATGCATTCCCATAGCATCTCATGAAACATGTGCATTATTGGTGAGCAGAGGCTACGGCCTAGTTTTATTTTGTGAGCACAGGCTACGGCCTATTTGTATTTGGTGACGGATCCGACATGCATGTGCCCGTGGAGTTTGGGTTGCATTTCATGCATAACCATACCTTTTGCATTGTTGTTTGGTGAATGTAACTGTGATATGGTTATTGCCTTTGTTGTGAATCGGTGTGTCTGTTTCCCTTTTCCTATGCAGTGCTTTTTTTTCCATATGTTATTAATTATGAAAAGAGACTCACCCTACTGCTTTTATGTTGCTTCTTATGTCGGCAACGTGCAGGTAATAACGAGTGAAGGTACCTTTACACCTTCGTTTGGTAGGAAGTGTCATGCTCTGATACGTAGCACCGGGGGGCGTCTTATGCTTAAGTGTTATTGTCTTTATACTGTTAGACCATTTTTGGTGATGTATTGATTTTGTTTTCGAACTTAATTATTATTCCGCTGCTGGTAGTGACTGTATTTAGTTGATGTGAACTAAACGGTTTTTCTTGTTATGGTGCTATGTATCATGTGGTTTTAATTGAACTATGAAAGTTGAAGTTTTTGATTTTAATGGAGTAAGTGTAGCACTCGCTTAAATTGTTTTCAAAAAAAAAAAAAAAACTCTGATTTTATTAAATAGTAAGGTTATTAGAAAAGGGGTGTTACAGGTACTCATGCTCCAGATGACAAATGGAAGAGAGTGATGTTCAAACAAGGTCTAAGGGGGGATGTGAACCAAGGCCTCAGTTCATATGCCATGACTTCATATCCTGCTCTTGTTGAACAAGCTCACGCAGCGGAAAGTGACCTCAAGAAAATGTATGCTGAGAGAAGAGGTTTTTGGAATGAGAAGAAAAGGGGTAATGAATCATCTTCATCAAACCCTAGATTTAAGGGAAATGCAAACAAGGGAAAGCAAGTTCGGTCGAACGACACTTTTGGGTACCGCAGATGCGCCGTGTGTAAAAAGAATCATCAAGGGAAGTGTCAATCAGAGACAAAGCCCAATCAGTGCTATGTGTGCAAGGAGGTGGGTCACTATGCCAACAACTGTCCAGCAAGGAAAGCTTACTTTGAGACTTCAGATGCCCCTAAGCAACATCGGGTCAACACATTGGATGGGGATACCGTCAAACCATCAGATAATTTCATAAGGGGTACAGGTTTTCTTCTTAATCAGTCCGTAGATATACTATATGACTCTGGTGCCACACATTGTTTTATCTCCGAAGCTTGTGCTAATCGGGTAGGATTGGTTGTTTCACCCATATCCGAGCCGATCTCTATTCTCACTGCTGCCATGGGTCGTGTACGAACCCAATCTATGTGTAGTAATTGTATTTTGGTTATCGGGAGGCGTGAGTTCACCATTGACTTCATATGCTTGCCTATGAGGAAAATGGAAGTTATTATAGGAATGAATTGGATGGTCAACAATCATGTGACCATTGACTGCTACAACCGTTCCATTGGTTTTCCTTCTGAAGATGCTGATATTTCCTTCATGTCTGCCAACGAATCCATATATCAAGGTGCGGAAGCTTTTGTCATTATCTTGTCTGCCTCAACTGAAACCGGTTTAGACTTGTCTTCGGTTCAGGTTGTCAATGAATTTCTTGATGTATTTCCTGAGGAAGTTTCCTCTTTGCCTCCTGAACGTGAAATTGAATTCTCTATAGATTTGGCGCCGGGTGCGGGGCCAGTATCTATAGCTCCTTATCGAATGTCGCCTCTTGAATTAAAAGAGTTGAAGTCCCAGCTGGAGGAATTAATCTCTAAACAGTTTATAAGGCCGAGTGTTTCTCCGTGGGGTGCTCCAGTGTTATTGGTAAAGAAGAAAGATGGAAGCATGAGGTTATGCATCGACTATCGTCAGCTTAACAAGATAACTATCAAGAACAAGTATCCATTGCCAAGGATAGATGACTTGCTTGACCAGCTAAGAGGTGCTAAAGTTTTCTCCAAAATTGATCTAAGGTCAGGATACCATCAGATCAGGGTAAGAGCCTTAGACATCCCGAAGACCGCCTTTCGTACGAGGTACGGACACAACGAGTTTGTGGTGATGCCCTTCGGACTGACTAACGCTCCTGTCGTGTTCATGGATTACATGAACAGAGTATTCCATTCCTACTTAGATCAATTTGTGGTTGTGTTCATTGATGATATCTTGGTTTACTCCAAGTCAATTGAGGAGCATGCTCAGCATCTCCGCTTTGTCCTAGGAGTACTCCGAGAAAAGAAACTTTATGCTAAACCGTCGAAGTGTGATTTTTGGATGTCCGAGGTGAAATTCTTGGGTCATGTGATTTCCCAAGAAGGAGTTGCAGTTGATCCCAGCAAAGTGGAAGCAGTGTTAAAATGAGAAAGACCAACGTCAGTGACTGAGATCAGAAGCTTTCTGGGTCTAGCGGGTTACTATAGAAGGTTCATTGAAGGTTTCTCACAATTGGTATTTCCGCTTACTCGATTGACTCGCAAGGGTCAACCGTTTACTTGGGATGCCGATTGTGAATAGTGTTTTCTTGGATTGAAAGAAAAGTTAACTTCTGCTCCGATTCTAATTCTTCCAGATCCATCATTGGGATTTCAGATTTACAGTGATGCATCTGGGAAGGGTTTGGGATGTGTTCTCATGCAGAATCAACATGTTGTGGCCTACGCATCTAGATAGTTGAAAACTCATGAACGGAATTATCCAACTCATGACTTAGAGTTGGCGGCAATTGTGTTTGCACTAAAGATTTGGGGACATTACCTTTACGGTTCTCGTTTCGAAGTTTTTAGTGATCACAAGAGCTTGAAGTATCTGTTCGACCAAAAGGAGTTGAATAACAGACAGAGAAGGTGGACTGAATTTTTAAAGGATTATGACTTCGAGTTGAAATATCACCCTTGGAAAGCAAATGTGGTAGCTGATGCTCTTAGCAGAAAAACGATTCACACGGCAAAGCTAATGGTGCATGAAATGGCCCTGCTAGAATCTTTCAGAGACATGAACCTCAAGGTAGCAAGGAAGAAGGACCGACTGGTGTTGCGACATATTCAGGTTACTAGTATGTTGCGGGACCAAATCCGTGCGGCTCATGAAGCGGATGTGAAGTTACAATCTCTAAGAGGGTCACCGGATTTCACTGAGGATAGTGATGGTGTCTTATGCTTTAAAGGCAGAATTTGTATACCGAATGACCTGGAAGTCAAAGGTCAAGTTTTGGAAGAAGCTCACAGAAGTAAGTATTCTGTACATCCTGGATCTACCAAGATGTACCGAGATTTGAAGACGCTGTATTGGTGGCCTGGGATGAAGGCCGAAGTTGCTGAATTTGTTTCTCGGTGCTTAACCTGTCAGAAGGTTAAGGCGGAACACCGAAGGCCAGGTGGTCAGTTGCAACCGTTGGATATTCCTGTTTGGAAATGGGAAGATATCTCTATGGATTTTGTTATGGGTTTGCCGAGGTCGCAGGCCGGCAATGATTCTATTTGGGTAGTAGTGGACCGATTAACAAAATCTGCTCACTTTATCCCTGTTCGTTCGAATTTCAAAGTGTCAAGGTTGGCCGAGGAATATATGAAGAACATCGTCAGACTGCATGGAGTTCCGACTACTATAGTGTCAGACAGAGATCCTAAGTTTACATCTAGGTTTTTGGAGAGCGCTGAATGAAGCTATGGGAACGAGAGTACTTCTTAGCACGGCTTATCATCCTCAGACGGATGGTCAGACAGAGAGGACCATTCAGACTCTAGAAGATATGTTGCGGGCATGTGTATTGGATAACGGTAGGAAGTGGGAAGATCATCTTCCATTGATTGAATTTGCTTACAACAACAGTTATCATTCAAGCATCGGTATGGCACCGTATGAGGCACTTTATGGGAGAAAGTGTAGGACCCCACTATGTTGGTATGATATCGGCGAAAACAAGTTTTTGGGGCCGGACATGGTCCGGGAGACCACAGAAAGAGTCAAGTTGATTCAAGAAAGGATGAAGGTCGCACAGAGTAGGCAAAAGAGCTACGCCGACAACCGAAGGATACCTTTGGAGTTTGAGGTTGGTGATCATGTATCTTTGAAGATTTCTCCAACGATAGGCACGGGTAGGGCCTTACGAACGAAGAAACTCAACCCTCGGTACGTTGGACCTTTCCAAATTATCGAGCGCGTTGGGCCACTTGCGTATCGTCTTGCTTTATCTCCTGCTCTATCCAATCTACATGATGTCTTTCATGTATCTCAGCTGAGAAAATATATCCCTGATCCACTTCAGCCGCTGAGTGTCGATGAGATCGATCTTCGACCAGATTTATCCTTCCAACCTCATCCTAGCTATATCTTGGAGCGTGGTATGAAGGCTCTGCGTTCTCGAACAATTCCAATTGTCAAGGTAGTCTGGGATGGCTTCACAGCCGAGGAGGCCACTTGGGAGTTGGAGGAGGACATGCGGACTCGCTATCCATATCTTTTCTCTAAGGTACGTCCTGTCAATTTTGAGGACAAAATTTTTAAAAGTTGGGGAGATTGTAACACCCCTAATTTTTAAAAGACTCGTATTATAGTATCTAGGACCGAGTAATTAATTGTGGGAATAATTATTCGTGTCCCGGGTATTTATAGTCGAGGAAATCCTCAAAATAACCCCCATTCTCTAATTAATTGTGCTTGGTCATAATTTAATTAGGCATTCTTAAGCTGAAGGACAATTTGGGAATTTCACACCCTTTCATATAAATACCCCTATTCTGAAATCCTTCCAGCCACTTAAGTCATTTTCTCATTCTTCTGAAATTGCAAATTCTGAACCAGAGGAGAAGAGAGGGTGGGGCGCGACTTGGAGGAAGAGGAAGGGAAGAGTTTCAGCTTGCATGTAAGTGTTCTTGCTCCTTGTCCACTCCAAATTCGATTTGCAATCCATTGGTGCTATTTTCGAGCTCTGATTTCCTCTCTATCTCTCAATCCCAAATTTTCAGTTAAAGCCCAAATGGTGAAGATGAGCAAATTCTGAATTCCCAACCTTGTGCATGTTCTTGATTTCTTGTTTCAGCAAGCATGTAAGTAACCCCTGATATTCTCCTTCGATTTCGAATTCCATTTAGTAGTACAATCCATGGATGCTGATTCCCCTCTATCCCACTTTCGAATTCACCTTCATTGTTTAAGACAATTGAAATTCTGAATCTACCATTATTTGCATGTTGCTGTTTTGCATCTCAAGAAGTGTAGTATCTTGCATTTCGAGTTTGGGAAAGGATTCAGCTGGGAATCTCGCTTCGGTTGGTGCCTCAGTCGTTGTGAGTTGCTGAAGTTCAATAGCTGTTGTAGGTGATTTTGTTGGTGCCTTCGGTTCTTGCTCGATAGTCCGTGGTCGGTTAATTCGCGCTTCGGTTAGAGAGCTTACGGAACAATCGTCGTCACGGTGAGTCTTACTCACGAATAGGGAATAAAAAGAGTTGAACATTTTGAATATTTTGAACTGTTTGTGTATTCCGAAAATCTGTTTAAAACCGAGTCCCGAAGGTTTCAAAAACAAATTCTGACTTTTCGCGAAAATACCTCTTTTCGTTTTATGAAAATCATGATACAATTGAAAGGATTTTGGTGATGATTTTTGTATTGAATATATGTCTGGAATATTGTGGAATTTTCTGAGTTTCAGGGGAATGAAGATTAGGAATCGAATCGAGAGCGAACGGAGAGCGATAGTGAGAAAAGGTGCGAGTTGAGCATCAGTACTGGAAGTTCTGTCCACTCACGCGCCGTTCACGCGGGAGTCGCGCGCCGTGCGTGATTCTGGGCAGCGCTTCTGTCAAGTCGCGCGCCAGTCACGCGTGGGTTGCGCGTCGCGCGCCACTGTGACCCTTTTGATGCGTAATTCCGTTTTTCTCGTTCAACGCTCCGTTCAATCCCGAACCTTTTCTAATCTCTTTCCTAATTAATTTTAAGGTTGTTAACCTACTGAAATCACTATTTTGAAACCATTCAACTCATGTTTTTGGAAAAGAGTTTCGAAAACCTGTTTGATCGAGAACGAAAACCATAGTGCGCGTGTGAGAATATCGGCTGATGACTACTGAATATGTATATGTTATATATGTCAACTGATTATGATTATAATGCCGGATGTTTTATATTATTCATCAAAACGGGTTATAAGTCAATAATATGTTATAACAAGATTATAATGCTGGAGGTCTAACTTAGGAATTCCTCAAAACGGGTTATAGAATCAAAAAGATATGAATTATCAAATAAACATATGTGATAGATCCTTTGGTGATCAAATAGATATATATTATCTAACTCTCGAGAATCGATATGTATTGTAATACATATATCGTGTTGGGTGACGATCCGACAAGTAGCATACTAGGGAGGGTAGTCATGACCCCTTACCTAGGCCCTGAATGTGTTTTGGCGTGGTCAACTCACGGGTTGCCGGGATTAGCATGGATTGCAGTCGGCTTATGTTAAAAGATATAGCTACCGGGATTAGCACGGATTGCAGTCGGTTAAGCTATGGTGTTAAAAGACTTCTTAATAGCTACCGGGATTAGCACGGATTGCAGTCGGTTTATGCTTATAAAAGTAAGACTTCTTACTGAACAGGATTTGCTTGGCATTTCGATTATAAGCTCGTGGTAGCTAATAATTTTTGAAAACGGTTTAATAATTGAACCGAGTGTCGGTGAGGGGGCACGGTAGGACTCACTGAGATAATGTTATCTCACCCAATCATATGTTGTTGTTTTTCAGCTAAGCAGGGAAAAAGGAAGGCTATTGTGCACGAGTAGTGCTATGCTCTTGGAGACGCCGAAGACCTAGGTGTTTTCCTTTATTGTTATTGTACCTTTGGGTTGTACGAACTTGTGTTGTATAAGTTGTATAAACCTTATTTCAGTTTCTGTTTTATGTATTGGACTCGGATGTTGTACTCCGATCGGTTGTATGCCGAATGACTTCTATTGTATGAAGTATTATTATTCCGATCTTATGTTTATTTCGGAAAAAAGTTTGTTGGTCCAATTATAAGCAGGAACTGTGTCCTCTGATTATTCCGCTAGTTGTGCATTTCGGTGCTTCTACATGTTAGAAATACCGGGGTGTTACAGTAAGAGTTTGTGCATTTTTTTAAGGAAAAATGTGTGCTCACCCTTAGGACTTTAAGTCTATTTATTGCATGTATTGAAATGTTGAAAAATATGGAAGTGAGAAGAAAAGACTTAGCAGTCATAATGTAATGGGTGGGTGAAGAAGGATGAGGAGAAAGAGAAGGCTCAGGTGAGTGGGTTTGGGCGCATACATGTGTTTCTACTTAAGTCCCACATCGATGAATAATACACAAAAACAAGTTGCATAGGCTATAGAAATGAAGGACCTCTCCCTAAACAAATCACGGAGCCATGTGATGAGCACATAGCGAACTATTCTTTCGCCTTTTACTAAAGAATACCGTGTGCTCTTCACTACAAGTGGCATACGCGACTTTTGGAAAGAGTTCTCTTCATTGAGGACTCTGCAAGGCTAGTTCAATGTTTCTTCCTATTATGATATTGTACAAAACTGTATCTTTTGACTTTTTTTAGACAAGACAAAATAGTATACTTGACTTAGAATAATCATGATGTTTATACATTCATATAGCAAAAAAGTATGAAAATTGAAAACTACGTACAAAATGGAACTGCAACCAATAAGTTATATACTCTCTACATTCATATAGGATATATAAGTGAAACATGACAAGGAGATTTATCAGAAGCTCAATTTTCAGCTAATGTTAGTAAGAGTTTGTGCCATATTTTTTAAGGAAAAATGTGTGCTCACCCTTAGGACTTTAAGTCTCTTTATTGCATGTATTGAAATGTTGAAAAATATGGAAGTGAGAAGAAAAGACTTAGCAGTATAAACGTAATGCGTGGATGAAGAAGGATAAGGAGAAAGGGAAGGCTCAGGTGAGTGGGTTTGGGCGCATACATATGTTTCAACTTAGGCTATAAAAATGAAGGACCTCTCGCTGAACAAATCGTAGAGCCATGTGATGAGCATATAGCGAACCATTCTTTCTCCTTTTACTAAAGAATACCGTGTGTTCTTCACTACATGTGGCATACACTACTTTTTGAACAAGTTCTCCTCATTGATATCTCAACAAGGCTAGTTCAAAGTTTCTTACAATTAAGATATTGGACAAAACTGTATGTTTTGACTTTTTTTAGATAGGACAAAATAGTATACTTGACTTAGAATAATCATGGTGTTTATACATTCATATAGGAAAAAAGTATGAAAATTGAAAACTAGGTACAAAATGGAACCGCAACCAATAAGTTATATAGTCCCTACCTTCAAATAGGATATATAAGTGAAACACGATAAGAAAATTTATCAGAAGCTCAATTTTCAGATAATGTTAGTAAGAGTTTGTGCATTTTTTTAAGGAAAAATGTGTGCTCACCCTTAGGACTTTAAGTCTATTTATTGCATGTATTGAAATGTTGAAAAATATGGAAGTGAGAAGGAAAGACTTAGCAGTCATAACTTAATGAGTGGGTGAAGAAGCGTGAGGAGAAAAAGAAGGCTCTGGTGAGTGGGTTTGGGCGCATATATATGTTTCTACTTAGTCCCACATCGATGAAGAATACACAAAAACAATTTGCTTAGGCTACAAAAATGAAGGACCTCTCGCTAAACAAATCACGGAGCCATGTGATGAGCATATACCGAACTATTCTTTCGCCTTTTACTAAAGAATACCGTGTGTTCTTCACTACAAGTGGCATACACTACTTTTTGAAAGAGTTCTCTTCATTGAGGACTTGGCAAGGCTAGTTCAAAGTTTCTAACTATTATGATAGTGGACAAAACTGTATGTTGTGATTTTTATTTTTACAAAACAAAATAGTATACTTGACTTAGAATAATCATGATGTTTATACATTCATATTGAAAAATAGTTTGAAAATTGAAAACTGGGTACAAGATGGTACTGCAACCAATAAATAATATAGTCTCTACATTCATATAGCATATATATGTGAAACATGACAAGAAGATTTATTAGAATCTCAATTTTCAGCTAATGTTTGTTAGGGTTTGTGCCATTTTTTTAAGGAAAAATGTGTGCTCACCCTTTGGACATTAAGTCTCTTTATTGCATGTATTGAAATGTTGAAAAATATGGATGTGAGAAGAAAAGTCTTAGCAGTATAAATGTAATGCGTGGGTGAAGAAGGATATAGAAAAAGAGAAGGCTCAAGTGAGTGGGTTTGGGCGCTTACATATGTTTCTACTTAGGCTATAAAAATGAAGGACCTCTCGCTGAACAAATCACAGAGCCATGTGATGAGCATATAGCGAACCATTCTTTCGCCTTTTACTAAAGAATACCGTGTGTTCTTCACTACATGTGGCATACACTACTTTTGGAACAAGATCTCTTCATTGAGAACTCTGCAAGGCTAGTTCAAAGTTTCTTACAATTAAGATATTGGACAAAACTGTATGTTTTGAGTTTTTTTAGACACAACAAAATAGTATACTTCACTTAGAATAATCATGATGTTTATACATTCATATAGGAAAAAAGTATGAAAATTGAAAACTAGGTACAAAATGGAACCACAACCAATAAGTTATATAGTCTCTACATTCATATAGGATATATAAGTGAAACATGACAAGAAAATTTATCAGAAGCTCAATTTTCAGATAATGTTAGCAAGAGTTTGTGCATTTTTTTAAGGAAAAATGTGTGCTCACCCTTAGGACTTTAAGTCTATTTATTGCATGTATTGAACTGTTGAAAAATATGGAAGTGAGAAGAAAAGACTTAGCAATCATAATGTAATGGGTGGGTGAAGAAGGATGAGGAGAAAGAGAAGGCTCCGGTGAGTGGGTTTGGGCGCATACATATGTTTCTACTTAAGTCCCACGTCGATGAAGAATGCACAAAAACAAGTTGCTTAGGCTATAAAAATGAAGGACCTCTCGCTAAACAAATCACGGAGCCATGTGATGAGCACATAGCGAACTATTCTTTCGCCTTTTACTAAAGAATACCGTGTGTTCTTCACAACAAGTGGCATACACTACTTTTTGAAAGAGTTCTCTTCATTGGGGACTTGGCAAGGCTAGTTCAAAGTTTCTTATGATAGTGGACAAAACTATATGTTGTGATTTTTTTTTTTAAAAAACAAAATAGTATACTTGACTTAGAATAATCATGATGTTTATACATTCATATAGAAAAATAGTTTGAAAAATGAAAACTAGGTACAAGATGGTAATGCAACCAATAAATAATATAGTATCTACATTCATATAGCATATATAAGTGAAACATGACAAGAAGATTTATCAGAATCTCAATTTTCAGCTAATGTTTGTAAGGGTTTGTGCCATTTTGTTAAGGAAAAATGTGTGCTAAATCTTTGGACTTTAAGTCTATTTATTGCAAGAGTTGAAATGTTGAAAAATATGGAAGTGTGAAGAAAAGACTTAGCGGTCATAACGTAATGGGTGGGTGAAGAAGGATGAGGAGAAAGAGAAGGCTCAGGTGAGTGGGTTTGGGCGCATACATATGTTTCTATTTAAGTCTCACATCGATGAAGATAACACAAAAACAATATGCTTAGGCTATAAAAATGAAGGACCTCTCCCTAAACAAATCACGGAGCCATGTGATAAGCACATAGCGAACTATTCTTTCGCCTTTGCCTAAAGAATACCGTGTGTTCTTCACTACAAGTGGCATACACTACTTTTTGAAAGTGTTCACTTTATTGAGGACTTTGCAAGGCTAGTTCAAAGTCTCTTACTATGATGATAGTGGACAAACCTGTGTGTTCTGATTTATTTTTTTACAAAACAAAATAGTATACTTGACTTAGATTAATCATAATTTTTATACATTCATATCGAAAAATAGATTGAAAATTGAAAACTAGGTACAAGATGGTACTGCAACCAATAAATAATATAGTCTCTACATTCATAGAGCATATATATGTGAAACATGACAAGAAAATTTATCAGAATCTCAATTTTCGGCTAATGTTTGTAAGGATTTGTGCCATATTTTTAAGGAAAAATGTGTGCTAACCCTTAGGACTTTAAGTCTATTTATTGCAAGTATTGAAATGTTGAAAAATATGGAAGTGAGAAGAAAAGACTTAGCAGTCATAATGTAATGGGTGGGTTAAGAAGGATGAGGAGAAAGAGAAGGCTCAGGTGAGTGGGTTTAGGCGCATACATATGTTTCTACTTAAGTCCCACATCGATGAAGAATACACAAAAACAAATTACATAGGCTATAAAAATGAAGGACCTCTCCCTAAACAAATCACGGAGCCATGTGATGAGCACATAGCGAACTATTCTTTCGCCTTTTACTAAAGAATACCGTGTGCTCGTCATTACAAGTGGCATACGCTACTTTTTGAAAGAGTTCTCTTTATTGAGGACTCTGCAAGGCTAGTTCAATGTTTCTTCCTATTATGATATTGGACAAAACTGTATCTTTTGACTTTTTTTAGACAAGACAAAATAGTATACTTGACTTAGAATAATCATGATGTTTATACATTCATATAGCAAAAAAGTATGAAAATTGAAAACTTGGTACAAAATGGAACTGCAACCAATAAGTTATATAGTCTCTACATTCATATAGGATATATAAGTGAAACATGACAAGAAGATTTATCAGAAGCTCAATTTTCAGCTAATGTTAGTGAGAGTTTGTGCCATATTTTTTAAGGAAAAATGTGTGCTAACCCTTAGGACTTTAAGTCTCTTTATTGCATGTATTGAAATGTTGAAAAATATGGAACTGAGAAGAAAAGTCTTAGCAGTATAAACGTAATGCGTGGGTGAAGAAGGATAAGGAGAAAGAGAAGGCTCAGGTGAGTGGGTTTGGGCGCATACATATGTTTCTACTTAGGCTATAAAAATGAAGGACCTCTCGCTGAACAAATCACAGAGCCATGTGATGAGCATATAGCGAACCATTCTTTCGCCTTTAACTAAAGAATACCGTGTGTTCTTCACTACATGTGGCATACACTACTTTTTGAACAAGTTCTCTTCATTGAGAACTCTGCAAGGCTAGTTCAAAGTTTCTTACAATTAAGATATTGGACAAAACTGTATGTTTTGACTTTTTTTAGACAGGACAAAATAGTATACTTGACTTAGAATAATCATGATGTTTATACATTCATATAGAAAAAAAGTATGAAAATTGAAAACTAGGTACAAAATGGAACCGCAACCAATAAGTTATATTGTCCCTACATTCAAATAGGATATATAAGTGAAACACGACAAGAAAATTTATCAGAAGCTCAATTTTCAGATAATGTTAGTAAGAGTTTGTGCATTTTTTTAAGGAAAAATGTGTGCTCACCCGTAGGACTTTAAGTCTATTTATTGCATGTATTCAAATGTTGAAAAATATGGAAGTGAGAAGAAAAGACTTAGCAGTCATAACTTAATGAGTGGGTGAAGAAGCGTGAGGAGAAAAAGAAGGCTCAGGTTAGTGGGTTTGGGCGCATATATATGTTTCTACTTAGTCCCACATCGATGAAGAATACACAAAAACAAGTTGCTTAGGCTACAAAAATGAAGGACCTCTCGCTAAACAAATCACGGAGCCATGTGATGAGCATATAGCGAACTATTCTTTCGCCTTTTACTAAAGAATACCGTGTGTTCTTCACTACAAGTGGCATACACTACTTTTTGAAAGAGTTCTCTTCATTGAGGACTTGGCAAGGCTAGTTCAAAGTTTCTTACTATTATGATAGTGGACAAAACTGTATGTTGTGATTTTTTTTTTTTTTACAAAACAAAATAATATACTTGACTTAGAATAATCATGATGTTTATTTATTCATATAGAAAAATAGTTTGAAAAATGAAAACTAGGTACAAGATGGTACTGCAACCAATAAATAATATAGTATCTACATTCATATAGCATATATAAGTGAAACATGACAAGAAGATTTATCAGAATCTCAATTTTCAGCTAATGTTTGTATGGGTTTGTGCCATTTTGTTAAGGAAAAATGTGTGCTAAATCTTTGGACTTTAAGTCTATTTATTGCAAGAATTGAAATGTTGAAAAATATGGAAGTGAGAAGAAAAGACTTAGCGGTCATAACGTAATGGGTGGGTGAAGAAGGATGAGGAGAAAGAGAAGGCTCAGGTGAGTGGGTTTGGGCGCATATATATGTTTCTACTTAAGTCCCACGTCGATGAAGAATACACAAAAACAAGTTGCTTAGGCTATAAAAATGAAGGACCTCTCCCTAAACAAATCACGGAGCCATGTGATGAGCACATAGCGAACTATTCTTTCGCCTTTTACTAAAGAATACCGTGTGTTCTTCACTACAAGTGGCATAGACTACTTTTTGAAAGAGTTCTCTTCATTGGGGACTTTGCAAGGCTAGTTCAAAGTTTCTTACTATTATGATAGTGGACAAAACTGTATGTTGTGATTTTTTTTTACAAAACAAAATAGTATACTTGACTTAGAATAATCATGATGTTTATACATTCATATAGAAAAATAGTTTGAAAAATGAAAACTAGGTACAAGATGGTACTGCAACCAATAAATAATATAGTATCTACATTCATATAGCATATATAAATGAGAAATGACAAGAAGATTTATCAGAATCTCAATTTTCAGCTAATGTTTGTAAGGGTTTGTGCCATTTTGTTAAGGAAAAATGTGTGCTAAATATTTGGACTTTAAGTCTATTTATTGCAAGAATTGAAATGTTGAAAAATATGGAAGTGAGAAGAAAAGACTTAGCGGTCATAACGTAATGGGTGGGTGAAGAAGGATGAGGAGAAAGAGAAGGCTCAGGTGAGTGGGTTTGGGTGCATACATATGTTTCTACTTAAGTCCCACATCGATGAAGAATACACAAAAACAAGTTGCTTAGGCTATAAAAATGAAGGACCTCTCCCTAAACAAATCACGGAGCCATGTGATAAGCACATAGCGAACTATTCTTTCGCCTTTTACTAAAGAATACCGTGTGTTCTTCACTACAAGTGGCATACACTACTTTTTGAAAGAGTTCTCTTTATTGAGGACTTTGCAAGGCTAGTTCCAAGTTTCTTACTTTTAAGATAGTGGACAAACCTGTATGTTTTGATTTATTTTTTTACAAAACAAAATAGTATACTTGACTTAGATTAATCATGATTTTTATACATTCATATAGAAAAATAGATTGAAAATTGAAAACTAGGTACAAGATGGTACTGCAACCAATAAATAATATAGTCTCCACATTCATATAGCGTATATATGTGAACCTTGACAAGAAGATTTATCAGAATCTCAATTTTCGGCTAATGTTTGTAAGGGTTTGTGCCATATTTTTAAGGAAAAATGTGTGCTAACCCTTAGGACTTTAAGTCTATTTATTGCAAGTATTGAAATGTTGAAAAATATGGAAGTGAGAAGAAAAGACTTAGCAGTCATAATGTAATGGGTGGGTGAAGAAGGATGATGAGAAAGAGAACGCTCAGGTGAGTGGGTTTGGGCGCATACATATGTTTCTACTTAAGTCCCACATCGATGAAGAATACACAAAAACAAGTTGCATAGGCTATAAAAATGAAGGACCTCTCCCTAAACAAATCACGGAGCCATGTGATGAGCACATAGCGAACTATTCTTTCGCCTTTTACTAAAGAATACCGTGTGCTCTTCACTACAAGTGGCATACGCTACTTTTAGAATAATCATGATGTTTATACATTCATATAGCAAAAAAGTATAAAAATTGAAAACTAGGTACAAAATGGAACTGCAACCAATAAGTTATATAGTCTCTACATTCATATAGGATATATAAGTGAAAGATGACAAGGAGATTTATCAGAAGCTCAATTTTCAGCTAATGTTAGTAAGAGTTTGTGCCATATTTTTTAAGGAAAAATGTGTGCTCACCCTTAGGACTTTAAGTCTCTTTATTGCATGTATTGAAATGTTGAAAAATATGGAAGTGAGAAGAAAAGTCTTAGCAGTATAAACGTAATGCGTGGGTGAAGAAGGATAAGGAGAAAGGGAAGGCTCAGGTGAGTGGGTTTGGGCGCATACATATGTTTCTACTTAGGCTATAAAAATGAAGGACCTCTCGCTGAACAAATCACAGAGTCATGTGATGAGCATATAGAGAACCATTCTTTCCCCTTTTACTAAAGAATACCGTGTGTTCTTCACAACATGTGGCATACACTACTTTTTGAACAAGTTCTCTTCATTGAGAACTCTGCAAGGCTAGTTCAAAGTTTCTTACAATTAAGATATTGGACAAAACTGTATGTTTTGACTTTTTTTAGACAGGACAAAATAGTATACTTGACTTAGAATAATCATGATGTTTATACATTCATATAGGAAAAAAGTATGAAAATTGAAAACGAGGTACAAAATGGAACCGCAACCAATAAGTTATATAGTCCCTACATTCAAATAGGATATATAAGTGAAACACGATAAGAAAATTTATCAGAAGCTCAATTTTCAGATAATGTTAGTAAGAGTTTGTGCATTTTTTTAAGGAAAAATGTGTGCTCACCCTTAGGACTTTAAGTCTATTTATTGCATGTATTGAAATGTTGAAAAATATGGAAGTGAGAAGAAAAGACTTAGCAGTCATAATGTAATGGGTGGGTGAAGAAGGATGAGGAGAAAGAGAAGGCTCAGGTGAGTGGGTTTGGGCGCATACATGTGTTTCTACTTAAGTCCCACATCGATGAATAATACACAAAAACAAGTTGCATAGGCTATAGAAATGAATAATACTTGACTTAGAATAATTATGATGTTTATACATTCATATAGAAAAATAGTTTGAAAATTGAAAACTAGGTACAAGATGGTACTGCAACCAATAAATAATATAGTCTCTACATTCATATAGCATATATATGTGAAACATGACAAGAAGATTTATCAGAATCTCAATTTTCAGCTAATGTTTGTAAGGGTTTGTGCCATTTTTTTAAGGAAAAATATGTGCTCACCCTTTGGACTTTAAGTCTCTTTATTGCATGTATTGAAATGTTGAAAAATATGGAAGTGAGAAGAAAAGTCTTAGCAGTATAAACGTAATGCGTGGGTGAAGAAGGATATAGAAGAAGAGAAGGCTCAAGTGAGTGGGTTTGGGCGCATACATATGTTTCTACTTAGGCTATAAAAATGAAGGACCTCTCGCTGAACAAATCACAGAGCCATGTGATGAGCATATAGCGAACCATTCTTTCGCCTTTCACTAAAGAATACCGTGTGTTCTTCACTACATGTGGCATACACTACTTTTTGAACAAGTTCTCTTCATTGAGAACTCTGCAAGGCTAGTTCAAAGTTTCTTACAATTAAGATATTGGACAAAACTGTATGTTTTGACTTTTTTTAGACACAACAAAATAGTATACTTCACTTAGAATAATCATGATGTTTATACATTCAAATAGGAAAAAAGTATGAAAATTGAAAACTAGGTACAAAATGGAACCACAACCAATAAGTTATATAATCTCTACATTCATATAGGATATAAAAGTGAAACATGACAAGAAAATTTATCAGAAGCTCAATTTTCAGATAATGTTAGTAAGAGTTTGTGCATTTTTTTAAGGAAAAATGTGTGCTCACCCTTAGGACTTTAAGTCTATTTATTGCATGTATTGAAATGTTGAAAAATATGGAAGTGAGAAGAAAAGACTTAGCAGTCATAATGTAATGGGTGGGTGAAGAAGGATGAGGAGAAAGAGAAGGCTCAGGTGAGTGGGTTTGGGCGCATACATGTGTTTCTACTTAAGTCCCACATCGATGAATAATACACAAAAACAATTTGCATAGGCTATAGAAATGAAGGACCTCTCCCTAAACAAATCACGGAGCCATGTGATGAGCACATAGCGAACTATTCTTTCGCCTTTTACTAAAGAATACCGTGTGCTCTTCACTACAAGTGGCATACGCGACTTTTGGAAAGAGTTCTCTTCATTGAGGACTCTACAAGGCTAATTCAATGTTTCTTCCTATTATGATATTGGACAAAACTGTATCTTTTGACTTTTTTTAGACAAGACAAAATAGTATACTTGACTTAGAATAATCATGATGTTTATACATTCATATAGCAAAAAAGTATGAAAATTGAAAACTAGGTACAAAATGGAACTGCAACCAATAAGTTATATAGTCTCTACATTCATATAGGATATATAAGTGAAACATGACAAGGAGATTTATCAGAAGCTCAATTTTCAGCTAATGTTAGTAAGAGTTTGTGCCATATTTTTTAAGGAAAAATGTGTGCTCACCCTTAGGACTTTAAGTCTCTTTATTGCATGTATTGAAATGTTGAAAAATATGGAAGTGAGAAGAAAAGTCTTAGCAGTATAAACGTAATGCGTGGGTGAAGAAGGATAAGGAGAAAGGGAAGGCTCAGGTGAGTGGGTTTGGGCGCATACATATGTTTCAACTTAGGCTATAAAAATGAAGGACCTCTCGCTGAACAAATCGTAGAGCCATGTGATGAGCATATAGCGAACCATTCTTTCTCCTTTTACTAAAGAATACCGTGTGTTCTTCACTACATGTGGCATACACTACTTTTTGAACAAGTTCTCCTCATTGATATCTCTACAAGGCTAGTTCAAAGTTTCTTACAATTAAGATATTGGACAAAACTGTATGTTTTGACTTTTTTTAGATAGGACAAAATAGTATACTTGACTTAGAATAATCATGGTGATTATACATTCATATAGGAAAAAAGTATGAAAATTGAAAACTAGGTACAAAATGGAACCGCAACCAATAAGTTATATAGTCCCTACATTCAAATAGGATATATAAGTGAAACACGATAAGAAAATTTATCAGAAGCTCAATTTTCAGATAATGTTAGTAAGAGTTTGTGCATTTTTTTAAGGAAAAATGTGTGCTCACCCTTAGGACTTTAAGTCTATTTATTGCATATATTGAAATGTTGAAAAATATGGAAGTGAGAAGGAAAGACTTAGCAGTCATAACTTAATGAGTGGGTGAAGAAGCGTGAGGAGAAAAAGAAGGCCAGGTGAGTGGGTTTGGGAGCATATATATGTTTCTACTTAGTCCCACATCGATGAAGAATACACAAAAACAATTTGCGTAGGCTACAAAAATGAAGGACCTCTCGCTAAACAAATCACGGAGCCATGTGATGAGCATATACCGAACTATTCTTTCGCCTTTTACTAAAGAATATCGTGTGTTCTTCACTACAAGTGGCATACACTACTTTTTGAAAGCGTTCTCTTCATTGAGGACTTGGCAAGGCTAGTTCAAAGTTTCTTACTATTATGATAGTGGACAAAACTGTATGTTGTGATTTTTATTTTTACAAAACAAAATAGTATACTTGACTTAGAATAATCATGATGTTTATACATTCATATAGAAAAATAGTTTGAAAATTGAAAACTGGGTACAAGATGGTACTGCAACCAATAAATAATATAGTCTCTACATTCATATAGCATATATATGTGAAACATGACAAGAAGATTTATTAGAATCTCAATTTTCAGCTAATGTTTGTAAGGGTTTGTGCCATTTTTTTAAGGAAAAATGTGTGCTCCCCCTTTGGACTTTAAGTCTCTTTATTGCATGTATTGAAATTTTGAAAAATATGGATGTGAGAAGAAAAGTCTTAGCAGTATAAACGTAATGCGTGGGTAAAGAAGGATATAGAAAAAGAGAAGGCTCAAGTGAGTGGGTTTGGGCGCTTACATATGTTTCTACTTAGGCTATAAAAATGAAGGACCTCTCGCTGAACAAATCACAGAGCCATGTGATGAGCATATAGCGAACCATTCTTTCGCCTTTTACTAAAGAATACCATGTGTTCTTCACTACATGTGGCATACACTACTTGTGGAACAAGATCTCTTCATTGAGAACTCTGCAAGGCTAGTTCAAAGTTTCTTACAATTAATCATGATGTTTATACATTCATATAGGAAAAAAGTATGAAAATTGAAAACTAGGTACAAAATGGAACCACAACCAATAAGTTATATAGTCTCTACATTCATATAGGATATATAAGTGAAACATGACAAGAAAATTTATCAGAAGCTCAATTTTCAGATAATGTTAGCAAGAGTTTGTGCATTTTTTTAAGGAAAAATGTGTGCTCACCCTTAGGACTTTAAGTCTATTTATTGCATGTATTGAACTGTTGAAAAATATGGAAGTGAGAAGAAAAGACTTAGCAATCATAATGTAATGGGTGGGTGAAGAAGGATGAGGAGAAAGAGAAGGCTCAGGTGAGTGGGTTTGGGCGCATACATATGTTTCTACTTAAGTCCCACGTCGATGAAGAATGCACAAAAACAAGTTGCTTAGGCTATAAAAATGAAGGACCTCTCGCTAAACAAATCACGGAGCCATGTGATGAGCACATAGCGAACTATTCTTTCCCCTTTTACTAAAGAATACCGTGTGTTCTTCACTACAAGTGGCATACACTACTTTTTGAAAGAGTTCTCTTCATTGGGGACTTGGCAAGGCTAGTTCAAAGTTTCTTACTATTATGATAGTGGACAAAACTATATGTTGTGATTTTTTTTTTTAAAAAACAAAATAGTATACTTGACTTAGAATAATCATGATGTTTATACATTCATATAGAAAAATAGTTTGAAAAATGAAAACTAGGTACAAGATGGTAATGCAACCAATAAATAATATAGTATCTACATACATATAGCATATATAAGTGAAACATGACAAGAAGATTTATCAGAATCTCAATTTTCAGCTAATGTTTGTAAGGGTTTGTGCCATTTTGTTAAGGAAAAATGTGTGCTAAATCTTTGGACTTTAAGTCTATTTGTTGCAAGAATTGAAATGTTGAAAAATATGGAAGTGTGAAGAAAAGACTTAGCGGTCATAACGTAATGGGTGGGTGAAGAAGGATGAGGAGAAAGAGAAGGCTCAGGTGAGTGGGTTTGGGCGCATACATATGTTTCTATTTAAGTCCCACATCGATGAAGATAACACAAAAACAATATGCTTAGGCTATAAAAATGAAGGACCTCTCCCTAAACAAATCACGGAGCCATGTGATATGCACATAGCGAACTATTCTTTCGCCTTTGCCAAAAGAATACCGTGTATTCTTCACTACAAGTGGCATACACTACTTTTTGAAAGTGTTCACTTTATTGAGGACTTTGCAAGGCTAGTTCAAAGTCTCTTACTATTATGATAGTGGACAAACCTGTGTGTTTTGATTTATTTTTTTACAAAACAAAATAGTATACTTGACTTAGATTAATCATAATTTTTATACATTCTTATCGAAAAATAGATTGAAAATTGAAAACTACGTACAAGATGGTACTGCAACCAATAAATAATATAGTCTCTACATTCATATAACATATATATGTGAAACATGACAAGAAGATTTATCAGAATCTCAATTTTCGGCTAATGTTTGTAAGGGTTTGTGCCATATTTTTAAGGAAAAATGTGTGCTAACCCTTAGGACTTTAAGTCTATTTATTGCAAGTATTGAAATGTTGAAAAATATGGAAGTGAGAAGAAAAGACTTAGCAGTCATAATGTAATGGGTGGGTTAAGAAGGATGAGGAGAAAGAGAAGGCTCAGGTGAGTGGGTTTAGGCGCATACATATGTTTCTACTTAAGTCCCACATCGATGAATGTAACACCCTAAAATATTTAATTAATTTATTTAATTAAGTATTTGGGGATTTATTTTAATTAATTGAATATAATTTAATTAAGCGAAATTATATTAAAAATTGTGTAGGTGGTATTAGGAGATGGAGGCACCAATTAGCTAGACTTGGGCTTAAGTGAAAAGCCCAAGCCCATGACCCAAGTGATAGGCGAATACACAAGGGTCTTGTGAGTTAGGGTTTTGTGTTAGCTTTTGGGCGAAATTGAGGAGAGGGAAAGAGAGGAGGAGAGCGCCGTAGGGGAGGAGAAGAAGAGAGGAAAGTCGCGCAACCAAGGAGAGAAGAGGAACGTGGTCTTGTTGCTGGGTTCTGTCCGTGACTATCTCTAAGGCTTCTACTCTTCGAATTCGAGGTACGGGGATGTCCTAGCAGTTTCTATAATAGATCCTATGATAAGTTTTAGGTAGTGATAGCCTAGAGTTAACCATGATCGTGATTGTGTTGTAAATCCCTATTCTTGATTTGGATGTATTGCGTGATGTTCATGGTTGTGGCCGAAATCTATTATTTTTGGTGTTATGGGCGCCTAGGGCGCCATGGTTGTGATTGGGATGTTGTTGAATTTTGATGTTTGATAGGTGATTTAGATGATTTTACATGTGTTCGTGAGTTGTGGGAAATTGGGTTGTGATTGGTCATGTGGAAATTCGAAGAAAAACCAATGTGTATGTGAAATTGTGCGAAAATCGTGTTGCTGAAGATGTCTGGGTGCTGGGTGCCAGCGCTGGGCGCTGGGCGCCCATGGGCGTGTTGCTGTGTGCGTGTGTGCTGGGCGCTGGGTGCCAGCGCTGGGCGCTGAGCGCCCGTGTGCGCGTGTTCCTGTGTTGCGCCAAGGCGCTGGGCGCTGGGCGCCCGTGTGTGTTGCGTTGCGTGTTGCGCTGAGGCGCTGGGTGCCAGCGCTGGGCGCTGAGCGCCCGTGTGTGTGTGTTGCGCCTTGCTGGGCGCCAGGCGCCTGGGCGCTGGATGCCCATGGCGCCAGTTTTCAGGATGTCCCAAAATATTTTCGAAAACTGTTTTCGCTATATCTTTTGACTCAGACATCCGTTTTGAACGATTCAAAAAGCGTTGTGAAGCATTTTCAGTTGTCCATCTGCGTGTCCCATTTTTAAAAATAAAAACTTATTATTTCTGAAGGTTGCTGGGGCGCCCCAAGTGGCTGTTCCCGGTGACCGTTGCTGTGACAATGAAAAGATGTGTTGGGTGTCTTTAAAAATTCTCTTTTGCGTACGACTAGTGGTTTTAACGAAGTAATGTCAAAAATGATGATTTTGACGATGACGCCCCTAGTGGCTAGTTAAATGACTGTTTTGCCCTTAGTGGCTAATATTATTTATAATGACGTGTAAATGACTGTTTTGCCCCTAGTGGCTAATATTATTTATAATGACGTGTAAATGACTGTTTTGCCCCTAGTGGCTAATATTATTTATAATGACGTGTAAATGACTGTTTTGCCCCTAGTGGCTAATATTATTGATAATGAGGTGTAAACGACGATGATGCCCTTAGTGGCTAGTTAAATGACTGTTTTGCCCTTAGTGGCTATTGTTTGAGTTGATGATATTTATGTGTAAGTGACGATGCAAACCCAGTGACGTTTAAGGCCCGAAAGGCTAAGTGATGTTAAGGTCTAAAAGGCCAAGTGACGTTGTGTGTAAGTTGTGAATTGACAGGTGCTGTGCTTCTTGTGAGCAAACCGGTAAGTGACGGGTCACATAGTTGACTATGATTTGAGTAGTTGTGTATTTGTGTGTTTGTGAGTGGTGCATGTCATAGTGTCTCATGCCCCATATGCATAAACCCAGTGACGTTTTGAGGCCCATGTGGCTAAATGATGATGAGGCCATAATGGCTAAGCGACGTTTGTGAAAAGGTACCTCATGCATATGCCCGCGAGTGGGTTGCATTTCATATGCCTGCATGACATAGTGATGAGTTATTGTAGTGATGTGATGGATGATTGTGATGTGATTATTTATGAGTTATTGTAGTGATGTGATCGATGATTGTGATGTGATTAATTTAGAGCTGTGACCTGACTTATTATTTATCATATGATTTATTATATGAATTGAATTGGACTCACCCTTCTGTTTGAATGTTACCCCTATGCGGTAACGTGCAGGTGATCTCGAGTGAAGGCTTAGGTATCTTCACTAGCTGAGTCGGGTCGTCTGCTCTGATTATGTAACACTAGGGGTGGGATGTCGTTGTTTAAGTTATTTATGACCATTGTTGTTGTTGGATTTTACTATTGTGAGCTTTGCATGGTTGCAATGCCTTTTATGAATCCACTTATTGGGTTTTCCGCTGTGAAGTTGTATTTTAATTGACGACAATGTTTTGAAAATATTATACGGATGTTTTCGAAAAGCGAACAAATTGGTGTGTGATGTTTAACGAAGTAAGTGTGACATCCCTTGTGATGTAACTAAAATTTGAACTCTGATTTTTACGCTAATAGATTAACGGGTAGAAAAAGGGGTGTTACATTAGTGGTATCAGAGCAATGGTTGGTCCGTCCGGCCAAGTCGTCGAGTCGTTGTGTCGGTGTACGACCAACTGTTGTCTTTTTAGTGCTGACCAATATTTGTATTGCAGGTAAGCCGAGAGTTGCTAATGGTAAGTAAACTAGTGGGGGAGACGCCCCTACTAGTATTGTGTGCTGTTTGCTATGTTGTGCTCCGTGTGAACCCTGTGTCGTTCGGTTGTGACTTTTATTTTGACCCTGTTGTTGTGCTTATGTGCTTTTGGTGATTGCTGCTTCTGTAAATTAAGTTACTGTTGTGCTGCAAAGTAAATACTGTGTTATTGCCATTGCTGTTTGTTTATTGTTACGTAGTCGGGTTATTGTACCATTACACTACTGTTGCTGTTAGCTGAAAATATTGTGTTGTTTCTAAGGATTAATGTTGCCGTTTCATTATTGATGTTTTTGAAAATCGTTTCATTTGAGCAACACTAATGCCTTGTGCTCGGTGATATTGTGGTCTGAAAGGAAAAAGGGCTTCTGAAATTGTTTTTGAAAAGTCAAATGGACGATTTTACGGTTGGAAATTGATATTGGTGATAAAATCTACTTCAACGAAGGAACATAGGTGTTGTTGTTGTAGAAATTGAAAGAAATGAATTATTTTGGACTTAGGATTTTAAATGAAGGAAGTGTAGGTGTTGAAGTTTTGTGGAATTGGAAAAATGACCTTTTTCTCTAATTGGTTTTATTTTAAAAAGGAGTAGCGACTTGTGGTGGTGTGGGTTTTGAAAATCTTGTCAAAAATGATTTGATCACGATTTTGAAAACTATCATTGGGTTTCTTTGGGAGCAAAAGTGTATTAGTATGTATTAGTATGTATGGGACCTTGGCTGCTCTATGAGGTTGAATTTGATTATTTTTTGAGAATGTGCTAAACTGTATTTTTGGTAGTTAGAGAATTGTACTAGTTGGTTTTACAAGTAGAAAGGTTGAATTTTGAAGGAAATGATGTTTGAATGTATATGATTATTGGGAAATCTAAACTATGCTTGATGGCTGAATTGATGACTGCTTGGATGCTTAATTTGTTGCTAGGCTCCCTGTGTAGGCACTTTGAGTAGGTTTGACTTTCGGCTAAACTAGGACTGTTTTACTGAATTGATAAATTATGTAGCACACAATTTTAGAAACTAGACTAAACGCTGGTCATTTTGGCTTTGGTTTGGTCGCATTTGGAGTAGTATAGCTCCAGTTATGGGCTTCGCAAGTTAGGGTAAAATTTCGGGGGACCGTCTGGACATAGGGTCAATGTTTTGATTGTGGTGTTTTCAAATGAACTCCTTTTCGAATGAACCCAATTTCTTTGAAAACTAGACAAAATGATTTACTGTTTTGGCTGAAGTTTCGTGTTATTTGGGTTTGTTTTGGGCATTGTAGAAGAGTCACAACTTTGGACACAGTCGCTGACCCATTTTCTGGACCTACTGCCTTGTTTGCGAAAACTGTGCTATTCGACTCATCATTTTGAAATTCTAAAAATATAGCCAGAAACTAGACTCCGTAAGTTTTCCGTAGAGGGGTTGTTTGCTGAATTCCGATGTCGTTTGATAGGGTAAATAAATTGTTGAAGTTTATGTGTGAGTGCTAGAATTTCCTGCGTTGCTTAGTTTGTACTGTCACTGTAACGGAAAGACTGTTTTTGCAATATCTTTTGAACCAGGAGTCCGATTTGAGTAAACTAAAATGTTTCGGAAAGCTTATTCAGAGGCCTAACTGAATATTCTAATTTCAAGGCAAAATTGACTATTTCTGGTGTCGTTGATTTCTAGGGGTGCCGGTCGGATTAAATTGTTGTCGTGTTGTCGGTGGCTTAGAGCCCCAAGTTGTTGTTGCAGTGTCGGCGCTTTGGTGCCCGAAGTTGTGATGTGTTATTGATTGTTGGTCCCGGAGTTTCCTCCGCATTGTTGCTTTGCTGTTGCTTGTGGTTGCCTCGTTAATAATGTTGATGTTTTGGTGTTGTCTTGGGTACCGCCGAATGGCCCAAGCTATATTGTTATTGATGATGTTGCTTCGGTGTTGGTTTGTAGTTGTTGATGTCGCCTGAGTGACAATTGTAGTTGCTGATGTCGCATGAGTGGCAATTGTAGTTGTTGATGTCGCCTGAGTGGCAATTGTAGTTGCTGATGTCGCCTGAGTGGCAATTGTAATTGTTGATGTCGCCTGAGTGGCAATTTTAGTTGTTGATGTCGCCTGAGTGGCAATTTTGGTCGTGGATGTCGCCTGAGTGGCAATTTTAATTGTTGATGTCGCCTGAGTGGCAAAGTTGTTCGTTGATGTTGTTGTCATGTTGCTAAATTATGAGGCTTTTGGTACGACTGTTGTGCTCCCGGTGAGTTTCGTTGTGATGCTGTGATGATTGATGTATTTTGTTATCCCTAAGGGTAGATGAGTGAGGTAGAATGCGAGCTAGTTTATCAGAGTAGCGCAGCGGAGTAGAGAGTGAGTCTGATTATTACTGCTTGAAGTTACCTGGCTGAACAAGTAGGAGGGACGGTGTAACACCCCCTTTTTCTACCCAACAGTTTATTAAGAAAATATCAGAGTTTTTCGCGCCAAAAGAGTGTCACATTTTTCGAACCGGAAAACCACTTCGCAAACAGAGTACTTTAATTATAACTAACTTCTTTTCAAAAACATGCAGCGGAAATAAAAAGGTTTAACTTGGCAATCATACTTCAAAAGGTTTACAACTTAGAAAGGCATATACATAACACATAAGGAAAGACACAAGGACAACCCTCCCGAGTGCTACGTATCAGAGCCGACTCGACCATACTAGAAGAAGAATCTCTAACCACCTTCAGTCACCGTCACCTGCAGGTTGCCGACATACGAGGCAACACGACGCAGTAGGGTGAGTCTCAATACATAGATAATAATAGATAAAACAAGAAACACAGTATAATAGGCACACCAGGGATACCATCAATTTAACTACGCCATCAATACAGTTACACCAAATCCAGTTACGCCGAATACTGTTACACCGAGTACCGTCACACCAAATACAGTTACACCCAGAATACAGTTACACCATTAGTTTAAGGAGACGCAATCAAACACAGGACGTGTATGCAATGTATGAAATGCAACCCAAAACTCCACTGGGCATATGCATGTGGATCCATCACCAAAATTTGCCTTGAGGGCATTCACCAAACACCAAAAATATTTTAGGAGGCCGAGGCCTATTCACCAGTAATGCATATGATCATGCGACACCATGACTATGCACCATGACACCAAAACACCAAATGACGTATTTATATTGCTCACCAATAATTTATATACTCACCAATCATCAAGATATATTCACCATTAATATGCATCATAAACATCACAATCCCATCACGACATCATCATAGACATCACCTTTACATTATTAGTAACAACGCATTTAAATCCAGAAGGAAACGTCACACTCATAATTTAGGAGGAAGCATCACCTTTTGAGTTTGAGAAAACAACACATTTAGAATTGATTAACAACACATTTAAAATTTAAAAGAAACACCGCCTTTACAATTGGGAAAGCAACACATAATTTTCAAAGAAAACAGCAGCTCGTGTTTCAATAACAAAACGTCATTTTCAAAGAAAACAGCGGCTTATATTTCATTAACGAAACCGCAACAGCACATAATCTAATTGGAAAACAGCAACATTTTGACAGCAAAAACAGCACCCATTTTAATTGGAAAACAGCAACATTTTGACAACAAAAACAGCACCCATTTTAATTGGAAAACAGCAACATTTTGACAACAAAAACAGCACCTATTTTAATTGGAAAACAGCAACATTTTGACAACAAAAACAGCACCTATTTTAATTGGAAAACAGCAACATTTTGACAACAAAAACAGCACCTATTTTAATTGGAAAACAGCAACATTTTGACAACAAAAACAGCACCTATTTTAATTGGAAAACAGCAACATTTTGACAACAAAAACAGCACCTATTTTAATTTATAAAATAGCGAAAACAGCAACATATACATTCTATAAAACCAAAACAGCAACACCTACATTTTATAAAATGGCAACACAATTATATCAATTTAACAACCAAACATCTCCACATCAATTAACACCTACTACACCCCATATTGTGTTAAATTCTCGTAGCTCACCTTAACACCAACAATCACGGGTTTATAAATTGAATATTCGCATAACAATTCCATTCAGCCGCATATATATCAAACGATCACCCAATCACTCAACTATTTCATGAACCAAATTAAACAACTACTCCTAACACCTAATCCCCATGATTTCGTGGTTTATAAATTATTAACTATGAACGAGAGCCCCCTTACCTTATTAATTGAAGAACACCTATCTCTTGGTGAGCAAGCTACCATCAAAATTCAGCAACTAAGATCCTCCTCTCCCTCCTTGGTGCATGCGAAATCTTCCTCTCTCTCTCCTCTAGGGTTTGGCCGTACACATCTTCTTTTCCACTAGGGTTTTGCGCCCTTCTTCTTTCATCTCTCTCTTAGGGTTTCACGCCTCTCCTCTCTCCAAGCCGTCCCACTCTCTCTATTTTTTCTAAAGTGTTGGAATGAATCACCAAACCCTAAGATTGGCATCATATAGGCGCCTAGCTTAATGGACATGGGCTTCCACTTAATGACCTAATCGTGGGCTTCTCCTAATCCACTTCAACTCGCCACCACCATCTAAACCTAACCCTAGGTCCAATTATCCAAATAAATAATTCTATTTATTTAACACTCAAAACCCTAAATAATTAATTAAATCAATTAATTAATTATCTCCTACCACCTAAACCTCATTTAATTAACTAGAAAATTAATCTACTATTTTCGGGCTGTTACAGACGGCCGCCCAAGCACTTACCGCCGGTAATCAAAGCAATAGTAATCAGCATGATAGATGGCACTAGTTGTCTAGGTGGCCTTAGAGGGAGAGTGTTGGCGTTGAACGGTGAATTTCGAGGACGAAATATTCTAAGTGGGGGAGAGTTGTAACACCCTAAAATATTTAATTAATTTATTTAATTAAGTATTTGGGGATTTATTTTAATTAATTGAATATAATTTAATTAAGCGAAATTATATTAAAAATTGTGTAGGTGGTATTAGGAGATGGAGGCACCAATTAGCTAGACTTGGGCTTAAGTGAAAAGCCCAAGCCCATGACCCAAGTGATAGGCGAATACACAAGGGTCTTGTGAGTTAGGGTTTTGTGTTAGCTTTTGGGCGAAATTGAGGAGAGGGAAAGAGAGGAGGAGAGCGCCGTAGGGGAGGAGAAGAAGAGAGGAAAGTCGCGCAACCAAGGAGAGAAGAGGAACGTGGTCTTGTTGCTGGGTTCTGTCCGTGACTATCTCTAAGGCTTTTACTCTTCAAATTCGACGTAAGGGGATGTCCTATCAATTTCTATAATAGATCCTATGATAAGTTTTAGGTAGTGATAGCCTAGAGTTAACCATGATCGTGATTGTGTTGTAAATCCCTGTTCTTGATTTGGATGTATTGCGTGATGTTCATGGTTGTGGCCGAAATCTATTATTTTTGGTGTTATGGGCGCCTAGGGCGCCATGGTTGTGATTGGGATGTTGTTGAATTTTGATGTTTGATAGGTGATTTAGATGATTTTACATGTGTTCGTGAGTAGTGGGAAATTGGGTTGTGATTGGTCATGTGGAAATTCGAAGAAAAACCAATGTGTATGTGAAATTGTGCAAAAATCGTGTTGCTGAAGATGTCTGGGCGCTGGGTGCCAGCGCTGGGCGCTGGGCGCCCATGGGCGTGTTGCTGTGTGCGTGTGTGCTGGGCGTTGGGTGCCAGCGCTGGGCGCTGAGCGCCCGTGTGCGCGTGTTATTATGTTGCGCCAAGGCGCTGGGCGCCCGTGTGTGTTGCGTTGCTTGTTGCGCTGAGGCGCTGGGTGCCAGCGCTGGGCGCTGAGCGCTGGGCGCTGAGCACCCGTGTGTGTGTGTTGCGCCTTGCTGGGCGCCAGCCGCCTGGGCGCTGGATGCCCATGGCGCCAGTTTTCAGGATGTCCCAAAATATTTTCGAAAACTGTTTTCGCTATATCTTTTGACTCAGACATCCGTTTTGAACGATTCAAAAAGCGTTGTGAAGCATTTTCAGTTGTCCATCTGCGTGTCTCATTTTTAAAAATAAAAACTTATTATTTCTGAAGGTTGCTGGGGCGCCCCAAGTGGCTGTTCCCGGTGACCGTTGCTGTGACAATGAAAAGATGTGTTGGGTGTCTTTAAAAATTCTCTTTTGCGTACGACCAGTGGTTTTAACGAAGTAATGTCAAAAATGATGATTTTGACGATGACGCCCCTAGTGGCTAGTTAAATGACTGTTTTGCCCTTAGTGGCTAATATTATTTATAATGACGTGTAAATGACTGTTTTGCCCCTAGTGGCTAATATTATTTATAATGACGTGTAAATGACTGTTTTGCCCCTAGTGGCTAATATTATTTATAATGACGTGTAAATGACTGTTTTGCCCCTAGTGGCTAATATTATTGATAATGAGGTGTAAACGACGATGATGCCCTTAGTGGCTAGTTAAATGACTGTTTTGCCCTTAGTGGCTATTGTTTGAGTTGATGATATTTATATGTATGTGACGATGCAAACCCAGTGACGTTTAAGGCCCGAAAGGCTAAGTGATGTTAAGGTCTAAAAGGCCAAGTGACGTTGTGTGTAAGTTGTGAATTGACAGGTGCTGTGCTTCTTGTGAGCAAATCGGTAAGTGACGGGTCACATAGTTGACTATGATTTGAGTAGTTGTGTATTTGTGTGTTTGTGAGTGGTGCATGTCATAGTGTCTCATGCCCCATATGCATAAACCCAGTGACGTTTTGAGGCCCATGTGGCTAAGTGACGACGAGGCCATAATGGCTAAGCGACGTTTGTGAAAAGGTACCTCATGCATATGCCCGCGAGTGGGTTGCATTTCATATGCCTGCATGACATAGTGATGAGTTATTGTAGTGATGTGATGGATGATTGTGATGTGATTATTTATGAGTTATTGTAGTGATGTGATCGATGATTGTGATGTGATTAATTTAGAGCTGTGACATGACTTATTATTTATCATATGATTTATTATATGAATTGAATTGGACTCACCCTTCTGTTTGAATGTTACCCCTATGCGGTAACGTGCAGGTGATCTCGAGTGAAGGCTTAGGTATCTTCACTAGCTGAGTCGGGTCGTCTGCTCTGATTATGTAACACTAGGGGTGGGATGTCGTTGTTTAAGTTATTTATGACCATTGTTGTTGTTGGATTTTACTATTGTGAGCTTTGCATGGTTGCAATGCCTTTTATGAATCCACTTATTGGGTTTTCCGCTGTGAAGTTGTATTTTAATTGACGACAATGTTTTGAAAATATTATACGGATGTTTTCGAAAAGCGAACAAATTGGCGTGTGATGTTTAACGAAGTAAGTGTGACATCCCTTGTGATGTAACTAAAATTTGAACTCTGATTTTTACGCTAATAGATTAACGGGTAGAAAAAGGGGTGTTACATTAGTGGTATCAGAGCAATGGTTGGTCCGTCCGGCCAAGTCGTCGAGTCGTTGTGTCGGTGTACGACCAACTGTTGTCTTTTTAGTGCTGACCAATATTTGTATTGCAGGTAAGCCGAGAGTTGCTAATGGTAAGTAAACTAGTGGGGGAGACGCCCCTACTAGTATTGTGTGCTGTTTGCTATGTTGTGCTCCGTGTGAACCCTGTGTCGTTCGGTTGTGACTTTTATTTTGACCCTGTTGTTGTGCTTATGTGCTTTTGGTGATTGCTGCTTCTGTAAATTAAGTTACTGTTGTGCTGCAAAGTAAATACTGTGTTATTGCCATTGCTGTTTGTTTATTGTTACGTAGTCGGGTTATTGTACCATTACACTACTGTTGCTGTTAGCTGAAAATATTGTGTTGTTTCTAAGGATTAATGTTGCTGTTTCATTATTGATGTTTTTGAAAATCGTTTCATTTGAGCAACACTAATGCCTTGTGCTCGGTGATATTGTGGTCTAAAAGGAAAAAGGGCTTCTGAAATTGTTTTTGAAAAGTCAAATGGACGATTTTACGGTTGGAAATTGATATTGGTGATAAAATCTACTTCAACGAAGGAACGTAGGTGTTGTTGTTGTAGAAATTGAAAGAAATGAATTATTTTGGACTTAGGATTTTAAATGAAGGAAGTGTAGGTGTTGAAGTTTTGTGGAATTGGAAAAATGTCCTTTTTCTCTAATTGGTTTTATTTTAAAAAGGAGTAGCGACTTGTGGTGGTGTGGGTTTTGAAAATCTTGTCAAAAATGATTTGATCACGATTTTGAAAACTATCATTGGGTTTCTTTGGGAGCAAAAGTGTATTAGTATGTATTAGTATGTATGGGACCTTGGCTGCTCTATGAGGTTGAATTTGATTATTTTCTGAGAAGGTGCTAAACTGTATTTTTGGTAGTTAGAGAATTGTACTAGTTGGTTTTACAAGTAGACACTTTGGGCACTTTGAGTAGGCACTTTGAGTAGGTTTGACTTTCGGCTAAACTAGGACTGTTTTGCTGAATTGATAAATTATGTAGCACACAATTTTAGAAACTAGACTGAACGCTGGTCATTTTGGCTTTGGTTTGGTCGCATTTGGAGTAGTATAGCTCCAGTTATGGGCTTCGCAAGTTAGGGTAAAATTTCGGGGGACCGTATGGACATAGGGTCAATGTTTTGATTGTGGTGTTTTCAAATGAACCCAATTTCTTTGAAAACTAGAAAAAATGATTTACTGTTTTGGCTGAAGTTTCGTGTTATTTGGGTTTGTTTTGGGCATTGTAGAAGAGTCACAACTTTGGACACAGTCGCTGCCCCATTTTCTGGACCTACTGCCTTGTTTGCGAAAACTGTGCTATTCGACTCATCATTTTGAAATTCTAAAAATATAGCCAGAAACTAGACTCCGTAAGTTTTCCGTAGAGGGGTTGTTTTCTAAATTCCGATGTCGTTTGATAGGGTAAATAAATTGTTGAAGTTTATGTGTGAGTGCTGGAATTTCCTGCGTTGCTTAGTTTGTACTGTCACTGTAACGGAAAGACTGTTTTTGCAATATCTTTTGAACCAGGAGTCCGATTTGAGTAAACTAAAATGTTTCGGAAAGCTTATTCAGAGGCCTAACTGAATATTCTAATTTCAAGGCAAAATTGACTGTTTCTGGTGTCGTTGATTTCTAGGGGTGCCGGTCGGATTAAATTGTTGTCGTGTTGTCGGTGGCTTAGAGCCCCGAGTTGTTGTTGCAGTGTCGGCGCTTTGGTGCCCGAAGTTGTGATGTGTTATTGATTGTTGGTCCCGGAGTGTCCTCCGCATTGTTGCTTTGCTGTTGCTTGTGGTTGCCTCGTTAATAATGTTGATGTTTTGGTGTTGTCTTGTGGTTGCCTCGTTAGAATAATCATGATGTTTATACATTCATATAGGAAAAATATATGAAAATTGAAAACTAGGTACAAAATGGAACCACAACCAATAAGTTATATAGTCTCTACATTCATATAGGATATATAAGTGAAACATGACAAGAAAATTTATCAGAAGCTCAATTTTCAGATAATGTTAGTAAGAGTTTGTGCATTTTTTTAAGGAAAAATGTGTGCTCACCCTTAGGACTTTAAGTCTATTTATTGCATGTATTGAAATGTTGAAAAATATGGAAGTGAGAAGAAAAGACTTAGCAGTCATAATGTAATGTGTAACACCCCGATAAATTCTAACATATAGAATCACCGAAATGCACTAAATGGCATACATCAGAGTAACTTTCTGTTATTGAAATATTGAACACAACTAAAACTTTCGATAATACCTAACAAATGGTTCTCTGAACCTCATAAACTTTTTGAAAATGCTTAAGTTCCAAAACTTAAGACTTGTACATATTCCTGGTGTTCAATACTCAAAACATAAAGTAGCGGAAACGATTTTTACAACTTAACATCAAAAGTTATACAATCGGAACATAGAAACAATAAACGGGACAAAGGTCTAAAACATTAAACTAGGTCTTCAATGACTCCAAGAGTCACACCAGCTAACCATGCTTTACCGCCTTTGCTTTCCCCTGTTTCTCTGTAAAAACCACAAATATGAAGGGTGAGATAAACATTATCTCAGTGAGTCCTATCGAGACCCCTTACTACTCTAGCGGTTCATTATGCCTTGTTTGGAACTCGTGGTCCTAAAAAGCAACACAGTGGAAATACATTTAGTTCCTGTAACCTTCATGCTCATGGCCCTCCTAAGCGACACATGAAGCATGCAATCTTTGTTCCATGTTTTTAGCATAACACCTCAGTCTACCTATTTTATAGGCATCTCTTGACTTTGGTGAACCCATCCCGCTATTTCTAGCAGGGGAAACATTCTTGAGTCTAGGTTTTGGGGCTCATGACTTCCCCTCCCCTAGTATGCTAACCTCTTAGGGTCGTCACCCTTTTTCCTCTTGTATTTATTATACCTTTTCAGTCTGTGTACCCGCAAAGGGCTGTTAGTCATTCCAGTCAAGTACCATGTACCATATCAGTCAATTACAGTGTATAATATCAGTCAAATACCGTGTGTTATTATCATTCTTGACATATGTACTCTCGCGTTCTCTAAGTGCGGTTTTCCATTTTATTCATAACACACAAACTTTCTATCGAACATGTTCAATCTCATACCATTGTTACCTTTACATTATTGTGGAACCTTGGGGAATGGATTAGAAGAGAATTGGAATCATTTGGAATGGATAAAAAGGTACTTTGAAACTGAAGGTCAGAAGGTCTCACACGACCCGTGCGTATAGGCGCACGACCCGTGCGCTTTTGGACAGTTTGCAGAAGATTTCCAGAAAGATACGCACGACCCGTGCGACTTGGCGCACGATCCGTGCGTTATCCACTAAAATTTTATAAAGTTCCAGAGACATACGCACGACTCGTGCGACTAGGCGCATGATCCGTGCGTGTTTTAAAAATCCAGTTCCTGTCGTATCAGAGGGAGGCGCACGACCCGTGCTCGTAGGCACACGATCCGTGCGTCTCTATCAGTTTTCCAGAAAATAGTATTTTCATGAGTAATCCATTCCGTTCCGATTCCAAAATCCCTTCCGATCGAGACCCAAACTCAAACACATATAGAAACATTATATTATAGCAATGTATATCAGTTCAATCCAGCACATCCAACAATCAATCAAGAAATTCATAGTTCAATCACGGTTTTTGGGAAGAAGAATGATGAACATTGGTGGTGTTGGATTCAACATGCATGTAGGAATCAATGGGCTTTCTTCCCTTCCCTCCTCCTCCTTCTCTCTCGCAATTCTCCCCTCCCCTCTTTTCTCTTGTTTGTTATTTTCTGAAAATGGCAACAGTGTGGCTGTGTGTGATTTATATAAATTCAGCTGGGCTTATTTAATGATGGGGAATGACTAAATCGCCCCTCCCTCCTTCATTCTCACTTAAGCTACTTATAACTCAACAATTATTCTATAATTCACCTACTTAACATAATGTACCAATGATGCATAATCAATAAATCATTTATTTTATCCATGATACCATTTCATAATTAGGATGATTATGCCCACTAATCAACTTAACCTTGTGCTAATTTAATTAATTCTAATTAGCTAATTAGGGGATGTTACAATCACCCCAACTTCTAAAATTTTGTCCTCAAAATTGACAAAACATACCTTACTCGAATAAATACGGATATTTCTCCCGCATGCTCTCCTCTACTTCCCATGTCGCTTCGTCAGGTGACGCACCGTCCCAAAGCACCTTCACAATAGGAATTTACCTCGCCCGGAGCGTTTTCTCGCCACGTTCGATGATCCTGATTGGAGTAGGTTGATAAGATAAATCTGGTCTGATGTCAATCGCTTCATAACTTAATGGTTGATTCGGATCATGAATATATTTCCTTAGCTGCGATACATGAAACACATCATGTAATCTTGACAATTCTGGAGGTAAGGTAATGCGATACGCTACCGGCCCAACTCGCTCGATAATCTGGAAGGGTCCGACATACCGAGGACTGAGCTTCTTCGCTCGCAAAGCAATACCGGTCCCGATGGTTGGAGAAAGTTTCAAAAAGACATGATCTCCTTCTTCGAATTCTAACGGCCTTCTTCTCTTATCCGCATAACTCTTTTGCCGACTCTGCGCGGCTTTCATCCTTTCTCTTATTTGACGGATCTTCTCCGTAGTCTCCCGGACTAAATCCGGTCCCAACAATCTCTGTTCACCTACATCCCACCAACACAATGGTGTTCTACACTTCCTTCCATACAATGCTTCATATGGAGCCATTCCGATACTAGAATGGTAACTGTTGTTGTATGAGAATTCCACCAATGGAAGGTGATCCTCCCATCTGCCTCCACTATCAAGTACACAAGCTCTCAACATATCTTCCAATGTCTGGATTGTCCTCTCAGTCTGCCCGTCTGTCTGAGGATGGTAAGCGGTGCTAACACACACCTTTGTTCCCAACGCCATATTCAAGGCTCTCCAAAATCGAGATGTGAACTTGGGATCTCGATCACAGATGATACTTGTAGGGATTCCATGCAACTTCACAACATTCTTGAGATATTCATCTGCTAATCTAGCAACCTTGTGAGTCGAACGCACTGGAATAAAATGAGCGGACTTGGTCAGGCGATCCACCACTACCCAAATAGAATCATTTCCGGTTTGGGACCGTGGTAATCCCATGACAAAATCCATAGATATGCTCTCCCATTTCCATTCAGGTACATTCAACGGTTGTAACTGGCCACCTGGCTTCAGGTGCTCTATCTTAACCTTTTGACAAGTCAAGCATCGAGACACAAACTCTGCAATATCCACTTTCATACCCGGGCACCAGTATAAATGCTTCAAATCTCGATACATCTTGGTAGACCCCGGATGTATTGAGAATTGACTCTTATGAGCCTCCTCTAAAACTTGCCTCTTCACATCCTCATCATTCGGCACACAGATTCTGCCGTCAAAACAAATTATTCCATCACCGTCTTCGGTGTAACTCGGCAATCTCTTCTGCGATTGCAGCTCTACATCACCTTCTTGGGCTGAGCGAATCAGATTCCTCAATGAACTTGAAATCTGAATGTGACTCAACACCAACCTGTTCCTTCTTGACTTAACTCTCAAATTGAGGTCTCTAAACGATTCCAACAAAGACATCTCGTGCATCATCAACTTTGCAGTATGGATAGACTTTTTGCTTAAAGCATCGGCAACAACATTAGCCTTACCAGGATGGTACTTCAATTCAAAATCATAATCTTTCAGGAATTCTACCCATCTCCTCTGCCTGTTGTTCAGCTCCTTTTGGTCAAACAAATACTTGAGGCTCTTGTGGTCATTAAAGACTTCGAAACAAGACCCATACAGGTAATGTCTCCAAATCTTTAGGGCAAACACAATCGCTGCCAACTCTAAATCATGAGTGGGGTAATTCTCCTCATGCGGTTTCAACTGCCTGGAGGCATACGCAACTACTTGTCGATTCTGCATTAGGACACATCCTAAACCCTTACCAGAGGCGTCACAATAAATTTGGAATCCTACGGACGGATCTGGAAGAATCAGGATGGGTGCAGAAGTCAAACGACTCTTCAATTCCGTGAAACAGTTTTCACAGTCTGAGTCCCAAACAAACGGCTGACCCTTGCGAGTTAACCGAGTGAGTGGAAGAACCAGCTGGGAAAATCCTTGAATGAATCTTCGATAATACCCGGCTAATCCCAAGAAACTTCTTATCTCAGTAACCGTAGACGGTTGCTCCAAGTCTACCACAGCTTCGATCTTACTGGGATCCACTGCAACACCTGTCCTAGATATTACATGGCCCAGAAACTTAACTTCTGGCATCCAAAAATCACATTTGGACGGCTTAGCATACAACTTCTTCCCTCGGAGTACGTTCAGAACAATTCGGAGATGTTGCACATGCTCCTCAATCGTCTTAGAGAACACCAAGATATCATCAATGAACACTACCACAAACTGATCCAGATAAGGATTAAAAATCCGATTCATATAATCCATGAATACAGCTGGAGCATTGGTCAAACCGAAGGGCATCACTACGAATTCATAGTGTCCATACCAAGTACAGAAAGCGGTCTTCGGGACGTCCAAAGCTCGAACCCTGATTTGTTGATAACCGGACCTTAAATCAATCTTTGAAAACACAGAAGCTCCCCTCAACTGATCTAGCAAATCATCAATTCTCGGTAGAGGGTACTTGTTTTTGACAGTCACCTTATTCAACTGACGATAATCGATACACAATCTCATACTTCCGTCCTTCTTCTTGACGAGCAACACTGGAGCACCCCATGGTGAGGCACTCGGTCGGATGAACCGCTTGGAAATTAGCTCTTCCAGTTGAACTTTCAATTCTCTCAACTCTAATGGCGACATTCTATACGGGGCTATAGAAATAGGTCCAGTGCCCGGAACCAACTCTATAGAGAATTCCACCTCACGATCCGGAGGAAACGAAGGAACTTCATCGGGAAACACATCAAGAAATTCATTAACAACTTGCACAGAAGATAAATCCTGACCTGTCTCAGTGGATGCAGACAGCATCATGACGTAAGCTTCCGCGCCTTGGAACAGATAATTATTGGCCGAAGTGAAGGAAATAACAGCTTCAGAATTTGGCGGTTGTAGCTCTACTGACTCGGAGGCGAAACCGATAGTTCGATGGAAGCAATCTATAGTTACATGATTGGCCGTCATCCAACTCATGCCTAGGACAACGTCCATGCCCTTCATTGACAAACAAATGAAGTCTACTACAAAATTCCTGTCTCCAATGGATAGAAGACAATTTTCACATATCGCTTGGGTCTGAACACTACCTTCAGCAGCAGTCTTAATGGAGATTGGTTGAGGCAAAGGAGTTAAAGCCAATCCCAACCGATCGACACAAACTTGAGATATAAAACAATGGGTCGCACCCGAATCATATAAAATACTAACGGAGTTATTAAAAAGAGATCCCATACCCCTTAGTAGATTATCCGACGGTGTGACCTTCTGGGCGTCCAAGGTGTAAACTCTCCCATGCGTTGTAGTAGCAGCAGGGTTACTTCCTTGACTCTTCTCTTTCTCTGGGCAGTCCCGTGCAAAATGACCATCTTTCTTGCAGAAATAACACTGGTTGGATCCCATCTGGCATTTACCCTGATGGTACTTTCCACAGTTACCATCATGGCTTTGGCATTAGTCCACCAGTTGTTAGCTTCACCTTTCAGCATATGAGTTGCCAATCTCAGCTTGTCATCATCAGTGACTTGCATAGCCACGAAAATCTTCTCTATATCATCTAGCCAATGCTGGGCTTCCATGACATCCGGTCCTCCTCTGAACTCGGACGGCTTCATTTTCAGGAATTCAGAGAAAACCCTCCTTGGGTCAACTTGAGGCTCGGGGACTTGTTGGGGCTGAGCTTGAGCATTCTGTTGCATTTGCAACATATCTTCCATCATCTTCTGTTGCCTCTCGATCACGTTCTGCATCCATGCAGAATGCGGATCAACTGGTGGGTTATTCCTCGATCCTCCTGCCATAATTCTGCAAATGATACACCAAGTATTAAGTTGATCAGTCTCAATGTCTCTTCGTATCACAAGAAGCAAGATAGCAGAATTACTCGAGGGACAAAACCACCCAAACTGTCTAAGCCCGACTAGGTCGAACTGCTCTGATACCATAATGTAACACCCCGATAAATTCTAACATATAGAATCACCGAAATGCACTAAATGGAATACATCAAAGTAACTTTCTGTTATTGAAATATTGAACACAACTAAAACTTTCGATAATACCTAACAAATGGTTCTCTGAACCTCATAAACTTTTTGAAAATGCTTAAGTTCCAAAACTTAAGACTTGTACATATTCCTGGTGTTCAATACTCAAAACATAAAGTAGCGGAAACGATTTTTACAACTTAACATCAAAAGTTATACAATCGGAACATAGAAACAATAAACGGGAAAAAGGTCTAAAACATTAAACTAGGTCTTCAATGACTCCAAGAGTCACACCAGCTAACCATGCTTTACCGCCTTTGCTTTCCCCTGTTTCTCTGTAAAAACCACAAATATGAAGGGTGAGATAAACATTATCTCAGTGAGTCCTATCGAGACCCCTTACTACTCTAGCGGTTCATTATGCCTTGTTTGGAACTCGTGGTCCTAAAAAGCAACACAGTGGAAATACATTTAGTTCCTGTAACCTTCATGCTCATGGCCCTCCTAAGCGACACATGAAGCATGCAATCTTTGTTCCATGTTTTTAGCATAACACCTCAGTCTACCTATTTTATAGGCATCTCTTGACTTTGGTGAACCCATCCCGCTATTTCTAGCAGGGGAAACATTCTTGAGTCTAGGTTTTGGGGCTCATGACTTCCCCTCCCCTAGTATGCTAACCTCTTAGGGTCGTCACCCTTTTTCCTCTTGTATTTATTATACCTTTTCAGTCTGTGTACCCGCAATGGGCTGTTAGTCATTCCAGTCAAGTACCATGTACCATATCAGTCAATTACAGTGTATAATATCAGTCAAATACCGTGTGTTATTATCATTCTTGACATATGTACTCTCGCGTTCTCTAAGTGCGGTTTTCCATTTTATTCATAACACACAAACTTTCTATCGAACATGTTCAATCTCATACCATTGTTACCTTTACATTATTGTGGAACCTTGGGGAATGGATTAGAAGAGAATTGGAATCATTTGGAATGGATAAAAAGGTACTTTGAAATTGAAGGTCAGAAGGTCTCACACGACCCGTGCCTATAGGCGCACGACCCGTGCGCTTTTGGACAGTTTGCAGAAGATTTCCAGAAAGATACGCACGACCCGTGCGACTTGGCGCACGATCCGTGCGTTATCCACTAAAATTTTATAAAGTTCCAGAGACATACGCACGACTCGTACGACTAGGCGCACGATCCGTGCGTGTTTTAAAAATCCAGTTCCTGTCGTATCAGAGGGAGGCGCACGACCCGTGCTCGTAGGCACACGATCCGTGCGTCTCTATCAGTTTTCCAGAAAATAGTATTTTCATGAGTAATCCATTCCGTTCCGATTCCAAAATCCCTTCCGATCGAGACCCAAACTCAAACACATATAGAAACATTATATTATAGCAATGTATATCAGTTCAATCCAGCACATCCAACAATCAATCAAGAAATTCATAGTTCAATCACGGCTTTTGGGAAAACGGTTTTCAAAAAAATTCCTTTCGAAACCGGAAACGTGTGACAATAATTTTCGAAAGTAAAGACTCGGAAGCACACACATATTCCCTAAGCGAGTTATAGAACTCACCCGAAGTGATGAAAATCACTCAAACGACGAATCCAGCAGTTGACGCGTTCGAATAGCCTCACGAACCGTCCCCGACTCGCTCCAAAAACTGAACCCGAACTTCCCAAGGACCTAAGACTCGAACTCAGCAACTCAAATGAGCTTCAAACAGGTTTGTTGCTTGGATGTGAGCTTTGGTACTGAATATGGGACTACAACAAGGACATGCAACTATTTGGAGCATCAACACTCCATTTTTGAGCTTGGAGCTTCAAAGGTGCACAAATGGTAACTTGTGATGAAGAGGGTGGATGGGTGATTTCTGGGCATCAATGCATAGAGGAAGAAGAATGATGAACATTGGTGGTGTTGGATTCAACATGCATGTAGGAATCAATGGGCTTTCTTCCCTTCCCTCCTCCTCCTTCTCTCTCGCAATTCTCCCCTCCCCTCTTTTCTCTTGTTTGTTATTTTCTGAAAATGGCAAGAGTGTGGCTGTATGTGTTTTATATAAGTTCAGCTGGGCTTATTTAATGATGGGGAATGACTAAATCGGCCCTCCCTCCTTCATTCTCACTTAAGCTACTTATAACTCAACAATTATTCTATAATTCACCTACTTAACATAATGTACCAATGATGCATAATCAATAAATCATTTATTTTATCCATGATACCATTTCATAATTAGGATGATTATGCCCACTAATCAACTTAACCTTGTGCTAATTTAATTAATTCTAATTAGCTAATTAGGGGATGTTACAGAATGGGTGGGTGAAGAAGGATGAGGAGAGAGAGAAGGCTCAGGTGAGTGGGTTTGGGCGCATACATATGTTTCTACTTAAGTCCCACGTCGATGAAGAATGCACAAAAACAAGTTGCTTAGGCTATAAAAATGAAGGACCTCTCGCTAAACAAATCACGGAGCCATGTGATGAGCACATAGCGAACTATTCTTTCGCCTTTTACTAAAGAATACCGTGTGTTCTTCACTACAAGTGGCATACACTACTTTTTGAAAGAGTTCTCTTCATTGGGGACTTGGCAAGGCTAGTTCAAAGTTTCTTACTATTATGATAGTGGACAAAACTAAATGTTGTGATTTTTTTTAAAAAAAAACAAAATAGTATACTTGACTTAGAATAATCATGATGTTTATACATTCATATAGAAAAATAGTTTGAAAAATGAAAACTAGGTACAAGATGGAAATGCAACCAATAAATAATATAGTATCTACATTCATATAGCATATATAAGTGAAACATGACAAGAAGATTTATCAGAATCTCAATTTTCAGCTAATGTTTGTAAGGGATTGTGCCATTTTGTTAAGGAAAAATGTGTGCTAAATCTTTGGACTTTAAGTCTATTAATTGCAAGAATTGAAATGTTGAAAAATATGGAAGTGTGAAGAAAAGACTTAGCGGTCATAACGTAATGGGTGGGTGAAGAAGGATGAGGAGAAAGAGAAGGCTCAGGTGAGTGGGTTTGGGCGCATACATATGTTTCTATTTAAGTCCCACATCGATGAAGATAACACAAAAACAATATGCTTAGGCTATAAAAATGAAGGACCTCTCCCTAAACAAATCACGAAGCCATGTGATAAGCACATAGCGAACTATTCTTTCGCCTTTGCCTAAAGAATACCGTGTGTTCTTCACTACAAGTGGCATACACTACATTTTGAAAGTGTTCACTTTATTGAGGACTTTGCAAGGCTAGTTCAAAGTCTCTTACTATTATGATAGTGGACAAACCTGTATGTTTTGATTTATTTTTTTACAAAACAAAATAGTATACTTGACTTAGATTAATCACGATTTTTATACATTCATACCGAAAAATAGATTGAAAACTGAAAACTAGGTACAAGATGGTACTGCAACCAATAAATAATATAGTCTCTACACTCATATGGCATATATATGTGAAACATGACAAGAAGATTTATCAGAATCTCAATTTTCGGCTAATGTTTGTAAGGGTTTGTGCCATATTTTTAAGGAAAAATGTGTGCTAACCCTTAGGACTTTAAGTCTATTTATTGCAAGTATTGAAATGTTGAAAAATATGGAAGTGAGAAGAAAAGACTTAGCAGTCATAATGTAATGGGTGGGTTAAGAAGGATGAGGAGAAAGAGAAGGCTCAGGTGAGTGGGTTTAGGCGCATACATATGTTTCTACTTAAGTCCCACATCGATGAAGAATACACAGAAACAAATTGCATAGGCTATAAAAATGAAGGACCTCTCCCTAAACAAATCACGGAGCCATGTGATGAGCACATAGCGAACTATTCTTTCGCCTTTTACTAAAGAATACCGTGTGCTCTTCACTACAAGTGGCATACGCTACTTTTTGAAAGAGTTCTCTTTATTGAGGACTCTGCAAGGCTAGTTCAATGTTTCTTCCTATTATGATATTGGACAAAACTGTATCTTTTGACTTTTTTTAGACAAGACAAAATAGTATACTTGACTTAGAATAATCATCATGTTTATACATTCATATAGGAAAAAAGTATGAAAATTGAAAACTAGGTACAAAATGGAACCGCAACCAATAAGTTATATAGTCCCTACATTCAAATAGGATATATAAGTGAAACACGATAAGAAAATTTATCAGAAGCTCAATTTTCAGCTAATGTTAGTGAGAGTTTGTGCCATATTTTTAAGGAAAAATGTGTGCTCACCCTTAGGACTTTAAGTCTCTTTATTGCATGTATTGAAATGTTGAAAAATATGGAAGTGAGAAGAAAAGTCTTAGCAGTATAAATGTAATGCGTGGGTGAAGAAGGATAAGGAGAAAGAGAAGGCTCAGGTGAGTGGGTTTGGGCGCATACTGTAACACCCCGGTATTTCTAACATGTAGAGAGACCGAAAGATGCACAGATTGCGGAAATTCAGAGGACACAGTTCCTGTTTAAGTTTTGGACATACAAACTTTTTCCGAAATAAAACATAATCGGAAATAACATTACTTCATAAAATAGAAGTTTATCGGTTCCATACCGAGTGGATTACAATATCCAAGTCCAAATACCGAACAGAAACATAAACGGTTCATATAACTCATAATCAATACAAGTTTATACAATCAATAGGATAACAAAAGAACAAGGGGAAAATGACTAAGTCTTCAGCACCTCCAAGAGTATATCAACTACTCGTGCACTATAGTCTTCCTTTTTCCCTGCTTCTCTGAAAAACAACAAATATGGATAGGGTGAGATAACATTATCTCAGTAAGTCCTACCGTGCCCCCTCACTGACACTCGGTTCAATTATTAAACCGCTAACAATGTTTAATTAGCTACCAATAGCCATAATCGAAATGCCAAGCAAATCGTGTTCTCTTTTATGTTTTTAATAGCTTAGCTCAACCGACTGCACAACTGCTAATCCCGGTAGCTACAGCTTAACATCTGCCGACTGCACAACTGCTAATCCCGGCAATGTTAACTTATAATCAGTAACTTAGCACAAGCCGACTGCACCTCTGCTAATCCCGGCAACCCGTGAGTTGACCACGCCAAAACACATTCAGGGCCTAGGTAAGGGGTCATGACTACCCTCCCTAGTATGCTACTTGTCGGGTCGTCACCCAACGCGATTTATGTATGACAATACATAACGATTTCTCGAGAGTTAGATAATATATATCTTTCCGATCACCAAAGGATCAATCACATAATCTTTTTAGATAATTTATATCTTATTGATCTATAACCCGTTTTGATGAATTTATACACATCCGGCATTATAATCATATTGTAATGTATTATTGACTTATAACCCGTTTTGATGAATCTATAGACATCCGGCATTATAATCATATACAGTTGATATATATATAAATATATATACATTCTATCCATCAGACGGTGTACCCACACGTATACTAGGGTTTCGGTTTTTCGATCAATATACCTTTCAACTTCTTTTCAAAATCATGAGTTGAACAAGTTCGAAATAAGGTTTTCAGTGAGGCAATCCCTTTTTGAATGGTTGAGAAAGAAATTAGAAAGGGTTCGGGATCAAACGGAACAACAAAACGAGAAAACGGAAGCCGGTAACAGGACTACACGCACGACCCGTGCCCAGGGGCACACGACCCGTGCGTGGTGCACTACTCAAGACCCATCTACCAGAGGGAAGCGCACGATCCGTGCCCAGGGGCACACGACCCGTGCGTCCCGTTCTGTTTCCAATACTTCCAACCCGAAGCAGGCGCACGACCCGTGCCCAGGGGCGCACGGTCCGTGCGACCTGTGTCTGTTACCAGAATTTCTCACTTTCCTCATTTTCGCTCTCCGTTCTCGTCCGATTCGATTTCTAATTTCAATCACCTGAAACTCAAAAAATTCCCAGAATATATATTTCTAGTAGTACACAATTCATTTCATTTCAACGATTTAAATCAAAATCTCATTAAACCGTAAAACACCGTTTTATCCCAAAAACGCTTTTCAGTTCTAAGTCTTTTGTAAACGAAAAATGTGACCAAGGGATTCCATATCGAAAACAAGTTCAGAATATCAAAATGCCCTATCGTGAGTAGAACTCACCGTGATGTCGATTTCACTTGAAGCTTCAACCGAATCGCGAAGTCACCAAGACAATCGAACTAGCGAATGAGGATCGAAGGCGCCAACGAAATTCACAACAGCAAGAATCACTAGGACAGCAACTTGTTTCCACTAAGCCACTGAAATAGCAACTTGGATAGCAATCCTAAGCTTGAACTTTCCCCCAAATTCGAAATGTGATGACAGCCCTCCTCTTTGACAATGAAATGATGATCATGCAAGCCACCACAAACTCAGAACTTCATTGTCTTCCACCTTGAAGGTTCAAATTTCGAAAATGGTGTTTAGAGAAGGAGTGAGAATCAGCCTCTGGTTTTGGTACCATTGGATTCAGAATCAAAAATGGAGTAGAGAGGGGTTTGGAAGACTTACATGCAAGGACAAGTTGAGTAGCTCCTCTCTCCTTTCCTTCTCCTTCCCTTCGCCCACTCTCCTCTCCCTCACTTCTGTTTTTCTTTCTTTTCAGCTGGAGAATAGTCAAGTGAGAGGGTGAGGGTTCAGTTGGGTATATATGGCTGGGGGGTTAAATGATGGTGAATGGACCATTTTGCCCTTGGCCATAAAATGATAGTTTAGGTGTTGAAGGCTTCCCTCGGTATGAAACTTTTTCGATTATCCCGGTTCCGACCCGAAGTTCCTCACTTCTTTTGGTCCGAAATAATTTTTTTAATCTTCATAATTATAATTTACTGATTAGGGGTGTGAAAAGACAATTTTGCCCTTCATCCCCAATTCCTTATTTAATTCTATGAATAAGCCACACTTAATGGAGAATGGGATTTCTTGACGAATTACTCGACTATTAATCCCCGAGACGCGACCAATTATTCCCACAAATAATTAATCGGCCTCCGGCATCATAATACGAGTCTTTAAAAATTAGGGATGTTACACATACATATGTGTCTACTTAGGCTATAAAAATGAAGGACCTCTCGCTGAACAAATCACAGAGCCATGTGATGAGCATATAGCGAACCATTCTTTCGCCTTTTACTAAAGAATACCATCTGTTCTTCACTACATGTGGCATACACTACTTTTTGAACAAGTTCTCTTCATTGAGAACTCTGCAAGGCTAGTTCAAAGTTTCTTACAATTAAGATATTGGACAAAACTGTATGTTTTGACTTTTTTTAGACACGACATAATAGTATACTTGACTTAGAATAATCATGATGTTTATACATTCATATAGGAAAAAAGTATGAAAATTGAAAACTAGGTACAAAATGGAACCGCAACCAATAAGTTATATAGTCTCTACATTCATATAGGATATATAAGTGAAACACGATGTAGCGACCGAAAAATCCGGGTGAGGATTTCTCGAAGGTTAAAAAATGAAGCCGCCACCAAAGTTTAGTTTAAGGGCAAACATTGGAAAATCCCTTTTGGAATGGATAAGGGTCCTTGAAACCAGATTTGGGTTCGGGAGTCGGTTATGCGTGGGGAAGGTATTAGCACCCCACGACATCCTACCTAAGGAAGGTTACGTGCTAATTAGTTGTAGAAGCGAAAGTTAATTTTGAAAACATTAATTTTTACCCTTTTATTGTGAATTAAAAAGAAAGAAGAAAATTGATGTTTTATTTGAATTTAAGAAAGGGATTATTTAGGAAAAGACTAAAAAAGGTTTTTTATTAGTGCAATTGACAGATGTGGGCCCCCATCCGCTCCTACGTATCTCTTGGTAGAGAATCAAATCACACGTAGTTCTTGGTAGAAAACTTTGTTTGTTAGTGTATTTTATTTAGGGATCTTAGGACTCCTGAGTGATCAGTTCATTTGTCCTAAAATGATGACTAATCCGACTGTACAGTTGGCTTAGTCCCCTAATTTGTGAAAATGGAGGTTTTGGAGTTTGGAAAATGATTTGAAGTGTGTTGGTTTGATTTTATTGGAATAGGGATTTTAGGATTCCTGGGCCGTACGGCTCATTCCCACTAGAACGCCGACTAACCCGACTGTGCAGTCGACTTAATCCCCTATTTTGAAAATTTGATTTGTGGAAAGAAATGTGTTTGTGTTTATTTAGAAATTGTTTGTTTTAAATAGGGATTTTAGGTCATGATCCGTAACGGTTCATTAGTGACCTAAAAAGCAGACTAATCCGACTGTACAGTCGACTTAGTCCCCTATTTATATTTTTTGAAAATGAAATATTTACTTATTTATTTTTATAGAAAAATGTAAGTTTGTGAAAGAAATTGTTCTTTTGTAGAGAAAAATGAAAAGGAAACAAAAAGGGGTGCAGTAGTAAAGTGGGGGTGACGACGGACGGTTGCTCCGGGGTATTTTCTGTTGAGTTTGACGGCGAGGAGAGAGGGAACCACGAAAATAAAGAAAGGGAGAAGAAGACAAAGAAGACCGGAAGGGGGAAGGATGACGTGGCGATGACCGGCGTAGGGCGTTGTGACTCTGGTCGGCCCCTCTTTGGTCAGCGATGGCGATGTGTTTGGAGCTGCCGTGCTCGCGGAGGCTGACAACGGCGTGGTGACCACGGCTGATGACGACGTGGAGGACGGTTCAGATGGGAGCATGAATATTGTACGATGGCGCGAAGACTGGCGGCGGTTTGATGATTACCGTGAGCTCACGGTGGGGGAAAGGGTGACGGTGGTCGGAATCTACAAGGGTGAGTTTAGCTTGTTTTTTCAGCTTCAAATCTTCTGTTTTGCTATTTCTGATTTAGGATTTTTTAAACATCATACCTTTTTTCTAATTCGTTTGTTTCATCTGCTTTTTACAACTTGTTTACTTGCTTAAAACGGATTTGCTGTTACTGCTTTTGCTGCTACGGTGCACACAGGACCTCCTTGCTAAAAGGCTTTCCTCTCCATTTTGTGTTTCTCAGTGTTCTTTATCGAAATTTTTTTCTCTGTTTTTATTTTCTGGTTTCAGTCACTATCCTATTTCCTTATGATTTGTTCATTATTGTACATATATTGCTAAACAAGGCTTAACAGATGAATGTAATAAATCAGAATCACAAAAACACAGCATGCTTGAAATTTCATATTTACATATTGGTTTAGAAGCAGAAAAAGAAAACCCAGAGCATGTTGATATCGTTAAGTATGTGTTTAAAGAAACAAAAACGTCACCGACCTGATACTGTTGTTGCTAGTTATCTTACTGCTGCTATGCTTTTGCGTTTCCCTGCTGCTGCTTCTCTCTTTTGTTTCAGAGCTTTTTGGGGTGTTTTGCGATTAGGGTTTCGAATTTCTATGTGTTCTTGTCTCAGAATTGTTGTCCTCATTTGGGTCTGAATTATTTTGTTTATATAGGCCAATTTTAGGGTTTTTCTGATCCTTCTCTATCTTTGTTTCCTTTTTCAGGTATTGGGCTTGGATTGGAGAAAACTTGCTCACCAAGTTGCTGGTTGGGGAGGTGAAGCCTTGGTGCAGCCGCTGTGTTTGGGCTGATAGGCTCTTATTTTAATTTTGTATTTTGTGATTTTCGTTTTTTCTGATTTTTTGGATTTTTGGTTATTATTTGTATTTTTTGGACTTTTTGTACAATTTGGCATTTTTTAAGATTTTTTGGATTATTGTAAATTAATTTTTATTAATTCTGATTTTTATTATATTTTGGGATGTTTGTAAACTGCTATTTTGGACAGATTTATTGTTTTTTGGCAAAGATGGAAGAGAATAATTAAATTGGGCCAAGCCCAATCAAAACTAAACATAGGCCCAATTAGAACAAATTTTTAAGATCAGGTCCAATCTAGCCACATAGGTCCATTTAGGCAAACATTAGACATAAGCCCATTTTTTAAAAAAACTGGTTCAAAACGCTAAGCGTAAGCCCAATTAGGAAAGCTAACGAAGATAGGCCTAAATGGTTGAACATAGGTCCAATTGGACAATTTGGTCCGACTTTAAACAAAACAGCGCTTGAAATGCCATGGGCTTGTGACACGGGGCTAAAGCGATTATGATAAAAAGACCGGGCAAAATTTGGGTATAACACACGACAAGAAGATTTATCAGAAGCTCAAATTTCAGATAATGTTAGTAAGAGTTTGTGCATTTTTTTATGGAAAAATGTGTTCTCACCCTTAGGACTTTAAGTCTATTTATTGCATGTATTGAAATTTTGAAAAATATGGAAGGGAGAAGAAAAGACTTAGCAGCCATAACTTAATGAGTGGGTGAAGAAGCGTGAGGAGAAAAAGAAGGCTCAGGTGAGTGGGTTTGGGCGCATATATATGTTTCTACTTAAGTCCCACGTCGATGAAGAATACACAAAAACAAGTTGCTTAGGCTATAAAAATGATGGACCTCTCGCTAAACAAATCACGGAGCCATGTGATGAGCACATAGCAAACTATTATTTCGCCTTTTACTAAAGATTACCGTGTGTTCTTCACTACAAGTGGCATACACCACTTTTTGAAAGAGTTCTCTTCATTGAGGACTTGGCAAGACTAGTTCAAAGTTTCTTACTATTATGATAGTGGACAAAACTGTATGTTGTGATTTTTTTTTACAAAACAAAATAGTATACTTGACTTAGAATAATCATGATGTTTATACATTCATATAGAAAAATAGTTTGAAAAATGAAAACTAGGTACAAGATGGTATTGCAACCAATAAATAATATAGTTTCTAATATAGAATTGAAATGTTGAAAAATATGGAAGTGAGAAGAAAAGACTTAGCGGTCATAACATAATGGGTGGGTGACGAAGGATGAGGAGAAAGAGCAGGCTCGGGTGAGTGGGTTTGGGTTCATACATATGTTTCTACTTAAGTCCCACATCGATGAAGAATACACAAAAACAAGTTGCTTCAGCTATAAAAATGAAGGACCTCTCCCTAAACAAATCACGGAGCCATGTGATAAGCACATAGCGAACTATTCTTTCGCTTTTACTAAAGAATACCGTGTGTTCTTCACTACAAGTGGCATACACTACTTTTTGAAAGAGTTCACTTTATTGAGGACTTTGCAAGGCTAGTTCAAAGTCTCTTACTATTATGATAGTGGACAAACCTGTATGTTTTGATTTATTTTTTTACAAAACAAAATAGTATACTTGACTTAGATTAATCATGATTTTTATACATTCATATCGAAAAATAGATTGAAAATCGAAAACTAGGTACAAGATGGTACTGCAACCAATAAATAATATAGTCTCTACATTCATATAGCATATATATGTGAAACATGACAAGAAGATTTATCAGAATCTCAATTTTCAGCTAATGTTTGTAAGGGTTTGTGCCATATTTTTAAGGAAAAATGTGTGCTAACCCTTAGGACTTTAAGTCTATTTATTGCAAGTATTGAAATGTTGAAAAATATGGAAGTGAGAAGAAAAGACTTAGCAGTCATAATGTAATGGGTGGGTGAAGAAGGATGAGGAGAAAGAGAAGGCTCAGGTGAGTGGGTTTGGGCGCATACATATGTTTCTACTTAAGTCCCACATCGATGAAGAATACACAAAAACAAGTTGCATAGGCTATAAAAATGAAGGACCTCTCCCTAAACAAATCACGGAGCCATGTGATGAGCACATAGCGAACTATTCTTTCGCCTTTTACTAAAGAATACCGTGTGCTCTTCACTACAAGTGGCATACGCTACTTTTTGAAAGAGTTCTCTTCACTGAGGACTCTGCAAGGCTAGTTCAATGTTTCTTCCTATTATGATATTGGACAAAACTGTATCTTTTGACTTTTTTTAGACAAGACAAAATAGTATACTTGACTTAGACTAATCATGATGTTTATACATTCATATAGCAAAAAAGTATGAAAATTGAAAACTTGGTACAAAATGGAACTGCAACCAATAAGTTATATAGTCTTTACATTCATATAGGATATATAAGTGAAACATGACAAGAAGATTTATCAGAAGCTCAATTTTCAGCTAATGTTAGTGAGAGTTTGTGCCATATTTTTTAAGGAAAAATGTGTGCTCACCCTTAGGACTTTAAGTCTCTTTATTGCATGTATTGAAATGTTGAAAAATATGGAAGTGAGAAGAAAAGTCTTAGCAGTATAAACGTAATGCGTGGGTGAAGAAGGATAAGGAGAAAGAGAAGGCTCAGGTGAGTGGGTTTGGGCGCATACATATGTGTCTACTTAGGCTATAAAAATGAAGGACCTCTTGCTGAACAAACCACAGAGCCATGTGATGAGCATATAACGAACCATTCTTTCGCCTTTTACTAAAGAATACCGTGTGTTCTTCACTGCATGTGGCATACACTACTTTTTGAACAAGTTCTCTTCATTGAGAACTCTACAAGGCTAGTTCAAAGATTCTTACAATTAAGATATTGGACAAAACTGTATGTTTTGACTTTTTTTAGGCACGACAAAATAGTATACTGGACTTAGAATAATCATGATGTTTATACATTCATATAGGAAAAAAGTCTGAAAATTGAAAACTAGGTACAAAATGGAACCGCAACCAATAAGTTATATAGTCACTACATTCATATAGGATATATAAGTGAAACACGACAAGAAAAATGTGTGCTCACCCTTAGGACTTTAAGTCTATTTATTGCATGTATTGAAATTCTGAAAAATATGGAAGTGAGAAGAAAAGACTTAGCAGTCATAACTTAATGAGTGGGTGAAGAAGGATGAGGAGAAAGAGAAGGCTCAGGTGAGTGGGTTTGGGGGCATACATATGTTTCTACTTAAGTCCCGCATCGATGAAGAATACACAAAAACAAGTTGCATAGGCTATAAAAATGAAGGACCTCTCCCTAAACAAATCACGGAGCCATGTGATGAGCACATAGCGAACTATTCTTTCGCCTTTTACTAAAGAATACCGTGTGCTCTTCCCTACAAGTGGCATACGCTACTTTTTGAAAGAGTTCTCTTCATTGAGGACTCTGCAAGGCTAGTTCAATGTTTCTTTATATTATGATATTGGACAAAACTGTATCTTTTGACTTTTTTTAGACAAGACAGAATAGTATACTTGACTTAGAATAATCATGATGTTTATACATTCATATAGCAAAAAAGTATGAAAATTGAAAACTAGGTACAAAATGGAACTGCAACCAATAAGATATATAGTCTCTACATTCATATAGGATATATAAGTGAAACATGACAAGAAGATTTATCAGAAGCTCAATTTTCAGCTAATGTTAGTAAGAGTTTGTGCCATATTTTTTAAGGCAAAATGTGTGCTCACCTTTAGGACTTTAAGTCTCTTTATTGCATGTATTGAAATGTGGAAAAATATGGAAGTGAGAAGAAAAGTCTTAGCAGTATAAACGTAATGCGTGGGTGAAGAAGGATAAGGAGAAAGAGAAGGCTCAAGTGAGTGGGTTTGGGCGCATACATATGGAACCGCAACCAATAAGTTATATAGTCTCAACATTCAAATAGGATATATAAGTGAAACACGACAAGAAAATTTATCGGAAGCTCATTTTTCAGATAATGTTAGTAAGAGTTTGTGCATTTTTTTAAGGAAAAATGTGTGCTCACCCTTAGGACTTTAAGTCTATTTATTGCATGTTTTGAAATGTTGAAAAATATGGAAGTGAGAAGAAAAGACTTAGCAGTCTTAACTTAATGAGTGGGGGAAGAAGCGTGAGGAGAAAAAGAAGGCTCAGGTGAGTGGGTTTGGGCGCATATATATGTTTCTACTTAGTCCCACATCGATGAAGAATACACAAAAACAAGTTGCTTAGGCTATAAAAATGAAGGACCTCTCGCTAAACAAATCACGGAGCCATGTGATGAGCACATAGCGAACTATTCTTTCGCCTTTTACTAAAGAATACCGTGTGTTCTTCACTACAAGTGGCATACACTACTTTTTGAAAGAGTTCTCTTCATTGAGGACTTGGCAAGGCTAGTTCAGAGTTTCTTACTATTATGATAGTGGACAAAACTGAATGTTGTGATTTTTTTTTTTACAAAACAAAATAGTATACTTAACTTAGAATAATCATGATGTTTATACATTCATATAGAAAAATAGTTTGAAAATTGAAAACTAGGTACAAGATGGTACTGCAACCAATAAATAATATAGTCTCTACATTCATATAGCATATATATTTGAAACATGACAAGAAGATTTATCAGATTCTCAATTTTCAGCTAATGTTTGTAAAGGTTTAGGCCATTTTTTTAAGGAAAAATGTGTGCTAACCCTTAGGACTTTAAGTCTATTTATTGCAAGTATTGAAATGGTGAAAAACATGGAAGTGAGAAGAAAAGACTTAGCAGTCATAATGTAATGGGTGGGTGAAGAAGGATGAGGATAAAGAGAAGGCTCAGGTGAGTGGGTTTGGGCGCGTACATATGTTTCTACTTAAGTCCCACATCGATGAAGAATACACAAAAACAAGTTGCATAGGCTATAAAAATGAAGGACCTCTCCCTAAACAAATCACGGAGCCATGTGATGAGCACATAGCGAACTATTCTTTCGCCTTTTACTAAAGAATACCGTGTGCTCTTCACTACAAGTGGCATACGCTACTTTTTGAAAGAGTTCTCTTCATTGAGGACTCTGCAAGGCTAGTTCAATGTTTCTTCCTATTATGATATTGGACAAAACTGTATCTTTTGACTTTTTTTAGACAAGGCAAAATAGTATACTTGACTTAGAATAATCATGATGTTTACACATTCATATAGCAATAAAGTATGAAAATTGAAAACTAGGTACAAAATGGACTGCAACCAATAAGTTATATAGTCTCTACATTCATATATAAGTGAAACACGACAAGAAGATTTATCAGAAGCTCAATTTTCAGCTAATGTTAGTAAGAGTTTGTGGCATATTTTTTAAGGAAAAATGTGTGCTCACCCTTAGGACTTTAAGTCTCTTTATTGCATGTATTGAAATGTTGAAAGATATGGAAGTGAGAAGAAAAGTCTTAGCAGTATAAACGTAATGCGTGGGTGAAGAAGGATAAGGAGAAAGAGAAGGCTCGGGTGAGTGGGTTTGGGCGCATACATATGTTTCTACTTAGGCTATAAAAATGAAGGACCTCCCGCTGAACAAATCACAGAGCCATGTGATGAGCATATAGCGAACAATTCATTCGCCTTTTACTAAAGAATATCGTGTGTTCTTCACTACATGTGGCATACACTACTTTTTGAACAAGTTCTCTTCATTGAGAACTCTGCAAGGCTAGTTCAAAGTTTCTTACAATTAAGATATTGGACAAAATGGAACCGCAACCAATAAGTTATATAATCTCTACATTCATATAGGATATATAAGTGAAACGTGACAAGAAGATTTATCAGAAGCTCAATTTTCAGCTAACGTTAGTAAGAGTTTGTGCATTTTTTAAGGAAAATTGTGTGCTCACCCTTAGGACTTTAAGTCTATTTATTGCATGTATTGAAATGTTGAAAAATATGGAAGTGAGAAGAAAAGACTTAGCAGTCATAACGTAATGGGTGGGGAAGAAAGATGAGGAGAGAGAGAAGGCTCAGGTGAGTGGGTTTGGGCGGATACATATGTTTCTACTTAACTCCCACATCGATGTAGAATACAGAAAAACAAGTTGCTTAAGCTATAAAAATGAAGGACCTCTCGCTAAACAAATCACGGAGCCATGTGATGAGCACATAGCGAACTATTCTTTCGCCTTTTACTAAAGAAAACCGTGTGTTCTTCACTATAAGTGGCATACACTACTTTTTGAAAGAGTTCTCTTCTTTGAGGACTTTGTAAGGCTAGTTCAAAGTTTCTTACTATTATGATAGTGGATAAAACTGTATGTTTTGATTTTTTTTACAAAACAAAATTGTATACTTGACTTTGATTAGTCATGATGTTTATAGATTCATATAGAAAAATAGTTTAAAAATTGAAAACTAGGTAGAAAATGGAACCGCAACCAATAAGTTATATAGTCTCTACATTCATATAGGATATATAAGTGAAACATGACAAGAAGATTTATCAGAAGCTCAATTTTCAGCTAATGTTAGTAAGAGTTTGTGCATTTTTTTTAAGGAAAAATGTGTGCTCACCCTTAGGACTTTAAGTCTATTTATTGCATGTATGTTGAAAAATATGGAAGTGAGAAGAAAATACTTAGCAGCCATAACGTAATGGGTGGGTGAAGAAGGATGAGGAGAAAGAGAAGGCTCAGGTGAGTGGGTTTGGGCGGATACAAATGTTTCTACTTAAGTCCCACATCGATGAAGAATACACAAAAACAAGCTGCTTAGGCTATAAAAATGAAGGACCTCTCCTCGAACAAATCACAGAGCCATGTGATGAGCATATAGCGAACTATTCTTTCGCCTTTTACTAAAGAATACCGTGTGTTCTTCACTACAAGTGGCTTACGCTACTTTTTGAAAGAATTCTCTTCATTGAGGACTCTGCATGCAAGGCTAGTTCAAAGTTTCTTACTATTATGATAGTGGACAAAACTGTATGTTTTGATTTTTTTTTGACAAGACAAAATAGTATACTTGATTTAGAATAATCATGATGTTTATACATTCATATAGCAAAATAATATGAAAATTGAAAACTAGGTACAAGATGGTACTGCAACCAATAAGTTATATAGTCTCTACATTCATATAGGATACATAAGTGAAACATGACAAGAAGATTTATCATAAGCTCAATTTTCAGCTAATGTTAGTAAGAGTTTGTGCATTTTTTTTAAGGAAAAATGTGTGCTCACCCTTAGGACTTTAAGTCTATTTATTGCATGTATTGAAATGTTGAAAAATATGGAAGTGAGAAGAAAATACTTACCAGTCATAACGTAATGGGTGGGTGAAGATGGATGAGGAGAAAGAGAAGGCTCAGGTGAGTGGGTTTGGGCGGATACAAATGTTTCTACTTAAGTCCCACATCCATGAAGAATACACAAAAACAAGCTGCTTAGGCTATAAAAATGAAGGACCTCTCGCTGAACAAATGTTGAAAACTATTCTTTCGCCTTTTACTAAAGAATACCGTGTGTTCTTCACTATATGTGGCATACGCTACTTTTTGAACAAGTTCTCTTCATTTAGAACTCTGCAAGGCTAGTTCAAAGTTTCTTACTATTATGATATTGGACAAAACTGTATGTTTTGACTTTTTTTAGACACGACAAAAGAGTATACTTGACTTAGAATAATCATGATGTTTATAAATTCATCATATAGCAAAAAAGTATGAAAATTGAAAGCTAGGTAGAAAATGGAACCGTAACCAATAAGTTATATAGTCTCCACATTCATATAGGATATATAAGTGAAACATGACAAGAAGATTTATCAGAAGCTCAATTTTCAGCTAATGTTATTAAGAGTTTGTGCATATTTTTAAGGAAAGATGTGTGCTCACCCTTAGGACTTTAAGTCTATTTATTGCATGTATTGAAATGTTGAAAAATATGGAAGTGAGAAGAAAAGACTTAGCAGTCATAACGTAATGGGTGGGTGAAGAAGGATGAGGAGAAAGAGAAGGCTCAGGTGAGTGGGTTTGGGCGGATACATATGTTTCTACTTAAGTCCCATGTAACACCCAAAATCTACCCGGCAAATTACTAAATAAATCAAAGTTTCAAAAATCATTTTGAGTGCTACAGTTTTCAACTGAAATTCGCCAACGAAATCTTACTTCAAAAATAACTGACTTTCATTTAACATGCAGCGGAAAATCAAGGGTTCAACTTAACGATAAAATTCCAAAAGGTTCACAACATGAATAGTCATAACGGCCATAACTTTAAGCTCAACAAATGTAACGACATAAGGAATATAAATGAGCGTTCATCCCCCCGAGTGCTACGTATCAGAGCGACGACACCGACCCGGCTATATGAAGGTAGTCCGCCTTCATTCGCTATTACCTGCACGTTACCAACATAGGGGTAACATTCAAACAGAAGGGGTGAGATATCACACTATCTAATAAATCGTATGAAAAGCAATATGCATTCGACCAGGTCATCACATTCATCTTGTCACAATAATCACATAATATCACTAGTCAATCATGCAGTATGGAATGCACATGCATGCGGTACCAAGTCACAACGCTGGCCATAGGCCTAAATCACAACGCTGGCCAAAGCCTAATCCACAACACTGGCCGAAGCCTAATCCACAACGCTGGCCAAAGCCTAATCCACATGATATGCATGCGACGCAACGGGTATGCACAACATGTCAACACAATCACATACCGGCACAACAACAACGTAAATCACCACACTGGCCATAGGCCTACGACATAAAATCATGACAATAACGCAATACACAACATTGGCCATAGGCCTACAATACCAAATCACAACCACGACGTAAGACGGGACGCCATCAGCAACAACCACATTTAACCAATCAATTTCGGACAGCCACACATGGCGCCCAACAACCAACAATTATCAACCAACTAGTTTAGCAAATTAACAATTAATAATTGACAACTTAATTGGAGCAACAAACCCCACAAAATTCGGAGCAACAAACCCCACAAAATTCGGACAGAATTATTAGTCATTTTGAAATCAAATCTCCTCCCTCAATTCTCAACTAAATTTAGAGAAATCAGTGCCTATTCAGTAGGAAATTAAGTCTATTTTCCAACAAAACAAACCCCACGAAATTTGGAGGATCAGGGCATTCACAATTAGACAAAAACTGAACACATATCCCAAACCGTCCCAGATTTTTGACCCAATTTGCAACCAAGAATTCTCCCATTATACTTATCCAAATTGAGTAAACTCAGCGCCTAATTTGTAGAAAATTGTGTCTAGTTTCCAGAAAAATAAACCACATAATTTTTAGACAAATAGAACACTCACGATCACAGATTTACTGAACCTGTACCAAAAGCAAACGAAACAGGAAACGGGGACAGGCACTGGGGGCCTAGGGCTCCACTTTCAGCATATCAATTCAATTACTTTAAAATCATGGCAAGGCATAGGATCACTTTTAGGGCATGGGGACATCATTCATATGACAATTAAATCAACAAGGTCATGTAACACATAGGAATTCATATGCATGCAAAATCATCATCAAGACATCATATGTTCACATAGTGATTCAGATTATATAGAAAGATAACATGAGCATATATTGTAATTCACAAGTCAAAACCCTAACCCCCACATATGACCCTTCATAGGACCTATTAGGTAGATAGAACCCCACCCTTACCTTAGCCTTAGATGATCACGAAAATCCTTGCCCTAGAGCTCTCTCTCCTTGTGCGCCTTCCTTCTCTCTCTTTCTCTTGCTTGGAAGTCACGCCTTCTCTCTTCTTTTTCCTCCCTAGCCGTCGCACTCCTCTCCTCTCCTAGTTCTCCAAATTTCGCTAATCTCTAAGGTATGCCCAACCCTAGACCTAATCCCTCCTTATATACTCACTTACTCATCATGGACTTGGTCTAATGCAACTACCCAAGCCCCTTTTCTCCTTACACCTCCCTTCTCACTAGTACTAACCCCCTCATAAAATACACATAATATAACATAAAATAATATATATATATATATATATATATAATTAAGCTAATATTTTACTAACACCAATCCCCACACACAATTAACAACACATAATCCTATAACACATATAATATGACATAAATTATATTATAACACACAACAAAAATGTACTATTATATTACTATCACTTAATAACTAAAATAATTAATTAAATAAATTAATCAATTATTTTGGGGCGTTACATCCCTCATCGATGAAGAATACACAAAAACAAATTTCTTAGGCTATAAAAATTAAGGACCTCTCGCTAAACAAATCACGGAGCCATGTGATGGGCACATAGCGAACTATTCTTTCGCCTTTTACTAAAGAATACCATGTGTTCTTCACTACAAGTAGCATACACCTACTTTTTTAAAGAGTTCTCTTCATTGAGGATAAAACTGTATGTTTATACATTCATATAGAAAAATAGTTTGAAAATTGAAAACTAGGTACAAGATGGTTGTAACGCCCAAATATTTAATTAAATTATTTAATTAAATATTTAGGTATCCATTTATTTATTTATTTATTTATTTCAGTTGGTGTAATTATATTAGCATTTGATTAAGAGGCGTATAATTGGATATTAGGAGGTGGTGTTAGTGACCGGGCTTAAGCTGGAGGAAAGCCCGTGATCCAAGAGCCCACTAGCTAGGCACATAGGAGAAGCGCCTAGGCTAGGGTTTTTGCTCATTTTGCGAATTGAGTGAGAAAGGAGGGAGAGGAGTCACGAATAGAGAGAAAGAGAGAAGAAGGGACGGCGCACCAGGGAGAAGAGAAGAGGCGCCATTGTTGCTGAGGTTATTGTTGGTGACTTGATCAAGGGGATTAGTGCTCTCCTACTATAAGGTAAGGGTGGGGTTCTTCCTTATAATAGGGTTTTATGATGGGGTTATGTGGGAATAGGTCCTATGATACCTCTTGTTTGGTTTTGATGTTTGTTTTGATGATAGTTGGATCATGACTATGTTGATTGAAATATTGGCTTGTTGGTGATTGTTGTAACTCTAAAAATTAGTGTTCATTGTTGTTATCACGAATTGCATGCTAAGTGTTTGAATAAATGTTGTTTGGTGTTGCGATTGACAATTCATGATAATTGACATTGGGGTTTAAGAATTGGTGAACTAAATTGGTGACTAAATCGAATTGGTGATTTAACATGGTGAAATTCTGAAATTTTGGGTCCCTAGGGCGCCATGGGCACCAAATGTTGTTGCTGTTCCTGTTGCAGAAAACGGCGCCCTGTGCCTGGGCGCTATGTTTGGTCGTGTTGCGTTCGGTGCCCGTGCTGCAGGAAACGGCGCCCTGTGCCTGGGCACCACATCCTGGGTGTGTTGCGTTTTCTGCTGTGTTGCTGTTTTAGGCGCCCTGTGCATGGGCGCCGTGTCTGGTGCGTGTCCTGTGTGCCAGTGTGTGTGCGTTGCTGTGTCTTGGCGCAGGGGCGCCATGGGCGCCTGTTCCTGAGTTGTGTTGCGCGCTGTATTGGCGCAGGGGCGCCATGGACGCCATGGGCGTCGTTCCCGTGTCTAGTGCATGTAACATCCCTAATTTTTAAAGACTCGTATTATGATGCCGGAGGCCGATTAATTATTTGTGGGAATAATTGGTCGCGTCTCGGGGATTAATAGTCGAGTAATTCGTCAAGAAATCCCATTCTCCATTAAGTGTGGCTTATTCATAGAATTAAATAAGGAATTGGGGATGAAGGGCAAAATTGTCTTTTCACACCCCTAATCAGTAAATTATAATTATGAAGATTAAAAAAATTATTTCGGACCAAAAGAAGTGAGGAACTTCGGGTCGGAACCGGGATAATCGAAAAAGTTTCATACCGAGGGAAGCCTTCAACACCTAAACTATCATTTTATGGCCAAGGGCAAAATGGTCTATTCACCATCATTTAACCCCCCAGCCATATATACCCAACTGAACCCTCACCCTCTCACTTGACTATTCTCCAGCTGAAAAGAAAGAAAAACAGAAGTGAGGGAGAGGAGAGTGGGCGAAGGGAAGGAGAAGGAAAGGAGAGAGGAGCTACTCAACTTGTCCTTGCATGTAAGTCTTCCAAACCCCTCTCTACTCCATTTTTGATTCTGAATCCAATGGTACCAAAACCAGAGGCTGATTCTCACTCCTTCTCTAAACACCATTTTCGAAATTTGAACCTTCAAGGTGGAAGACAATGAAGTTCTGAGTTTGTGGTGGCTTGCATGATCATCATTTCATTGTCAAAGAGGAGGGCTGTCATCACATTTCGAATTTGGGGGAAAGTTCAAGCTTAGGATTGCTATCCAAGTTGCTATTTCAGTGGCTTAGTGGAAACAAGTTGCTGTCCTAGTGATTCTTGCTGTTGTGAATTTCGTTGGCGCCTTCGATCCTCATTCGCTAGTTCGATTGTCTTGGTGACTTCGCGATTCGGTTGAAGCTTCAAGTGAAATCGACATCACGGTGAGTTCTACTCACGATAGGGCATTTTGATATTCTGAACTTGTTTTCGATATGGAATCCCTTGGTCACATTTTTCGTTTACAAAAGACTTAGAACTGAAAAGCGTTTTTGGGATAAAACGGTGTTTTACGGTTTAATGAGATTTTGATTTAAACCGTTGAAATGAAATGAATTGTGTACTACTAGAAATATATATTCTGGGAATTTTCTGAGTTTCAGGTGATTGAAATTAGAAATCGAATCGGACGAGAACGGAGAGCGAAAATGAGGAAAGTGAGAAATTCTGGTAACAGACACAGGTCGCACGGACCGTGCGCCCCTGGGCACGGGTCGTGCGCCTGCTTCGGGTTGGAAGTATTGGAAACAGAACGGGACGCACGGGTCGTGCGCCCCTGGGCACGGATCGTGCGCTTCCCTCTGGTAGATGGGTCTTGAGTAGTGCACCACGCACGGGTCGTGTGCCCCTGGGCACGGGTCGTGCGTGTAGTCCTGTTACCGGCTTCCGTTTTCTCGTTTTGTTGTTCCGTTTGATCCCGAACCCTTTCTAATTTCTTTCTCAACCATTCAAAAAGGGATTGCCTCACTGAAAACCTTATTTCGAACTTGTTCAACTCATGATTTTGAAAAGAAGTTGAAAGGTATATTGATCGAAAAACCGAAACCCTAGTATACGTGTGGGTACACCGTCTGATGGATAGAATGTATATATATTTATATATATATATCAACTGTATATGATTATAATGCCGGATGTCTATAGATTCATCAAAACGGGTTATAAGTCAATAATACATTACAATATGATTATAATGCCGGATGTGTATAAATTCATCAAAACGGGTTATAGATCAATAAGATATAAATTATCTAAAAAGATTATGTGATTGATCCTTTGGTGATCGGAAAGATATATATTATCTAACTCTCGAGAAATCGTTATGTATTGTCATACATAAATCGCGTTGGGTGACGACCCGACAAGTAGCATACTAGGGAGGGTAGTCATGACCCCTTACCTAGGCCCTGAATGTGTTTTGGCGTGGTCAACTCACGGGTTGCCGGGATTAGCAGAGGTGCAGTCGGCTTGTGCTAAGTTACTGATTATAAGTTAACATTGCCGGGATTAGCAGTTGTGCAGTCGGCAGATGTTAAGCTGTAGCTACCGGGATTAGCAGTTGTGCAGTCGGTTGAGCTAAGCTATTAAAAACATAAAAGAGAACACGATTTGCTTGGCATTTCGATTATGGCTATTGGTAGCTAATTAAACATTGTTAGCGGTTTAATAATTGAACCGAGTGTCAGTGAGGGGGCACGGTAGGACTCACTGAGATAATGTTATCTCACCCTATCCATATTTGTTGTTTTTCAGAGAAGCAGGGAAAAAGGAAGACTATAGTGCACGAGTAGTTGATATACTCTTGGAGGTGCTGAAGACTTAGTCATTTTCCCCTTGTTCTTTTGTTATCCTATTGATTGTATAAACTTGTATTGATTATGAGTTATATGAACCGTTTATGTTTCTGTTTGGTATTTGGACTTGGATATTGTAATCCACTCGGTATGGAACCGATAAACTTCTATTTTATGAAGTAATGTTATTTCCGATTATGTTTTATTTCGGAAAAAGTTTGTATGTCCAAAACTTAAACAGGAACGGTGTCCTCTGAATTTCCGCAATCTGTGCATCTTTCGGTCTCTCTACATGTTAGGAATACCGGGGTGTTACAGTGCATGCCTTGGTTCTGTGTTGCGTTTTGTGCTGTAGGCTGTCTGGGCGCCAATTCCTGTGCCATGGTGCGTTTCTGTTGTGTTCCAGGTGGTCTGGGCGCCAAGGGCGCCATTTCCTGAAGTGTTGCTAGGCGCCCTGCTCATGGGCGCCAGATTCAGTTGTGTTGCCTGTTGCTGGGCGCCAGTCTTCTGTGTTGCGTTTTCCTGCTAGGCGCCCTGCTCCTAGGCGCCGTTTTCAGCATGTGTCTTAGTTTTGTTCCTATTTTGTTTTTGCGATATCTTTTGACTCGGGAGTCCGATTGAGACGTTTCAAAATGTTTTGGAAAGCTTATTCAGAGGCCTAGCTGAATATTCCAATTTGAGGCAAAGTTATTTATTCTTCTGGAAATTGTTAGCCGTTAAATGTTGCTGTTTTGGAAAATTGTCGACGTCCCAAATATTTTAGAAAATTGTCGTTGTCTCCGGTGTTGGGAAAAATCATCCCGTCTCAAATGTTTTGGAAAATTGTTGTCATCTCGGTGTCTTGGTGCTGTATGATCTAGGTGTGAAGGCTCAAGTATTGGTGTTGTTGGAGCTAGGTGTGAAGGCTCCAAATCTTGGTGTTCTGTTGTTTCGGGTAGGTTGGTGTTTCGGTGTCATTGGGCTAGGTGTGAAAACCCAATTTTGGTGATATTGGGTGATTGATTTTGGTGTGCCACATTGTGACTAATTTTTGGTGATTGTCTGTGTGCACTCATGGTGTCGCATACAGCATACGCATTTATTTTGGTGAAGGCCTTTGGTCTTGGAGCTGGGTGTGAAAGCTCAATTTTTCTAAAACTAGTGAGCCGGGTGTGAAAGCTCCATTTTTGTGAATTGGTGAGCCGGGTGTGAAAGCTCTCAATTTTTGGTGACGCCTCTATTTACAGGCAAAAATTTTGGTGATTTGGTACCACATGCATATGCCCGTTGGTGTGGGTTGCATTCACGCATTATCATGACATTTGGTGACTGATTGTGGTGTTCATAATTGACGTGTGTTTATAATTCGATGTGTGTAGTAAAGTGGTAGATATAGTTGTCATATTCTAGCATATTTCCTATCATTTACGCTATTATATTGAAGATATCTCACCCCTTCTGTTTGAATGTTACCCCTATGCGGTAACGTGCAGGTGATCCCGAGTGAAGGATTAGCTACCTTCGCTAGTCCGAGTCGGTATCCTCTGCTTTGATATGTAACACTCAAGGGGGGATAAACGTTAGACTTTGACTGTTGCATTTTATTTGTTTGGAGTCCATTCAGGACGTTATGACTTTATGTTTTGAAAACTTATTTCTATTCCGTTGCGTGGTGATGTATTTTTGGCGATGTGGTTAACTAAACCGGTGTTATGGGCTTAGTCCCTTTTTGATAAAGCGTTATATATCGTATGTGACTTTTTGGTTATTGATCAATGTGTGACATCTCTTTTTGAAGTATAAAATAATTTTTTTTGTAACTCTGATTTTATTAAATAATTATCGGGTAGAAAAGGGGTGTTACATTAGTGGTATCAGAGCAAAAGTTCGGTCTGTCCGGCCAAATTGTCCAGTCGTAGTGTCAATTGACAATGGTGTGTTGTCAGTTATATCTAACTGTTGTTTGTTTTGTAGCAAGTGAGTTGAAATGGCTGGGAGGAACGATGCTGCAATTGCTGCTGCTCTAGCTGCTATGGCGCAGGCTGTGCAGAATCAGCAGAATGCCGGTGAGAATGCTGGGACTCGAAGTCTGGCGACATTTCAGAGAGAGAATCCGCCCACCTTCAAGGGCAAGTATGATCTCGATGGTGCTTTAGCTTGGTTGAAAGAAATGGAGAGGATTTTTCGAGTGATGGATTGTACTCCAGCACAGAAGGTCCGCTATGGTACGCATATGCTAGCTGAGGAAGCTGATGATTGGTGGTTAGAGGCGAGGCAGAGGTTGGAGACTGCTAATGAAGAGATTACCTGGGAGGTGTTCAGTAGAGAGTTTAACCGTAAGTATTATCCGGAAGACGTCCGAGGGAAGAAAGAGATTGAGTTTCTGGAGCTGAAACAAGGGAGTATGTCCGTATCAGAGTATGCCGCTAAGTTCGTGGAGCTAGCAAAGTTCTATCCGCATTACACTGGAGCTACTGCTGAGTTTTCCAAGTGTATCAAGTTCGAGAATGGTTTGAGGCCCGAGATCAAGAAAGCAATCGGATATCAGAAGATCTGTGTCTTTGTTGACTTGATTGATAGTTGTAGGATTTTTGAGGAGGACAGTAATGCTCACTACAAGATAGTGAACGATAAGAGGAGCAAGTTTCAAGGTCGTAGTAAGCCGTATGAGGTCCCTGCGGGCAAGGGTAAGTAGAGAGCTGGTGCTGACAAGAGGACTAGTGGGGGAGATGCCCCTGCTAGCATTGTGTGTTTTAAGTGTGGCAATCCTGGCCACAAGAGTGTCATGTGCAGAAGCGACGTGAAGAGGTGTCTCAAGTGCGGGAAGGACGGCCATGTGGTGGCCGAATGTGAGAGCAAGGTAGTGGTCTGCTACAACTGTGGTGAAGGAGGGCATATCAGTACACAGTGTCCGAAGCCGAAGAAGGAGAGGTCCGGTGGAAAAGGGTTCGCTTTAGCAGGTGAAGAGCCTACTGAGGATGATGGACTCATTAGAAGGATGAAGAGAAAGAGAAGGCTCAGGTGAGTGGGTTTGGGCGCATACATATGTTTCTACTTAAGTCCCATATCGATGAAGAATACACAAAAACAAGCTGCTTAGGCTATAAAAATGAAGGACCTCTCGCTGAACAAATCACAGAGCCATGTGATGAGCATATAGCGAACTATTCTTTCGCCTTTTACTAAAGAATATTGTGTGCTCTTCACTACAAGTGGCATACGCTACTTTTTGAAAGAGTTCTCTTCATTGAGGACTCTGCATGCAAGTCTAGTTCAAAGTTTCTTACTATTATGATAGTGGACAAAACTGTATGTTTTGATTTTTTTTGACAAGACAAAATAGTATACTTGACTTAGAATAATCCTGATGTTTATACATTCATATAGCAAAATAATATGAAAATTGAAAACTAGGTACAAGATGGTACTACAACCAATAAGTTATATAGTCCCTACATTCATATAGGATATATAAGCGAAACATGACAAAAAGATTTATCAGAAACTCAATTTTCGGCTAATGTTTGTAAGGGTTTGTGCCATATTTTTTAGGAAAAATGTGTGCTCACCCTTAGGACTTTAAGTCAATTTATTGCATGTATTGACATGTTGAAAAATATGGAAGTGAGAAGAAAAGTCTTAGCAGTATAAACGTAATGCGTGGGTGAAGAAGGATGAGGAGAAAGAGAAGGCTCGGGTGAGTGGGTTTTGGCGGATACATATGTTTCTACATAAGTCCCACATCGATGAAGAATACACAAAAACAAATTTTTTAGGCTATAAAAATGAAAGACCTCTAGCTAAACAAATCACGGAGCCATGTGATGGGCACATAGCGAACTATTCTTTCGCCTTTTACTAAAGAATACAGTGTGTTCTTCACTATAAGTGGCATACGCTACTTTTTGAAAGAATTCTCTTCATTGAGGACTCTGCATGCAAGGCTAGTTCAGAGTTTCTTACTATTATGATAGTGGACAAAACTGTATGTTTTGATCTTTTTTGACAAGACAAAACAGTATACTTGACTTAGAATAATCATGATGTTTATACATTCATATAGTAAAATAATATGAAAATTGAAAACTAGGTACAAGATGGTGCTGCAACCAATAAATAATATAGTCTCTACATTCCTATAGCATATATATGTGAAACATGACAAGAAGATTGATCAGAATCTCAATTTTCAGTTAATCTTTGTAAGGGTTTGTGCCATTTTTTAAGGAAAAATGTGTGCTAACCCTTAGGACTTTAAGTCTATTTATTGCAAGTATTGAAATGTTGAAAAATATGGAAGTGGGAAGAAAAGACTTAGCAGTCATAACGTAATGGGTGGGTGAAGACGGATGAAGAGAAAGAGAAGGTTCAGGTGAGTGGGTTTTGGCGCATACATATGTTTCTACTTAAGTCCCACATCGATGAAGAATACACAAAAACAAGCTGCTTAGGCTATAAAAATGAAGGACCTCTGCCTAAACAAATCACAGAGCAAAGTGATGAGCATATAGCGAACTATTCTTTCGCCTTTTACTAAAGAATACCGTGTGTTTATCACTACAAGTGGCATACGCCGCTTTTTGCAAGAGTTTGGTTCATTGAGGACTCTGCATGCTAGGCAAGTTCAAAGTTTCTTACTTTTATGATAGTGGACAAAACTGTATGTTTTGATTTTTTTTGACAAAACAATAAGTTATATAGTCTCTACCTTCATATAGCAAAATAATATGAAAATTGAAAACTAGGTACAAGATGGTACTGCAACCAATAAGTTATATAGTCTCTACATTCATATAGCATATATAAGTGAAACATGACAAGAAGATTTATCAGAAGGTCAATTTGCAGCTAATGTTAGTAAGAGTTTGTGCCATATTTTTTAAGGAAAAATGTGTGCTCACCCTTAGGACTTTAAGTCTATTTATTGCATGTATTGAAATGTTGAAAAATATGGAAGTGAGAAGAAAACTCCTAGCAGCATTAACGTAATGCGTTGGGTGAAGAAGGATGAGGAGAAAGAGAAGGCTTAGGTGAGTGGGTTTGGGCGCATACATATGTATCTACTTAGGCTATAAAAATGTAGGACCTCTCGCTGAACAAATCACAGAGCCATGTGATGAGCATATAGCGAACTATTCTTTCGCCTTTTACTAAAGAATACCGTGTGTTCTTCACTACATGTAGCTTACACTACTTTTTGAACAAGTTCTATTCATTGAGAACTCTGCAAGGCTAGTTCAAAGTTTCTCACTATTATGATATTGGACAAAACTGAATGTTTTGACTTTTTTTAGACACGACAAAATAGTATACTTGACTTAAAATAATCATAATGTTTATACATTCATCATATAGCAAAAAAGTATGAAAATTGAAAACTAGGTAGAAAATGGAACCGCAACCAATAAGTTATATAGTCTCTACATTCATATAGAATATATAAGTGAAACATGACAAGAAGATTTATGAGACGCCCAATTTTCAGCTAATGTTAGTAAGAGTTTGTGCATTTTTTTAAAGAAAAATGTGTGCTCACCCTTAGGACTTTAAGTCTATTTATGGCATGTATTGAAATGTTGAAAAATATGGAAGTGAGAAGAAAACACTTAGCAGTCATAACGTAATGGGTGGGTGAAGAATAATGAGGAGAAAGAGAAGGCTCAGGTGAGTGGGTTTGGGCGGATACATATGTGTCTAGTTAAGTCCCACATCGAAGAAGAATACACAAAAACAAATTTCTTAGGCTATAAAAATGAAGGTCCTCTCGCTAAACAAATCACGGAGCCATGTGATGGGCACATAGCGAACTATTCTTTCGCCTTTTACTAAAGAATACTGTGTGTTCTTCACTACAAGTGGCATACACTACTTTTTGAAAGAGTTCTCTTCATTGAGGACTTTGCTAGGCTAGTTCAAGGTTTCTTTCTATTATTATAGTGGATAAAACTGTATGTTTTGATTTTTTTTACAAAACAAAATAGTATACTTGAAAATTGTTTATACATTCATACTTGAAAATTGTTCTCTTCATTGAGTTCTCTTCATGATGTTTATACATTCATATAGAAAAATGGTTTGAAAATTGAAAACTAGGTACAAGATGGTACTGCAACCAATAAGTAATATAGTCTCTGCATTCATATAGCATATATAAGTGAAACATGACAAGAAGATTGATCAGAATCTCAATTTTCGGCTAATGTTGGTAAGGGTTTGTGCCATTTTTTTAAGGAAATATGTGTGCTAACCCTTAGTGTAACGCCCCAAAATAATTTAATTATTTATTTAATTAAGTTATTTAAGGCTTACAATATTTATTTAATTTAATTAAATAATTCAAGTTTAATTATTTTATTTTATTTTATTAGGAGGTGTTGTCACTAATTAAGTGGTGCGAGCAAGGGCCCGTGATCCACAATTAGGCCCGTGGCCCATTCCTTGGCATAGGAGTCGAATCATTAGGGGTCTAGGGAGTTAGTTGCAATTCACTCAAGTGAGAAAAAGAAAGAAAAGAAACGTAAGAGAGAGTGGGAAGAGAAAAGTTGCGAAGAAAAGAAGAGAAGAAGAGGAGAAGGCGAAACTCATAGAGAAGAGGAGGAGGCTCGTTGGTGGTTTGCATTCTTCCCTTGGAGCTTGGCTAACATTTCGACTTCCATAAGGTTAGGGGGTCCTCTTTTTGTTCTTAATAATTATGCGAATTGTGAATTGCTTAGGGTTAGGGTTCTAGGTTAGTTCTATGAATGATTTGTGATGTTAATGACTGATTCATAATATTGTGATGCTTGATGATTGAATTGCTATGTTGGAAATCGCATGATTGATGTTGAATTGTTGCTAAATGCGAATTGGAGACCATATGTTTGAATATATGATTATTTGGTGATTATATGGTGAAATTGAGAATCATGGTGACACTTTAGTAATATATATGTAATTGGGCGTTTTGGTGAATTTTAATTGGTAATTGAAAGTGGGAAAAATTCTGTTTGGAAGCCCCTAGGCGCCTTAGGCGCCATATGCATGTTGCTGAAATTTTCTGTTTTGCGCCATGGTCATGGGCGCCAAGTGCCCAGCAGTGTGCTGTGCCAGTTTCCAAAAATTCTGTTGCCTGTGTTGCCATTCTGTGTTGCTGTGCCTGTTGCCTGTGTTGCCATTCTGTGTCCCTGTGCTGTCAGTTTTGGCACTTGTTGCTTGTGTCATGGGCGCCAAGGGCCCCAAAGTCCGGGTGATAGTTTTGCGAAAATTGTTTTCAGGTTTTTGTACTCAGGTAAAATGGCTCATGAAAAATGATTTTTGGCAACAAAGGAGTTGAGTTGCATATTTTCACTAGGTGCCTAGTGCATGGGCGCCAAAAATGATGTTCAGTTTTTGATGAAATTTTAATTTGGTTTTCATGTTCTGAGCATTTGGCTCGTGTAAAATCAATTTCGAAGGAAAATAAATTTTGTTGCATGTTGGCCTTAGGCGCCTAGTGCCTGGGCGCCGTGTTGCTGTGCTGAGCGCCTGTGCGTGTTGTTCCCCTGGGCGCCTAGCGCCTGTGCGCTGTTGCGCGTGTTGTTCCCCTGGGCGCCTAGCGCCTGTGCGCTGTTGCGCGTGTTGTTCCCCTGGGCGCCTAGCGCCTGTGCGCTGTTGCGCGTGTTGTTCCTGGGCGCCAAGCGCCCATGCGCCAAGCGCTGTGTTGCCCCTGGGCGCCCAGCGCCCATGCGCCAGTTTCCAGGATGTCTAAATATTTTTCCTTTTTGTTTTTAATGTAACTTTTGACTCGGTTATCCAAATTTAACGGTTCAAAATGCGTTTCGAAGCTAATTTCAGTGTCTATTCAATGGTCTCAATTTTATGCAAAAATAAATTATTTTTACTGGTGTTCCTGGCTGAAGGTGTTCAAGTGTCCGAATGGCTATTTTTATCCATTTTCCCTATGTCGTGTCAATGTCCTGAGTTGGTCTATTTGAATTGGTGTTGGTGTGGGTGGTGAGCTGAAATGGTGAGTGATGATGAGGTGAGATTGGTGAGCAGAGGCTTCGGCCTAATTTTAATTTGGTGAGTTAAATAATGCACTATGGTGAGATTAGAATTTAAAATGGTGAATTGATTGATTTGTGGTGTGTTGTGATGCATTCTCCATAACACCTCATGAAGCATGTGCATTATTGGTGAGCAGAGGCTACGGCCTAATTTTATTTGGTGAGCAGAGGCTACGGCCTACTTGTATTTGGTGACGGATCCGACATGCATGTACCCGTGGAGTTTGGGTTGCATTACATGCATAATCATATATTGTGTAGTGCTGTTTGGAAATAGAATGTTGATGTGATTGTTCCATTGTTGTGAATTGGTGTGCCTGGTTTCCTTTTTCCTATGCATTGCGTAATTCCCATATGTTATTAATTATGAAAAGAGACTCACCCTACTGCCTTTATGTTGCTTCTTATGTCGGCAACGTGCAGGTAATAACGAGTGAAGGATTCCTTTATGCCTTCGTCTGGTAGGAAGTGTCACGCTCTGATACGTAGCACCAGGGGGGGTGTCCTATGTTTATGCATTATTTTTCCTAAACTGTTAGATTTGATTGATGATGTATTGGTTTTAAATTTTAGAACTCATATTTATTCCGCTGCTGATGGTGATTGGTTTTAGTTGATGCGAACTAAACATTTTTCTCATGGTGTTATGTATCTTGTTATTTATGAAGTAAATGTAGCACTCGATTGAATTGTTTTCAAAAAAAAAAAAAGACTCTGATTTTATTTAAAAGTAAAGTTATTAGAAAAGGGGTGTTACATTAGTGGTATCAGAGCAGTTCGGTCTGTCCGGCCGGTAGTCGAGTCGTCGTGTTGAGTAACATTGAGTTTGTTACTCGTTTCTGAATTTTGTTTTCTGTTGCAGTGCTAGAATGGCCAGACGGGACGATGCTGCACTTGCTGCTGCCTTGCAGGCTATAGCCGGGGCGATGGGTAATATACCCGGTGCTGTTAATGATGGGACGCGCAATTTGGCTACGTTCCAGAGAGAGAACCCACCTGTCTTTAAGGGCAAGTATAATCCAGATGGTGCTCTGGCATGGCTGAAAGAGATTGAAAGGATATTTCGGGTCATGGATTGTGATGATGCGCAGAAGGTCAGGTATGGTACCCATACGCTGGCAGAGGAAGCTGATGATTGGTGGATGGAGGTGAGGCAGAGATTAGAAACTGCTAATGAAGAGATAACTTGGGCTGTTTTCCGTAGAGAGTTCTTGCGGAAGTATTTTCCTGAAGATGTGAGAGGTAAGAAAGAAATAGAATTCCTTGAGCTGAAGCAAGGAAGCATGTCAGTGACAGAGTATGCTGCCAAGTTCACTGAATTGGCTAAGTTTTATCCCCATTATGCTGATGCTGATTCTGAGTTCTCAAAGTGTATTAAGTTTGAGAATGGACTGAGGGCTGATATCAAGAAAGCTGTAGGGTACCAGAAGATTCGGGTATTCGCTGATTTGATCGACAGTTGCAGGATATATGAGGATGATAGTAATGCTCATTCTAAGGTCATGAGGGATCTGAGAGGTAAATTTCAGAATCGGGGTAAGCCATATGAGGTTCCAGCTGGTAAAGGTAAGCAGAGGTATGCTGATAATAAGAAAACAAGTGGGGGAGATGCCCCTGCGAAGGTTGTGTGCTACAGGTGTGGCAAGCCGGGTCACAAGAGTTTTGACTGCTCAGATAATAAATGTTTCAAATGCGGTAAAGAGGGTCATGTGGCTGCGAAATGTGAGAAAAGGGATGTGGTGTGCTACAATTGCGGGGAATCAGGTCATATTAGTACTAAGTGTACTAAGCCGAAGAAAGAGAAGTCCCATGGAAAAGTGTTTGCTCTCGCAGGATCAGAGGATACTAATGAGATTAGAGGTACATGTTTTATTAATGGTATTCCTTTGATTGCTATTATTGATACTGGTGCTACGCATTCATTTATTGCTGCTTTGTGTGCTGAGAAATTGGACCTTGTTTTATCTTCTATGATGAGGGAGATGGTTATTGACACTCCAGCTAAGGGTTCAGTAACTACCTCTCTTGTGTGTGCTAAGTGCCCTCTGTCAATCTTCGGCAGAGACTTTCTTGTTGATCTAATTTGTTTGCCGTTGGGAGGGTTGGATGTCATTCTTGGTATGGACTGGTTAGTATTTAACCATGTGCATATTAATTGTTTCCGGAGATCTGTGAGTTTCTTTCCTCCCGAAGAGGAAGAATCAGTGTTGTTGCCTGCTGGTCATTTGCATAAGGTAATGAGGGAAGGAGTTCATCTGTTTGCCTTGATGGCGTCATTGTCTGCCGAGAATCAGGCGATCATTGACAGGGTTCATGTAGTGTGTGAGTTCCCTGAAGTGTTCCCGGATGAAATTCCAAGTGTCCCGCCAGAGAGGGAGGTTGAGTTTGCCATTGATCTTATACCTGGTACTAGGCCTGTGTCTATGGCACCGTACCGAATGTCAGCCTCAAAGTTGTCTGAATTGAAAAAGCAATTAGAAGATCTACTTGAGAAGAAATTTGTAAGGCCAAGTGTGTCACCGTGGGGTGCTCCGGTATTGTTAGTGAAAAAGAAGGACGGGAGTATGAGACTTTGTGTCGATTATAGGCAATTGAACAAAGTGACAATAAAGAACCGGTATCCGCTTCCCAGAATTGATGATCTGATGGACCAGTTGGTAGGTGCTAAGGTGTTTAGTAAAATCGATTTGAAGTCGGGTTATCACCAGATCAAGGTAAAGGATGAAGACATTCAGAAAACCGCTTTCAGAACGAGATATGGGCACTATGAGTATTCTGTTATGTCGTTTGGTGTTACCAATGCGCCGGGTGTGTTTATGGAGTACATGAATCGTACTTTTCATAGTTACTTGGATCGGTTTGTAGTTGTGTTTATTGACGACATTCTGGTGTATTCTAAGACAGAAGAGGAGCACGCAGAGCATTTGAGGTTAGTGCTGGAAGTATTGAAAGAAAAGAAATTGTATGCAAAATTGTCTAAGTGTGAGTTCTGGCTGAATGAAGTAGGTTTCCTTGGTCATATTATCTCTGGTAATGGTATAGCTGTGGACCCAGCCAAGGTTGATGCTGTGTCCCAATGGGAGAGCCCGAAGTCAGTTACAGAGATTAGAAGCTTTTTGGGATTAGCTGGTTATTACAGGAGATTTATTGAAGGTTTCTCGAGGTTGGCACTTCCGTTGACTCAATTGACATGTAAAGGAAGAGCTTTTGTGTGGGATGCTCGCTGTGAGGAGAGCTTCAATGAGTTGAAAAAGAGGTTGACTACATCGCCCGTTTTGACTTTGCCTGTTCCTGATCGACCGTTTGTAGTATATTGTGATGCTTCCAAGATGGGTTTGGGAGGTGTATTGATGCAAGAGGGTAAGGTAGTAGCTTATGCGTCCAGACAGTTGAGGACCCATGAGAAGAACTACCCTACTCATGATTTGGAGCTAGCTGCAATTGTGTTTGTGCTGAAAATTTGGAGGCACTATCTGTATGATACCAGATTTGAAGTGTTTAGCGACCATAAGAGTTTAAAATACTTGTTTGATCAGAAGGAGCTAAATATGAGGCAGAGACGTTGGCTAGAATTGCTGAAGGATTATGATTTCGGCTTGAACTATCACCCCGGCAAAGCTAATGTCGTGGCTGATGCTTTAAGTCGGAAGAGTTTGCATATGTCGGCTATGATGGTGAAAGAGTTAGAGTTGATTGAGCAGTTTCGGGACATGAGTCTGGTTTGTGAAGTGACACCGCAGAGTGTCAGGTTGGGGATGTTGAAGATCGGCAATGAATTTTTGGTTAGTGTCCGAGAAGCACAAAAGTCAGACGTAAAGTTGGTAGACCTGTTAGTTGTGAATGATCAAGATGTGGATGGAGATTTCAAGTTAGATTCCCAAGGTGCATTGAGATTCAGAGATAGGATCTGCATTCCTAACGATGCTGAGATGAAGAGAATGATTCTTGAGGAGAGCCATAGGAGCAAGTTGAGTATTCATCCAGGAGCTACGAAAATGTACCAAGATTTGAAGAGAATGTTCTGGTGGCCTGGTATGAAGAAGGATGTGGCGCAGTTTGTGTATTCGTGTCTGACTTGTCAGAAGTCTAAGATTGAGCATCAGAAGCCTGCGGGGTTGATGCAACCATTGGAGATTCCGGAATGGAAATGGGATAGCATTTCCATGGATTTTGTAACTGGTTTGCCAAATACAGTGAGAGGGTTCGATGCTATATGGGTGGTTGTGGACAGGTTGTCTAAGTATGCTCATTTCTTGCCAATTAATATGACCTATCCAGTTCCAAGGTTGGCAGAAATCTACATCAAGACTATTGTGAAGTTGCATGGCGTTCCGCTTAGTATTGTATCTGATAGAGATCCAAGATTCACATCTGAATTTTGGAAAAGTTTGCAGGAAGCTTTGGGTTCTAAGTTGAGGTTGAGCTCCGCTTATCATCCGCAGACAGATGGTCAGACGGAGAGGACTATTCATTCGTTAGAGGACTTGTTGAGGGCATGCGTTCTTGAGCAGGGAGGTTCATGGGATTCTCATCTTTCGTTGATAGAGTTCACCTATAACAACAGTTTTCATTCTAGTATTGGTATGGCACCGTTTGAGGCATTGTATGGTCGGAGATGTAGGACTCCGTTGTGTTGGTATGAATCTGGGGAGAGTGCAGTGTTGGGGCCTGAGATTGTGCGAGAAACAACTGAGAAGGTAAAATTAATCCGTGAGAAGATGAAAGCGTCGCAGAGTCGACAAAAGAGCTATCATGATAAGAGAAGGAAGGATTTAGAGTTTCAGGCCGGTGATCATGTGTTTCTGAGAGTCACTCCGGTGACTGGTGTTGGGCGTGCCTTGAAATCTAAGAAGTTAACTCCCCGTTTCATTGGTCCGTATCAGATTACGGAGAGGGTGGGAAGTGTTGCCTATAGGGTGGCTCTACCACCTAATCTTTCGAACTTGCATGACGTGTTTCACGTGTCACAACTTCGAAAGTATGTTCCGGACCCGTCTCATGTGATTCAGATGGATGAAGTAGAGGTGCGGGATAATCTCACCGTGGAGACTATGCCTGTGCGGATTGAAGATAGAGAAGTGAAGACTCTGAGAGGGAAAGAAATTCTTTTGGTGAAAGTGGTTTGGTTAGGAGCTGCTGGCGAGAGTATGACTTGGGAGCTGGAGAGCAAGATGCGGGAAGCATATCCGGAGTTGTTTGATTCAGGTAATTTCGAGGACGAAATATTCTAAGTGGGGGAGAGTTGTAACGCCCCAAAATAATTTAATTATTTATTTAATTAAGTTATTTAAGGCTTACAATATTTATTTAATTTAATTAAATAATTCAAGTTTAATTATTTTATTTTATTTTATTAGGAGGTGTTGTCACTAATTAAGTGGTGCGAGCAAGGGCCCGTGATCCACAATTAGGCCCGTGGCCCATTCCTTGGCATAGGAGTCGAATCATTAGGGGTCTAGGGAGTTAGTTGCAATTCACTCAAGTGAGAAAAAGAAAGAAAAGAAACGTAAGAGAGAGTGGGAAGAGAAAAGTTGCGAAGAAAAGAAGAGAAGAAGAGGAGAAGGCGAAACTCATAGAGAAGAGGAGGAGGCTCGTTGGTGGTTTGCATTCTTCCCTTGGAGCTTGGCTAACATTTCGACTTCCATAAGGTTAGGGGGTCCTCTTTTTGTTCTTAATAATTATGCGAATTGTGAATTGCTTAGGGTTAGGGTTCAAGGTTAGTTCTATGAATGATTTGTGATGTTAATGATTGATTCATAATATTGTGATGCTTGATGATTGAATTGCTATGTTGGAAATCGCATGATTGATGTTGAATTGTTGCTAAATGCGAATTGGAGACCATATGTTTGAATATATGATTATTTGGTGATTATATGGTGAAATTGAGAATCATGGTGACACTTTAGTAATATATATGTAATTGGGCGTTTTGGTGAATTTTAATTGGTAATTGAAAGTGGGAAAAATTCTGTTTGGAAGCCCCTAGGCGCCTTAGGCGCCATATGCATGTTGCTGAAATTTTCTGTTTTGCGCCATGGTCATGGGCGCCAAGTGCCCAGCAGTGTGCTGTGCCAGTTTCCGAAAATTCTGTTGCCTGTGTTGCTGTGCCTGTTGCCTGTGTTGCCATTCTGTGTCCCTCTGCTGTCAGTTTTGGCACTTGTTGCTTGTGTCATGGGCGCCAAGGGCCCCAAAGTCCGGGTGATAGTTTTGCGAAAATTGTTTTCAGGTTTTTATACTCAGGTAAAATGGCTCATGAAAAATGATTTTTGGCAACAAAGGAGTTGAGTTGCATATTTTCACTAGGTGCCTAGTGCATGGGCGCCAAAAATGATGTTCAGTTTTTGATGAAATTTTAATTTGGTTTTCATGTTCTTAGCATTTGGCTCGTGTAAAATCAATTTCGAAGGAAAATAAATTTTGTTGCATGTTGGCCTTAGGCGCCTAGTGCCTGGGCGCCGTGTTGCTGTGCTGAGCGCCTGTGCGTGTTGTTCCCCTGGGCGCCTAGCGCCTGTGCGCTGTTGCGCGTGTTGTTCCCCTGGGCGCCTAGCGCCTGTGCGCTGTTGCGCGTGTTCTTCCCCTGGGCGCCTAGCGCCTGTGCGCTGTTGCGCGTGTTGTTCCTGGGCGCCAAGCGCCCATGCGCCAAGCGCTGTGTTGCCCCTGGGCGCCCAGCGCCCATGCGCCAGTTTCCAGGATGTCTAAATATTTTTCCTTTTTGTTTTTAATGTAACTTTTGACTCGGTTATCCAAATTTAACGGTTCAAAATGCGTTTCGAAGCTAATTTCAGTGTCTATTCAATGGTCTCAATTTTATGCAAAAATAAATTATTTTTACTGGTGTTCCTGGCTGAAGGTGTTCAAGTGTCCGAATGGCTATTTTTATCCATTTTCCCTATGTCGTGTCAATGTCCTGAGTTGGTCTATTTGAATTGGTGTTGGTGTGGGTGGTGAGCTGAAATGGTGAGTGATGATGAGGTGAGATTGGTGAGCAGAGGCTTCGGCCTAATTTTAATTTGGTGAGTTAAATAATGCACTATGGTGAGATTAGAATTTAAAATGGTGAATTGATTGATTTGTGGTGTGTTGTGATGCATTCTCCATAACACCTCATGAAGCATGTGCATTATTGGTGAGCAGAGGCTACGGCCTAATTTTATTTGGTGAGCAGAGGCTACGGCCTACTTGTATTTGGTGACGGATCCGACATGCATGTACCCGTGGAGTTTGGGTTGCATTACATGCATAATCATATATTGTGTAGTGCTGTTTGGAAATAGAATGTTGATGTGATTGTTCCATTGTTGTGAATTGGTGTGCCTGGTTTCCTTTTTCCTATGCATTGCGTAATTCCCATATGTTATTAATTATGAAAAGAGACTCACCCTACTGCCTTTATGTTGCTTCTTATGTCGGCAACGTGCAGGTAATAACGAGTGAAGGATTCCTTTATGCCTTCGTCTGGTAGGAAGTGTCACGCTCTGATACGTAGCACCAGGGGGGGGTGTCCTATGTTTATGCATTATTTTTCCTAAACTGTTAGATTTGATTGGTGATGTATTGGTTTTAAATTTTAGAACTCATATTTATTCCGCTGCTGATGGTGATTGGTTTTAGTTGATGCGAACTAAACATTTTTCTCATGGTGTTATGTATCTTGTTATTTATGAAGTAAATGTAGCACTCGCTTGAATTGTTTTCAAAAAAAAAAAGACTCTGATTTTATTTAAAAGTAAAGTTATTAGAAAAGGGGTGTTACACTTAGGACTTAGTCTATTTAATGCATGTATTGAAATGTTGAAAAATATGGAAGTGAGAAGAAAAGACTTAGCAGTCATAACGTAATGGGTGGGTGAAGAAGGATGAGGAGAAAGAGAAGGCTCAGGTGAGTGTGTTTGGGCGCATACATATGTTTCTGCTTAAGTCCCACATCGATGAAGAATACACAAAAACAAGCTGCTTAGGCTATAAAAATGAAGGACCTCTCGCTGAACAAATCCCAGAGCCATGTGATGAGCATATAGCGAACTATTCTTTGGCCTTTTACTAAAGAATACAGTGTGTTCTTCACTATAAGTGGCATACGCTACTTTTTGAAAGAGTTCTCTTCATTGAGGACTCGGCATGCAAGTCTAGTTCAAAGTTTCTTACTATTATGATAGTGGACAAAACTGGATGTTTTGATTTTTTTTGGACAAGACAAAACAGTATACTTGCCTTAGAATAATCATGATGTTTATACATTCATATAGCAAAATAATATGAAAATTGAAAACTAGGTACAGGATGGTACTGCAACCAATAAGTTATATAGTCTCTACATTCATATAGGATATATAAGTAAATTTTCAGCTAATGTTTGTAAGAGTTTGTGCCATATTTTTTAAGGAAAAATGTGTGCTCACCCTTAGCACTTTAAGTCTATTTATTGCATGTATTGAAATTTTGAAAAATATGGAAGTGAGAAGAAAAGACTTGGCAGTCATAACGTAATGGGTGGGTGAAGAAGGATGAGGAGAAAGAGAAGGCTCAGGTGAGTGGGTTTAGGCGCATACATATGTTTCTACTTAAGTCCCGCATCGATGAAGAATATACAAAAACAAATTTCTTAGGCTATAAAAATCAAGGACCTCTCGCTAAAGAAATCAAGGAGCCATGTGATGAGCACATAGCAAAATATTCTTTCGCCTTTTACTAAAGAATACTGTGTGTTCTTCACTACAAGTGGCATACACTACTTTTTGAAAGGGCTCTCTTCATTGAGGACTTTGCAAGGCTAGTTCAAAGTTTCTTACTATTATGATAGTGGATAAAACTGTATGTTTTGATTTTTTTTTTACAAAACAAAATAGTATACTTGATTTAGAATAATCATGATGTTTATACATTCCTATAGAAAAATAGTTTGAAAATAGAAAACTAGGTACAAGATGGTACTGCAACCAATAAATAATATAGTATCTAGATTCATATAGCATATATAAGTGAAACATGACAAGAAGATTGATCAGAATCTCAATTTTCAGCTAATGTTTGTAAGGGTTTGTGCCATTTTTTTAAGGAAAAATGTGTGCTAACCCTTAGGACTTTAAGTCTATTTATTGCAAGTATTGAAATGTTGAAAAATATGGAAGTGAGAAGAAAAGACTTAGCAGTCATAACGTAATGGGTGGGTGAAGAAGGATAAGGGGAAAGAGAAGGCTCAGGTGAGTGGGTTGGGGCGCATACATATGTTTCTACTTACGTCCCACATCGATGAAGAATACACAAAAACAAGCTGCTTAGGCTATAAAAAGGAAGGACCTCTGGCTGAACAAATCACAGAGCCATGTGATGAGCATATAGCGAATTATTCTTTCGCCTTTTACTAAAGAATACCGTGTGTTCTTCACTACAAGTGGCATACGCTGCTTTTTGAAAGAGTTCTGCTCATTGAGGACTCTACATCCTAGGCTAGTTCAAAGTTTCTTACTATTATGGTAGTGGACAAAACTGTATGTTTTGATTTTTTTTTGACAAGACAAAATAGTATACTTGACTTAGAATAATCATGATGTTTATACATTCATATAGCAAAATAATATGAAAATTGAAAACTAGGTACAAGATGGTACTGCAACCAATAAGTTATATAGTCTCTACATTCATATAGGATATATAAGTGAAACATGACAAGAAGATTTATCAGAAGCTCAATTTTCAGCTAATGTTAGTAAGAGTTTGTGCCATATTTTTTAAGGAAAAATGTGTGCTCACCCTTAGGACTTTAAGTCTATTTATTGCATGTATTGAAATTTTGAAAAATATGGAAGTGAGAAGAAAAGACTTGGCAGTCATAACGTAATGGGTGGGTGAAGAAGGATGAGGAGAAAGAGAAGGCTCAGGTGAGTGGGTTTGGGCGCATACATCTATTTCTACTTAAGTCCCGCATCGATGAAGAATATACAAAAACAAATTTCTTAGGCTATAAAAATGAAGGACCTCTCGCTAAAGAAATCAGGGAGCCATGTGATGAGCACATAGCAAACTATTCTTTCGCCTTTTACTAAAGCATACCGTGTGTTCTTCACTACAAGTGGCATGCACTACTTTTTGAAAGAGTTCTCTTCATTGAGGACTTTGCAAGGCTAGTTCAAAGTTTCTTACTATTATGATAGTGGATAAAACTGTATGTTTTGATTTTTTTTTTTACAAAACAAAATAGTATACTTGATTTAGAATAATCATGATGTTTATACATTCATATAGAAAAATAGTTTGAAAATAGAAAACTAGGTACAAGATGGTACTGCAACCAATAAATAATATAGTCTCTAGATTCATATAGCATATATAAGTGAAACATGACAAGAAGATTGATCAGAATCTCAATTTTCAGCTAATGTTTGTAAGGGTTTGTGCCATTTTTTTAAGGAAAAATGTGTGCTAACCCTTAGGACTTTAAGTATATTTATTGCAAGTATTGAAATGTTGAAAAATATGGAAGTGAGAAGAAAAGACTTAGCAGTCATAACGTAATGGGTGGGTGAAGAAGGATAAGGAGAAAGAGAAGGCTCTGGTGAGTGGGTTTGGGCGCATACAGATGTTTCTACTTAAATCCCTCATCGATGAAGAATACACAAAAACAAGTTGCTTAGGCTATAAAAAGGAAGGACCTCTGGCTGAACAAATCACAGAGCCATGTGATGAGCATATAGCGAACTATTCTTTCGCCTTTTACTAAAGAATACCGTGTGTTCTTCACTACAAGTGGCATACGCTGCTTTTTGAAAGAGTTCTGTTCATTGAGGACTCTACATGCTAGGCTAGTTCAAAGCTTCTTACTATTATGATAGTGGACAAAACTGTATGTTTTGATTTTTTTTTGACAAGACAAAATAGTATACTTGACTTAGAATAATCATGATGTTTATACATTCATATAGCAAAATAATATGAAAATTGAAAACTAGGTACAAGATGGTACTGCAACCAATAAGTTATATAGTCTCTACATTCATATAGGATATATAAGTGAAACATGACAAGAAGATTTATCAGAAGCTCAATTTTCAGCTAATGTTAGTAAGAGTTTGTGCCATATTTTTTAAGGAAAAATGTGTGCTCACCCTTAGGACTTTAAGTCTATTTATTGCATGTTTTGAAATGTTGAAAAATATGGAAGTGAGAAGAAAAGTCTTAGCAGTATAAACGTAATGCGTGGGTGAAGAACGATGAGGAGAAAGAGAAGGTTTAGGTGAGTGGGTTTGGGCACATACATATGTTTCCACTTAGGCTATAAAAAAGAAGGGCCTCTCGCTGAGCAAATCACAGAGCCATGTGATGAGCATATAGCGAACTATTCTTTCGTCTTTTACTAAAGAATACCGTTTGTTCTTCACTACATGTGGCATACGCTACTTTTTGAACAAGTTCTCTTCATTGAGAACTCTGCAAGGCTAGTTCAAAGTTTCTTACTATTATGATATTGGACAAAACTGTATGTTTTGACTTTTTTTAGACACGACAAAATAGTATACTTGACTTAAAATAATCATGATGTTTATACATTCATCATATAGCAAAAAAGTATGAAAATTGAAACTAGGTAGAAAATGGAACCGCAACCAATAAGTTATATAGTCTCTACATTCATATAGGATATATAAGTGAAACTTGACAAGAAGATTTATCAGAAGCTTAATTTTCAGCTAATGTTAGTAAGAGTTTGTGCATTTTTTTTAAGGAAAAATGTGTGCTCACCCTTAGGACTTTAAGTCTATTTATTGCATCTATTGAAATGTTGAAAAATATGGAAGTGAGAAGAAAAGACTTACTAGTCATAACGTATTGGGTGGGTGAAGAAGTATGAGGAGCAAGAGAAGGCTCGGGTGAGTGGGTTTGGGCGCATACATATGTTTCTACTTAAGTCCCACATCGATGAAGAATACACAAAAACAAATTTTTAGGCTATAAAAATGAAGGACCTCTCGCTAAACAAATCAAGGATCCATGTGATGAGCACATAGCGAACTATTCTTTCGCCTTTTACTAAAGAATACCGTGTGTTCTTCACTACAAGTGGCATACACTACTTTTTGAAAGAGCTCTCTTCATTGAGGACTTTGCAAGGCTAGTTCAAAGTTTCTTACTATTATGATAGTGGATAAAACTGTATGTTTTGATTTTTTTTTTTTACAAAACAAAATAGTATACTTGACTTAGAATAATCATGATGTTTATACATTCATCATATAGCAAAAAAGTATGAAAATTGAAAACTAGGTAGAAAATGGAACCGCAACAAATAAGTTATATAGTCTCTACATTCATATAGGATATGTAAGTGAAACATGACAAGAAGATTGATCAGAATCTCAATTTTCAGCTAATGCTTGTAAGGGTTTGTGCCATTTTTTTAAGGAAAAATGTGTGCTAACCCTTAGGACTTAGTCTATTTCACTAGTGCAAAAATGGGATTAGAATTAGACATTTACGCCTGACTACATAAGTAGACACGGTGGCAAACTTGTTATTATGAGGCAAAACTCGCGAGTTTTAAAGTCAAGCGGATACACGCCTGACTTCTAAAGTGAACAAATAGGGAAAAAATTAGACTTTAGAAGTCAGGCGTGTATTCGCCTAACTACATAAGCGACGCGGTGGCAAACTTATAATTAAAAGTGAAATTCTTTTTTTCTATTTTAGTACTTTAGAAGTCAGGCGTGTATTCGCTTGACTTCTAAAGTACCAAAATAGAAAAAAAAAATTTCACTTACGCGTATGCTCTCCACTCTCAGTACCCTAGCTCTTCACTCTCAGAACCCTTCACTCTCCGCCTCTCACTCTCAGATGTACGAAGCCTTTCACTCTCAGATTGAAGAACACAAAGCCTCTCACTCTCAGATCGAAGAACACGGAGCCTCTCACTTTCAGAACACGAACCACGAACCCTTCTCACTCGCAGAACACGATTTCAATCCCACGATTTCTCCGCCTCACTCCTCTCGCGTTCTCACGTCGTTCTCCGTCACGCCTCGCCGTTTCATCCGAGACCAAATCGATCTTCTTCTACGCTCACACTCTCTCTAACTCCGTCACAACAGTAAACGGCGTCGTTCACTCTTTTCTCCTTTCTCCTCTTCTTCTTCTCACTTCTTCTCTGCTAGGTTTTACTGAAACTTGAAGGATTGCAGTGATTGAAGCTTAGAAGTGCTTCAATCTTGCAATATGAATGCTCAGCAATAGGGAGAATACCAAAGCCCTTTGTTTTGATCCTTCAATTTGTGATTTCGCAAACCCTAATTAGCTGCTTTGTTCTTTGCAGGTTATGTAACGTTCAAGGATTTCTATCGCACCCTTAGCCAAAGGTATAACACAAGTTACCTTCTGTTTTTCACTCTGATTTCACTGTTTTTCACTCTGATTTCACTGTTTTTCTTTATTATGCATAAACCCTAACTTTTGTTGCTGGGTTTCTTTGTTTACATGCACTGTCAACTTGCTGTTGTTGATTTCTGTGAGCTTCACCACTTTGAACACACCCAGAATCTTACAAACAGGTATATTTCTTATCCCTTTTCTAATCTTACTTTGATACTGTTTGTTTCTCTCCACTTGAGAGATTTCTAACTCTGTGTTTTCTGTTTCTTTGCAAGATATTCAACCACTTGTTGAATGGACTCACACACACACACACACACATCAACAGAGAAGAAAACAAGTTTGTGCTGTTTCTCCTGAACTTCAAGCAGTTGTTGGTGAACCCCCTGCCAAGAACTGAGGTAGCTTTTCATATTTTCCAATCTAACAAGCATCCTCCGTGTGTTAACAAGTTTGTTGTCAATTGTTAATGCTTGAGTTTTCATTTATCTGAAATGAACCATAGATTCAAATGATTTTTTGAAACTATTTGATATGCTCGATTCAGATTGTGAGGCAGCTGTGGGCATACATAAGGATAAACAACCTACAAGATCCTGGTAACAATATGAAATGTTTCTTCTTTGGGTTTCATTATAATTGTCATTAACATTCTTATGCAGGGCATAGCAGAAGTATATAATATATCTTTCTGTTTATATTTAGTCTCTTGAATTAATTACTATGTAAACTACATTATCTGACATTTTTATGGATTGATCTTTGATGGAATAGTTTTTGGATGAGTGTGATGGAAGTACTTCCTTCTTGGAATGTTGGAAATGTTAAGCAGACTGATTGCTTAATCTCTAAGAATTCTCATTCAATTGTGAACATTAATATTAACAAGAGAGAGGAAGGAGAATTAACAGTTTGTGAACCTACTTGGGTGGAGGGAGATGAGGCTATGGCAGTGTGGGTTAAGGTATATATATATTTTGTTGTCAATATTTAGTTGTTTACTTTCTGGTGGGGACTAATTAATAAGCTTAACTTTATATTTTTTTGTTTTTTTTTCTCTGATTTATTTGTAGTTGAATGGGAAGTGGGAAGGTGGAATAAAGTGTGAAAGGGCTGGCTGGCCATCATCAAGATTGAAAGAACAACCAAGTGATGATGGAAAGAAATATATTGTCATTTTTAACCCCAACACAAGTAGATTTTGTTGGGCGGATATGGTGCTTATTCGACCAATCAACGAAACTCATCTCGAAGGACAGGAAACTGCTAACAACTTGACGTCTGCACGACTATTTCTTCTACAGAATCTAACAACTCACATGCTGACTATTGTTGATCAGCTTCATTCAAATGTATGTGATGTGATGTAATTTGTTGATCTTCTCCATTCCTAGCTAGCTAATTTGTTGATATTTTTGACACTCATATATAATATATATATATATATATATATATATATATATATATATATATATATATATATATATATATATATATATATATATATATATATATAATATGTAGGCTTTGGTAGAAGCTACCCGGAACGTGACTATTTGGAAGCAATTCGCAATGGAGGCTTCCCAATGCTATGGATATTCGCACCTGAGAAGAATGCTTCTGATGCTAAAAAATGTAAATTCCAATTCCTGATCATCATATCATCATAGTTTATGGAGATATATATATGTTTTTTAATTTGTGTAAGTTCAGCTTTATTTCTCTTTACAGAGCATTGTGGTGCAATACATCAATGTTGAATGGATACTGCATTCAAGTAACACTTAGGTTAAAAGATGCCAGAATGCAAATACCGCAGAATCAGTAGAGCTGCTTAAGGAGGTAATTAAATTACACTTTTCATCTCTATTTTTTCTTAATACTTGTTGATTAAAAGAATGGGGATGATTAGGATCTGCACCTCCTTTGTGCCATTTTCTGAGTGTGCACTCATGCAGTAACGAGTTGAAGGAAGTTGATGCACTAGTTAGTAGTTACCATAGATGCTAGCTCACGAACTTGAAAACTTTAACTCACGAATAGTTCTTTTATAAATGAATATATATATATATATATATATATATATATATATATATATATATATATATGCTTTCTTTTAAACAGATGATAACAAATATTTTCTCAATATATTTGGTTGATTAATTCCTTATCCTCTTGTACAGGAACTGTTTGATTCAATCTTGTGGAACGATGTAAATGCTCTATGGGGGGGGGGGGGGGTGCAACGCAACAACCAAATTTAGCTTCTGAATGGGAAACCTGGAAGCATGATGTAATCAGATGGTTTTCTTCATATTCTCCCTTTGCTTACAGAAAAGCCATGCACCAAGCAAGCCATCACCAACTTCATTTTTATGCTCATCAGAAGGTATTTCCCTTTGCTTTTTGGTAGTTTCGATCATTCAACTCTCTGATGTTATGAATGGTCTTGGTAGACTTCATTTTGAATTTTGGTCCCTCCTTTGTTCATAAGGAGATCTCGTTCAACATAAAAATATATGAATGGTTGAGATTAACTCTTCTAATGTTCTCCACTAATATACTATATATCCAAGTATCCTAAGGTTTAGACAGTGTGTATGTGTTAGAGTCATTACTTGTGTCAGTGTCTATCCATCTTTTATTCCTGGATTAGGTACCGAGGATAAGTTGTCAAGCAATTTATTGGCTGCTACTAGTAATGTTTGATTAATTTTTTAACTTAATTGTGGAATCTGCAGTCATTGCATGCTTGACAACTCACTTTGAGTACTATATCTATTTGGGTTCCAAAATAACCCCCATTACAAATTATTTTCAACTTTTACAGAACCTGTTGCAAGGTGAATATAGCCCTATTACCCTTCATTAGGATGTTGTATTTAATGTTGGGTTCATTGAACTGTTTTAACTGGAAACTTGAAGATGGAGTCAAGATAGATAATTGGAATAATCTGAATATTATTGTTGGGGGTGTTTTTGCACTTGTTTGTCACAGTAACTAAATGGACATATTGCATATGCAGGTCCTATTTTATACTTTTCCTGTCATATAGTTAAGCAATATGGACACCTTTTGATATTGAAGACCATGGCTCACAAGAAGATCACTAGCTTCATTTCAAATTCAAAGAAGAAGCTGTACAAATCCAACATTGCTCATGGTGAGTAGTAATTTTTTTGGGGATTTTTATTATGGTGAACTAACTGATTTAAAGAACTTGCTCTATCAAATACAAATTGAAGGTACTTACTAGACCATTTTTATATTCATTTTTTGTAGTCTTCTTCTTGTGCTTGCGGACTCTGGGTTTGAATTGAAATAGAGGAGCAAGTCACCTGAGACAACTCACAAGCTGTGGTTTCTCTCTATGGCTTGAAACAAGCATCCCACAACTGGCTTTGTACAGTCCTCTGCTGATCCCTCTGTGTTTACAACAGGTCCTGGATAGTCATTAGTTGTGTTCAAGTGAGCACTCCATTTATTCTTGAAACTTATTATTTTCAACTATATCAATATCAAGCCTAGTGATGTTTATGATGTAGAATGTAAGTAGAATGTGATTTAAGTGACTGTGTTGTTCTGTTTGTTCTATATGATTTTAAGTACATTGTAATTTAGCTTTGGATGTATTTTGTACTTAAAGTGTAGAGTTCTTACTTAAACTGATGAATTTTAGCTTTGTATGTAAAGTAGAATGTGATGAATTTAAGTTTTTATTTGCTGGAAGAATGTGATGAATTTTAGCTTTGAATTATAGTAGAATGTGATGAATGACCAAAATTCGTATAACCAGGGTGTATAGATTAAACCAAAATTTGAAAAAAAAAAATTTAAAGTCAGGCGCAATAATGCTTGACTTTAAAACAGAGTTACGAAGTCAGGCAAGAATAAATGCTTGACTTTAAATCATACTTACGAAGTCAGGCAAGAATAAATGCTTGACTTTAAATCATACTTACGAAGTCAGGCAATAATAAATGCTTGACTTTAAAGACTTACAAAGTCAGGCGAAATAAATGCTTGACTTTAATACTGACTTACGAAGTAAGGCGAAATAAATGCTTGACTTTAAAACTGACTTACGAAGTCAGGCGAAATAAATGCTTGACTTTAAATCAGACTTACGAAGTCAGGCTATCGCTTGACTTTAAAACTCCTGACATAAAAAGTCGACTTAATAAAAGTCAAGCGGGCGCCTGACTTTAAATCCCCTTTTCGCCTGACTTTAAATCCCTTTTTTGCACTAGTGTTTATTGCAAGTATTGAAATGCTGAAAAATATGGAAGTGAGAAGAAAAGACTTAGCAGTCTTAACGTAATGGGTGGGTGAAGAAGGATGAGGAGAAAGAGAAGGCTCAGGTAAGTGTCTTTGGGCGCATACATATGTTTCTTACTATTATGTGATATTGGACAAAACTGTATGTTTTGACTTTTTTTAGACAAGACAAAATAGTATACTTGACTTAGAATAATCAAGATGTTTATACATTCATATAGCGAAAAAGTATGAAAATTGAAAACTAGGTACAAGATGGTACTGCAACCAATAAGTTATATAGTCTCTACATTCATATAGCATATTAAAGTGAAACATGACAAGAATAATTATTAGAAACTCACTTTTCAGCTAATGATAGTAAGGGTTTGTGCCATTTTTTTAAGGAAAAATGTGTGCTCACCCTTTGGACTTTAAGTCTATTAATTGCAAGAATTGAATTATTATAAAACATGGAAATGAGAAGAAAATATTTTGAAGTCATAACATAATGGGTGGGTGAAGAAGGATGAGGAGAAAGAGAGGGCTCAGGTGAGTGGGTTTAGCCGCATACATATGTTTCTACTTAAGTCCCACATCGATGAAGAATACACAAAAACAAGTTGCTTAGGCTATAAAAATGAAGGACCTCTCGCTGAACATATCACAGAGCCATGTGGTGAGCATATAGCGAACAATTCTTTCGCCTTTTACTAAAGAATATCGTGTGTTCTTCACTTCAAGTGGCATACACTAATTTTTGAAAGAGTTCTCTTCATTGAGGACTCTGCATGCAAGGCTAGTTCAAAATTTCTTACTATTATGATAGTGGACAAAACTGTATGTTTTGATTTTTTTTTGACAAGACAAAATAGTATACTTGACTGAGAATAATCATGATGTTTATACATTCATATAGCAAAATAATATGAAAATAGAAAACTAGGTACAAGATGGTACTGCAACCAATAAGTTATATTGTCTCTACATTCATATAGTATATATAAGTGAAACATGACAAGATTATTTAGCAGAAGCTCAATTTTCAGTTAATGTTAGTAAGGGTTTGTGCCATTTTTTTTAAGGAAAAATGTGTGGTCACCCTTTGGACTTTAAGGCTATTAATTGCATGTATTGAATTGTTAAAAAATATGGAAGTGAGAAGAAAAGATTTAGCAGTCATAACGTAATGGGTGGGTGAAGAATATGTTTTACTTAAGTTCCACATCGATGAAGAATACACAAAAACAAGCTGCTTAGGCTATAAAAATGAATGACCTCTCGCTGAACAAATCACGGAGCCATGTGATGAGCACATAGCGAACTATTCTTTCGCCTTTTACTAAAGAATACCGTGTGTTCTTCACTACAAGTGGCATACGCTACTTTTTGAAAGAGTCCTTTTCATTGAGGACTCTACAAGGCTAGTTCAAAGTTTCTTACTATTATGATATTGGACAAAGCTGTATGTTTTGATATTTTTTGACAAGACAAAATAGTATACTTGAGTTAGAATAAACATGATGTTTATTCATATAGCAAAATAGTATTAAAATTGAAAACTAGGTACAAGATGGTACTGCAACCAATAAGTTATATAGTCTTTACATTCATATAGGATATATAACTGAAACATTACAAGAAGATTTATCAAAAGCTCAATTTTCAGCTAATGTTAGTAAGGGTTTGTGCAATTCTTTTAAAGGAAAAATGTGTGCTCACCCTTAGGACTTTAGGTATATTTATTCCAAGTATTGAAGTGTTGAAAAATACGGAAGTGAGAAGAAAAGACTTAGCAGTCATAACGTAATGGGTGAGTGAAGAAGCATGAGGAGAAAGAGAAGGTTCGGGTGAGTGGGTTTGGGCGCATATATATGCTTCTACTTAGGTCCATATCGATGAAGAATACACAAAAACAAGTTGCTTAGGCTATGAAAATGAAGGACCTCTCGCTAAACAAATTACGACGCCATGGGATGAGCACATAGCAAACTATTCTTTCGCCTTTTACAAAAAAATACAGCGTGTTCTTCACTACAAGTGGCATACACTACTTTTTGAAAGAGTTCTCTTTGTTGAGGACTTTGCAAGGCTAGTTCAAAGTTTCTTACTATTTTGATAGAGGACAAAACTGTATGTTTTGACTTTTTTTGACAAGACAAAATAGTATACTTTACTTAGAATAATCATGATGTTAATACACTCATATAGAAAAATAGTATGAAAATAGAAAACTAGGTAAAAGATGGTACTAAAACCAATAAGTTATATAGTCTCCACATTCATATAGCATATATAAGGGGAACATGACAATATTATTTATCAGAAGCTCAATTATTAGCTATTGTTAGTAAGGGTTTGTGCCATTTTTTTAAGGAAAAATGTGTGCTCACCCTTTAGACTTTAAGGCTATTATCTGAAAGTATTGAATTGTTGAAAAATATGGAAGTGAGAAGAAAAGATTTAGCAGTCATAACGTAATGGGTGGGTGAGGAAGGATGAGGAGAAAAAGAAGGCTCGGGTGAGTGGGTTTTGGCGCATACATATGTTTCTACTTAAGTCCCACATCGATGAAGAATACACAAAAACAAGCTGCTTAGTCTATAAAATGAAGGATCTCTCGCTGAACAAATCACGGAGCCATGTGATGAGCACATAGCGAACTATTCTTACGCCTTTTACTAAAGAATACCACCGTGTGTTCTTTACTACAAGTGGCATACACTACTTTTTGAAAGTGTTCTCTTCATTGAGGACTCTGCAAGGCTAGTACAAAGTTTCTTACTATTATGATAGTGGACAAAACTGGATGTTTTGATTTTTTTTGACAAGACAAAATAGTATACTTGACTTAGAATAATCATGATGTTTATACATTCATAGAGAAAAAACGTATGAAAATTAAAAACTAGGTACAAGATGGTACTGCAACCAATATGCTATATAGTCTCTACATTCATATAGGATATATAATGGAAACAAGACAAGAAGATTTATCATTAGCTCAATTTTCAGCTAATGTTAGTAAGGGTTTGTGCCATTTTTTTAAAGGAAAAATGTGTGCTCACCCTTAGGACTTTAAGTCTATTTATTGCAAATATTGAAATGTTGAAAAATATGGAAGTGAGAAGAAAAGACTTAGCAGTCATAATTGTCGCACCCCGAAAAATCCTTGGAGGGATTTTCTTTCGCACAACTGGATTTTAGAGTCGCCACCAATGTTTTTTAAAGGGTAAAACATCGGAAAAACCTTTTTTGGGAAGCAATGGTCTTTGGAACCATTAGATTTGGGTTCGGGGGTCTAATTACGTATGGGGAAGGTGTTAGCACCCCACAACGTCCCTTCAAAGAAGGGTTACCTTAAATAAATATGTGATTTGCAAAGTTGATTCGGAAAAATGCTTTGTTTTTACCTCTTTTATTGATGAATGACTTAATGAAAAATCTTTAGTTTTCGCGCTTGACGGAGGGGATCCGCTCCTACGTATCTCCCGGTGCGATGGAGAATTCAAAGCAACGTAGTTCTTGTTTTTGAAAAATGTTTTATTTTGGAAAAGTGTTTGGTTTTTGAAAGGAAAAATGTTTTTGGTTTGTTGTGCTTGACGGAGAGTATCCGCTCCTACGTATCTCCCGGTGCGATGGAGAATTCAAAGCTACGTAGTTCTGGGTTTTTGAAAAAGGTTTTTGTTTTTTATCTTATTAAATTGTGAAAATTGAGCTTTCGTGATGATCAATTGAGCAAATGCTCCAAATGACCACCATTAGCACTCCATTGTTAATAATCATGCAAGCAAAGGCTTCGTAAGACTACTAACAAAGTTTTTGGTTTAGTGAAAATCTTTAGGAAAATTAGGCATTCATGATGATCAATTGAGCAAGGGCCCCAAGTGATCGCCACTAGTACCTCATTGTTGATAATCATGCAAGCAAAGGCTTCGCAAGACTACTAACAAAGTTTGATTTTGAAGAGTTTTTCGCAATTGGATTGATTCTTGTTTAGGGGAAAGAAAATCTGTTATATGGGAAAAAAAAAGGGTTTGTGAAAGAAATAAGGTTACTTAGGGGAAAGAAACAAAATTAAAAAAAAAAAAGAGAAACAGGGGGTGTAGGAGTAAAATGGGGTGCAAGTTACAGGAGGACTGTATTATTAAAACTGGGGTGTAGGTAATAGCCCATTCTCATTTTTATTGGGCTGGTCCGTTTCAAAAAACAAAAAAAATCGTGGGCTTTAGGGGGGCTTGCGAAGTAAAATGCAGGGGGTGTAAATAGAAATCTGAAAAAAAAAAAACGTGAAAGGACAAAAATGCCCCTGGGGTTCCCCACTATAAAAACCAAACCCTAAAAATAGCAACCCTAATTGTCTCTTCTCTTCTCCACGGCGCCCACACTTCCCCAAATGCTCAAGAAAAAAATTCCTTTTTTTTTCTCTCCTTGCTCCGCCGTTTCTCATCCTCACTTCCCCTCCACTCCATTTTTCTCCCTCTCTCCTTGCTCCACCCCATCCCTCTCTCTCGCCCTACCCTTCGCTTCCTCACCGCCGTTTTTTCCTCTTCACCGAACCACCACCCTTCACGGCCGTTAACGACGAAAATAGAGAAAGGGGGAAGACGATTTCAATGGTGGTGAGAAATAGCCGTGGTGCTGACTTTGGTGGCTGTTTGGTGCGAGGAGGGAGGCGGCGGTGTGGTTGTGGTGGTGGATGACGCGGTTGTTCGTAGTGAGGGGAGAGAAAGGGGGGACGTACGAAGGTGAGTTCTGTGTCGGTAGGTGTTCTGTTTTGAGGGGTGATGGTGGTTGGGTGACGGTGGTGTGGCTAACGACGCGACGGCTTGCGAAGAGGAGGAGCGGCGGCGGCCACCGTGGACGGTGGCCGGAGGTAAAATCCTTTTCCTTTCCCTTTTTTTTACTGTCTCTCCTTCTTCTACCTCCGTTTCTTTCTAAAAAATCTCTTAGATTTTCAGTTAACAAAACGTTCGGATTCTAAAAAAACTGTTTTTCTTGAACCTAATTTTGTTCATCTAGAAAAGGGGGCAAATCGGAGCTAAACTGTTTTCTCTTTTTTTTTAGAAAAGAAAAGCTGAACATTTTTTTTACATTTTGAGACTCTATATTTATTTCTTACTAAATCTGAAACCCTAAAAATTTTTTAAAACTGAGACTCTGGTTGCTATCTTTATCTTCTCCTTTATTTTCTTTCAACAAAAATCTAATGGGTATGTACCTACTGTACGTTGTATCATGAGGGAAGACATTGCTCATATGTATATATATGTATTATATGCACACACAGTAGACATTGCTCATATGTATATATGCATCGCACCACAACATGCATGTACTGTGAAAAGGAAAAACTTAGCTTGGTTTCACAGAAAACTTAAAGTATTAACATTCATGGGGATATCATATACAAACTATGAGTAATTAGACGGATTTTGGGAACCAACCTTTGTCTTTACGGTGCTAATCTCTTTTTCCTGGAGCTCGAAACTGCTTCTCAACTCTTCCCTTTTGGAACTCTAATTTTTTGTAATAATCAGTGTTATGTGTGTTGTTGTCCTGTGTGTATATTGCTCTGTGTTTATTTTACTGTCTGTGTGCATATGGTTCTGTTTGTTACTGTTTTTTCCCCCTTACTGGTTTCTATTCATTTGTATTTATAGGATGAGGATTGTGGTGTAGTGTGGTGTTGGAGCAGGGATTCAAAACTCTAGGAGACCATAAAGCACAACAACCTTTGGTGGAGGCAGTATGAGGCAGCAGGGGTGGAGCAGGGGTTGCTGCCAATGCTGCCATGTTTTTGCTGAAAATGGGAGGCAAGTAAAGGGACAAGAAGAAGGAAGTTTGGGCTTGTAGCTTCATGGAGGGAGGCAGGGAGCAAGTCGCATGCTGTCCTTGTTTTGATTTTTGCTTTATTATTTTTCTTTGTACTCTTTTTTTGCTTTTAATTAATTTTGTACCATTTGTATTTAATTTTTTTGGTCTATATGTAAATAGAAGAGATGACTTCTCCCCTTTTTTGTACTATTCTGCTTTTTTTTTTTAATTTTTTTTTGTCTACATATGTAACAAAATCAATAAAAAGGGACAGCTGATTTTATTTTACTATTTATTTGTTATTATTATTTTTTTTATGACAATAAAAGCGGTAGAAACAATGCGCACCGACGCAACGACTCACACACGACTCGCAACTAATGCACGCTCATGTTAAGACTATGAACGCGTACCTGACTTAATGTGCACACGCGTAAGTTATTAAAACTAATCTCATTTTATCCTTATTTTTCTAAAAAACGGTAAAAATAAACGCGCACCGACGCAACTACTCACACAACTCAAAACGAAACGCGCGCTCGCGTTATTTATTATTTATTTTTGGACTCTTTTTTTTGAAAGTAACGAGTGTCAAACAAAATCGTCGCACGAGAGTGCCAAGGACACCCACGTTTAGAACAATATGCGAAGCGATAAAATTTTTGGGATTTTTCAATTAGTCGGACAAAATTAGGGTATGACAGCTGCCCCTCTTTATTTGGATTTTACCAAGAAGTATGAATTGGCCGAGACATATTTCGAAGATAAAATATGAATAAAGAATTCAGAAATTATACCAATTTTGTCTACTTGGAGAAACCCGAATTTTCTTTTTCTGTTTCTTCTTTTTTTTTCTTTTTTTTGAATCAACACTTGGAGCGTTGATGAGGAAACGATAAACGAAATGGTTAACAACATGCACGCTAACTGCTAAAGGCAAGGAAAGCGCTAAATGAAGAAAACGATGGAGAAAGCGGTAAAATGCCAGGCTGCCTAAAACCTGTAAACGAACCCTTGCGAATCCGAGTTTGCACGTGGCTTTGAGGAGCACGCATCCTGAGAATCTCTGGTCATTCGAGCGACCAGGGGGATCGTTATCAGCTCCGAAACTGATATACTGATCAATGCACGCCGTCCACTGTATCTTAGGCTGATACTGTAACACCCCTCTTCTACCCATTAATTTAATTGGAAAAATATCAGAGTTTTTCAAAATTTTGTTTCGCACGAGGAATGTTACACATGCTTCAATAAAACTACACTTCTCAATAAAACAGCTCAAAAACATAATAACCATGTATTACGTAGCACATCACTAAAAGGCGAATCTCAAAACCACAGTCATCATCGCAATAAAACTTAATGTCAATAAAATCAACTACGCAGCGGAATAACAAAATAAAACCGAATTGTCAACAAAACATAACAACCAAAATCAATCATAACATTAAGTTCGTCCCCCCCCCCTGAGTGCTACGTATCAGAGCGTGACGACTCGACTCGAATTAGTGAAGGTACCTAGTCCTTCACTCGCAATCACCTGCACGTTACCGCATGGGGGTAACATTCAAACAGAAGGGTGAGTCCAATTCAATTCATATAATAAATCACATGATAAATGATAAGTCAAGTCACAGCTCTTAATTAATCACATCACAACCATCAATCACATCACTACAATAACTCATCACTATGTCATGTAGACATATGAAATGCAACCCACTCGCGGGCATATGCATGAGGTACCTTTTCACAAACGTCGCTTAGCCATTATGGCCTCATCGTCACTTAGCCTTTTGGGCCTCAAAACGTCACTGGGTTTATGCACATGGGATGCATGAGACACTATAACATGCACCACGCACAAATCACACAATCACGGTCAACCATGTGACCCGTCACTTACCCATTTGCTCACAAGAAGTGCCGCACCTGTCAATTCACAATTTACACACAACAACATCACTTAGCCTTTTAGGCCTTAACATCACTTAGCCTTTCGGGCCTCAAACGTCACTGGGTTTCATCGTCACTTATACATAAATAACATCAACTCAAACAATAGCCGCTGAGGGCAAAACGTCATTTACTAGCCACCAAGGGCATCATCGTCATTTACACGTCATTATAAATAATAATAGCCACTAAGGGCAAAACAGTCATTTAACTAGCCACTATGGGCATCATCGTAATTTACACATCATTATAAATAATATTGGCCACCAAGGGCAAAACAGTCATTTACGCGTCATTATAAATAATATTAGCCACTAAGGGCAAAACAGTCATTTAACTAGCCACTATGGACATCATCGTCAAAATCATCATTTTTGACACTAAATCGTTAAAAACACTGGTCATACGCAAAAGAGGATTTTTAAAGACACCAAACGAATTTTCAATGTCACAGCAGCGACCACAGTGGACAGCCACTTGGGCACCCAGCAACCTTCTGAAAATGTAAGTTTTTATTTTTAAAAATGGGACACACAGATAGACAACTGAAAAAGCTTCCCAACACTTTTTGAAATGTTTAAAACGGATGTCCGAGTCAAAAGATATAGCGAAAACAGTTTTCGAAAACATTTTGGGAACATCCAGAAAAACTGGCGCCCTGGGCGCCCAGCGCCCTGGGCGCCCAGCGCCCAGGCACCTGGCGCCCAGCAAGACGCGACACACTCACACGGGCGCTCAGCGCCCAGCGCTAGCACCCAGCGCCTCAGCGCAACACGCAAACGCAACACACGGGCGCCCAGCGCTCAGCGCCTTGGCGCAACACAGAAACACGGGCACACGGGCGCTCAGCGCCCAGCGCTGGCACCCAGCGCCCAGCGCTACACACGCACACGGGCGCCCAGCGCCCAGCGCTGGCACCCAGCGCCCACACGCACACACAGCCACACGCGACACTGGCGCGCAGCGCCCATGGGCGCCCAGCGCCTGCCACACTTCCAGCACACGATTTTTAACACTATTTTCAGTACAGAAATTCAGCAACATCAAAATCATCACAATTTTTCAGCACAACACCCAGCAACATCAAAATCATCACAATTTTCAGCACAAAATTCAGCAACATTGATCCAACATATGGCGCCCTAGGCGCCCATACCACCCCAAACATGAATTTTCAGCCACAAACTAAGGACATTACGCATACATCACCAATAATAATATGGATTCACAGACATAATCATGATCATGGTTCATCTAGGCCATCCCTACCTAAAATCTATCATAGGAATCATTATAAGAATTGATAGGACATCCCCTTACCTCGTATTCGAAGAGTAGGAGCCCTCGAGACGATCACGAACGGAACCACGGCAACAATCCACGATCCTTTCCTCTCTTGGTGGCGCGACCTCCCTTCTCTTCTTCTCCTCTCCAACGGCGCTCCACTTCTTTCTTTTCTCTCTATTCTCAATTTTTTCGCTAATGCCAACAACAAACCCTAGCCTCTCAATGTCTCACCACTTCGCATGTCACTTGGACCATGGGCTTGGGCTTTTTCACTTAAGCCCAGCTCACCCAAGTGGCACCTCCTTTTCCTAATACCATCACAAATTAATATAATTTTAATTAATTAAATTTTATACCCAATAAATTAAATAAATTCCTAAATACTTAATTAAATAAATTAATTAAATATTTAGGGTGTTACAGATACAACTATTCCGTTGAACCTCACATGGGGCTGCGGTCCATCGCGTTGCTCGTACACGATGTGAGACCATGAACAGAAGGGAGCACTGAACTCTGATAAGAGCGATTTGAACTCCAAACTGCAATGCACGCTTGAGCGCCGAACTGAAAAGCATTTGAATCTCCGAACTAAGAGGGCATTTTCTGGGGACTGAGTGCGAGGATTAACATCGGAGTACTTATCCGTCCTTGTACCTGCAAGTGAGATGAACAAATGCATGCAATGCAAATGCCATGATTGCTTTTTGATGGGATGAATGTGATGTGATGCAGGAGCTTCTTTTTGCTTGCATGAAATTTTTTTTGTCTATGTTTGATGAATGCAATGCATGAATTTTATTTGTTTTATTGCTCTTTTGCTCTTTTTTTTTCTTTTTCCTTTTTTTTCCGTTTTTTTTGCTGCTTCGACCAAATCGTAAGACTTGCGTTATAAGGCACGATGGTCGTCCATAATGGTGCGAGTGTCATGCTTCAGCCTTTTGAGGATTGTTTTGACGCGATCAGTGCCTTTGTTTGATTCTTGTGAATTTACCTGATTCAGAGATCATTTCTTTTCTCATGATTTTCAAAATCGCAATGATTTTAATGCTCTGATTTATGCACATTTTCATAATTCATTTATCATCTACCATAAAACATCATTTTAAAGCACAAATGAAAAGGAAGCAATGATAAAACAATAAGCAGACGGAGTGGAAAATTTGGACTTTTTATTCATATGGAAACCGAACGCGCAAAAGGTCGCGCCGACTGAAAAGAGTATATTGAGAATTTTTTTTTGAAACTAAAAAAAACAAGAAAATGGACGCAACAGATCTTATGAGCGCTCTTTGTCTTTGGAGTGCTGATGCCAATCACTCATACTTATATCCTTGAACACCCTTTTTATCCAAGCTTTTGGAGGCGCTGCTTGCCTCTTTTACTTTTTTAAGTCCAACCTTTCTGACCCTAATTTTTGCCTGGACCGCTCTTTGCCAGTTTTCAGTCCACCGGGTCGCTCTTTTTTACCTAGTGTTGCACCCCGAAAAATCCCCTTTTGGATTTCTCAATGTACAACGTGGAATAATTTTGGAGCCGCCACCAATAGTTTAATTTTAAGACCAAAACATTGAAAAAAGGTCTTTTGGACAAAGCAGATGGTCTTTGAAAACTAGAGATATAGGTTCGGGGGTCGATTACGCGCGAGGAAGGTGTTAGCACCGCGCACGCCCTTTCTACCGAAAGGGAACCTCTAATTAAATGTGTGGTTTTAATGTTTGATTTGAAAAATACCTAGATTTGCCTATTTATTTCTTGTTTGAAGACGAATGAGAAAACTTACTGGAAATTTTATTTTTGGTGAGAAAGGGGGGAAAAAGGGGTTTTTAGAAAAAAGTGCTTGACGGGACATGGCCCGCTCCTACGTATCTCCTGGTGCGATGGAGAATTCAAAGCTACGTAGTTCTTGGTTAGAAAATGTTTGTGTGTTGGTGTTTTTTAATATAGGGGTCTTAGGATTGTGTGATCTGTGTTGAAGGACCACTGGGGGTCTGAAGGGCCGCTGGGGGCTGAAGGAGCGCTGGGGCTCTGAAGGACCACAGTTCACTTATCCTAAAACGATGATTAACCCGGCCGTACGACCGACTTAATCCCCTACTTTGAAAATAAGATTTTTGATTTTTTTTGTTTTATGAAAGAGATGTGTTTGTATTTTTTAATTTAGAAATTGTTTATTTTTGCACTTGACAGGGGCGTGGCCCTGCTCCTACGTATCTCCGAGTGGAGAATCAAAGGCGACGTAGTTCTAGGTTGTCTTTTTGAAAAGTTTTTATTTTTTAATCTTTTTTTGGTGAGTTTTTGAAATAGGACGAGCATTAGTGAATGATTAAACTAGCAGAGGCTATGATGAATCACTACTAAATGCTCAAAAAGAGAGAGTTGTACCGCTAATCAAACGAGCAAAGGTTCTGATGGACTATTGATAACAACTCGTTTTTATTATCTTTTTGAAAATGATTTTGGAAAGAGATTGATTTGTACGATGATCAAACTAACAAAGGTTATGATGGATCATCGTTTATTATTCTTATGAGGAAAGGACATTGCTACTAATAGCTAAACGAACAAAGGCTCTGATGAGCTACTAGCAACAATGGGTTTGAAAATGATCCTTTTTGCTTGTTTTGTGAAAATGATTTGTTTACGGTTGAAAAAGGATTTTTATTTGTTGCGCTTGACGAGAACGTGACTCGCTCCTACGTATCCCGAACAAGAATCAAAGCGACGTAGTTCTAATGAGAATGTTTTTGAAAGGTTTGAAAGGAGAAGAGCTTTCATAACGATCGAGCAAGCAAAGGCTTTGAGCGATCATTACTAATAACCCTTGATGGCGTTCACGACAATCAAACAAGCCAAGGCTTTGAGTGATAGTCACTAATAACTCGCGTTAATTGGAAAAAGGTTTGAAAGATTTTTGGAAGAAAGGGTGAAGGCACTATCAATGATTGATTACAAAGTTTAAACACATTCAATTATCACGAAATCATGCATATGTTGAATATTTAATCAAGACTAAACATGCCAACATGATCAAGAGACCCACCTATCAGGGATGCAAGGTAAAAGTTCTCAAAGCAAGTGTGCGTGTAGGAGGGAGTGTATTTACCCTAATGACTCTATGCTACAACAGGCAAGTAGACTTACGTCTTCATTAGGAGGTCATACACATGGATGGAATGGCACATTGAATCAAGACATTTAAAATGCATCCAATAACAAGCAAGCAATTGATCATAGGCATAGAATGATCTTAATTAAACTAAGGAACATATGAACAATGATTTCTCAATAACATGAGAAAAGGGGAAATTGCATCAAGGCTAAGGTAAGCCTATCCTTTGCATTCATGAATATGTGCCCAAAGGTTAGTAACACAATCAAAGAGGAGGGAGCATCAAGGTTTTGGGAAACCCATCCTTTGCAATACCCCATGGACCTTAAACCACAAACCCAACTATCTTTTATTCTTTAAGGAGTTAAAAAGGGGGGAGGTTGAATCATCTGAGACCATCTTCACCACTTAGAAAATGATGCACTAGGCATAAGTGGGAATCATGTGGTTCATCATCAACAAGGACACTACAGCTAAATTAAATCACATAGGGCAATTTTGGCATGGATCAGAATGATTGAATTTTAACAAATATAAAAACAGAAATACCTCTGATGAAGGCAGATATTACAACTCTGAAGAACGCAAATCCCGACTAACCCTTGCAGGAGATCAGCTCAGACGGACCAACGGCGCGAATAGAGCAAAAATGAAGCGTAGAACTGGAAAATGAGATTTGCAAGAGTTGTCTTCTCAGATCTCGTGAAAAATGTCTGGAGCAAATGTGTGTGTTTCCCTGATCTCGTGAGATGTGTCTCTGTGTGTTTTCTGATTTCGTGCCCTCTCCCCCCAAAATGTGATTTGAGGCTGCCTATTTATAGGCTTAGGAAAGCGTAGAATTTTTAAAAAACATTTATTGCAAGGATGAATCGATTGTTTGAGCCTTTGGAAATAGCAAAGAATCGATTCTTGGACATCCTAAATAGGTGAAAATCGATTCCATGTTTAGTTAAAATAAGTGGGAATCGATTCTTGGCTCTTGGAAATTGCTTGAAAATCGATTTCATGCTTTGACAAAATAAGGAGGAATCGATTCTTGGCTCTTTAAAATGGCCTGAAAATCGATTTCAAGGCCTATGAAAGGAGAGGGAAATCGATTTTCAGGACATTTATAATAGGTGAAAATCGATTCCATGTTTAGTTAAAGCAATGAGGAATCGATTCATGGCCTATGGAAGAGCTTGAAAATCGATTTCAAGGCCTATGAAAGAAAAGGGAAATCGATTTTCAGGACATTTATAATAGGTGAAAATCGATTCTTCACTTAGTTAAAACAATTAGGAATCGATTCATGGCCTATGGAAGAGCCTGAAAATCGATTTCAAGGCCTATGCAATATACTATAAATCGATTCTTGGCCTTTGGAACAAAATAGAAATCAATTCTTGCTTTCCAAAAAATGCTTTGCCATGCATGCATAAAATATTCTTCAAAGCTTGCCATGCATGCATAACATATTTTCAAAACCCTAATTTCCAAAAAGTGCATTCTAACCCTAAAAATGATTTCAAAAACTTTGGAATGGCTTCTAGGACCCAAAATGCAATGCATAAATTATTATATATTTTTTGTGTGGAAAATTAGGGTTTGGACCTAAGCCGGACAAAATTGGGGTATGACAGCTGCCCCTCTTTATCTAAATTTTAACGAGGAATATGAATTGGCCGAAACATATTCCAAGGCAAAATGAAGATAAAGAATTCAGAAATTATACCGATTTTGTCCACTTGGGGAAACCCGAATTTTCCTCTTTTTCTTTTTCTATATTTTTTTGAAAAGATGGGCTTGAGAACAAACGGGGAATGGTTAACACCTGGCGCATTAACCGAGAGAGAAAATGACGGTCCACTCGGGATCTGAAGGAGCACTAAGGCTCTGAAGGACCACTCAGGGTCTGAAGGAGCACTAAGGCTCTGAAGGACCGCTCGGGGTCTGAAGGAGCACTAAGGCTCTGAAGGACCGCTCGAGGTCTGAAGGAGCACTAAGGCTCTGAAGGTCTAAATCGCAGTCGATGCTTGGTGCATTGATTAGAGTTAAACTGAAGGACCAACGAGGTCTGAAGGGCATGCCTAAGCCTGATGGACCAATGGGTCTGATGGAACGCAAACTAGCAACGGTACTAGTAAAACGGTCTGCTTGGGGGGTGGCCTTTTCCGAGCGGCCAGGATGGGTCAAGATCAGATCCGGAACTGATATGCTGACCATGAAGGACGTCCGCTGTGTCTTAGGCTGACACAACTAGTCTGAAGGACCACTTGGGGTGTGAAGGACTAACCCGCAGCTCGAATACGAGGTGAAGTCTGTTTTTGAAGGGACACTTGGGTCCTGAAGGGATTCACGAATCCTGTTGGTTGATTGATTGAAATGTTCAACTAAAGCAGACAGAAAAGTAAAATGGGCACTTGGCGTGCAAACAGCAAAGTAAATGGGCACTTGGCGTGCAAACAGAGAGGTAATAAAGCGGTAAAGAAAGCAGTAAGGACGGAGCGCTGAGGGCTCAGGATGAGCGCGGAGGGCTCAGGATGAGCACGGAGGGCTCAGGATGAGCTCGGAGGGCTCAGGAGGAGCACAGAGGGCTCAGGAGGAGCACAGAGGGCTCAGGAGGAGCACAGAGGGCTCAGGAGGAGCACAGAGGGCTCAGGAGGAGCACAGAGGGCTCAGGATGAGCGCGGAGGGCTCAGGGGGGGGCACAGAGGGCTCAGGAGGAGCACAGAGGGCTCAGGAGGAGCACAGAGGGCTCAGGATGAGCGCGGAGGGCTCAGGGGGAGCACAGAGGACTCAGGATGAGCGCAGAGGGCTCGGGATGAGCGCAGAGGGCTCGGGAGGAGCACAGAGGGCTCAGGATGAGCATAGAGGGCTCAGGAGGAGCGCAGGGGGCTCAGGAGGAGCGCAGAGGGCTCAGGATGAGCGCAAAGGGCTCAGGATGAGCACAGAGGGCTCAGGATGAGCGCAGAGGGCTCAGGAGGAGCACAGAGGGCTCAGGGTGAGCACAGAGGGCTCAGAAGGAGCACAGACGGCTCAGGGGGAGCACAGAGGGCTCAGGATGAGCGCAGAGGGCTCAGGAGGAGCACAGAGGGCTCAGGATGAGCGCAGAGGGCTCAGGGGGAGCACAGAGGGCTCAGGGGGAGCACAGAGGGCTCAGGAGGAGCACAGAGGGCTCAGGATGAGCACAGAGGGCTCAGGAGGAGCACAGAGGGCTCAGGATGAGCACAGAGGGCTCAGGATGAGCACAGAGGGCTCAGGATGAGCACAGAGGGCTCAGGAGTTCCGTTGATTGGTTGATTTGAAATGACCGATGCTGCTGTATTGGATTGAGGTACCTGCATACGTTAGTTGATGCAAGGAATGGTGCATGGAGTATGGGTGCATGTTATGCAAGGGGCATGTTATGCATGTGCATGCAATGCTATGATTTTGGTGTGATGATGAATGTGCAAGATGCGGTTATGCAAATGTAATACAGATGTATGCTACGTGGATGCATGTGACGCTGATGCATGCAATGCTGGACGCTTTTGATATTCTCTTTTGGCTTTCCTTGATGGTTGCTTTTTTTATTTATGAAGTGCGGGTATGCAAATGCAATGCTTGAGAGTTGTGAAATGGTTTGGTTTATTTGATGGAATGCTAAATTATGGACTCGACATTAGTCTGATTTAAGGATCACAACGAGTCTGGTTTATGGGCCGACAAGCCTGGTTTATGGAGCAATATGTGTCTGCATATTGGTCTGATTTATGGACCCTAAAGGTCTGGTTTAAGGACACAAAGGTCTGGTTTGACCGCATGGAATGCCAGTGTATGCAATGGAAGGCTTCGTTTTGTTTTTTCTATGAGATGTATGATGCAAATGCCATGATTGCTATTTTTTTTTCTTTCTCTTATGATGAATGCAAATGCCTGAATTTCTCTTTTTCTTTACTTTATTATCATTATTTTCCTGCCTGATAAATGCATGATTTTATGCATGATGAATGTAATGCATGACTGTGTTTGTTTATTGCCCTTTTTTTTTTTTTGCTTATCTTTTTATTTTTGCTGGTTCAGCCAACCCGCGACTCTCATGACACGAGACTGAGGAACCTGTTGGACTTGCGGGGCTCATGGGCCGGGTGCATGTTGGTCTTGACTGTAACACCCCAATAAATTCTAAAATATAGAATCACCGAAGTGCACTAAATGGCATACATCAGAGTAACTTCCTGTTATTGAAATATTGAACACAACTAAAACTTTTGACAATACATAATATCTGGTTCTCTGAACCTCATAAGCTTTCTGAAAATGCTTAAGTTCCAAAACTTAAGACTTGTACATATCCTGGTGTTCAATACTCAAAACATAAAGTAGCGGAAACGATTTTACAACTTGACAATGAAAGTTATACAATCGGAACATAGAAACAATAAACGGAACAAAGGTCTAAAACATTAAACTAGGTCTTCAATGACTCCAAGAGTCACACCAGCTAACCATGCTTTACCGCCTTTGCTTTCCCCTGTTTCTCTGTAAAAACCACAAATATGAAGGGTGAGATAAACATTATCTCAGTGAGTCCTATCGAGACCCCTTACTACTCTAGCGGTTCATTATGCCTTGTTTTGAACTCGTGGTCCTAAAAAGCAACCACGTGGAAATACATTCAGTTCCTGTAACCTTCATGCTCATGGCCCTCCTAAGCGACACATGAAGCATGCAATCTTTGTTCCATGTTTTTAGCATAACACCTCAGTCTACCTATTTTATAGGCATCTCTTGACCTTTTGGTGAACCCATCCCGCTATTTCTAGCAGGGGAAACATTCTTGAGTCTAGGTTTTGGGGCTCATGACTTCCCCTCCCCTAGTATGCTAACCTCTTAGGGTCGTCACCCTTTTTCCTCTTGTATTTATTATACATTTTCAGTCTGTGTACCCGCATTGGGCTGTTAGTCATTCCAGTCAAGTACCATGTACCATATCAGTCAATTTCAGTGTATAATATCAGTCATATACCGTGTGTTATTATCATTCTTGACACGTGTACTCTCGCGTTTTCTAAGTACGGTTTTTCATTTTATTCATAACACACAACTTTCTATCGAACATGTTCAATCTCATACCATTGTTACCTTTTCATTGTTGTGGAACCTTGGGGAATGGATTAGAAGAGGATTGGAATCATTTGGAATGGATAAAAAGGTACTTTAAAATTGAGGGTCAGAAGGTCTCGCACGACCCATGCGTTTAGGCGCACGACCCGTGCGTTTTTGAATAGTTTGTAGAAATTTTCCAGAAAGATACGCACGACCCGTGCGGCTTGGCGCACGATCCGTGCGTGATCCACTAAAATTTTATAAAGTTCCAGAGACATACGCACGACCCGTGCGACTTGGCGCACGATCCGTGCGTGTTTTAAAAATCCAATTCTTATCGTATCAGAGGGAGGCGCACGACCCGTGCTCGTAGGCACACGATCCGTGCGTCTCTATCAGTTTCCAGAAAACAGGTTTTTCATGTGTTATTCCATTCCATTCCGATTCCCAGTTCCCTTCCGATCGAGACCCAAACTCAAACACGCATTAAAACACAATATTATAGCAATCCAATCCAGCACACCCAACAATCAATCAAGCAATTCATAGTTCAATCACGAGTTTTGGGAAAACGGTTTTCAATAAAATTCTTTCGATACCAGAAACGTGTGACAATAATTTTCGAAAGTAAAGACTCGAAAACACGAACACATTCCCTAAGCGAGTTATAGAACTCACCTATCGTGATGAAAATCACGCAAACACTGAGACTCCGAGAACTCAACCGCTCCGACAATCACGAACTCTCTTCGAATACGCTCCCACAACGAACTCAACTACTCCAAATCGCTTGGACAGCGGCTGATTTCGAATCCTAGTTACCCAAACAACTTCAAACAGCAATCGTGGCAAGAAGATGAGTCTTGGTACTGAACAATGGGTTCTAACAAGGACATGCAACTATTTGGAGCATCAACACTCCATTTTTGAGCTTGGAGCTTCAAAGGTACATAAATGGTGATTTGTGATGAGGAGGGTTGATGGGAAATTTCTTGGCATCAATGTATAGAGGAAGAAAAATGATGAACAATGGTGGTTTTGGATTCAACATGCATGAACAAATGAGGTAGAATCCCTCCCCTCTCTTCTCCACTCTCTCTCTCGAGTCCTCTCCTCCTCCTCCCTATTACTTGCTGTTTTTCACTTTCAGAAAATGAGGGAATGAAGGGTGTTGTAGTGGTTTGGGTCAGCTGAAGGGTAGTCACTTAAGAATGAGAAAAGACTCTTCTACCCTCCCTCATTAGCATTTCATCTAACTCACCACTAATCCAACACTTACCCTTAAGTTTCCATACTTAGCATAAACTATTAATTATGTTTAATCAAAGATGTTATTTATCTATTTGATCCATGATACTATTTTATAACTAACATAATTATGCTCACTAAACAACTTAACCTCATGCCAATTTAATTAAATCTAATTAGCTAATTAGGGGATGTTACAATCACCCCAACTTCTAAAATTTTGTCCTCAAAATTGACAAAACATACCTTACTCGAACAAATACGGATATTTCTCCCGCATGCACTCCTCTACTTCCCATGTCGCTTCGTCAGGTGACACGCCGTCCCAAAGCACCTTGACAATAGGAATTGACCTCGTCCGGAGCGTTTTCTCGCCACGTTCGATGATCCTGATTGGGGTAGGATGATAAGATAGATCCGTTCTGATGTCAATCGTTTCATGGCTCAAAGGTTGATTCGGATCATGAATATATTTCCTCAGCTGCGATACATGAAACACATCATGTAGTCTGGACAATTCTGGAGGTAAGGCAATGCGATACGCTACGGCCCAACTCGCTCGATAATCTGGAAGGGTCCGACATACCGAGGACTGAGCTTCTTCGCTCGCAAGGCAATACCGGTTCCGATGGTTGGAGAAAGTTTCAAAAAGACATGATCTCCTTCTTCGAATTCTAACGGCCTTCTTCTCTTATCCGCATAACTCTTTTGCCGACTCTGCGCGGCTTTCATCCTTTCTTTTATCTGACGGATCTTCTCCGTAGTCTCACGAACCAAATCCGGTCCCAACAATCTTTGTTCACCTACATCCCACCAACACAATGGTGTTCTACACTTTCTCCCGTACAATGCTTCGTATGGAGCCATTCCGATACTAGAATGATAACTGTTGTTGTATGAGAATTCCACCAATGGAAGATGATCCTCCCATCTGCCTCCACTATCGAGTACACAAGCTCTCAACATATCCTCCAATGTCTGGATTGTCCTCTCAGTCTGCCCGTCTGTCTGAGGATGGTACGCAGTGCTAACACACACCTTTGTTCCCAACGCCATATTCAATGCTTTCCAAAATCGAGATGTGAACTTGGGATCTCGATCACAGATGATACTCGTAGGGATTCCATGCAACTTCACAATATACTTGAGATACTCATCTGCTAACCTAGCAACCTTGTGAGTAGAACGCACTGGAATAAAATGAGCGGACTTGGTCAGGCGATCCACCACTACCCAAATAGAATCGTTTCCGGTTTGGGACCGTGGTAATCCCATGACAAAATCCATAGATATGCTCTCCCATTTCCATTCAGGTACATTCAACGGTTGTAACTGGCCACCTGGCTTCCGGTGCTCTATCTTAACCTTTTGACAAGTTAAGCATCGAGACACAAATTCTGCAATATCCACTTTCATACCAGGCCACCAATACAATTGCTTCAGATCTCGATACATCTTGGTAGACCCCGGATGTACTGAGAACTGACTCTTATGAGCCTCCTCTAAAACTTGCCTCTTCACCTCCTCATCATTCGGCACACAGATTCTGCCATCAAAACAAATTACGCCATCACCGTCTTCGGTGTAACTCGGCAATCTCTTCTGCGCTTGCAGCTCTACATCACCTTCTTGGGCTGAGCGAATTAGATTCCTCAACGAACTTGAAATCTGAATGTGACTCAACACCAACCTGTTCCTTCTTGACTTAACTCTCAAATTGAGGTCTCTGAATGATTCCAACAATGACATCTCGTGCATCATCAGCTTTGCAGTATGGATAGACTTTCTGCTTAAAGCATCGGCAACAACATTAGCCTTACCAGGATGGTACTTCAATTCAAAATCATAATCTTTCAGGAATTCTACCCATCTCCTCTGTCTGTTGTTCAGCTCCTTTTGGTCAAACAAATACTTAAGACTTTTGTGGTCACTAAAGACTTCGAAACGAGACCCATACAGGTAATGTCTCCAAATCTTTAGGGCAAACACAATCGCCGCCAACTCTAAATCATGAGTTGGGTAATTCTCTTCATGGGGCTTCAACTGCCTGGAGGCATAAGCAACTACTTGTCGATTCTGCATTAGGACACATCCTAAACCCTTACCAGAAGCGTCGCAATATATTTGGAATCCTACTGACGGATCCGGAAGAATCAGGATAGGTGCAGAAGTCAAACGACCCTTCAATTCCGTGAAACAATTTTCACAGTCTGAGTCCCAAACAAACGGCTGACCCTTGCGAGTTAACCGAGTGAGTGGAAGAACCAACTGGGAAAATCCTTGAATGAATCTTCGATAGTACCCAGCTAATCCTAAGAAACTTCTTACCTCAGTAACCGTAGATGGCTGCTCCCAGTCTACCACAGCTTCGATCTTACTGGGATCCACAGCAACACCTGTCCTAGATATTACGTGGCCCAAAAACTTAACTTCTGGCATCCAAAAATCACATTTGGACGGCTTAGCATACAACTTCTTCTCTCGGAGTACGTTCACAACAATTCGGAGATGTTGCACATGCTCCTCAATCGTTTTAGAGAACACCAAGATATCATCGATGAACACTACCACAAACTGATCCAGATAAGGATTAAAAATTCGATTCATATAATCCATGAATACAGCTGGAGCATTGGTCAAACCGAAGGGCATCACTACGAATTCATAGTGTCCATATCTCGTACGGAAAGCGGTCTTCGGGACGTCCAAAGCTCGAACCCTGATTTGGTGATACCCGGACCTTAAATCAATCTTTGAAAATACAGAAGCTCCCCTCAACTGATCTAGCAAATCATCAATTCTCGGTAGAGGGTACTTGTTCTTGACAGTCACCTTATTCAACTGACGATAATCGATACACAATCTCATACTTCCGTCCTTCTTCTTGACAAGCAACACTGGAGCACCCCATGGTGAGGCACTCGGCCGGATGAACCGCTTGGAAATTAGTTCTTCCAGTTGAACTTTCAATTCCCTCAACTCTAATGGCGACATTCGATATGGGGCTATAGAAATAGGTCCAGTGCCTGGAACCAACTCTATAGAAAATTCCACCTCACGATCCGGAGGAAATGAAGGAACTTCATCGGGAAACACATCAAGAAATTCATTAACAACTTGCACAGAAGATAAATCCTGACCTGTCTCAGTGGATGCAGACAGCATCATGACGTAAGCTTCCGCGCCTTGGAACAGATAATTACTGGCCGACGTGAAAGAAATAACAGCTTCAGAATTTGGCGGTTGTAGCTCTACTGACTCGGAGGCGAAACCGATAGTTCGATGGAAACAATCTATAGTCACATGATTGGCCGTCATCCAACTCATGCCTAGGACAACGTCCATGCCCTTCATTGATAAACAAATGAAGTCTACTACAAAATCCCTGTCTCCAATGGATAGAAGACAATTTTCACATATTGCTTGGGTCTGAACACTACCTTCAGCAGCAGTCTTAATGGAGATTGGTTGAGGCAAAGGAGTTAAAGCCAATCCCAACCGATCGACACAAACTTGAGATATAAAACAATGGGTCGCACCCGAATCATATAAAATACTAACGGAGTTATTAAAAAGAGATCCCATACCCCTTAGTAGATTATCTGACGGTGTGACCTTCTGGGCGTCCAAGGTGTAAACTCTTCCATGAGTTGTAGTAGCGGCAGGGTTACTTCCTTGACTCTTCTCTTTCTCTGGGCAGTCCCGTGCAAAGTGACCGTCTTTCTTGCAGAAATAACACTGGTTGGATCCCATCTGGCATTTACCCTGATGGTACTTTCCACAGTTGGAACACGTACTGAATCTTGAGGAGTTCGATGACTGAACCTGTTTCCCTTTGTTGGAGTTGTGCCTGGGACCCGTCTGATGGTTAGATGATCCAACATTCTTCTTATTCTGATGGAATACTTTTCTGCTTGCATATAACCTCTTCAAGTCACTCTCAGCTATGTGTGCTTGTTGAACCATGGCAGCATAGTTAGTATAGGCAAAAGAACTCAAACTCTGAGCAATGTCCTCCCTTAGCCCATACTTGAACCTTTCGGTTTTCCATTTGTCATTGGGAGCATACCCGGCCAAACCGAAGAATTGATATAACTCTTCAAACTTAGCCGCGTACTGACCCACAGTTGAACTTCCTTGAGTGAGAGTCAGAAATTCGTTCTCCTTGTCGAACCTCATGGCTGTCGGAAAGAACTGCTCCAAAAATACCTGCTTGAAATGTTCCCAAGTCTGGGGAGTATCCATAGTTACCATCATGGCTTTGGCATTAGTCCACCAGTTGTTAGCTTCACCTTTCAGCATATGAGTTGCCAATCTCAGCTTGTCATCATCAGTGACTTGCATAGCCACGAAAATCTTCTCTATATCATCTAGCCAATGCTGGGCTTCCATGACATCCGGTCCTCCTCTAAACTCGGACGGTTTCATTTTCAGGAATTCAGAGAAAACCCTCCTTGGGTCAGCTTGAGGCTCAGGGACTTGCTGGGGCTGAGCTTGAGCATTCTGTTGCATCTGCAGCATATCTTCCATCATCTTCTGTTGCCTCTCGATCACGTTCTGCATCCATGCAGAATGCGGATCAACTGGTGGGTTATTCCTCGATCCTCCTGCCATAATTCTGCAAATGATACACCAAGTATTAAGTTGATCAGTCTCAATGTCTCTTAGTATCACAAGAAGCAAGATAGCAGAGTTACTCGAGGGACAAAACCACCCTAACGGTCTAAGCCCGACTGGGTCGAACTGCTCTGATACCAAAATGTAACACCCCAATAAATTCTAAAATATAGAATCACCGAAGTGCACTAAATGGCATACATCAGAGTAACTTCCTGTTATTGAAATATTGAACACAACTAAAACTTTTGACAATACATAATATCTGGTTCTCTGAACCTCATAAGCTTTCTGAAAATGCTTAAGTTCCAAAACTTAAGACTTGTACATATCCTGGTGTTCAATACTCAAAACATAAAGTAGCGGAAACGATTTTACAACTTGACAATGAAAGTTATACAATCGGAACATAGAAACAATAAACGGAACAAAGGTCTAAAACATTAAACTAGGTCTTCAATGACTCCAAGAGTCACACCAGCTAACCATGCTTTACCGCCTTTGCTTTCCCCTGTTTCTCTGTAAAAACCACAAATATGAAGGGTGAGATAAACATTATCTCAGTGAGTCCTATCGAGACCCCTTACTACTCTAGCGGTTCATTATGCCTTGTTTTGAACTCGTGGTCCTAAAAAGCAACCACGTGGAAATACATTCAGTTCCTGTAACCTTCATGCTCATGGCCCTCCTAAGCGACACATGAAGCATGCAATCTTTGTTCCATGTTTTTAGCATAACACCTCAGTCTACCTATTTTATAGGCATCTCTTGACCTTTTGGTGAACCCATCCCGCTATTTCTAGCAGGGGAAACATTCTTGAGTCTAGGTTTTGGGGCTCATGACTTCCCCTCCCCTAGTATGCTAACCTCTTAGGGTCGTCACCCTTTTTCCTCTTGTATTTATTATACATTTTCAGTCTGTGTACCCGCATTGGGCTGTTAGTCATTCCAGTCAAGTACCATGTACCATATCAGTCAATTTCAGTGTATAATATCAGTCATATACCGTGTGTTATTATCATTCTTGACAAGTGTACTCTCGCGTTTTCTAAGTACGGTTTTTCATTTTATTCATAACACACAACTTTCTATCGAACATGTTCAATCTCATACCATTGTTACCTTTTCATTGTTGTGGAACCTTGGGGAATGGATTAGAAGAGGATTGGAATCATTTGGAATGGATAAAAAGGTACTTTAAAATTGAGGGTCAGAAGGTCTCGCACGACCCGTGCGTTTAGGCGCACGACCCGTGCGTTTTTGAATAGTTTGTAGAAATTTTCCAGAAAGATACGCACGACCCGTGCGGCTTGGCGCACGATCCGTGCGTGATCCACTAAAATTTTATAAAGTTCCAGAGACATACGCACGACCCGTGCGACTTGGCGCACGATCCGTGCGTGTTTTAAAAATCCAATTCTTATCGTATCAGAGGGAGGCGCACGACCCGTGCTCGTAGGCACACGATCCGTGCGTCTCTATCAATTTCCAGAAAACAGGTTTTTCATGTGTTATTCCATTCCATTCCGATTCCCAGTTCCCTTCCGATCGAGACCCAAACTCAAACACGCATTAAAACACAATATTATAGCAATCCAATCCAGCACACCCAACAATCAATCAAGCAATTCATAGTTCAATCACGAGTTTTGGGAAAACGGTTTTCAATAAAATTCTTTCGATACCAGAAACGTGTGACAATAATTTTCGAAAGTAAAGACTCGAAAACACGAACACATTCCCTAAGCGAGTTATAGAACTCACCTATCGTGATGAAAATCACGCAAACACTGAGACTCCGAGAACTCAACCGCTCCGACAATCACGAACTCTCTTCGAATACGCTCCCACAACGAACTCAACTACTCCAAATCGCTTGGACAGTGGCTGATTTCGAATCCTAGTTACCCAAACAACTTCAAACAGCAATCGTGGCAAGAAGATGAGTCTTGGTACTGAACAATGGGTTCTAACAAGGACATGCAACTATTTGGAGCATCAACACTCCATTTTTGAGCTTGGAGCTTCAAAGGTACATAAATGGTGATTTGTGATGAGGAGGGTTGATGGGAAATTTCTTGGCATCAATGTATAGAGGAAGAAAAATGATGAACAATGGTGGTTTTGGATTCAACATGCATGAACAAATGAGGTAGAATCCCTCCCCTCTCTTCTCCACTCTCTCTCTCGAGTCCTCTCCTCCTCCTCCCTATTACTTGCTGTTTTTCACTTTCAGAAAATGAGGGAATGAAGGGTGTTGTAGTGGTTTGGGTCAGCTGAAGGGTAGTCACTTAAGAATGAGAAAAGACTCTTCTACCCTCCCTCATTAGCATTTCATCTAACTCACCACTAATCCAACACTTACCCTTAAGTTTCCATACTTAGCATAAACTATTAATTATGTTTAATCAAAGATGTTATTTATCTATTTGATCCATGATACTATTTTATAACTAACATAATTATGCTCACTAAACAACTTAACCTCATGCCAATTTAATTAAATCTAATTAGCTAATTAGGGGATGTTACATTGACTTTGCTAGTTTGAAGCAATCGTGGATGTAGTTGCTCTCTTGCATGATTGACTGATTTTGAGGATGTGCTTTCTCTCAGGACTCTTAAGAATCTCGTAATGATTTGCAATGCTCTATGATATATGCACATGTTTTACAGTTCAGGACCATCATCATCATAAAACGTTTATTTTGAGCAGAAAAAGCAGAAAATAAAAGAGTGAACAGATACGAGAAATTTGAACTTTATTAATGCGGAAACCGGTCGCACAAGAAGTTACGCCGATTGTTTATTGCATTTGAGAGTTTAAACTATAAAAAGACACGAAAAAAGGGAGAAACTAAATTCTGACTGTCCGGCACTGTTCCTTGATCACTCCCTCATCCAAGCTTGTAGGAGAGTTGTATGCCTTTCTTTACTTTTCATGCCTAAGTTTTCAGACCCTAATTTTTGCCTGGATCGCCCTTTGCGGGTTTTCAATCCACCGGGTCGCTCTGATTTTGCCTAGGCCGCCCTTTGTGGGTTTTCAACCTAGCGAGCTAATTCTTATTTGGCTTGTCTTTCTCTTTTTTTTTTTTATATTTCTTTCAGGCATAATACTTCTTCACTTAATCTGAATTGATTGGATTCCCGAGATCTTCGCCATCTACATTTATGAGTATCGGCGCTCCTCTGGAAAAAGCTTTCTTGACTTCATATGGACCGTCATAAGTGGGTATCAACTTCCCACGGAGTCAGTCTGGATAGGTAGGATCTTTTTGAGTACAAGGTCCCCTTCGCCGAATTCTCGAAGACGGACTTTCCTGCCGAAAGCTGCCTTCATCTTTTGTTGGTACAACTGGCCATGGCGTAGGGCAGCAATTCTTTTCCCTTTAAGGAGATTCAGTTGATCTAGACGAGCTTGGATCCATTTTGCTTCTTCTAACCGGGCCTCCATGACTACTCGTAGAGAGGGTATTTCAACCTTGATGAGAAGAAACTGCTTCTGACCCATACACTAGAGAAGAAAGGGGGTTGCCCCTGTATGATTTCAATGAATGTGAGTGCGACAAGGGATGAGATAGGTGTAGGGTCAATTTCCCCAGTTGTAGGAGGGGTGAAGAGCGACAGAATTGCCCCACTTGGCATATTGTAAACAAGTGAATTTACTTGTCCTTGAGTTAAAACTTTGAGAAAACAACAGTAATCAATCATTGATCGGGATGGACCTTTTGGGATTGTGGTGTTTTGTGGAGGAGAGATGAGTAAGCTTAATGAAGTATTTGGGGCTAATGGCAGGATGGTTTTTATTCAGTGTTGGCTGTTGATCGATGATTTATGATGGTTAACTGGCTTGATGAGGTATTAGGAGGTTTTATTCCTGGCTAAGGGTCTGTGGAGCGCGAGCTGTTGAGGTCAAATGAGAGTGTTTGCGGTTTATGAGAGGAGGGGTGCATGGAATGAGAAAGTGTTTGAAGGTTTATTGAGACGAGGATCTCTTGGGTTTTGTGGTAACATGTATCAACTCACTATTTACATCTCTTTTGTATTTTTCTTTTGGTTTTGGGATTTTCCTTTTTGAATGATTTTTCCTTCTTTGACTTCTTCTTTTTCTTGAGCTTGGGTGAGCTGATAAAGAACGATGCACTGTTTTTTTTATTCGAGGTGATCCTTGTCTAAGGTGGCTTAAGATGGGTCGGAAAGGATTTTGTTTTTTTCTTTGGGATTTTCTTGGCTTACGGTGGGTAGGAGGGATTTTGTTTTTCTCTTTGGGATTTTCTTGGCTTAAGGTGGTTAGGAGAGGATTTTGTTTTTCTCTTTGGGATTTTCTTGGCTTAAGGTGGTTAGGAGAGGATTTTGTTTTTGGATATGGAATGGTAGTCCGACTTCATTTCAAATCATGATTGCTTATTTCCTCAAAAATTAACTCTGGGACAATAATTCACTTATTTTCATGCACTTGCCCTTCTTCTTTATTTCCTTTTTGCGCTCTAATTTTCCTTTATTGAAGTACCCATCTTGACCTCTTTCTTGTTCTCAGCGGTCCCCCTGTGATGCTGAATAACCCCTTTTCCTTGCTTCATTAACCTTCTGGAGGATTTTCCCGGTCTTTCTCAACGTCCCACTCTGCTTGATTGATAAGGTGATCAAAGTCAAAATATGGACCGTTGGCACTGTTATTTTGAGAGACAATTGCTGTGGATTTGCTTTTTGCCGAGGCGAAAAAGCAGAATGGAATGTGAGACATGAAATGAAAAGGAATTGATTTTTATTGATTGGAATTCAAAAACAACGTTTTTATTGATGATGATGATTTAGAAAATAAAAACATGTGCGCCCCTAACAACTGGTCCTGTGGCCTTGGGCAGAGCCACAGGGTTGCATTACAAATGACTACTTTAAATCAAAGGTCCCAGGAGGATCAACAGTCTTTCAATTCTTTAATTCTTTCACCAGCACTGCAGCGACAAACCAGGTTTGCACCACCCTCTTCTGACTTAGTACCATCATTGATGACAGCAATTTGATCGTGTTGTTCCTCTTCCTCATCCCATCTCGTGGGCTGCATGTCTTCCATTCGGATTTGAGCACTCTCGGGAGCGTCATATCTGACCAAGTAGTCAAACTTTCCACTGGACTCCCCTAGGTTATCCCAACATCTCTCTTTCATAGGCACCGCTATTACTTCCTCATTGATTTCTTTTTTATCTTCAATATCATGGGTCCCTATCTGAACCACGCACCGATCTATCAGGTCTTGCAGGATCACCTTAAAGCTTTCGCAATTCCCCACGCATGCGGAATCAGCACATCTTTCTTCATGGCAACACCCCTTTTTAACCATTCCAGCATGACATAACTCAGAGTAGATAACATCCAACGGGGTCTTAACCTTCTTCACGTCCTTTACCAATTGCCCGACAGAACCTTCTAAAGCATTGATAGCTGGCCTTTGATGATCTAGCACTGGATTAGTCGTTGTGCTTGGGCTGTCCTGTTTGAACGAGATCCACCTAGTATCTACTAGGTCTTGCACTACATGCTTGAAGGCTTTACAGCTCTCCACGACATGCCCCACCGCTCCCTCATGGAAGGCACAGGTACTGTTAGGGTTGTATCCTCTGAAATGTGGTGGTCGGACGGGTTTCATTGGTCTTGTGGTAATGAGCTTGTTTATGATGAGGTAGTTAAAGAGATCTGTGTATGGCATGGGGATGGAGTCAAACTGACGCGACTTTCTTCGTTCCCCTATAGCATTGTTGGCGCCAATGGGATTGCAGGGGACTCTTCCTCTTTTTATCTCGACTTCGAGTCTTGCCCCTACTCTGATCACATCTGAGAAGCTTGAAGGCCCCCTTCCGATCAGCCGTTTGTAGAAAACAGCTGGGAGGGTATCCATGAACATAGACACTATTTCCTTCTTAGTCAACGGGGGCTTCACTTGTGCAGCTACACTTCTCCACCGCTGGGCATATTCCTCAAAAGACTCACAACCTTTCTTGCTCATAAACTGTAACTGAGACCGGTCTGGAGCTGGGTCCAAGTTATGCTGGTAGTACTTCAGAAATGCTTTAAAGAGATTCTTCCAACTATGAACATCGGAGGATGGCAGCTGCATATACCAGTCTAGAGACGCTCCAGTCAGACTGTTTTGAAAGAAATGGATCAGCACTTTATCATCATGGGCATAAGCTGCCATCTTCCTAACATACATCTTCAGATGGTTAGATGGACACCCGGTGCCGCGATATTTATCAAAGTCAGGTGCTTTGAATTTAGGGGGTATAACAACATCTGGGACAAGGCACAAATCTCGGGCATCCCTGGCTCTAGTTCCTGATCCTTCCACAGCTCTTAAGCGCTCTTCAAGCAAGTGATACCGATCCCCATGCTGAGTGTTCCCAAACAAATGACCTTGTGGATAGTTCCCCAGACCGTGATAATAACCCCCATACTGAGCAGGGTTTCCCATATGATGGGCAGCGTTCTGAGGGTTCACAGTAACTCCCAGAGTAGGACTAGGTGAACCTCTTGGCAGTACAGTATCAGGACTAGGAGTATGAATTTGTGGTCCCATAGCAGCTCCACCAGGCATAGTCGTGACAGGTTGACTCAGCCCCACAGGAATAGCTTCAACAGCAGGCGGCATATAACCCATTGGCATCCCCCAAGGATATATCGGTGCATTCAGATGACTCTGTCCGCTCGCCCCTGGAGGATGGGCAAAGTGACTGACCCCCTGTCCATAAGAAGTGTGAGTAGTTGTAACTTCAGCGGACACCGGAGGAGAAACGAAGGTAACAACCCCTTCGGGATTTACAACAGCAGCGGCCCCAGCAGTGGCCCCACTGTTGCACCCCGAAAAATCCCCTTTTGGGGTTCTCAATGTACAACGTGGAAAAATTTTGGAGCCGCCACCAATATTTTAATTTTAAGACTAAAACATTGAAAAAAGGTCTTTTGGACAAGGCGGATGGTCTTTGAAAACTAGATATATAGGTTCGGGGGTCGATTACGCGCGAGGAAGGTGTTAGCACCGCGCACGTCCTTTCTACCGAAAGGGAACCTCTAGTTAAATGCGTGGTTTCGATGTTTGATTTGAAAAATACCTAGATTTGCCTATTTATTTCTTATTTGGAGATGAATGGGAAATCTTTAATGGAAATTTTATTTTAGGTGAGAAAGGGGAAAAAAGGGTTTTTAGAAAAAAGTGCTTGACGGGACATGGCCCGCTCCTACGTATCTCCCGGTGCGATGGAGAATTCAAAGCTACGTAGTTCTTGGTTCTTTTTGAAAAGTTTTTGTTTTTTTATCTTTTTTAGTGAGTTTTTGAAATAGGACGAGCATTAGCAAATGATTAAACTAGCAGAGGCTATGATGAATCACTACTAAATACTCAAAAAAAGAGAGAGTTGTACCGCTAGTCAAACGAACAAAGGTTCTGATGGACTATTGATAACAACTCGTTTTTATTATCTTTTTGAAAGTGATTTTCGAAAAAGATTGATTTGCACAATGATCAAACTAACAAAGGTTATGATGGACCATCGTTTATTATTCTTATGAGAAAAAGACATTGTCACCAATAGCTAAACGAACAGAGGCTCTGATGAGCTATTAGCAACAATGGATTGGAAAATGATTCTTTTTGTTTGTTTTTATGAAAATAATTTGTTTATGGGGATGAAAAGAATTTTTATTTGTTGCGCTTGACGAGAACGTGGCTCGCTCCTACGTATCCCAAACGGGAATCAAAGCGACGTAGTTCTAATTAAAAATGTTTTTTTTTTTGAAAGAGTTTGAAAGGGGAAGGTTGAATCATCTGAGACCATCTTCACCACTTAGACAATGATGCACTAGGCATAAGTGGGAATCATGTGGTTCATCATCAACAATGACACTATAGCTAGATTAAATCACATAGGGCAATTTTGGCATGGATCACAATAACTAAATATTAACAAATGAAAAGACCGAAATACCTCTGATGAAGACAGATATTACAGATCTGAAGAACAAAAATGAAGCGGAGAACTGGAAAATGAGATTTGCGAGAGTTGTCTTCCCAGATCTCGTGAAAATGTTTCTGGAGCAATTCTTCTCAGATCTTGTGAAATAAATGTGTGTAGCAATTCTTCTCTCTGATCTCGTGTGAAGTCTCTGTGCCTTTCTCTGATCTCGTGAAGTCTGTCCCAAAATGTGACTTGAGGCTGCCTATTTATAGGCTCAGGAAAGCGTAGGAATTTTTTTAAAAAACATTTATTGCAAGGATGAATCGATTGTTTGATGAAGGCAAAATATAGTATAATCGATTCTTTGCTTTTAGAAAACATAGGAATCGATTCCTTGGGCTTTAGAAATTAGTGGGAATCGATTCTTGGACTTCCTGAAATGATAGGAATCGATTTCATTGTGTTTTAAACAAGAAGGAAATCGATTCTTGAGACATCCTAAATAGGTGGGAATCGATTTCATGTTTAGTTAAAGTATGTGGGAATCGATTCTTGGCCTTTAGGAGAGCTTAAAATCGATTTCAATGCCTTTGCAAGATAGTAAGAATCGATTCATGGCTTTTAGGAGAGCTTAAAAATCGATTTTAATGCCTTTGCAAAATAGTAAGAATCGATTCATGGCTTTGGCTTATGTATAGGTGTGAATCGATTCTTTGTTTCCAACATAGGATAAGGAAATCGATTCTTGGCCTATAGGTGAGCCTAAAATCGATTTCATAGCCTATATAAATTGTATAAATCGATTTTTGGTCATTTGGGACAAAATAGAAATTGTCTTTTTGCTTTCCACAAAAATGTTTTTAGGTCTTTGCCATGCATGCATGAAATATTTTCCAAAGCTTGCCATGCATGCATAACATATTTTTCAAAACTTGCCATGCATGCATAACACATTTTCAAAAACCCTAATTTGATGCATGAGACTTATTGCAAAAATTATTTTTATAGAACCTTTTGTGAGAAATGACCAAAAATGCCCTTTTTGACCCTAACTTCCCAGAACGTGCATTCTAACCCTAAAAATGATTTCAAAAACTTTGGGATGGTTTCTAGGATCCAAATGCATAATTTATTTTTGTGTGGAAAATTAGGGTTTGGACCTAAGCCGGACAAAATTGGGGTATGACAGCTGCCCCTCTTTATCTGAATTTTAACGAGGAATATGAATTGGCCGAAACATATTCCAAGGCAAAATGAAGATAAAGAATTCAGAAATTATACCGATTTTGTCTATTTGGGGAAAACCCGAATTTTCCATTTTTCTTTTTCTATATTTTTGAAAAGATGGGCACTTTCGTGCAGAAAGCGGTAAAGTGGGCACTTGGCGTGCAGAAAGCAGTAAATGGGCACTTGGCGTGCAGACTGAAAGGTAAAATGGGCACTTGCGTGCAGACAGAAAAGTAAAATGGGCACTTGCGTGCAGACAGAAAAGTAAAATGGGCACTTGCGTGCAGACAGAAAAGTAAAATGGGCACTTGCATGCAGACAGAAAAGTAAAATGGGCACTTGCGTGCAGACAGAAAAGTAAAACGGGCACTTGCGTGCAGAAAGAAAAGTAAAATGGACACTTGCGTGCAGACAGAAAAGTAAAATGGGCACTTGCGTGCAGACAGAAAAGTAAAATGGGCACTTGCGTGCAGAAAGCGGTAAATTGCCCAGGCTGCCTAAAACCTGTAATCCTTAAACGAACTCTTGACGAATCCGAGTTTGCACGTGGCTTTGAGGAGCACGCTCTTCCTGTTGGCCTTTTCGAGCGACCGGGGGGGATCGTTATCAGCTCCGGAACTGATATACTGATCAATGCACGGCGTCCACTGTATCTTAGGCTGATACAACTATTCCGTTGAACCTCACATGGGGCTGCGGTCCATCGCGTTGCTCGTACACGATGTGAGACCTGGGCAGAAGGGAGCGATGATCTCTGTGCTCCAATCCGCAATGCACGCTTGAGCGCTCTCTTTTCTTTTCTCTCCTTCCTTTCTATTTCTCTTTTTTCTTTTTTTCTTTCTGAACTCCCAACTTGGGGGAACATTTTCTGGAATCTGGGGGCGAGGGCTAACACCGAAGTGCTCATCCTCTCTTTGTACCTGTAGCTGAAAATGAATAAATGCATGCAATGCAAATGCCATGATTGCTGGTTTCTTTCCTTTTTTTTTTTTTTATGAGATGCTGTATTGATGTGATGCAACTGTATTGCTTTGATGTTTGAATGCAAATGTATGCGGTGATTGATGCTTTGATGAATGAAATGCTCTTGTTCTAACTTCTGTTTGTTTCTTTTTGCTTCTTCTATGATGCAATGCTTTGATGTTTGATGCAATGATTCTTGTTAATATGATGCATATGCAATGCTTTAATGTTTGATGATTGAATGACAAAGGAATGTTGAATGATATGGAATGCTGGACGACAGGGAATGTTTTTGTGTTGCTTTTGTGGTTTCTTATCTTTGTTTGCTTTCTTTGCTTTTTCTATGAAATATCTGATGCCAAATGTAATGCTCTAATGATGAATGACATACGATGATTTTGTTTTTTTCCCTTTTTATGAAGTGTGTGTATGCAAATGCAATGCTTGAGAGTTGTGAAATGCCTTGGAATGCTAAGTTATGGACTTGACATTAGTCTGATTTAAGGATCACAACGAGTCTGGTTTATGGGCCGACAATCCTGGTTTATGGAGCAATTTGTGTCTGCATACTGGTCTGATTTATGGACCCTAAAGGTATGGTTTAAGGACACGAAGGTCTGGTTTATGGACCACAATGATCTGGCTTAAGGACAAAAAGGTCTGGTTTGACCGCATGGAATGCCAGCGTATGCAATGGAAGACTTCGTTTTGTTTTTTCTCTATGCGATGCATGATGCAAATGCCATGATTGCTATTTTCTTTTTCTTTCTCTTATGATGAATGCAAATGTCTGAATCTCTTTTTCTTTATCATTATTTTTATGTCTGATAAATGCATGATTTTATGCATGATGAATGTAATGCATGACTGTGTTTGTTTATTGCCCCTTTTTTTTTTTTTTTTTTTTTGCTTATTTTTATTTTTGCTGGTTCAGCCAACCCGCGACACTCATGACATGAGACTGAGGAAGCTGTTGGATTTGCGGGGCTCATGGGCCGAGTGCATGTTGGTCTTGACTTTGCTGGTTTGAAGCAATCGTGGATGTAGTTGCTCTCTTGCATGAGTGACTGGCTTTGGGGAATTGCCTTCTCCCGGGACTCTTAAGAATCTCGTAATGATTTGCAATGCTCTATGATGTATGCACATGTTTTACAGTTCAGGACCATCATCATCATAAAACGTTTATTTTGAGCAGAAAAAGAAGAAAATAAAAGAATGAACAGATACGAGAAATTTGAACTTTTATTAATGTGGAAACCGGTCGCACAAGAAGTTACGCCGATTATTTATTACACTTGAAAGTTTAAACTGTAAAAAGACACGAAAAAAGGAGAGAAGCTGAATTCTGACTGTCCGTCTCTGTGGAACAGTGCCAAACATCTATGTCCTTGACCTTGATCACTCCCTCCTCCAAGCTTGTAGGAGAGTTGTATGCCTTTCTTTACTTTTCATGCCTAAGTTTTCAGACCCTAATTTTTGCCTGGATCGCCCTTTGCGGGTTTTCAATCCACCGGGTCGCTCTGATTTTGCCTAGGTCGCCCTTTGCGGGTTTTCAACCTAGCGAGCTAATTCTTACTTGGCTTGTCTTTCTCTTTTTTCATCTATTTCTTTTAGGCATAATACTTCTTCACTCAATCTGAATTGACTGGATTCCCGAGATCTTCGCCGTCTATGTTTATGAGTATCGACGCTCCTCTGGAAAAAGCTTTCTTGACTTCATATGGACCGTCATAAGTGGGTATCAATTTCCCACGGAGTCAGTCTGGATAGGTAGGATCTTTTTGAGTACAAGGTCTCCTTCGCCGAATTCTCGAAGACGGACTTTCCTGCCGAAAGCTGCCTTCATCTTTTGTTGGTACAACTGGCCATGGTGCAGGGCAGCAATTCTTTTCCCTTTAATGAGATTCAGTTGATCTAGACGAGCTTGGACCCATTTTCTTCTTCTAACTTGACCTCCATGACTACTCGTAGAGAGGGTATTTCAACCTTGACGAGAAGGACTGCTTCTGACCCATACACTAGAGAAGAAAGGGGGTTGCCCCTGTATGATTTCAATGAATGTGAGTGTGACAAGGGATGACATAGGTGTAGGGTCAATTTCCCCAGTTGTAGGAGGGGTGAAGAGCGACAGAATTGCCCCACTTGGCATATTGTAAACAAATGAATTTACTTGTCCTTGAGCTAAAACTTTGAGAAAACAACAGCAATCAATCATTGATCGGAATGGACCTTTCGGGATTGTGGTGTTTTGTGGAGGAGAGATGAGTAGGCTTAATGAGGTATTTGGGGCTAATGGCAGGATGGTTTTTATTCGGTATTGGCTGTTGATCGAGGTCAAAGGAGAGTGTTTGCGGTTTATGAGAGGAGGGGTGCATGGAAATGAGAAAGTGTTTGAAGGTTTATTGAGACGAGGATCTCTTGGGCTTTGAGGTAACATGTATCAACTCACTACTTACATTTCTTTTGTATTTTTCTTTTGGTTTTGGGATTTTCCTTTTGAATGATTTTTCTTTCTTTGATTTCTTCTTTTTCTTGAGCTTGGGTGAACTGATAAAGTACGATGCACTGTTTTTTATTCGAGGTGATCCTTGTCTAAGGTGACTTTTGGATTTTTGGCTTTTTCTTGGCTTAAGATGGGTCGGAAAGGATTTTGGTTTCTCTTTGGGATTTTCTTGGCTTAAGGTGGTTAGGAGAGGATTTTGTTTTTGGATATGGAATGGTAGTCCGACTTCATTTCAAATCATGATTGCTTATTTCCTCAAAAATTAACTCTGGGATAATAATTCACTTATTTTCATGTACTTGCCCTTCTTCTTTATTTCCTTTCCTTTGCTGAATAACCCCTTTTCTTTGCTTCATTAACCTTCTGGAGGATTTTCCCGGTCTTTCTCAACGTCCCACTCTGCTTGATTGATAAGGTGATCAAAGTCAAAATATGGACTGTTGGCACTGTTATTTTGAGAGACAATTGCTGTGGATTTGCTTTTTGCCGAGGCGAAAAAGCAGAATGGAAGGTGAGACATGCAGGCAAAAATAATAAAGAAAAGAAGAGACACATGAAATGAAAAAGAAATTGACTTTTATTGATTGGAATTCAAAAACAACATTTTTATTGATGATGATGATTTAGAAAATAAAAACATGTGTGCCCCTAACAACTGGTCCTGTGGCCTTGGGCAGAGCCACAGGGTTGCATTACAAATGACTACTTTAAATCAAAGGTCCCAGGAGGATCAACAGCCTTTAAATTCTTTCACCAGCACTGCAGCGACAAATCAGGTTTGCACCACCCTCATCCTTGATGACAGCCATTTGATCGTGTTGTTCCTCTTCCTCATCCCATCCTGTGGGCTGGATGTCTTCTATTCGGATTTGAGCACTCTCGGGAGCGTCATACCTGACCAAGTAATCAAACTTTCCACTGGGCTCCCCTAGGGTATCCCAACATCCCTCTTCTGACTTAGGACCATTATTGATGACAGCAATTTCCTCTTCCTCATCCCATCCTGTGGGCTGGATGTCTTCTATTCGGATTTGAGCACTCTCGGGAGCGTCATATCTGACCAAGTAGTCAAACTTTCCACTGGACTCCCCTAGGGTATCCCAACATCCCTCTTTCATAGGCACCGCTATTACTTCCTCATTGATTTCTTTTTCATTTTCAATATCATGGGTCCCTATCTGAACCACGCACCGATCTATCAGGTCTTGCAGGACTGACTTGAAAACTTCACAGGCACCCACACATAAAGGATCAGCGCATACACAGCCCTTCTTGATAACACCACGACGACACAACTCAGCATGTATATTTTCCAGAGGGGTCTGGATACACTTAACATCTTTTATCATTGTTTCCCCCACAGAATCCTCTACTGCATTAGCGGATGGCGTCCCATGTCCCGGTAGGGGGTTTGTAGTTGTACTGGGACTGTTCGGCTTGAAAGAGATCCAGTTGGCGTCAATCAAATCCTGGACTACATATTTGAAAGCCTTGCAGTCCTCCACCGTGTGGCCGACTCCTCCACTATGAAAGCTACAAGTAGCATCAGCATTGTACCCCCTAGGAAAGGGAGGTTGTATAGGCTTCATGGGGCGAGTATTGACCAAATTCTTTGAGACAAGATGATTGAACAATTCAGTATAGGTCATCGGGATCAGATCAAAATTAGCACGCCTCTTCTCTTGATAGTTCTGGGCTCTGTAGCCTGAATTAGTTTGCTGCGGAGAGTTGAAAGATGGGCCTCCCCCTGCTGAAATAACATTGGTTTCCCCTTCTTTCTTCTTGGGGAAGTTGGGAAAGGGTTTCTTTTGTCCACTAGAATTGTCAAAACCTCCAGCAATCTTTCCGCTACGCAATCCGTGCTCTAATCGTTCCCCAATGACTACCATATCTGAGAAATTGGACGAAACGCTCCCCACCAACCTATCATAATACAGCCCTGGAAGGGTCTCCATAAACATGTACACCATCTCTTTTTCAGTCAATGGTGGCTTCACCTGAGCAGCTATGCTCCTCCATTTTTGAGCGTATTCTTTGAATGACTCTCTATCTCCTTTGCTCATGTGCTGTAATTGAGACCGGTCTGGAGCAAGGTCCATGTTATACTGGTATTGTTTTAGAAAGGCTTCAGAGAGATCCTTCCAACTGTGGACTTCGGAGGATTGCAGCTGCATGTACCAATCTAGTGATGCCCCAGTCAGACTGTCCTGGAAATAATGAATGAGCACCTTGTCATCATGAGCATAAGCGGCCATTTTTCTAACATACATCGTCAAATGGCTAGATGGACACCCGGTGCCGCGATATTTATCAAAGTCAGGTGTTTTGAATTTAGGGGGTATAACAACATCTGGGACAAGGCACAAATCTCGAGCATCCCTGGCTCTAGTTCCTGATCCTTCCACAGCTCTTAAGCGCTCTTCAAGCGAGTGATACCGATCCCCATGCTGAGTGTTCACAAACGAACGACCTTGTGGATAGTTCCCCGGACCGTGATAATAACCCCCATACTGAGCAGGGTTTCCCACATGATGGACAGCGTTCTGAGGGTTCACAGTAACTCCCAGAGTAGGACTAGGTGAACCTCTTGGCAGTACAGTATCAGGACTAGGAGTATGAATTTGTGGTCCCATAACAGCTCCACCGGGCATAGTCGTGACAGGTTGACTCGACCCCACAGGAATAGCTTCAGCAGCAGGCGGCATATAACCCATTGGCATCCCCCAAGGATATATCGGTGCATTCAGATGACTCTGTCCGCTTGCCCCTGGAGGATGAGCAAAGTGACTGACCCCCTGTCCATAAGAGGTGTGAGTAGTTGTAATTTCAGCGGACACCGGAGGAGAAACGAAGGTAACAACCCCTTCGGGATTTACAACAGCAGCGGTCCCAGCAGTGGCCCCACCCCTCAGATTCTGTAGCATACTCATTACTTCGACCATCTGTGCTTCCATAGCCTCCACTTTGGTCTTCAAAGCTTGATTCTCTTGAGCCAGCTGCTCAGGATTAAGAATCTCCACAACCGACTCATCTTGACCCAGGGGGTCCTCATTCTCGAGATGTTGATTGCTAGCCATCAATCTTGCTTGTAGACGGGTGGAGTATCGGTGTTGGCGAACCAGCTTGCCTTTTGTTTTTCTTTCTCTGATAAAAAGATTTTTTATGAGTACAAGTATGAATGCGTAAATGAATGCAATGCATATGGTTTTATGTAATTTTTGTATTTAGATGCATGAGGAATGCTGTATGAATTTTTCAGAATTTTGCTTATGTAATGTTTGCTGTTATGATGTAAAATGCGGATGATGAGGATGCTTGTTATAAAGACAGATATTTACAGGTGGGGTTTTGAAAATTTAGGGCAGTATACCCTATATGCCACCTCACATAGGTATTCATGAAAGGGAAGGAAAAACATATTCTTTTTTGGTTGATTTTGTTGTTTTTTTTTTTTTTTTTTTTTTTCAAAAAATGTTGGCGGAAGTAAACTAAACTAGATGCAATAATGCACACACAATTTTGGAAAAGCCCTTGTGACCTAAAAAGAGGTAAGACCTATGATCTAGGGCAATTAAAAGGGTAATCTTTCCATGTAGCTCTATTCACTCCCTCACAAGGCCACCAGAGCTACAGTCCCTTTCACAAAATTCCCCACAAATGCAGCAAACTGCTAGGTGTGAGGCATCATGAAAGAGCACAACTCTGGTTGAAACTTTCGCAAGTAGCCAAACGGACAAAGGTCCTGATGGGCTCTCACTACTTGAATCCACTCTCCTAAGTTTTTGCAGACCTGGGTTATGGCCCCACTCAAAGCACATAGTCACAGGGTATAAGTGTAGTGTGTGTCAAGGGCATTTTCCCTAGCACTACCCCACCTGAAATAAAAAACCAGAGCAGTCCAGAAAAAAGCAAGCGATAACAAGTTATCTACCCTAGGGTTTTATACCTAGAATATCTATAAACAAGGATATTGCTTACCTTAGGAAGAGGAGCCAAGAAGAGGGGATCATGGGGATTGAAAAAAATGCATGGGCATAAGCGATAAAAGATAAGAAAGAAAGGCAAACAGGGTTTTAATCAAATCAACAATACATTAAACCACACATTTAAATTAGTTAGGCTTGACCCTCGTTTTTTAGAAAAAGGTCCCCAGTGGAGTCGCCAGCTGTTGCACCCCGAAAAATCCCGCTTTGGGTTTCCCGATGTACAACGTGGAAAAATTTTGGAGCCGCCACCAATATTTTAATTTTAAGACCAAAACATTGAAAAAAGGTCTTTTGGACAAGGCGGATGGTCTTTGAAAACTAGAGATATAGGTTCGGGGGTCGATTACGCGCGAGGAAGGTGTTAGCACCGCGCACGTCCTTTCTACCGAAAGGGAACCTCTAATTAAATGCGTGGTTTCGATGTTTGATTTGAAAAATACCTAGATTTGCCTATTTATTTCTTATTTGGAGATGAATGGGAAATCTTTAATGGAAATTTTATTTTAGGTGAGAAAGGGGAAAAAAGGGTTTTTAGAAAAAAGTGCTTGACGGGACATGGCCCGCTCCTACGTATCTCCCGGTGCGATGGAGAATTCAAAGCTACGTAGTTCTTGGTTCTTTTTGAAAAGTTTTTGTTTTTTTATCTTTTTTAGTGAGTTTTTGAAATAGGACGAGCATTAGCAAATGATTAAACTAGCAGAGGCTATGATGAATCACTACTAAATACTCAAAAAAAGAGAGAGTTGTACCGCTAGTCAAACGAACAAAGGTTCTGATGGACTATTGATAACAACTCGTTTTTATTATCTTTTTGAAAGTGATTTTCGAAAAAGATTGATTTGCACAATGATCAAACTAACAAAGGTTATGATGGACCATCGTTTATTATTCTTATGAGAAAAAGACATTGTCACCAATAGCTAAACGAACAGAGGCTCTGATGAGCTATTAGCAACAATGGATTGGAAAATGATTCTTTTTGTTTGTTTTTATGAAAATAATTTGTTTATGGGGATGAAAAGAATTTTTATTTGTTGCGCTTGACGAGAACGTGGCTCGCTCCTACGTATCCCAAACGGGAATCAAAGCGACGTAGTTCTAATTAAAAATGTTTTTTTTTTTGAAAGAGTTTGAAAGGGGAAGGTTGAATCATCTGAGACCATCTTCACCACTTAGACAATGATGCACTAGGCATAAGTGGGAATCATGTGGTTCATCATCAACAATGACACTATAGCTAGATTAAATCACATAGGGCAATTTTGGCATGGATCACAATAACTAAATATTAACAAATGAAAAGACCGAAATACCTCTGATGAAGACAGATATTACAGATCTGAAGAACAAAAATGAAGCGGAGAACTGGAAAATGAGATTTGCGAGAGTTGTCTTCCCAGATCTCGTGAAAATGTTTCTGGAGCAATTCTTCTCAGATCTTGTGAAAAAAATGTGTGTAGCAATTCTTCTCTCTGATCTCGTGTGAAGTCTCTGTGCCTTTCTCTGATCTCGTGAAGTCTGTCCCAAAATGTGACTTGAGGCTGCCTATTTATAGGCTCAGGAAAGCGTAGGAATTTTTTTAAAAAACATTTATTGCAAGGATGAATCGATTGTTTGATGAAGGCAAAATATAGTATAATCGATTCTTTGCTTTTAGAAAACATAGGAATCGATTCCTTGGGCTTTAGAAATTAGTGGGAATCGATTCTTGGACTTCCTGAAATGATAGGAATCGATTTCATTGTGTTTTAAACAAGAAGGAAATCGATTCTTGAGACATCCTAAATAGGTGGGAATCGATTTCATGTTTAGTTAAAGTATGTGGGAATCGATTCTTGGCCTTTAGGAGAGCTTAAAATCGATTTCAATGCCTTTGCAAGATAGTAAGAATCGATTCATGGCTTTTAGGAGAGCTTAAAAATCGATTTTAATGCCTTTGCAAAATAGTAAGAATCGATTCATGGCTTTGGCTTATGTATAGGTGTGAATCGATTCTTTGTTTCCAACATAGGATAAGGAAATCGATTCTTGGCCTATAGGTGAGCCTAAAATCGATTTCATAGCCTATATAAATTGTATAAATCGATTTTTGGTCATTTGGGACAAAATAGAAATTGTCTTTTTGCTTTCCACAAAAATGTTTTTAGGTCTTTGCCATGCATGCATGAAATATTTTCCAAAGCTTGCCATGCATGCATAACATATTTTTCAAAACTTGCCATGCATGCATAACACATTTTCAAAAACCCTAATTCGATGCATGAGACTTATTGCAAAAATTATTTTTATAGAACCTTTTGTGAGAAATGACCAAAAATGCCCTTTTTGACCCTAACTTCCCAGAACGTGCATTCTAACCCTAGAAATGATTTCAAAAACTTTGGGATGGTTTCTAGGATCTAAATGCATAATTTATTTTTGGGTGGAAAATTAGGGTTTGGACCTAAGCCGGACAAAATTGGGGTATGACACCCACCCCTCAGATTCTGTAGCATACTCGTTACTTCGACCATCTGTGCTTCCATAGCCTCCACTTTGGTCTTCAAAGCTTGATTCTCTTGAGCCAGCTGCTCAGGATTAAGAATCTCCACAACCGACTCATCTTGACCCAGGGGGTCCTCATTCTCGAGATGTTGATTGCTAGCCATTAATCTTGCTTGTAGACGAGTGGAGTATCGGTGTTGGCGAACCAGCTTGCCTTTCGTTTCTCTCTGATGATAGAACATTTTTTTTATGAGTACAAGTATGAATGCGTAAATGAATGCAATGCATATGGTTTTATGTTATTTTTGTATTTAGATGCATGAGGAATGCTGTATGAATTTTTCAGAATTTTGCTTATGTAATGCATGCTGTAAAATGCGGGTGATGAGGATGCTTGTTAGAAAGACAGATATTTACAGGTGGGGGTTTTGAAATTTCAGGGCAGTATACCCTATATGCCACCTCATATAGGTATTCATGAAAGAGAAGGAAAAACATATTCTTTTTTGATTTTGTTGTTTTTTTTCAAAAAAATGTTGGCGGAAATGAACTAAACTAGATGTAATAATGCAACACACAATTTTGGAAAAGCCCTTGTGACCTAAAAAAGAGGTGAGACCTATGATCTAGGGCAATTTAAAGGGTAATCCTTCCATGTAGCTCTATTCACTCCCTCACGAGGCCACCAGAGCTACAGTCCCTTTCATAAAATTCCCCACAAATGCAGCAAACTGCTAGGTGTGAGGCATCATGAAAGAGCACAACTCTGGTTGAATGTAACACCCTGGTATTTTTATTTGTTAAAAACACCCAAGTGCACATTAAACATACATCAGAGATATTATTTCCTGTTCAGACACTGAATACCATTATAAATTTTTCGCTGAATAAAACAAAACAGTCTTATATACAAACAAGACCATAACCTGTCAGCAACTATGGTAGTCAGAGTCATACAAGAAAGCGGAATGAAGGATAACATAATACTAATGCCGTAGTATTGTGATACACAGACAACAAAAGGGAATTAAACTTAAACGTAAAACTAAGTCATCATCCATCACTCGGGGCCACCTACTCGTGCCTCTGAGGTTTCTTCTGTCCCTGTTTATCTGTAAAACAACAACATTTAAACAGTGAGATACAATCTCAGTGAGTTCTACCGAGACCCCTACTAACTCTCTCGGTTCAATTAATAATCCTTTTTAAAACCAACACGACACCGACTGCAAATCCAGTGCTAATCCCGGTGAACGTGAACAAACAAAGTGCGGCACCGACTGCAAATCCAGTGCTAATCCCGGTGTATCGCACAGTACGACACCGACTGCAAATCCAGTGCTAATCCCGGTGTACGTACAACAAACTCATGACATAACACCGACTGCAAATCCAGTGCTAATCCCGGTGAACCCCCTTACCAATAGTACATTCTCCTATTGGCACGGAGCCTAGGTTGGGGGAGCATGACTGCCCCGCCTAGTATGTCAAAACATGGGTCGTCACCCAACTCGATATATATATATATATATATAAACATACATATATCTACAGTACTATGAACCCACGGTCCATCAAATCAGATAATCAATGAAACGCTTTAATTCCGAGTTTTATAAAATCCAAGTTCACACTCGCACTCTAGTTGACCACCTTTCGACACAATTTTCAACTTCGAAATTATTTTATAAAACCCTTTTGAAACGTACGCAAAATCATGGCATAATAAGCCTAATATCATTATAGAAGGGTTAGGAAAGGATTAGGAGAGGATTGGGATCGAAACGGAATCATTTAGGGCACTTTGAAAATTTTGGGCAGGACTAGGCGCACGGGTCGTGCCCCAGGACGCACGGGTCGTGCGCCCTGTTAGACAATTTTTCAACACTGAACCCGAACCAGGCGCACGGGTCGTGTGCCTGAGACGCACGGGTCGTGCGCGTTTGACAGCATTGCCAAAATGCCCTGTTTTGTGAAATTTTGCTTTCCGATCGATCCGAAACTCGCCCCGATCGATTCCTAACTCAAAAACAGACAATGCCAGACAATATACCAGTCCAATCAACATCAAACAATCAAGCAATTCAATCAAAAACTCAACGATTACGAATTTCGTTAAAACGCAATATATTTCAAAATAACGTTTTCGACTCAAAATTTTTCGAAAACAAATCACACAATTCATTTCAAAACGGAATAAACCTAAACGTGAGTAAAACTCACCCTTGAAGCGAGAGTCGTTGCCGAGCCGAAATCACCGATATGACAAAATCACCGAACCGCTCCTAACTTCGTTCCGAGCTTCCAATCGCGTTCAATCCGCTCCTAGCTTCGTTCCTAAGCATGATTCAATCATCAATTTGATCACACAACTCACGATTTCGCCAAATCACCTCCAAAACCTTCCCAAATTCGTAGGCCATAAAATAGGGGAAAAATTGAGGGGAAGCTTACCAAGTTATAGGGTTTTGTAGAGGGAAGTAAGGGGATGATGGTGATGAAATTTGAGAGGGTGGGCTTCACACTTCTTCTTCCTTTCTCTTCTTCTTTCCTCTTCTTCTTTCTCTTTTCTTTCTTCTCTTTTCTTCTCCTTTTCCTCTTCTGCGCGTATCTCCTCTTTCTTTCTTCTCTTTCATTCTTTTATTTTCTTTAATCACACACACACACAACACATATTTAATTATTAAATAGGTGGTAGCGTGGTCCAATTACCGTATTGATCTTTATCCCTTATTTCGATTCCAAAACTTCATTGACCCGTATTATCCAGTTAACGACTTAATGTTATCCAGTAAATAATTTTAGTACTTACTAAATTTACCAGTCAGGTACTAAATTACTCCCATTGGGTTAACATCCAAACAATTCGCCTAATTATTTTGAGGATGTTACATTCTCCCCTACTTAAAAGAATTTTGTCCTCAAAATTAAACACAACGTACCTCAAGAGAACAAATACGGATACCGAGTCCGCATATCGTCCTCCAACTCCCAAGTAGCTTCCTCGGCGGAAAAACCATCCCATACCACCTTGACAATGGGAATTGACTTTGTCCGTAGCGTCCTCTCGCCACGTTCCATGATGTAATTCGGAGTAGGTTGGAAGGACAAGTCCGGTCGAAGATCAATCGTTTCAAAATCTAACGGTTGACTTGGATCGGGGATGTACTTCCGCAGCTGAGACACATGGAATACATCATGCAGATTTGACAATGGTGGAGGCAACGCAATACGGTATGCAAGAGGCCCTATTCGCTCGATTATCTGGAAAGGTCCAATATACCGAGGACTGAGTTTCTTCACCCGTAATGCCCTACCTGTGCCAATTGTTGGTGATAATCTCAAAAACACATGATCGCCCGACTCAAATTCCAACGGCCTTCTTCTTTTATCAGCATAGCTCTTTTGCCTATTTTGAGCGGCTTTCATTCTTTCCCTGATCTGGCGGATCTTTTCAGTAGTGTCTTGAATCACCTCGGGTCCTAATAATCGGTTCTCACCTACTTCCCACCAACACAATGGAGTCCTGCATTTCCTACCATACAAAGCTTCATAAGGTGCCATTCCGATACTGGAATGATAACTGTTGTTATATGAGAATTCCACCAATGGAAGATGATCCTCCCATTTCTTCCCGTTATCAAGCACCGAGGCCCTAAGCATATCCTCTAAGGTCTGGATAGTTCTCTCGGTCTGACCGTCTGTCTGCGGGTGATAAGCGGTACTAAGAAGTACTTTAGTTCCCAAAGCTTCATTCAGAGCTTTCCAAAATCGAGAAGTGAATTTCGGATCTCGATCCGACACTATACTGGTAGGAACCCCATGTAACCTTACTATGTTCTTCAAATACACCTCAGCTAACTTGGATACTTTACTGCTGGAACGAACTGGAATAAAATGAGCTGATTTGGTTAACCGATCCACAACTACCCAAATGGAGTCGTTACCGGCTTGTGACCTTGGCAATGCCATTACAAAATCCATAGAAATGTCTTCCCACTTCCACACTGGCACATCTAGTGGCCGTAGCAGACCGGCAGGCTTTTGATGTTCTATCTTAACTTTTTGACAAGTTAAGCATTGTGATACGAATTCAGCAATTTCTAACTTCATTCCCGGCCACCAATACATCTGTTTCAAATCTCTATACATCTTGGTGGATCCAGGATGTACAGAAAATAAACTCCGATGTGCTTCCTCTAGCACTTGCTTTTTAATACTCTCATCGTCAGGCACACAGATCCTACCGTTGAAACAAATAACCCCATCACTATCCTCGGTAAAATCTGGCAACACTTTCTGTGATTGTAGTTTCACATCAACTTCCTGTGCTAAGCGAATAGAATCCCTTATGGAACTAGAGATCCTTATGTGGCTCAACACCAACCGGTTCCTTTTTGGCTTTGAATCCACATTTAAGTCCCGGAAAGACTCCAATAATCCCATTTCATGCATCATTAATCCTGCTATATGAATGGATTTCCTACTTAGTGCATCGGCTACAACATTAGCTTTTCCCGGATGATACTTCAGTTCGAAGTCATAATCCTTCAGAAACTCCACCCATCTTCTCTGCCTGTTATTCAACTCCTTCTGGTCAAACAGATATTTCAAGCTTTTATGATCACTAAAGACTTCGAAACGAGACCCATACAGGTAATGTCTCCAAATCTTCAGTGCGTACACAATAGCTGCTAACTCCAAATCATGAGTCGGATAATTCTCTTCATGAGTCTTCAACTGTCTGGAGGCATAAGCTACAACTTGTTGGTTCTGCATGAGAACACACCCCAAACCCTTCCCAGAAGCATCGCTGTAAATTTGAAAATCCAAAGACGGATCTGGAAGAATTAGGATTGGAGCAGAAGTCAACCTAACCTTCAACTCTTGAAAACATTCCTCACAATCGGCATTCCATAAAAACGGTTGGGCCTTGCGAGTCAACCGAGTAAGTGGAAGAACCAATTGTGAAAAACCTTGGATAAACCTCCTGTAGTAACCAGCTAGACCCAAGAAACTTCTTATTTCTGTAACAGATGTTGGTCGTTCCCAGTTCAACACCGCTTCTACTTTACTGGGATCCACAGCAACTCCCGATTGGGAAATCACGTGTCCCAAAAACTTCACTTCCGGCATCCAGAAGTCACACTTCGACGGCTTGGCATACAATTTCTTTTCTCGGAGTACGTTCAGAACAATGCGGAGATGTTGAACATGGTCCTCAATGGTCTTAGAGTACACCAAGATATCATCAATAAAAACTACCACAAACTGATCAAGGTACGTGTGAAACACTCGGTTCATGTAATCCATGAATACCGCTGGAGCATTAGTCAAACCGAAGAGCATCACTACGAACTCGTAATGTCCATACCTCGTACGGAAAGCTGTCTTCGGAATATCTAAGGCCCGTACCTTTATTTGATGATAGCCCGATCTTAGATCAATTTTTGAAAATACCTCGGCACCCCGAAGTTGGTCGAGCAAATCGTCTATCCTTGGCAATGGATACTTATTCTTAATCGTCACTTTGTTGAGTTGTCGATAATCTATGCACAATCTCATGCTACCATCTTTCTTTTTGACTAGCAACACCGGAGCACCCCATGGAGAAGCACTCGGTCGGATAAACCTTTTCGATATTAATTCCTCAAGTTGAGACTTCAGTTCCTTTAACTCTAAAGGAGACATTCTATAAGGAGCAATAGAGATTGATCCTGTACCAGGAATCAATTCTATTGAGAATTCTACCTCTCGGTCAGGAGGTAAGGATGAAACTTCTTCTGGAAAGACATCTAGAAATTCATTTACCACTTGTACAGATGACAAATCTAAACCCGTTTCAGTAGATGCAGACAACATAATAAGAATAGCTTCCGCACCTTGGAATAATGACTGGCTTGCTTCGGTGTAAGAGATCGTCGCTTCAGCATCTACCTGTGTCAATCCTACGGACTCGGAGGCGAAGCTAATAGTTCGATCGGCACAGTTGATTGTCACATGATTTTCAACCATCCAATTCATACCCAGAACAATGTCCATGCTTCTCATAGGCAAGCAAATAAATTTCACAACAAACTGTCTGTCGCCTATGACAAGTAGGCAATTTTCACATAATGATTGGGTCTGGACACGACCCTTGGCAGCAGTTAAAATAGTTATCGGTTCGGATAGCTCAGACAATGCTAGTCCCAACCGATTCACACATGCTTGCGAGATAAAACAGTGAGTTGCACCAGAATCATATAAAATATTGACTGAATTATTAAAAAGAGATCCCGTACCCCTCAGAAGATTATCAGAAGGAGTGATGGTTCGAGCATCTAATGTGTTGATTCGCCCCTGACCAGGAGCATTTGGTGCTCTTTGCGGATTCTTCTTTGTTGGGCACTTATTTGCATAGTGCCCCTCTTCATTGCAAACATAGCACCGATCGGGCCTTGGCGGACACTCTCCGCGGTGATGTCTTCCACAAAGTCTACAATTCCTGAATTGTGCAGAGTCAGACGATTGCACCTGCTTCCCTTTGTACTTACCTCCTTTCCCCGAGTCATGCCTGGGACCCATCTGAGAACTAGATGATCCAGTGTTCCTCTTGCTCTGATGGAATGCCTTTCTGCTTGCATACAACCTTGACAAATCACTTTCGGCGATATAAGCTTGTTGTACCATGGCTGCATAGTTGGTTCTCGGAAAAGAACTAAGACTTTGAGCAATATCTTCTCTCAACCCATATTTGTACCTGTCAGTTTTCCATTGGTCACTTGGGGCATATCCAGCTAAACCGAAGAATTGATACAACTCTTCAAATTTAGCCGTGTATTGGCCCACGGTCAAGCCTCCTTGTGTAAAAGTCAAAAACTCATTTTCTTTATCCAACCTCATAGCCGTGGGGAAGAATTGTTCTAAAAATGATGTTCGGAAATTGTCCCAAGTCGGGGGAGTTCCCATTGTCTCCATCATGGCCCTAGCATTTATCCACCAGTTATTGGCCTCTCCCTTCAACATATGGGATGCCAACCTCAACTTGTCTTCATCGGTCACTTGCATTGTTATAAAGATCTTTTCAATGTCATCCAGCCAATGTTGTGCTCTCATGACATCCGGCCCACCTCTAAACTCGGAGGGTTTCATTTTCAGGAACTCTGTGAAAATTCTCCTTGGGTTCACTTGTGGCTCTGGAGCTTGATGCTGCTGAGCATTTTGCTGTAGGATTTGTTGCTGCTGATGCATAAGCATCATGTCTTGCATCATTTTCTGCTGGTTTTCAATTACATTCTGCATCCACTCAAAATTTGGATCAACAGGAGGAGGAACGCCTCTACCTCTTCTGGCCATGATTCTGCGAAATATGCACAAAGTATTAAGTTGATCAAGCTCAATGTCTAATAGCATACTAAGAAAATCACGACTGGAAAAGCAAAGACCCTATAAGCTAAGTCCGACTAGGTCGAACCGCTCTGATACCAACTGTAACACCCTGGTATTTTTATTTGTTAAAAACACCCAAGTGCACATTAAACATACATCAGAGATATTATTTCCTGTTCAGACACTGAATACCATTATAAATTTTTCGCTGAATAAAACAAAACAGTCTTATATACAAACAAGACCATAACCTGTCAGCAACTATGGTAGTCAGAGTCATACAAGAAAGCGGAATGAAGGATAACATAATACTAATGCCGTAGTATTGTGATACACAGACAACAAAAGGGAATTAAACTTAAACGTAAAACTAAGTCATCATCCATCACTCGGGGCCACCTACTCGTGCCTCTGAGGTTTCTTCTGTCCCTGTTTATCTGTAAAACAACAACATTTAAACAGTGAGATACAATCTCAGTGAGTTCTACCGAGACCCCTACTAACTCTCTCGGTTCAATTAATAATCCTTTTTAAAACCAACACGACACCGACTGCAAATCCAGTGCTAATCCCGGTGAACGTGAACAAACAAAGTGCGGCACCGACTGCAAATCCAGTGCTAATCCCGGTGTATCGCACAGTACGACACCGACTGCAAATCCAGTGCTAATCCCGGTGTACGTACAACAAACTCATGACATAACACCGACTGCAAATCCAGTGCTAATCCCGGTGAACCCCCTTACCAATAGTACATTCTCCTATTGGCACGGAGCCTAGGTTGGGGGAGCATGACTGCCCCGCCTAGTATGTCAAAACATGGGTCGTCACCCAACTCGATATATATATATATATAAACATACATATATCTACAGTACTATGAACCCACGGTCCATCAAATCAGATAATCAATGAAACGCTTTAATTCCGAGTTTTATAAAATCCAAGTTCACACTCGCACTCTAGTTGACCACCTTTCGACACAATTTTCAACTTCGAAATTATTTTATAAAACCCTTTTGAAACGTACGCAAAATCATGGCATAATAAGCCTAATATCATTATAGAAGGGTTAGGAAAGGATTAGGAGAGGATTGGGATCGAAACGGAATCATTTAGGGCACTTTGAAAATTTTGGGCAGGACTAGGCGCACGGGTCGTGCCCCAGGACGCACGGGTCGTGCGCCCTGTTAGACAATTTTTCAACACTGAACCCGAACCAGGCGCACGGGTCGTGTGCCTGAGACGCACGGGTCGTGCGCGTTTGACAGCATTGCCAAAATGCCCTGTTTTGTGAAATTTTGCTTTCCGATCGATCCGAAACTCGCCCCGATCGATTCCTAACTCAAAAACAGACAATGCCAGACAATATACCAGTCCAATCAACATCAAACAATCAAGCAATTCAATCAAAAACTCAACGATTACGAATTTCGTTAAAACGCAATATATTTCAAAATAACGTTTTCGACTCAAAATTTTTCGAAAACAAATCACACAATTCATTTCAAAACGGAATAAACCTAAACGTGAGTAAAACTCACCCTTGAAGCGAGAGTCGTTGCCGAGCCGAAATCACCGATATGACAAAATCACCGAACCGCTCCTAACTTCGTTCCGAGCTTCCAATCGCGTTCAATCCGCTCCTAGCTTCGTTCCTAAGCATGATTCAATCATCAATTTGATCACACAACTCACGATTTCGCCAAATCACCTCCAAAACCTTCCCAAATTCGTAGGCCATAAAATAGGGGAAAAATTGAGGGGAAGCTTACCAAGTTATAGGGTTTTGTAGAGGGAAGTAAGGGGATGATGGTGATGAAATTTGAGAGGGTGGGCTTCACACTTCTTCTTCCTTTCTCTTCTTCTTTCCTCTTCTTCTTTCTCTTTTCTTTCTTCTCTTTTCTTCTCCTTTTCCTCTTCTGCGCGTATCTCCTCTTTCTTTCTTCTCTTTCATTCTTTTATTTTCTTTAATCACACACACACACAACACATATTTAATTATTAAATAGGTGGTAGCGTGGTCCAATTACCGTATTGATCTTTATCCCTTATTTCGATTCCAAAACTTCATTGACCCGTATTATCCAGTTAACGACTTAATGTTATCCAGTAAATAATTTTAGTACTTACTAAATTTACCAGTCAGGTACTAAATTACTCCCATTGGGTTAACATCCAAACAATTCGCCTAATTATTTTGAGGATGTTACATTGAAACTTTCGCAAGTAGCCAAACGGACAAAGGTCCTGATGGGCTCTCACTACTCGAATCCACTCTCCTAAATTTTTGCAGACCTGGGTTATGATCCCACTCAAAACACATAGTCACAGGGTATAAGTGTAGTGTGTGTTAAGGGCATTTTCCCTAGTACTACCCCCACCTGAAATGAAAACCAGAGCAGTCCAGACAAAAGCATGTCGTCTACCCTAGGGTTTAATATCATTCAAATACAACTAGCCTAGGGTACCAACAACAAACACATTACTTACTTCAGAAAGGGAGCTGAGAAGAAGGGACACGATAGAATTGAGGAGAAATGCATGAGCTTACCTTGAAGAAAAGGAGCAAAGAAGAAGGGATCATGGGGATTGGAAGAATGCATGGGCATAAGCAATAAAAGAAATGGAATAAAAGATGAGATAGGGAACAACATAGAAGAAGACAACTGCACATGCCTACAATCAATGATAAGAAAGAAAGGCAAACAAGGTTTTAATCAAATCAACAATACATTAAACCACACATTTAAATTAGTTAGGCTTGACCCTCATCTTTTTAAAAAAAAAGTGTCCCCAGCAGAGACGCCAGCTGTTGCACCCCGAAAAATCCCCTTTTGGATTTCTCAATGTACAACGTGGAATAATTTTGGAGCCGCCACCAATATTTTAATTTTAAGACCAAAACATTGAAAAAAGGTCTTTTGGACAAAGCAGATGGTCTTTGAAAACTAGAGATATAGGTTCGGGGGTCGATTACGCGCGAGGAAGGTGTTAGCACCGCGCACGTCCTTTCTACCGAAAGGGAACCTCTAATTAAATGTGTGGTTTTAATGTTTGATTTGAAAAATACCTAGATTTGCCTATTTATTTCTTGTTTGAAGACGAATGAGAAAACTTACTGGAAATTTTATTTTTGGTGAGAAAGGGGGGAAAAAGGGGTTTTTAGAAAAAAGTGCTTGACGGGACATGGCCCGCTCCTACGTATCTCCCGGTGCGATGGAGAATTCAAAGCTACGTAGTTCTTGGTTAGAAAATGTTTGTGTGTTGGTGTTTTTTAATATAGGGGTCTTAGGATTGTGTGATCTGTGTTGAAGGACCACTGGGGGTCTGAAGGGCCGCTGGGGGCTGAAGGAGCGCTGGGGCTCTGAAGGACCACAGTTCACTTATCCTAAAACGATGATTAACCCGGCCGTACGACCGACTTAATCCCCTACTTTGAAAATAAGATTTTTGATTTTTTTTGTTTTATGAAAGAGATGTGTTTGTATTTTTTAATTTAGAAATTGTTTATTTTTGCACTTGACAGGGGCGTGGCTCTGCTCCTACGTATCTCCGAGTGGAGAATCAAAGGCGACGTAGTTCTAGGTTGTCTTTTTGAAAAGTTTTTGTTTTTTAATCTTTATTTGGTGAGTTTTTGAAATAGGACGAGCATTAGTGAATGATTAAACTAGCAGAGGCTATGATGAATCACTACTAAATGCTCAAAAAGAGAGAGTTGTACCGCTAATCAAACGAGCAAAGGTTCTGATGGACTATTGATAACAACTCGTTTTTATTATCTTTTTGAAAATGATTTTGGAAAGAGATTGATTTGTACGATGATCAAACTAACAAAGGTTATGATGGATCATCGTTTATTATTCTTATGAGGAAAGGACATTGCTACTAATAGCTAAACGAACAAAGGCTCTGATGAGCTACTAGCAACAATGGGTTTGAAAATGATCCTTTTTGCTTGTTTTGTGAAAATGATTTGTTTATGGTTGAAAAAGGATTTTTATTTGTTGCGCTTGACGAGAACGTGACTCGCTCCTACGTATCCCGAACGGGAATCAAAGCGACGTAGTTCTAATGAGAATGTTTTTGAAAGGATTGAAAGGAGAAGATCTTTCATAACGTTCGAGCAAGCAAAGGCTTTGAGCGATCATTACTAATAACCCTTGATGGCGTTCACGACAATCAAACAAGCCAAGGCTTTGAGTGATAGTCACTAATAACTCGCGTTAATTGGAAAAGGGTTTGAAAGATTTTTGGAAGAAAGGGTGAAGGCACTATCAATGATTGATTACAAAGTTTAAACACATTCAATTATCACGAAATCATGCATATGTTGAATATTTAATCAAGACTAAACATGCCAACATGATCAAGAGACCCACCTATCAGGGATGCAAGGTAAAAGTTCTCAAAGCAAGTGTGCGTGTAGGAGGGAGTGTATTTACCCTAATGACTCTATGCTACAACAGGCATGTAGACTTACGTCTTCATTAGGAGGTCATACACATGGATGGAATGGCACATTGAATCAAGACATTTAAAATGCATCCAATAACAAGCAAGCAATTGATCATAGGCATAGAATGATCTTAATTAAACTAAGGAACATATGAACAATGATTTCTCAATAACATGAGAAAAGGGGAAATTGCATCAAGGCTAAGGTAAGCCTATCCTTTGCATTCATGAATATGTGCCCAAAGGTTAGTAACACAATCAAAGAGGAGGGAGCATCAAGGTTTTGGGAAACCCATCCTTTGCAATACCCCATGGACCTTAAACCACAAACCCAACTATCTTTTATTCATTAAGGAGTTAAAAAGGGGGGAGGTTGAATCATCTGAGACCATCTTCACCACTTAGAAAATGATGCACTAGGCATAAGTGGGAATCATGTGGTTCATCATCAACAAGGACACTACAGCTAAATTAAATCACATAGGGCAATTTTGGCATGGATCAGAATGATTGAATTTTAACAAATATAAAAACAGAAATACCTCTGATGAAGGCAGATATTACAACTCTGAAGAACGCAAATCCCGACTAACCCTTGCAGGAGATCAGCTCAGACGGACCAACGGTGCGAATAGAGCAAAAATGAAGCGTAGAACTGGAAAATGAGATTTGCAAGAGTTGTCTTCTCAGATCTCGTGAAAAATGTCTGGAGCAAATGTGTGTGTTTCCCTGATATCGTGAGATGTGTCTCTGTGTGTTTTCTGATTTCGTGCCGTCTCCCCCCAAAATGTGATTTGAGGCTGCCTATTTATAGGCTTAGGAAAGCGTAGAATTTTTAAAAAACATTTATTGCATGGATGAATCGATTGTTTGAGCCTTTGGAAATAGCAAAGAATCGATTCTAGGACATCCTAAATAGGTGAAAATCGATTTCATGTTTAGTTAAAATAAGTGGGAATCGATTCTTGGCTCTTGGAAATTGCTTGAAAATCGATTTCATGCTTTGACAAAATAAGGAGGAATCGATTCTTGGCTCTTTAAAATGGCCTGAAAATCGATTTCAAGGCCTATGAAAGGAGAGGGAAATCGATTTTCAGGACATTTATAATAGGTGAAAATCGATTCCATGTTTAGTTAAAGCAATGAGGAATCGATTCATGGCCTATGGAAGAGCTTGAAAATCGATTTCAAGGCCTATGAAAGAAAAGGGAAATCGATTTTCAGGACATTTATAATAGGTGAAAATCGATTCTTCACTTAGTTAAAACAATTAGGAATCGATTCATGGCCTATGGAAGAGCCTGAAAATCGATTTCAAGGCCTATGCAATATACTATAAATCGATTCTTGGCCTTTGGAACAAAATAGAAATCAATTCTTGCTTTCCAAAAAATGCTTTGCCATGCATGCATAAAATATTCTTCAAAGCTTGCCATGCATGCATAACATATTTTCAAAACCCTAATTTCCAAAAAGTGCATTCTAACCCTAAAAATGATTTCAAAAACTTTGGAATGGCTTCTAGGACCCAAAATGCAATGCATAAATTATTATATATTTTTTGTGTGGAAAATTAGGGTTTGGACCTAAGCCGGACAAAATTGGGGTATGACACCTAGGCCGCCCTTTCGGGTTTTCAACCTAGCGAGCTAATTCTTGCTTGGCTCATCTTTCTCTTTTTTCTTTTATTTTTCTCAGGCGTAATATTTCTTGACTGAATCTGAATTGACTGGGTTTCTGAGCTCTTCACCATCCATGTTGGTGAGTATCAATGCTCCTCCAGAAAAGGCTTTCTTTACCACGTATGGTCCATCATAGCTAGGAGTCCATTTCCCACGGGGGTCACTCGGAATAGGCAGGATCTTCTTGAGCACAAGGTCTCCTTCGCTGAATTCTCGGGGACGAACCTTCTTGTCGAAAGCTGTCTTCATCCTTTGTTGATACAACTGGCCGTGACACAGGGCGGCAATTCTTTTCTCCTCAATGAGATTCAGCTGATCCAGACGAGCCTGGACCTATTCTGCTTCTTCCAACTTGGTTTCCATCAGCACCCGTAGGGAGGGTATCTCAACTTCAATAGGGAGGACTGCTTCCGACCCATACACCAAAGAGAAAGGGGTTGCCCCGGTTGAAGTACGCACTGAGGTACGATACCCATGCAAAGCGAAAGGAAGCATCTCATGCCAATCTTTGTAGGTTACTACCATCTTTTGCACGATCCTCTTGATATTCTTATTGGCTGCTTCGACTGCCCCATTCATCTTGGGACGGTATGGAGAAGAATTATGATGTTGGATTTTGAAGTCCTCGCATAACTCTTTCATCATCTTACTGTTTAGGTTGCTGCCATTATCTGTGATAATCTTGTCTGGAAGCCCATAGCGACAAACCAGATCTCTCTTTACGAACTTAGAAACCACAGAGCTAGTAATGCTGGAGTATGAAGCAGCTTCGACCCACTTGGTGAAGTAATCAATAGCGACCAGAATGAAGCGATGCCCATTTGATGCCTTAGGCTCGATAGGACCTATGACGTCCATGCTCCACATTGAGAATGGCCAGGATGCAGTCAGGACATTTAGGGAAGCAGGTGGCACATGAATGTCATCAGCGTAGATTTGGCACTTGTGACATCTTTTCACGAAACTATAGCAATCTGATTCCATTCGCAACCAATAATAGCCAGCTCTTAAGATTTTTCTTGCCATAGTGTGCCCACTGGAATGAACCCCAAATGAGCCCTCATGGACTTCCTTCATGATTTTTGTTGCCTCTTCTTCTGCCACACACCTCAGGAGGACCATATCATAATTCCTCTTGTATAGAACTTCACCGTTCAAAAAGAAATTCCTTGACAATCTTCTGAGGGTTCTCTTGTCATTCTCTGATGCTCTAGGAGGGTACTCTCTGTTCAAGATGTACTGCTTGATGTCATGATACCAGGGCTTGTTATTAGACTCTTCCTCAATTGCCGCGCAGTAATGATGTGCTGGCAAATCTCGATACTGAATCTTGATGTGAGTCAAGCTTTTGTCGTAGTTGATATTGAACATTGAAGACAAAGTGGCTAGCACATCAGCCAACTGGTTCTCATTGCGAGGAAGATATTGAAATGTGATTTCCTCAAAAGGCTCAACCAACTCTAGAATGTAATCTCGGTAAGGGATCAACTTGGAGTCCCTGGTCTCCCAATCACCATTCACTTGGTGAATGACTAGAGCTAAATCTCCATACACATCAAGTCTCTTAACTTTCCAATCAATGGCTACCTGGATACCAAGAATACATGCCTCATATTCTGCCATATTATTGGTGACGTAGAAGCCTAGTCTGGCAGTGAATGGAATGAAGCGATTATCAGGGGAAATCAGCACTGCCCCGGCCCCGTTCCCATATATGTTGTAGGCACCATCAAACACCACTCTCCATCTTTCATTTGCTGGGGATTTCCCTTCTTCAAACAAGGCCATGATATCTTCATCTGGAAAGTCATACTGCATAGGCTGATAATCTTCAACGGGCTGGTGTGCTAGGTACTCGGCCAGCGCACTACCTTTAATTGCTTTTTGAGTGACATATAGGAGATCATATTCTGATAACTGCATTTGCCAACGGGCAAGTCTCCCTGTAAGTGCGGGCTTCTCGAAGATGTACTTGATAGGATCCATTTTAGATACCAACCAAGTAGTGTGACTTAGCATGTACTGCCTCAAACGATGAGCAACCCAAGCTAAAGCACAATAAGTCTTTTCTAGCAGCGAGTACCTTGTTTCACAGTCAGTGAATTTCTTGCTCAAATAGTAAATGGCATGCTCTTTCTTCCCAGATTCATCATGTTGCCCTAACACACAACCCATTGAGCTGTCTAGCACGGTTAGGTATAGGATCAGAGGTCTGCCGGGTACAGGAGGCATCAAGATAGGTGGATTCTGAAGATATTTCTTGATCTTTTCAAATGCTTCTTGACAATCATCATTCCATTTGGTTTCTTGATTCTTGCACAATAGTTTGAAGATTGGTTCACAAGTGGCAGTCAATTGGAATATGAACCTAGAGATGTAGTTCAGTCTTCCAAGGAAACCCCGAATCTCTTTCTTCTGTTTTAGGAACTGGCATCTCAAGAATCGCACGCACCTTGTCTGGATCGATTTCTATCCCCTTTTGGCTGACGATGAATCCCAACAACTTTCCTGATCGCACGCCAAAGGTACACTTGGTCGGATTTAATCTGAGCTTGAATTTTCTCAACCGCTCGAAGAGCTTTTGCAAATTGACAATGTGTTCCTCATCAGTTTTAGACTTTTCGATCATATCGTCCACGTAGACCTCTATTTCTTTGTGCATCATGTCGTGAAATAATGTGACCATAGCCCTTTGATAGTAGCACCGGCGTTCTTCAACCCGAATGGCATGACTCTGTAACAGAATGTTCCCCAAAGAGTTGTGAAAGTTGTCTTCTCCATATCCTCAGGAGCCATCTTGATCTTGTTATACTCTGAATACCCATCCATGAAGGAGAACAGTGAATGTTGCGCCGTACTATCCACTAAGACATCAATATGGGGCAGGGGAAAATCATCTTTGGGACTAGCACGATTCAGACCTCTGTAATCAACGCACATTATAACTTTCCCGTCCTTTTTTGGAACCGGCACGATGTTAGCAACCCATTGCGGATACTTGGCTACCGCTAGGAACCCGGCGTCAAACTGCTTTTTCACCTCATCTCTGATCTTTAAGGACATTTCTGGCTTCATTCTTCTCAGTTTCTGCTTTACCGGAGGACATTCTGGCTTGACCGGCAACTTATGCACCACTATGTCAGTATCTAACCCTGGCATATCCTGATAAGTCCATGCGAAGACATCAACATAGTCATACAGGAGTTCGATTAGCTTCTTGCGCTCACTTTCCTTTATTAAAGTACCCACCTTTACTTCCTTCTTACTGTCCTCTCTGCCTAGGTTAATTATCTCAACAGATTCCCCATGCGCCTGAATAACCTTTTCCTCTTGTTCAACCATTCTCATCAATTCTGGAGGAGTTTCCTAGTCATCCTCAACATCCTCCTCAGCTTGATTAACGGGGTGATCAAAATTAACATATGAACCGTTGGCATCATTATTTTCAAAGATATTCGTTTTAGATCTGCATTTGCGGGAATAGAAAGAAATGAACAAGCAAAATAGAAACACAAGGTGAAGACACATGATAATGAAAAGAAATTTTATTCATTTGAGAGTCCGAAACAACATTTTATTGATAGATGATATTCGAAGGAAAAACATGCATGCCCTTATGAAATATTCTAAGGCCTTGGGCAGAGCCAAAGAATTTGCATTACAAAATCATTACTTTGGAATGAAAATAACAGGGAAATCAACGATCTTCCAATTATCAAGCTCTTCATCTGCAGCACTGCGACGCACCAAGTCCACACCTTTTTCTTCCATAACTGATTCTTCCTCAATGACGGCCACCTGATTGGGGTCCAGCATACCCGTGCACCTGAAGCTCTGGGAGAGATCATAGATAGGAACCTTCTTCAAGCTTGGTTCCCGCCTCTGAAGCTTAGCTAGCCTCCTTTCTCGCTTTTCCTCAGCCATTCTCTTCTTATCAGCTTGAGTGGGCCAATATCCTAACCCACGCCTATCCTTGTACTCTCGCAGCTGAACTGGCGCCAGAATTCCCTGCTCCGACTTTCCCAACCCTTTTCCAATCTGGTAACCATTTTTCAACATGACTTTGGCTACCATGATAGCAGCGTTAGACATCTTTGGTGCAGGCAATGGGGCTTCTTCTCTCACGAAAGCAGCATTTGCAATTTCCAGCGACTGAAAGGCAGATTCAAGTGACTCCTCTGCAGCCTCAATGTATTGAGAAGGATGGGGCTTGCTAACTATGAACTCTTCTTCTCCAAAAACGACTATCAGCTTGTCGTCGACTACAAACTTAAGCCTTTGGTGGAGGGATGAAGGAACAGCGCTGGCAGCATGAATCCAGGGTCTCCCCAGGAGACAGCTGTAGGATGATGCAATGTCCATGATCTGAAAATTCACATAAAATACTTCTGGCCCAATCTGCATCTGGAACTCCATTTCTCCCATAACCTCCTTCTTGGATCCGTCAAAGGCCCTAACTAGTGTTGAGCTAGGCTTCATATACGAACAGTCTACATCTATTCTGCTCATAGTAGATTTGGGCATGACATTCAAAGAGGATCCATTGTCGATGAGGACCCGAGAGAGTGTATATTCACCACATCTAACATAAATGTGAAGTGCCTGATTATGCCCTTCCCCTCAGGGGTGAGCTCATCATCAGTAAAGGTAATATCATTGGATGCAACAATATTCCCTATGATGCCATCGAGCTGGTCAACAGTGATGTTCTGGGCTACATGGGCTTCATTTAATACTTTCATTAGAGCTGCACGGTGGGCCTCAGAATTGAGCAGTAGGGACATGATAGAGATCTTTGCAGGAGTGTGGCGCAGCTGGTCCACCACTTTGTAATCACTCTGCCGCATGATCTTCAAAAATTCTGTGGCTTCTTGCTCTGACACCTTCCTACTTTCCTTGGGCTCTTGTGTTATACCTTTACCTTTGCGAATCCTCTCCTCATCTTCCTTTGAGGGACCTTCTTTCAAGACTTCGGGGACATAATTAAACACGTCCGCTTCTAGTGACTCCACTGCTTCCCGCAATGTTTGTGACATTGGGAACAACTTGAGGCTTCTGAATTGGAACTGACATCCCATAGCTCCCTGGAACAGCACTGTTCTTTTGATAAGGAGCTGGGACAGGAATCACAATGGTCTTAGGTCTCTCCACGATCGGCTTCAGGCTATACCGGACCTCAATAGGTTTCTGAACACTTCTATTCTTATCTGATTGGAAAGTCAGTACATCCTCCTCTTTCTCTTGCACACCCATTTGGATTATATGACGATCCAATAGGTCCTGCAAAACTGTCTTGAAGGCCTCACATGCCCCGGCACAACTAACATCAACACAGACTTCTTTTTGAGTACAACCTCTCTTGATGACCCTGAAGTTGCACAGCTCTGCATGAATAACCTCTAAGGGTGTCTGGATACACTCCACGGTTCTGATTAAGGATTGGCCCCCCATATCATGGATGGCATTGGTTCCAGGTTTCTCATGACCAGGCAGCGGATTAGTTGTGATGCTTGGGCTTTCTTGTTTGAAGGTTATCCCTTTGGTATCAATCAGATCTTGCACTACAATTTTAAAGGCCTTGCAGTCCTCAACAACGTGAATAACCTCTAAGGGTGTCTGGATACACTCCACAGTTCTGATTAAGGATTGGCCCCCCATATCATGGATGGCATTGGTTGCAGGTTTCTCATGACCAGGCAGCGGATTAGTTGTGATGCTTGGGCTTTCTTGTTTGAAGGTTATCCCTTTGGTATCAATCAGATCTTGCACTACAATTTTAAAGGCCTTGCAGTCCTCAACAACGTGTCCAACTGCCCCTTCATGAAATGCACAGGTAACATTGGGATTGTAGCCTCAGAAGTAGGGTGGCTGGACTGGTTTCATGGGTCTGGTATTGATGAGCTTGTTTGTGGCAAGATAGCCGAAAAGGTTAGTATAGGACATGGGGATGGGATCAAAGGTGGTTTGTTTTTTGTCTTGGTAGTTTTTGTGGTAGTTACTTTGTGGTGGACGGGTTGGTTGTGTTTGAGTGGGGACAGGGATATTTTGTGGTTGATAAGGTGGGCTTATGGTGATGGTGTTGTGGGTGGTTGTACCTGCGGAACCATGGGCAATCTTGCCACTTCTCAGTCCATTTTCTAGTCTTTCACCGATGATTACCATGTCTGAGAAGTTGGAAGATACGCTGCCGATCAACCGATCATAGTATAACGGTGGCAGGGTTTCCATGAACATGAAGACCAGTTCTTTCTCCAACAAAGGGGGTGTCACCTGTGCAGCCAAAGCCCTCCACCGCTGGGCATACTCCTTAAATGACTCATTATCTCTTTTTGCCATGCTCTGTAACTATGTTCTGTCGGGCGCCATATCTGTATTGTACTGGTACTGTCTGAGGAAGGCATCAGCCAAGTCCTTCCAACAATGGATATGGGACGGTTCTAGCTGCATGTACCAGTTGAGAGATGCCCCAGCAAGGCTCTCTTGGAAATAATGGATCAACAACTTGTCATCATGAGAATGTGCAGCCATTTTTCTACAGTACATGGTCAGATGGCTTTTAGGGCAAGTCACGCCTCGGTACTTGTCAAAGTCAGGCACTTTGAATTTAGGAGGTAAAACCACATCAGGGATGAGACACAGATCACGGGCTTCTCTTGCTCTAGAGCTCGACCCATCAATCATTCTTAAGCGTTCTTCTATCATATGATACCTGTCCCTAGCTTGAGGAGTTTCAACAGGATAGTTCTGAGGAAAACCATTCACACCGTAGTGAGGATTACTCATCGACACTACAGCTGGGTTCACGTGTGGGTCACGTGAGTGAGTGGTATTCCCAGGAATTGGTCCCTGAATTGGGGGATGGACCGTTGCTGGTGAATGAAAGCCAAACGGAGTTCCCGGCGGAATAGGAATCTGAATTTGGCCTTGAGGCGTTCCCGCTCCTCCACTGTTGGCGGCTGAGATGGGTTGGAGTTGCTCTGCAACCCTAAAGGGTTTACTTCCTGCATTAGCCTCGGCTCCTGGAGGTGTGTATCCGGGTGGGAGTCCCCAAGGCATCCTATGCGTGGCTGGTTGGCCCTGGTTGTTGGTCCCTGAAGTATGAGCAAAGGTGGCAGTCTCAAGACTCGGAGGAGGGAGAGCGACAGCAACTTCGGTAGTGATGGCTGGATTTCCAGCGGCAGTTCCGTTCCTCAAAGCTTGTAGTATCCCCATCATTTCAGTCATCTGTGCTTCCATTACCCCAATTTTCGTTCTCAATTCCCGATTCTCCTGAGCCAATTGCTCTGGATTGGGAACCTCGGCAGTTGGGTTACCATGGTCCGATTCACCACCTCCTAAGTCTTCAATAACAGGACGGTCCGAGTCATTCTGGTTAGTTGCCTTGAGCCTTGCTTGCAGACGAGTCAGGTATCGATGTTGGCGAACCAGCTTGCCTTTTTCTATTGATGGAACACAATTCATGAGCGCGAGAATCACATAAATGAATGCAAATGCAATGCGATATGTATGATTTTATGTTTGTTTTGGTGCCAGGAATCGCGGTGCAACTCGTCTTGTCATAGGCGTGTAAGTTTAAAGCTCTAACACTTTTCTTTTTTTTTTAAATTTTTGGTTGCAACGAGGTTGGAAGCAATAGACAAAACAAACACACTTTATTCAAGAGGAAGGAGTACTACAATTTCAAACTCGAAAGAAAAGCAAAAGTACAATATTCTGAAGAAAATTATAATTTTTTAGAGAAAATTTGCAATTTCCTAAGGATTATTACAATGCTCCTTCCTTTTTCTCTTCTTGCTTTCGGCTGCCCCCTTGGCCTTCTCCATGAGTTCTTCTGCCAGAATCTTGCAGTACTCGACAAACTCACACACCTTGGCCGGAGTGTTGAAAGGGTTCATCTCTGCTTCAGCTCTTCTTAGCTTCTTGGGAACATCCCTCACTGCTTGGTTAGCTAGTCCTGCTAGCTTTGAAAATTTGCTCCTCCAAAGCTGAATCTCATCCCTTAGCTCCTTGATGATCTCTTGGTCTTCTATTCTGCCAATTAATGCCATGAAACGTTTCTCCCAATACTGGCTTTCTGCTTGCACTTGCTCATAAGATTCCCTTAGGCATCGGAGATTCCTCTTTAATTCTTCCGACCTTCCTTGTTCAAACCCTAAAGCTTGTTGATACTCTTTCAAGATCCCTATGATAGACTCTCTATCTTGCCTGATGCTTTTCACTTGGTTCTCCAATTCAAACTTCATCACTTGGAATTCCTCTTTTGACCTAGCTAGCGCATCTCTAACCATTTTCTCATTCCTCCATGACTTGGCATATAATTTCTTCCATTCACTTGCTTCTGCCACAGCCTTATTCATCTTTGAGGCGCACCTCTTTACTTCCTCTTTAACACCTTTCAAATGTTTTTGAATTTCCCTCTTGCTCTCTTCTTCTATTTCAAGCTTCCTATTGGTTGCTTCAATAGCTGCGGCTTCGAGAGCATTTCCATTTTCTAGCTTCCGCTTGTCTTGCATCACCTTTCCCAATCCGTTTTGCAAATCCCTTTTCTCTTCTTCCGCTTTAGATAAGGCCAACTTAACCTCTTCTAGTTCTTCAATAAGGGGAACGTGAGGTTCCGGCATTTTCTCTTCAAGTGATGGCACCTTTTGGTTGGATGATCGAGTTTCCTTAATCCTCTTTTCAAGCCATTGAGTGTAGGAGATAGCAGTAGTCCTTTTAGATAACTCGCCTTTGTCCTTCCGCACCATGGTTTCCCAAGCTTGCAAGACTCGCCGAAGTAAGTCCTCGTCTTTAGGGATCCCCGCATGGAGGTAAAAACGAGACAGCATAGCTTCGGAGGGTGAGTCCCGCATAGGGTACCCGAGTTGTCTCAAGGTCAAAGATGGGTTATAATCGATGCATCCCTGTGTTCCCGTGAGAGGAACGTTCTGGAAACTACCACATTGGAATATCACTGAGGGTTTATCTTCCCAACACTTGTGCGAGAACCATCGAATTTGAAGGGCATCGAGGTTCTTAATAGTATCCTTCCACTCCTGAGGGCTCATAGTCTTCGGATTACAACCCAAGGCATAGGAAAGGAAATCCCCACCATCACTTTTGTTAATGCACACATGACTGATCAACCAAGCATATAGCACAGGGAAGGAACAACACATCTTATCCTTTCGGAACTCATGATGGCGGGTGAAGGCACGATAGGTCTCTGCGAGAATAGCGGGAACCGGATTGATGGGACTTTTTGCACTCTTGAAAGCTAGAAACACACCAATAGCGGTTTCATCTATATGTTTCTCAATCTGAGGGAAAAGAACAATGCCGAAGATGGTCAAGGCTAGTACTTGCTTGAAAGAAACCCAATCTTTTGATACTACATAACTAGTCATCAAACTCTCAAAGTACTCCTGAGGAAACTCAAATATCTTGTTATGCTCAACTTTGTGGGACCGCACCTCTCCTACACTGATTTCAATGGTGGTGAGAGATAGCTGTGGTGCTGACTTTGGTGGCTGTTTGGTGCGAGGAGGGAGGCGGCGGTGTGGTTGTGGTGGTGGATGACGCGGTTGTTCGTAGTGAGGGGAGAGAAAGGGGGGACGTATGAAGGTGAGTTTTGTGTCGGTGGGGGTTCTGTTTTGAGGGGTGATGGTGGTTGGGTGACGGTGGCGTGGCCAACGACGCGGCGGCTTGCGAAGAGGAGGAGCGGCGGCCACCGTGGACGGTGGCCAGAGGTAAAATCCTTTTCCTTTCCCTTTTTTTTTACTGTCTCTCCTTCTTCTACCTCTGTTTCTTTCTAAAAAAAACTCTTAGATTTTCAGTTAACAAAACGTTCGGATTCTGAAAAAAACTGTTTTTCTTGAACCTAATTTTGTTCATCTAGAAAAGGGGGCAAATCGGAGTTAAACTGTTTTCTCTTTTTTTTAAGAAAAGAAAAGCTGAATATTTTTTTTTACATTTTGAGACTCTATATTTATTTCTTACTAAATCCGAAACCCTAAAAATTTTTTAAAACTGAGACTCTGGTTGCTATCTTTATCTTCTCCTTTATTTTCTTTCAACAAAAATCTAATGGGTATGTACCTACTGTACGTTGTATCATGAGGGAAGACATTGCTCATATGTATATATATGTATTATATGCACACACAGTAGACATTGCTCATATGTATATATACATCGCACCACAACATGAATGTACTGTGAAAAGGAAAAACTTAGCTTGGTTTCACAGAAAACTTAAAGTATTAACATTCATGGGGATATCATATACAAACTATGAGTAATTAGATGGATTTTGGGAACCAACCTTTGTCTCTACGGTGCTAATCTCTTTTTCCTGGAGCTCGAAACTGCTTCTCAACTCTTCCATTTTGGAACTCTAATTTTTTGTAATAATCAGTGTTATGTGTGTTGTTGTCCTGTGTGTATATTGCTCTGTGTGTATTTTGCTGTCTGTGTGCATATGGTTTTGTTTGTTACTGTTTTTTCCCCCTTACTGGTTTCCATTCATTTGTATTTATAGGCTGAGGATTGTGGTGCAGTGTGGTGTTGGAGCAGGGAATCAAAACTCTAGGAGACCATAAAGCACAACAACCTCTGGTGGAAGCAGTATGAGGCAGCAGGGGTGGAGCAGGGGTTGCTGCCAATGTTGCCATGTTTTTGCTGAAAATGGGAGGCAAGTAAAGGGACAAGAAGAAGGAAGTTTGGGCTTGTAGCTTCATGGAGGGAGGCAGGGAGCAAGTCGCATGCTGTCCTTGTTTTGATTTTTGCTTTATTAATTTTCTTTGTAAACTTTTTTTGCTTTTAATTAATTTTGTACCATTTGTATTTAATTTTTTTTGTCTATATGTAAATAGAAGAGCTGACTTCTCCCCTTTTTTGTACTATTCTGCTTTTTTTTTTAATTTTTTTTTGTCTACATATGTAACAAAATCAATAAAAAGGGACAGCTGATTTTATTTTACTATTTATTTATTATTATTATTTTTTTTTATGACAATAAAAGCGGAAGAAACAATGCGCACCGTCGCAACGACTCACACACGACTCGCAACTAATGCACGCTCATGTTAAGACTATGAACGCGTACCTGACTTAATGTGCACACGCGTAAGTTATTAAAACTGATCTCAATTTATCCTTATTTTTCTAAAAAACGGTAAAAATAAACGCGCACAGACGCAACTACTCACACGACTCAAAACAAAACGCGCGCTCGCGTTATTTATTATTATTTTTATTATTTATTTTTGGACTCTTTTTCTTGAAAGTAACGAGTGTCAAAAAAATCGTCCCACGAGAGTGCCAAGGACACCCGCGTTTAGAACAATATGCGAAGAGATAAATTTTTTGGGATTTTTCAATTAGTCGGACAAAATTAGGGTATGACAACAATGTAATGGGTGGGTGAAGAAGGATGAGGAGAAAGAGAAGGCTCGAGTGAGTGGGTTTGGGCGCATACATTTGTTTCTATGAATAATACACAAAAACAAGTTGCTTAGGCTATAAAATTGATGGACCACTCACTAAACAAACCACGGAGCCATGTGACGAGCACATAGCGAACTATTCTTTCAGGTGAGTGGGTTTGGGCGCATATATATGTTTCTACTTAAGTCCCACATCGATGAAGAATACACAAAAACAAGTTGCTTAGGCTATAAAAATGAAGGACCTCTCGCTAAACAAATCATGGAGCCATGTGATGAGCACATAGCCATGACATAGAATAATCATGATGTTTATACATTTATATAGCAAAATAGTATGAAAATTGAAAACTAGGTACAAGATGGTACTGCAACCAATAAGTTATATAGTCTCTACACTCATATAGCATATATGAGTGAAACATGACAAGAATATTTATCAGAAGCTCAATTTTCAGATAATGTTAGTAAGGGTTTGTGAAGAAAGTGAGAAGAAAAGACTTCGCAGTCATAACGTAATGGGCGGGTGAAGAAAGATGAGGAGAAAGAGAAGGCTCAGGTGAGTGGGTTTGGGCGCAAACATATGTCTCTACTTAAGTCCCACCTCGATGAAGAATACACAAAATTCCTTAGGCTATAAAAATGAAGGACCTCTCGCTGAACAAATGACAGAGCCATGTGATGAGCACATAGCGAACTATTCTTTCGCCTTTTACTATAGAATACAGTTTGTTTTTCACTACAAGTGGCGTACACTACTTTTTGAAAGAATTCTTTTCATTGAGAACTATGCAAGGCTAGTTCAAAGTTTCTTACTATTATGATATTGGACAAAACTGTATGATTTGATTTTTTTTGACAATACTAAATAGTATACTTGACTTAGAATAATCACGATGTTTATACATCCATTTAGCAAAATAGTATGAAAATTTAAAACTAGGTACAAGATGGTACTGCAACCAACAAGTTATATAGTCTTTACATTCATATAGGATATATAAGTGAAACATGACAAGAAGATTTATCAAAAGCTCAATTTTCAGCTAATGTTATTAAGGGTTTGTGCCATTTTCCAAGGAAAAATGTGTGCTCACCCTTAGGGCTTTAAGTCTATTTATTGTAAGTATTGAAATGTTGAAAAATATCGAAGTAAGAAGAAAAGACTTAGCAGTCATAACGTAATGGGTGGGTGAAGAAGGATGAGGAGAAAGAGAAGGCTCAGGTGAGTGGGTTTGGGTGCATACATATGTTTCTACTTAAGTCTCACATCGATAAATAATACAGAAGGCTATAAAATTGAAGGACCTCGCGCTGAACAAATCACAGAGCCATGTGATGAGCACATTGTGAACTATTCTTTCGCCTTTTACTAAAGAATACCGTGTGTTCTTCACTACAAGTGGCATACACTACTTTTTAAAAGAGTTCTCTTCATTGAGGACTTTGCAAGGCTAGTTCAAAGTTTCTTACTATTATGATATTGGACAAAACTGTATGTTTTGATTTTTTTGACAAGACAAAATAGTATACTCGACTTAGAATAATCACGATGTTTATACATTCATATAGCAAAATAGTATGAAATTGGAAAACTAGGTACAAGATGGTACTTAAACCTATAAGTTATATTGTCATAACGTAATGGGTGGGTGAAGAAGGATGAGGAGAAAGAGAAGGCTCGGGTGAGTGGGTTTGGGTGCATACATATGTTTCTACTTAAGTCCCACATCGATGAATCATACACAAAAACAAGATGCTTAGGCACTAAAATTGAAGGACCTCTCGCTGAACAAATCACAAAGCCATGTGATGAGTACATAGCGAACTATTCTTTCGAGTTTTACTAAAGAATAACGTGTGTTCTTCACTACAAGTGGCATACGCTACTTTTTGAAAGAGTTCTCTTCATTGAGGACTCTGCAAGGCTAGTTCAAAGTTTCTTACTATTATGATATTGGACAAAACTGTATGTTTTGCTTTTTTTTTGACAATACAAAATAGTGTACTTGACTTAGAATAATCACGATGTTTATACATCCATTTAGCAAAATAGTATGAAAATTGAAATCTAGGTACAAGATGGTACAGCAACCAACAAGTTATATAGTCTTTGCATTCATATAGGATATATAAGTGAAACATGACAAGAAGATTTATCAAAAGCTCAATTTCCAGCTAATGTTATTAAGGGTTTGTGCCATTTTTCAAGGAAAATGTGTGCTCACCCTTAGGACTTTAAGTCTATTTATTGTAAGTATTGAAATGTTGAAAAATATGGAAGTGAGAAGAAAAGACTTAGCAGTCATAACGTAATGGGTGGGTGAAGAAGGATGAGGAGAAAGAGAAGGCTCAGGTGAGTGGGTTTGGGTGCATACATGTGTTTCTACTTAAGTCCCACATCGATGAATAATACACAAAATTCCTTAGGCTATAAAAATGAAGGACCTCTCGCTGAACAAATGACAGAGCCATGTAATGAGCACATAGCAAACTATTCTTTCGCCTTTTACTATAGAATACCGTGTGTTTTTCACTACAAGTGGCACACACTACTTTTTGAAAGAATTCTTTTCATTGAGGACTAAACAAGGCTAGTTCAAAGTTTCTTACTATTATGATATTGGACAAAACTGTATGTTTTGATTTTTTTTGACAATACAAAATAGTATACTTGACTTAGAATAATCACGATGTTTATACATCCATTTAGCAAAATAGTATGAAAATTGAAAACTAGGTACAAGATGGTACTGCAACCAACAAGTTATATAGTCTTTACATTCATATATGATATAAGTGAAACATGACAAGAAGATTTATCAAAAGCTCAATTTTCAGCTAATGTTATTAAGGGTTTGTGCCATTTTTCAAGGAAAAATGTGTAATCACCCTTAGGACTTTAAGTCTATTTATTGTAAGTATTGAAATGATGAAAAATATGGAAGTGAGAAGAAAAGACTTAGCAGTCATAACGTAATGGGTGGGTGAAGAAGGATGAGGAGAAAGAGAAGGCTCAGGTGAGTGGGTTTGGGTGCATACATATGTTTCTACTTAAGTCCCACATCGATGAATAATACAGAAGGCTATAAAATTGAAGGACTTCTCGCTGAACAAATCACAGAGCCATGTGATGAGCACATAGTGAACTATTCTTTCGCCTTTTACTAAAGAATACCGTGTGTTCTTCACTACAAGTGGCATACACTATTTTTTAAAAGAGTTCTCTTCATTGAGGACTCTGCAAGGCTAGTTCAAAGTTTTTTACTATTATGATATTGGACAAAACTGTATGTTTTGATTTTTTTGACAAGACAAAATAGTATACTTGACTTAGAATAATCACGATGTTTATACATTCATATAGCGAAATAGTATGAAATTGGAAAACTAGGTACAAGATGGTACTTAAACCTATAAGTTATATTGTCTTTACATTCATAAAGAATATACATGTGAAACATGACAAGAAGATTTATCAGAAGCTCAATTTTCAGCTAATATTAGTAAGGTTTGTGCCATTTTTTTAAGGAAACATGTGTGCTCACTCTTCGGACTTTAAGTCTATTTATTTCAAGTATTGAAGTGTTGAAAAATATGGAAGTGAGAGGAAAAGACTTAGAAGTCAAAACGTAATGGGTGGGTGAAGAAGGATGAGGAGAAAGAGAAGGCTCGGGTGAGTGGGTTTGGGTGCATACATATGTTTCTACTTAAGTCCCACATCGATGAATAATACACAAAAACAAGATGCTTAGGCACTAAAATTGAAGGACCTCTCGCTGAACAAATCACAAAGCCATGTGATGAGTACATAGCGAACTATTCTTTCGAGTTTTACTAAAGAATAACGTGTGTTCTTCACTACAAGTGGCATACGCTACTTTTTGAAAGAGTTCTCTTCATTGAGGACTCTGCAAGGCTAGTTCAAAGTTTCTTACTATTATGATATTGGACAAAACTGTATGTTTTGCTTTTTTTTTGACAATACAAAATAGTGTACTTGACTTAGAATAATCACGATGTTTATACATCCATTTAGCAAAATAGTATGAAAATTGAAATCTAGGTACAAGATGGTACAGCAACCAACAAGTTATATAGTCTTTGAATTTATATAGGATATATAAGTGAAACATGACAAGAAGATTTATCAAAAGCTCAATTTCCAGCTAATGTTATTAAGGGTTTGTGCCATTTTTCAAGGAAAATGTGTGCTCACCCTTAGGACTTTAAGTCTATTTATTGTAAGTATTGAAATGTTGAAAAATATGGAAGTGAGAAGAAAAGACTTAGCAGTCATAACGTAATGGGTGGGTGAAGAAGGATGAGGAGAAAGAGAAGGCTCAGGTGAGTGGGTTTGGGTGCATACATATGTTTCTACTTAAGTCCCACATCGATGAATAATACACAAAATTCCTTAGGCTATAAAAATGAAGGACCTCTCGCTGAACAAATGACAGAGCCATGTAATGAGCACATAGCAAACTATTCTTTCGCCTTTTACTATAGAATACCGTGTGTTTTTCACTACAAGTGGCACACACTACTTTTTGAAAGAATTCTTTTCATTGAGGACTAAACAAGGCTAGTTCAAAGTTTCTTACTATTATGATATTGGACAAAACTGTATGTTTTGATTTTTTTTGACAATACAAAATAGTATACTTGACTTAGAATAATCACGATGTTTATACATCCATTTAGCAAAATAGTATGAAAATTGAAAACTAGGTACAAGATGGTACTGCAACCAACAAGTTATATAGTCTTTACATTCATATATGATATAAGTGAAACATGACAAGAAGATTTATCAAAAGCTCAATTTTCAGCTAATGTTATTAAGGGTTTGTGCCATTTTTCAAGGAAAAATGTGTAATCACCCCTAGGACTTTAAGTCTATTTATTGTAAGTATTGAAATGATGAAAAATATGGAAGTGAGAAGAAAAGACTTAGCAGTCATAACGTAATGGGTGGGTGAAGAAGGATGAGGAGAAAGAGAAGGCTCAGGTGAGTGGGTTTGGGTGCATACATATGTTTCTACTTAAGTCCCACATCGATGAATAATACAGAAGGCTATAAAATTGAAGGACTTTTCGCTGAACAAATCACAGAGCCATGTGATGAGCACATAGTGAACTATTCTTTCGCCTTTTACTAAAGAATACCGTGTGTTCTTCACTACAAGTGGCATACACTATTTTTTAAAAGAGTTCTCTTCATTGAGGACTCTGCAAGGCTAGTTCAAAGTTTTTTACTATTATGATATTGGACAAAACTGTATGTTTTGATTTTTTTGACAAGACAAAATAGTATACTTGACTTAGAATAATCACGATGTTTATACATTCATATAGCGAAATAGTATGAAATTGGAAAACTAGGTACAAGATGGTACTTAAACCTATAAGTTATATTGTCTTTACATTCATAAAGAATATACATGTGAAACATGACAAGAAGATTTATCAGAAGCTCAATTTTCAGCTAATATTAGTAAGGTTTGTGCCATTTTTTTAAGGAAACATGTGTGCTCACCCTTCGGACTTTAAGTCTATTTATTGCAAGTATTGAAGTGTTGAAAAATATGGAAGTGAGAGGAAAAGACTTAGAAGTCAAAACGTAATGGGTGGGTGAAGAAGGATGAGGAGAAAGAGAAGGCTCGGGTGAGTGGGTTTGGGTGCATACATATGTTTCTACTTAAGTCCCACATCGATGAATAATACACAAAAACAAGATGCTTAGGCACTAAAATTGAAGGACCTCTCGCTGAACAAATCACAAAGCCATGTGATGAGTACATAGCGAACTATTCTTTCGAGTTTTACTAAAGAATAACGTGTGTTCTTCACTACAAGTGGCATACGCTACTTTTTGAAAGAGTTCTCTTCATTGAGGACTCTGCAAGGCTAGTTCAAAGTTTCTTACTATTATGATATTGGACAAAACTGTATGTTTTGCTTTTTTTTTGACAATACAAAATAGTGTACTTGACTTAGAATAATCACGATGTTTATACATCCATTTAGCAAAATAGTATGAAAATTGAAATCTAGGTACAAGATGGTACAGCAACCAACAAGTTATATAGTCTTTGAATTCATATAGGATATATAAGTGAAACATGACAAGAAGATTTATCAAAAGCTCAATTTCCAGCTAATGTTATTAAGGGTTTGTGCCATTTTTCAAGGAAAATGTGTGCTCACCCTTAGGACTTTAAGTCTATTTATTGTAAGTATTGAAATGTTGAAAAATATGGAAGTGAGAAGAAAAGACTTAGCAGTCATAACGTAATGGGTGGGTGAAGAAGGATGAGGAGAAAGAGAAGGCTCAGTGAGTGGGTTTGGGTGCATACATATGTTTCTACTTAAGTCCCACATCGATGAATAATACACAAAATTCCTTAGGCTATAAAAATGAAGGACCTCTCGCTGAACAAATGACAGAGCCATGTAATGAGCACATAGCAAACTATTCTTTCGCCTTTTACTATAGAATACCGTGTGTTTTTCACTACAAGTGGCACACACTACTTTTTGAAAGAATTCTTTTCATTGAGGACTAAACAAGGCTAGTTCAAAGTTTCTTACTATTATGATATTGGACAAAACTGTTTGTTTTGATTTTTTTTGACAATACAAAATAGTATACTTGACTTAGAATAATCACGATGTTTATACATCCATTTAGCAAAATAGTATGAAAACTGAAAACTAGGTACAAGATGGTACTGCAACCAACAAGTTATATAGTCTTTACATTCATATATGATATAAGTGAAACATGACAAGAAGATTTATCAAAAGCTCAATTTTCAGCTAATGTTATTAAGGGTTTGACCCATTTTTCAAGGAAAAATGTGTAATCACCCTTAGGACTTTAAGTCTATTTATTGTAAGTATTGAAATGATGAAAAATATGGAAGTGAGAAGAAAAGACTTAGCAGTCATAACGTAATGGGTGGGTGAAGAAGGATGAGGAGAAAGAGAAGGCTCAGGTGAGTGGGTTTGGGTGCATACATATGTTTCTACTTAAGTCCCACATCGATGAATAATACAGAAGGCTATAAAATTGAAGGACTTCTCGCTGAACAAATCACAGAGCCATGTGATGAGCACATAGTGAACTATTCTTTCGCCTTTTACTAAAGAATACCGTGTGTTCTTCACTACAAGTGGCATACACTATTTTTTAAAAGAGTTCTCTTCATTGAGGACTCTGCAAGGCTAGTTCAAAGTTTTTTACTATTATGATATTGGACAAAACTGTATGTTTTGATTTTTTTGACAAGACAAAATAGTATACTTGACTTAGAATAATCACGATGTTTATACATTCATATAGCGAAATAGTATGAAATTGGAAAACTAGGTACAAGATGGTACTTAAACCTATAAGTTATATTGTCTTTACATTCATAAAGAATATACATGTGAAACATGACAAGAAGATTTATCAGAAGCTTAATTTTCAGCTAATATTAGGAAGGTTTGTGCCATTTTTTTAAGGAAACATGTGTGCTCACCCTTCGGACTTTAAGTCTATTTATTGCAAGTATTGAAGTGTTGAAAAATATGGAAGTGAGAGGAAAAGACTTAGAAGTCAAAACGTAATGGGTGGGTGAAGAAGGATGAGGAGAAAGAGAAGGCTCGGGTGAGTGGGTTTGGGTGCATACATATGTTTCTACTTAAGTCCCACATCGATGAATAATACACAAAAACAAGATGCTTAGGCACTAAAATTGAAGGACCTCTCGCTGAACAAATCACAAAGCCATGTGATGAGTACATAGCGAACTATTCTTTCGAGTTTTACTAAAGAATAACGTGTGTTCTTCACTACAAGTGGCATACGCTACTTTTTGAAAGAGTTCTCTTCATTGAGGACTCTGCAAGGCTAGTTCAAAGTTTCTTACTATTATGATATTGGACAAAACTGTATGTTTTGCTTTTTTTTTGACAATACAAAATAGTGTACTTGACTTAGAATAATCACGATGTTTATACATCCATTTAGCAAAATAGTATGAAAATTGAAATCTAGGTACAAGATGGTACAGCAACCAACAAGTTATATAGTCTTTGCATTCATATAGGATATATAAGTGAAACATGACAAGAAGATTTATCAAAAGCTCAATTTCCAGCTAATGTTATTAAGGGTTTGTGCCATTTTTCAAGGAAAATGTGTGCTCACCCTTAGGACTTTAAGTCTATTTATTGTAAGTATTGAAATGTTGAAAAATATGGAAGTGAGAAGAAAAGACTTAGCAGTCATAACGTAATGGGTGGGTGAAGAAGGATGAGGAGAAAGAGAAGGCTCAGGTGAGTGGGTTTGGGTGCATACATATGTTTCTACTTAAGTCCCACATCGATGAATAATACACAAAATTCCTTAGGCTATAAAAATGAAGGACCTCTCGCTGAACAAATGACAGAGCCATGTAATGAGCACATAGCAAACTATTCTTTCGCCTTTTACTATAGAATACCGTGTGTTTTTCACTACAAGTGGCACACACTACTTTTTGAAAGAATTCTTTTCATTGAGGACTAAACAAGGCTAGTTCAAAGTTTCTTACTATTATGATATTGGACAAAACTGTATGTTTTGATTTTTTTTGACAATACAAAATAGTATACTTGACTTAGAATAATCACGATGTTTATACATCAATTTAGCAAAATAGTATGAAAATCGAAAACTAGGTACAAGATGGTACTGCAACCAACAAGTTATATAGTCTTTACATTCATATATGATATAAGTGAAACATGACAAGAAGATTTATCAAAAGCTCAATTTTCAGCTAATGTTATTAAGGGTTTGTGCCATTTTTCAAGGAAAAATGTGTAATCACCCTTAGGACTTTAAGTCTATTTATTGTAAGTATTGAAATGATGAAAAATATGGAAGTGAGAAGAAAAGACTTAGCAGTCATAACGTAATGGGTGGGTGAAGAAGGATGAGGAGAAAGAGAAGGCTCAGGTGAGTGGGTTTGGGTGCATACATATGTTTCTACTTAAGTCCCACATCGATGAATAATACAGAAGGCTATAAAATTGAAGGACTTCTCGCTGAACAAATCACAGAGCCATGTGATGAGCACATAGTGAACTATTCTTTCGCCTTTTACTAAAGAATACCGTGTGTTCTTCACTACAAGTGGCATACACTATTTTTTAAAAGAGTTCTCTTCATTGAGGACTCTGCAAGGCTAGTTCAAAGTTTTTTACTATTATGATATTGGACAAAACTGTATGTTTTGATTTTTTTGACAAGACAAAATAGTATACTTGACTTAGAATAATCACGATGTTTATACATTCATATAGCGAAATAGTATGAAATTGGAAAACTAGGTACAAGATGGTACTTAAACCTATAAGTTATATTGTCTTTACATTCATAAAGAATATACATGTGAAACATGACAAGAAGATTTATCAGAAGCTCAATTTTCAGCTAATATTAGTAAGGTTTGTGCCATTTTTTTAAGGAAACATGTGTGCTCACCCTTCGGACTTTAAGTCTATTTATTGCAAGTATTGAAGTGTTGAAAAATATGGAAGTGAGAGGAAAAGACTTAGAAGTCAAAACGTAATGGGTGGGTGAAGAAGGATGAGGAGAAAGAGAAGGCTCGGGTGAGTGGGTTTGGGTGCATACATATGTTTCTACTTAAGTCCCACATCGATGAATAATACACAAAAACAAGATGCTTAGGCACTAAAATTGAAGGACCTCTCGCTGAACAAATCACAAAGCCATGTGATGAGTACATAGCGAACTATTCTTTCGAGTTCTACTAAAGAATAACGTGTGTTCTTCACTACAAGTGGCATACGCTACTTTTTGAAAGAGTTCTCTTCATTGAGGACTCTGCAAGGCTAGTTCAAAGTTTCTTACTATTATGATATTGGACAAAACTGTATGTTTTGCTTTTTTTTTGACAATACAAAATAGTGTACTTGACTTAGAATAATCACGATGTTTATACATCCATTTAGCAAAATAGTATGAAAATTGAAATCTAGGTACAAGATGGTACAGCAACCAACAAGTTATATAGTCTTTGCATTCATATAGGATATATAAGTGAAACATGACAAGAAGATTTATCAAAAGCTCAATTTCCAGCTAATGTTATTAAGGGTTTGTGCCATTTTTCAAGGAAAATGTGTGCTCACCCTTAGGACTTTAAGTCTATTTATTGTAAGTATTGAAATGTTGAAAAATATGGAAGTGAGAAGAAAAGACTTAGCAGTCATAACGTAATGGGTGGGTGAAGAAGGATGAGGAGAAAGAGAAGGCTCAGGTGAGTGGGTTTGGGTGCATACATATGTTTCTACTTAAGTCCCACATCGATGAATAATACACAAAATTCCTTAGGCTATAAAAATGAAGGATCTCTCGCTGAACAAATGACAGAGCCATGTAATGAGCACATAGCAAACTATTCTTTCGCCTTTTACTATAGAATACTGTGTGTTTTTCACTACAAGTGGCACACACTACTTTTTGAAAGAATTCTTTTCATTGAGGACTAAACAAGGCTAGTTCAAAGTTTCTTACTATTATGATATTGGACAAAACTGTATGTTTTGATTTTTTTTGACAATACAAAATAGTATACTTGACTTAGAATAATCACGATGTTTATACATCCATTTAGCAAAATAGTATGAAAATTGAAAACTAGGTACAAGATGGTACTGCAACCAACAAGTTATATAGTCTTTACATTCATATATGATATAAGTGAAACATGACAAGAAGATTTATCAAAAGCTCAATTTTCAGCTAATGTTATTAAGGGTTTGTGCCATTTTTCAAGGAAAAATGTGTAATCACCCTTAGGACTTTAAGTCTATTTATTGTAAGTATTGAAATGATGAAAAATATGGAAGTGAGAAGAAAAGACTTAGCAGTCATAACGTAATGGGTGGGTGAAGAAGGATGAGGAGAAAGAGAAGGCTCAGGTGAGTGGGTTTGGGTGCATACATATGTTTCTACTTAAGTCCCACATCGATGAATAATACAGAAGGCTATAAAATTGAAGGACTTCTCGCTGAACAAATCACAGAGCCATGTGATGAGCACATAGTGAACTATTCTTTCGCCTTTTACTAAAGAATACCGTGTGTTCTTCACTACAAGTGGCATACACTATTTTTTAAAAGAGTTCTCTTCATTGAGGACTCTGCAAGGCTAGTTCAAAGTTTTTTACTATTATGATATTGGACAAAACTGTATGTTTTGATTTTTTTGACAAGACAAAATAGTATACTTGACTTAGAATAATCACGATGTTTATACATTCATATAGCGAAATAGTATGAAATTGGAAAACTAGGTACAAGATGGTACTTAAACCTATAAGTTATATTGTCTTTACATTCATAAAGAATATACATGTGAAACATGACAAGAAGATTTATCAGAAGCTCAATTTTCAGCTAATATTAGGAAGGTTTGTGCCATTTTTTTAAGGAAACATGTGTGCTCACCCTTCGGACTTTAAGTCTATTTATTGCAGGTATTGAAGTGTTGAAAAATATGGAAGTGAACGGAAAAGACTTAGAAGTCAAAACGTAATGGGTGGGTGAAGAAGGATGAGGAGAAAGAGAAGGCTCGGGTGAGTGGGTTTGGGTGCATACATATGTTTCTACTTAAGTCCCACATCGATGAATAATACACAAAAACAAGATGCTTAGGCACTAAAATTGAAGGACCTCTCGCTGAACAAATCACAAAGCCATGTGATGAGTACATAGCGAACTATTCTTTCGAGTTTTACTAAAGAATAACGTGTGTTCTTCACTACAAGTAGCATACGCTACTTTTTGAAAGAGTTCTCTTCATTGAGGACTCTGCAAGGCTAGTTCAAAGTTTCTTACTATTATGATATTGGACAAAACTGTATGTTTTGCTTTTTTTTTTACAATACAAAATAGTGTACTTGACTTAGAATAATCACGATGTTTATACATCCATTTAGCAAAATAGTATGAAAATTGAAATCTAGGTACAAGATGGTACAGCAACCAACAAGTTATATAGTCTTTGCATTCATATAGGATATATAAGTGAAACATGACAAGAAGATTTATCAAAAGCTCAATTTCCAGCTAATGTTATTAAGGGTTTGTGCCATTTTTCAAGGAAAAATGTGTAATCACCCTTAGGACTTTAAGTCTATTTATTGTAAGTATTGAAATGATGAAAAATATGGAAGTGAGAAGAAAAGACTTAGCAGTCATAACGTAATGGGTGGGTGAAGAAGGATGAGGAGAAAGAGAAGGCTCGGGTGAGTGGGTTTGGGTGCATACATATGTTTCTACTTAAGTCCCACATCGATGAATAATACAGAAGGCTATAAAATTGAAGGACTTCTCGCTGAACAAATCACAGAGCCATGTGATGAGCACATAGTGAACTATTCTTTCGCCTTTTACTAAAGAATACCGTGTGTTCTTCACTACAAGTGGCATACACTATTTTTTAAAAGAGTTCTCTTCATTGAGGACTCTGCAAGGCTAGTTCAAAGTTTTTTACTATTATGATATTGGACAAAACTGTATGTTTTGATTTTTTTGACAAGACAAAATAGTATACTTGACTTAGAATAATCACGATGTTTATACATTCATATAGCGAAATAGTATGAAATTGGAAAACTAGGTACAAGATGGTACTTAAACCTATAAGTTATATTGTTTTTACATTCAGAAAGAATATACATGTGAAACATGACAAGAAGATTTATCAGAAGCTCAATTTTCAGCTAATATTAGTAAGGTTTGTGCCATTTTTTTAAGGAAACATGTGTGCTCACCCTTCGGACTTTAAGTCTATTTATTGCAAGTATTGAAGTGTTGAAAAATATGGAAGTGAGCGGAAAAGACTTAGAAGTCAAAACGTAATGGGTGGGTGAAGAAGGATGAGGAGAAAGAGAAGGCTCGGGTGAGTGGGCTTGGGTGCATACATATGGTTCTACTTAAGTCCCACATCGATGAATAATACACAAAAACAAGCTGCTTAGGCACTAAAATTGAAGGACCTCTCGCTGAACAAATCACAGAGCCATGTGATGAGTACATAGCGAACTATTCTTTCGAGTTTTACTAAAGAATAACGTGTGTTCTTCACTACAAGTGGCATCCGCTACTTTTTGAAAGAGTTCTCTTCATTGAGGACTCTGCAAGGCTAGTTCAAAGTTTCTTACTATTATGATATTGGACAAAACTGTATGTTTTGCTTTTTTTGACAATACAAAATAGTGTACTTGACTTAGAATAATCACGATGTTTATACATCCATTTAGCAAAATGGTATGAAAATTCAAATCTAGGTACAAGATGGTACAGCAACCCACAAGTTATATAGTCTTCCCACTCATATAGGATATATAAGTGAAACATGACAAGAAGATTTATCAAAAGCTCAATTTTCAGCTAATGTTGTTAAGGGTTTGTGCCATTTTTCAAGGAAAATGTGTGCTCACCCTTAGGACTTTAAGTCTATTTATTGTAAGTATTGAAATGTTGAAAAATATGGAAGTGAGAAGAAAAGACTTAGCAGTCATAACGTAATGGGTGGGTGAAGAAGGATGAGGAGAAAGAGAAGGCTCAGGTGAGTGGGTTTGGGTGCATACATATGTTTCTACTTAAGTCCCACACCGATGAATAATACACAAAATTCCTTAGGCTATAAAAATGAAGGACCTCTCGCTGAACAAATGACAGAGCCATGTAAAGAGCACATAGCAAACTATTCTTTCGCCTTTTACTATAGAATACCGTGTGTTTTTCACTACAAGTGGCACACACTACTTTTTGAAATAATTCTTTTCATTGAGGACTAAGCAAGGCTAGTTCAAAGTTTCTTACTATTATGATATTGGACAAAACTGTATGTTTTGATTTTTTTTGACAATACAAAAAAGTATACTTGACTTAGAATAATCACGATGTTTATACATCCATTTAGCAAAATAGTATGAAAATTGAAAACTAGGTACAAGATGGTACTGCAACCAACAAGTTATATAGTCTTTACATTCATATAGGATATATAAGTGAAACATGACAAGAAGATTTATCAAAAGCTCAATTTTCAGCTAATGTTACTAAGGGTTTGTGCCATTTTTCAAGGAAAAATGTGTAATCACCCTTAGGACTTTAAGTCTATTTATTGTAAGTATTGAAATGATGAAAAATATGGAAGTGAGAAGAAAAGACTTAGCAGTCATAACGTAATGGGTGGGTGAAGAAGGATGAGGAGAAAGAGAAGGCTCAGGTGAGTAGGTTTGGGTGCATACATATGTTTCTACTTAAGTCCCACACCGATGAATAATACAGAAGGCTATAAAATTGAAGGACTTCTCGCTGAACAAATCACAGAGCCATGTGATGAGCACATAGTGAACTATTCTTTCGCCTTTTACTAAAGAATACCGTGTGTTCTTCACTACAAGTGGCATACACTATTTTTTAAAAGAGTTCTCTTCATTGAGGACTCTGCAAGGCTAGTTCAAAGTTTTTTACTATTATGGTATTGGACAAAACTGTATGTTTTGATTTTTTTTGACAAGACAAAATAGTATACTTGACTTAGAATAATCACGATGTTTATTCATTCATATAGCAAAATAGTATGAATGTAACATGACAAGAAGATTTATCATGTAACATCCTCAGAATAATTAGGCGAATTATTTGGATGTTAACCCAATAAGAATAATTTAGTACTTGACTGGTAAATTTATTGAGTGCTAAAATTATTTATTGGATGTCATTAGATCGTTAACCGGATAATACGGGTCCAGGAAGTTTCGAAATCGAAATAAGGGATTAAGATCAATACGGTAATTGGACCACGCTACCACTTATTTATTAATTAAATATGTGTGTGTATGTGTTTAAAGAAAAGAGAAAGAAAAGAAAGAAGAGTCCACGAGAGAGAGAAAAGAAACAGAGGAAGAAAAGAAGAGAAAAGAGAAAGAAAAGAAGAGAAAGAAGAAGAGGAAAGAAGAAGAGAAAGGAAGAAGAAGAGAGAACCCCATCCCTCCAAAATTCAACACAATCATCATCTCCCTCTCCTCTACAAAACCCTATAATTTGGTAAGTTTCCCCTCAATTTTTCCCTCTTCTCATGGCCTACGAATTTCTAGGGCTTTTTGGAATTGATTTGTTGAAATCTCAAGTTGTGAGCTGGAATTAATGATTGATTCATGGTTAGGATCGAAGCCAAGAGCGGTGGAACGCGTTTTTGAATTCGAAACGAAGTTAGGAGCGGTTCGGTGTTGTTTGGGTTCGATTCGGTGATTTCGACACGTCGGTGATTTCGGCTCGGCAACGACTCTCGCTTCAAGGGTGAGTTTTACTCACGTTTAGGTTTATTCTGTTTTGGTATAATTTGTGCGTTGATTGGTTCCGAGAAATTTTGAGTCGAAAACCGTTATTCGAAAAATAGCATTTTGGATAAAAATCCGTTTAAATTACGTTTTGGATTGGATTGATTGATTGTGTGGTTTGTATTGGATTCATTATATTGGTTGTTGGATCTGTTTTCGATCGGAACTAAAATCGGAATTGAGCGGAATAGCGGATTTCGCGAAAATCGCAAAATCTGCACCAGACAGACCCCCATCGCGTCGCGACCCGCAGGGCATCGCGTCGCGACCAAGTGCAGTTTTTGTCACGCAAAATGTTTCTGTCGTTTTTCGCGTCGCGACGGTAGCAGTTCGCGTCGCGACACTTTGCAGATTTTCAGCAACTGTACACTGTTTTTGTTTTCGCGATATCTTTTGATCCGGGAACCCGATTGAGGTGTTCTAAAATGCGTTAGAGAGCTTATTCAGAGGCCTAACTGAATATTCTAGTTTTAAGGCAAAATAAACTGTTTTCAAAACTGTAAATTGTGTCGAAAACGGATAAATTAGGGTGCGAGTGTGAACTTGGTTTTATAAAAGCGTGGGTTAAGTGTTCAACTGGTTATTTGAGGTGATGAACTCTGAGTTCATAAGACTGTAGATATATATATATATATATTATATCGAGTTTTGGGTGACGACCCATGTTGACATACTAGGAGGGGCAGTCATGATCCCCCACCCTAGGCTCCGATGCCAATAGTTAAACTATTATTGGTAAGGGGTTCGCCGGGATTAGTCTTGGGGCAGTCGGTGGTGTGTCAAAGAGTATTGAGTAACGTTCACCGGGATTAGTCTTGGGGCAGTCGGTGGTACGTTACTGTTGTTGTGTAGTGTGGTTCGCCGGGATTAGTCTTGGGGCAGTCGGTGACGCACTGAATTATAGCAGATTCGCCGGGATTAGTCTTGGGGCAATCGGTGAAATGCTATGTGTAAATACTACGGTTCATCGGGAGTTAGCGTTCGCGCAGTCGATGCCGTGTTGAGTTAACAACGTTTTAATTGGACCGAGAGTGTTAGTAGGGGTCGCGGTAGAACTCACTGAGATTGTATCTCATTGTTTAAATGTTGTTGTTTTACAGATAAACAGGGACAGAAGAAACCTCAGAGGCACGAGTAGGTGGCCCCGGGTGATGGAGGATGACTTAGTTTTATGTTTAAGCTTAATTTCCTTCTGTTGTCCATGTATCACAACACTATGGCATTAGTGTTTTGTTTATCTTTCTTTCCGCTTTCTTGTATGACTCTGATTACCACAGTTGCTGGCAGTTTATGGTCTGAGTACCGTATGGTCTTATTTGTGTATAAGATGGTTATGTTGTATTTCAGCAAAAATTTTATAGCGGTATTCAGTGTCTGAACAGGAATTCTCATCTCTGATGTTTATACTTTGGCTCACTTGGGTATTTTTACATGTTAAATATACCGGGGTGTTACAGTTGGTATCAGAGCGGTTCGACCTAGTCGGACTTAGCTTTTAGGGTCTTTGCTTTCTCCAGTCGTGATTTTCTTAGTATGCTATTTGACATTGAGCTTGATCAACTTAATACTTTGTGCATATTTCACAGAATCATGGCCAGAAGAGGTAGAGGCGTTCCTCCTCCTGTTGATCCAAACTTTGAATGGATGCAGAATATCATTGAGAATCAGCAAAAGATGATGCAGGATATGTTGCAAATGCAGCATGACCAAATGGGCCTGCAACAGCCCAACTTCCAACCTCATCAAGAAGATCCTAACCGGACATATTTCCAATTTCAAAAGATGAAGCCCTCGACTTACAAGGGTGGACCGGATCCAATGACTGCTTATTATTGGATTGATTCAATGGAGAAAATTTTTCAAACCTTGCAATGCGGGGAAGAAGAGAAAGTAATATGTGCGGCAAATGTGCTCGATGAAGATGCCCACACTTGGTGGTGTGTAATGCAAGACAAATGATGGAACTCCAAGGAACTCCCCTCACTTGGGACAACTTCAAAGAATTGTTTTTGAAGCAATATTTCCCTTCGGTGAAGAAGCTGAGTAAGCAAGCAGAGTTTGTAAATCTTAAGCAAGGTGATATGTCGGTTGGGGAATATGCTGCGAAATTTGAAAGACTGTCTCAGTTCTATGAGTTGGGAAGGTATGCCCCAAATGATATGTGGAAAATGCAAATGTTCAAAGAAGGTCTCCGAGCTGATGTGAGCCAAGGACTCAGTTCTTACACTTTGGTTAACTATCCTGCCTTAGTGCAACAAGCATATGTTGCTGAGGAGGATCTGAGGAAAATGTATGCTGAAAAGAAAGACTATTGGAAGGGTAAGAAGAAGGTTGCTGAATCTTCTACTCCATCCAGGCAATTCAAGGGAGGTAATTATAAAGGGAAGCAGGTGCAATCCCATGACCCAACCAAGCCCTACAGGTGTAGTAATTGTGGAAAGTATCATTCCGGTGATTGTTGGCAGAAGCCTAATCGGTGCTATCATTGTAATGAAGAGGGCCACTATGCAAATCAGTGTCCGGCAAAGAAAAATTTCCAAGGAGCCCCGAATGCGCCAAGACAAGGACGAATCAACACATTAGATGCTCGAACCATCACACCAACCGATAATCTTCTAAGGGGTACGGGATCTCTTTTTAATAACTCAGTCAATATTTTATATGATTCCGGTGCGACTCATTGTTTTATATCACAAGCATGTGTGGATCGGCTGGGTTTAGCATTATCTGAGCTATCCGAACCGATAACTATTTTAACTGCTGCCAAGGGTCGTGTCCAGACCCAATCGTTGTGTGAAAATTGCCTACTTGTCATAGGGGACAGACAATTTGTTGTGAAATTTATTTGCTTGCCTATGAGAAGTATGGACATTGTTCTGGGTATGAATTGGATGGCTGAAAATCATGTGATTATCAACTGTGCTGATCGAACCGTTAGCTTCGCCTCCGAATCCGTAGGCTTGACACAGGCAGATTCTGAAGTGATGATCTCTTACACCGAAGCAAGCCAGTCATTATTCCAAGGTGCGAAGGCTATTCTTACTATGTTGTCTGCATCTACTGAAACGGGTTTAGATTTGTCATCTGTGCAAGTGGTAAATGAATTTCTAGATGTCTTTCCAGAAGAGGTTTCATCCTTACCTCCTGAGCGAGAGGTAGAATTCTCAACAGAATTGATTCCTGGTACAGGATCAATATCTATTGCTCCTTATAGAATGTCTCCCTTAGAATTAAAGGAATTGAAATCTCAACTTGAAGAGTTGATCTCAAAGAGGTTCATTCGACCGAGCGCTTCTCCATGGGGTGCTCCAGTGTTGCTAGTCAAAAAGAAGGATGGTAGCATGAGGTTGTGCATAGATTATCGACAACTCAACAAAGTGACGATCAAGAATAAATATCCCTTGCCAAGGATAGACGATTTGCTTGACCAACTTCGAGGTGCCGTGGTATTTTCAAAAATTGATCTGAGATCGGGTTATCATCAAATAAAGGTATGAGCCTTAGATATTCCGAAGACAGCTTTCCGTACGAGGTATGGACATTACGAGTTCGTAGTAATGCCCTTCGGTTTGACTAATGCTCCAGCGGTATTCATGGATTACATGAACCGAGTATTCCACACTTATCTCGATCAGTTTGTGGTAGTTTTTATTAATGATATCTTGGTGTACTCTAAGACCATCGAGGACCATGTTCAACATCTCCGCATTGTTCTGAACGTACTCCGAGAAAAGAAATTGTATGCCAAGCCGTCGAAATGTGACTTCTGGATGTCGGAAGTAAAGTTTTTGGGACACGTGATTTCCCAATCGGGAGTTGTTGTGGATCCCAGTAAGGTGGAAGCTGTATTGAACTGGGAAAGACCAACATCTGTTACTGAAATAAGAAGTTTCTTGGGTCTAGCTGGTTACTATAGAAGGTTTATTCAAGGTTTTTCACAACTGGTTCTTCCACTTACTCGGTTAACTCGTAAGGCCCAACCGTTTACTTGGGATGCCAATTGTGAGGAATGTTTTCAAGAATTGAAGGTTAGGTTGACTTCTGCTCCAATCCTAATTCTTCCAGATCCGTCTTTGGATTTTCAAATTTTCAGCGATGCTTCTGGGAAGGGTTTGGGATGTGTCCTTATGCAGAACCAACAAGTTGTAGCTTATGCCTCCAGACAGTTGAAGACTCATGAAGAGAATTATCCGACTCATGATTTGGAATTGGCCGCTATTGTGTACGCACTAAAGATTTGGAGACATTACCTATATGGGTCCCGTTTCGAAGTCTTTAGTGATCACAAAAGCTTGAAATATTTGTTTGATCAGAAGGAGTTGAATAACAGGCAGAGAAGGTGGGTGGAATTTCTGAAGGATTATGACTTCGAATTGAAGTATCATCCGGGAAAGGCTAATGTTGTAGCTGATGCACTAAGTAGGAAATCCATTCACATAGCAAAGTTTATGATGCATGAAATGAAATTGTTGGAGTCCTTTAGGGACTTGAATTTGAATGCAAGATCAAGGAAGAACCGGTTGGTGCTGAGCCACATGAGGATCTCTAGCTCATTAAGGGATTCTATTCGCTTAGCACAGGAAAATGATGTAAAGCTACAATCGCAGAAATTGTTGCCAGATTTTACTGAAGATAGGGATGGAGTGATTTGTTTCAACGGTAGGATCTGTGTGCCCGATAATGAAGATATTAAAAAGCAAGTGCTAGAAGAAGCACACCGAAGTTTATTTTCTGTACATCCTGGATCCACCAAGATGTATAGAGATTTAAAGCAGATGTATTGGTGGCAAGGAATGAAGATAGAGATTGCTGAATTTGTATCAAAGTGCTTAACTTGCCAAAGAGTTAAAATAGAACATCAGAAGCCTGCTGGTCTGTTACGGCCATTGGACGTGCCAGTGTGGAAGTGGGAGGACATTTCCATGGATTTTGTAATGGCATTGCCAAGGTCCCAAGCCGGTAACGACTCCATTTGGGTAGTTGTGGATCGGTTAACTAAATCAGCTCATTTTATTCCAGTCCGTTCGAGCAGTAAGGTGTCCAAATTAGCAGAAGTGTATTTGAAGAACATAGTGAGGCTACATGGGATTCCTACCAGTATAGTGTCGGATCGAGATCCGAAATTTACTTCTCGATTTTGGAAAGCTCTGAATGAAGCATTGGGGACTAAAGTACTTCTTAGTACCGCTTATCACCCGCAGACGGATGGACAGACTGAGAGAACTATCCAGACATTAGAGGATATGCTTAGGGCTTCAGTCCTTGATAATGGAAAGAAATGGGAGGATCATCTCCCACTAGTGGAATTCTCCTACAACAACAGTTATCATTCCAGTATCGGAATGGCACCATTTGAGGCCTTGTATGGAAGGAAATGTAGAACTCCATTGTGTTGGTGGGAAGTCGGTGAGAACCGATTGTTAGGACCCGAGATGATTCAAGACACTACTGAAAAGATCCGCCAAATCAGGGAAAGATTGAAAGCTGCTCAAAGTAGGCAAAAGAGTTATGCCGACAAAAGGAGAAGGCCGTTAGAGTTTGAGACGGGTGATCATGTGTTCTTGAGATTATCACCGACAATTGGCACAGGTAGGGCATTACGGGTGAAGAAACTCAGTCCTCGGTATATTGGACCCTTCCAAATTATCGAGCGAGTTGGGCCTCTTGCATACCGCATTGCTTTACCTCCGCCATTGTCAAAGCTGCATGATGTATTCCATTTGTCTCAGTTGCGGAAGTACATTCCCGATCCAAGTCAACCGTTAGATTTTGAAACGATTGACCTTCGACCAGACTTGTCCTTCCAACCTCATCCAAATTACATCATGGAATGTGGCGAGAGGACGCTACGGACGAAGTCAATTCCCATTGTCAAGGTAGTTTGGGATGGTTTTTCCGCCGAAGAAGCTACTTGGGAGTTGGAGGACGATATGCGGACTCAGTATCCGTATTTGTTTTCTTGAGGTACATTGTGTTTAATTTTGAGGACAAAATTCTTTTAAGTAGGGGAGAATGTAACATCCTCAGAATAATTAGGCGAATTATTTGGATGTTAACCCAATAAGAATAATTTAGTACTTGACTGGTAAATTTATTGAGTGCTAAAATTATTTATTGGATGTCATTAGATCGTTAACCGGATAATACGGGTCAAGGAAGTTTCAAAATCGAAATAAGGGATTAAGATCAATACGGTAATTGGACCACGCTACCACTTATTTATTAATTAAATATGTGTGTGTGTATGTGTTTAAAGAAAAGAGAAAGAAAAGAAAGAAGAGTCCACGAGAGAGAGAAAAGAAACAGAGGAAGGAAAGAAGAGAAAAGAGAAAGAAAAGAAGAGAAAGAAGAAGAGGAAAGAAGAAGAGGAAAGAAGAAGAGAAAGGAAGAAGAAGAGAGAACCCCATCCCTCCAAAATTCAACACAATCATCATCTCCCTCTCCTCTACAAAACCCTATAATTTGGTAAGTTTCCCCTCAATTTTTCCCTCTTCTCATGGCCTACGAATTTCTAGGGCTTTTTGGAATTGATTTGTTGAAATCTCAAGTTGTGAGCTGGAATTAATGATTGATTCATGGTTAGGATCGAAGCCAAGAGCGGTGGAACGCGTTTGGGAATTCGAAACGAAGTTAGGAGCGGTTCGGTGTTGTTTGGGTTCGATTCGGTGATTTCGACACGTCGGTGATTTCGGCTCGGCAACGACTCTCGCTTCAAGGGTGAGTTTTACTCACGTTTAGGTTTATTCCGTTTTGGTATAATTTGTGCGTTGATTGGTTCCGAGAAATTTTGAGTCGAAAACCGTTATTCGAAAAATAGCGTTTTGGATAAAAATCCGTTTAAATTACGTTTTGGATTGGATTGATTGATTGTGTGGTTTGTATTGGATTCATTATATTGGTTGTTGGATCTGTTTTCGATCGGAACTAAAATCGGAATTGAGCGGAATAGCGGATTTCGCGAAAATCGCAAAATCTGCACCAGACAGACCCCCATCGCGTCGCGACCCGCAGGGCATCGCGTCGCGACCAAGTGCAGTTTTTGTCACGCAAAATGTTTTTGTTGTTTTTCGCGTCGCGACGGTAGCAGTTAGCGTCGCGACACTTTGCAGATTTTCAGCAACTGTACACTATTTTTGTTTTCGCGATATCTTTTGATCCGGGAACCCGATTGAGGTGTTCTAAAATGCGTTAGAAAGCTTATTCAGAGGCCTAACTGAATATTCTAGTTTTAAGGCAAAATAAACTGTTTTCAAAACTGTAAATTGTGTCGAAAATGGATAAATTAGGGTGCGAGTGTGAACTTGGTTTTATAAAAGCGTGGGTTAAGTGTTCAACTGGTTATTTGAGGTGATGAACACTGAGTTCATAAGACTGTAGATATATATATATATATATATATATATATATATATATATATATATATATATATATATATATATATATATTATATCGAGTTTTGGGTGACGACCCATGTTGACATACTAGGAGGGGCAGTCATGATCCCCCACCCTAGGCTCCGATGCCAATAGTTAAACTATTATTGGTAAGGGGTTCGCCGGGATTAGTCTTGGGGCAGTTGGTGGTCTGTCAAAGAGTATTGAGTAACGTTCACCGGGATTAGTCTTGGGGCAGTCGGTGGTACGTTACTGTTGTTGTGTAGTGTGGTTCGCCGGGATTAGTCTTGGGGCAGTCGGTGACGCACTGAATTATAGCAGATTCGCCGGGATTAGTCTTGGGGCAGTCGGTGAAATGCTATGTGTAAATACTACGGTTCATCGGGAGTTAGCGTTCGCGCAGTCGATGCCGTGTTGAGTTAACAACGTTTTAATTGGACCGAGAGTGTTAGTAGGGGTCGCGGTAGAACCCACTGAGATTATATCTCATGGTTTAAATGTTGTTGTTTTACAGATAAACAGGGACAGAAGAAACCTCAGAGGCACGAGTAGGTGGCCCCGGGTGATGGAGGATGACTTAGTTTTATGTTTAAGCTTAATTTCCTTCTGTTGTCCATGTATCACAACACTATGGCATTAGTGTTTTGTTTATCTTTCTTTCCGCTTTCTTGTATGACTCTGATTACCACAGTTGCTGGCAGTTTATGGTCTGAGTACCGTATGGTCTTATTTTTGTATAAGATGGTTATGTTGTATTTCAGCAAAAATTTTATAGTGGTATTCAGTGTCTGAACAGGAATTCTCATCTCTGATGTTTATACTTTGGCTCACTTGGGTATTTTTACATGTTAAATATACCGGGGTGTTACATATCAGAAGCTCAATTTTCAGCTAATATTAGTAAGGGTTTGGGCCATTTTTTTAAGGAAACATGTGTGCTCACCCTTCGGACTTTAAGTCTATTTATTGCAAGTATTGAAATGTTGAAAAATATGGAAGTGAGAGGAAAAGACTTAGAAGTCATAACGTAATGGGTGGGTGAAGAAGGATGAGGAGAAAGAGAAGGCTCAGGTGTGTGGGTTTAGGTGCATACATATGTTTCTAATTAAGTCCCACATCGATGAATAATACAAAAAAACAAGTTGCTTAGGCTATAAAATTGAAGGACCTCTCGCTGAACAAATCACAGAGCCATGTGATGAGTACATAGCGAACTATTATTTCGCCTTTTACTAAAGAATACCGTGTGTTCTTCACTACAAGTGGCATACGCTACTTTTTGAAAGAGTTCTCTTGATTGAGGACTCTGCAAGGCTAGTTCAAAGTTTCTTACTATTATGATATTGGTGAATAGTCTATTTTGCCCCTAAATTGTGACAAATGTCAAAATTTGGTGATGTGCTCACCCTTACTAACAGTAGCTGAAAGTTTAGCTTCTGATAAATATTCTTGTCACGCTTCACTTATATATGCTACATGAAAGGGTTTGTGCCATTTTTTAAGGAAAAATGTGTGCTCACCCTTTTAACTTTAAGGCTATTTGTTTAAAGTATTGAATTGTTGAAAAATATGGAAGTGAGAAGAAAAGATTTAGCAGTCATAACGTAATGGGTGAGTGAAGAAGGATGAGGAGAAAGAGAAGGCTCAGGTGAGTGGGTTCGGGTGCATACATATGTTTCTACTTAAGTCCCACATCGATGAAGAATACACCAAAACAAGCTCCTTAGGCTATAAAAACGAAGGACCTCTCGTACAACAAATCACGGAGCCATGTGATGAGAACATAGCAAACGATTCTTTCGCCTTTTACTAAAGAATACTGTGTGTTCTTCACTATAAGTGGCATACACTACTTTTTGTAAGAGTTCTCCTCATTGAGGACTCTGCAAGGCTAGTTCAAAGTATCTTACTATTAAGTTATTGGACAAAACTGTATGTTTTGATTTTTTTGACAAAACAAAATAGTAGACTTGACATAGAATAATCATGATGTTTATACATTCATATAGCAAAATAGTATGAAAATTCAAAACTAGATACAAGTTGGTACTGCAACCAATAAGTTATATAGTCTCTACAGTCATATTGCATATATGAGTGAGAAGAAAAGACTTCGCAGTCATAACGTAATGGGCGCGTGAAGAAAGATGGGGAGAAAGAGAAGGCTCAGGTGAGTGGGTTTGGGCGCAAACATATATTTCTACTTAAGTCCCACCTCGATGAAGAATACACAAAATACGTTTGGCTATAAATAAGAAGGACCTCTCGCTGAACAAATGACAGAGCCATGTGATGAGCACATAGCGAACTATTCCTTCGCCTTTTACTATAGAATACTGTGTGTTTTTCACTACAAGTGGCATACACTACTTTTTGAAAGAATTCTTTTCGTTTGGACTATGCAAGGCTAGTTCAAAGTTTCTTACTATTATGATATTGGACAAAACTGTATGTTTTGATTTTGTTTGACAATACAAAATAGTACTTGACTTAGAATAATCACGATGTTTATACATCCATTTAGCAAAATAGTATGAAAATTGAAAACTATGTACAAGATGGTACTGCAACCAACAAGTTATATAGTCTTTACATTCATATAGGATATATAAGTGAAACATGACAAGAAGATTTACCAAAAGCTCAATTTTCAGCTAATGTTATTAAGGGTTTGTGCCATTTTTCAATGAAAAATGTGTGCTCACCTCTAGGACTTTAAGTCTATTTATTGTAAGTATTGAAATGTTGAAAAATATGGAAGTGAGAAGAAAAGACTTAGCAGTCATAACGTAATGGGTGGGTGAAGAAGGATGAGGAGAAAGAGAAGGCTCAGGTGAGTGGGTTTGGGTGCATACATATCTTTCTACTTAAGTCCTACATCGATGAATAATACAGACGGCTATAAAATTGAAGGACCTCTCGCTGAACAAATCACAGAGCCATGTGATGTGCACATAGTGAACTATTCTTTCGCCTTTTACTAAAGAATACCGCGTGTTCTTCACTACAAGTGGCATACACTACTTTTTAAAAGAGTTCTCTTCATTGAGGACTCTGCAAGGCTAGTTCAAAGTTTCTTACTATTATGATATTGGACAAAACTGTATCTTTTGATTTTTTTTTTGACAATACAAAATAGTATACTTGACTTAGAATAATCACGATGTTTATACATCCATTTAGCAAAATAGTATGAAAATTGAAAACTAGGTACAAGATGGTACTGCAACCAACAAGTTATATAGTCTTTACATTCATATAGGATATATAAGTGAAACACGGCAAGAAGATTTATCAAAAGCCCAATTTTCAGCTAATGTTATTTAGGGTTTGAGCCATTTTCCAAGGAAAAATGTGTGCTCACTCTTAGGGCTTTAAGTCTACTTATTGTAAGTATTGAAATGTTGAAAAATATGGAAGTGAGAAGAAAAGACTTAGCAGTCATAACGTAATGGGTGGGTGAAGAAGGATGAGGACAAAGAGAAGGCTCAAGTGAGTGGGTTTGGGTGCATACATATGTTTCTACTTAAGTCCCACATCGATGAATAATACAGAAGGCTATAAAATTGAAGGACCTCTCGCTGAACAAATCACAGAGCCATGTGATGAGCACATAGTGAACTATTCTTTCGCATTTTACTAAAGAATACCGTGTGTTCTTCACTACAAGTGGCATACACTACTTTTTAAAAGAGTTCTCTTCATTGAGGACTCTGCAAGGCTAGTTCAAAGTTTCTTACTATTATGATATTGGACAAAACTGTATGTTTTGATTTTTTTTTTGACAAAATGGTATACTTGACTTAGAATAATCACGATGTTTATACATCCATTTACCAAAATAGTATGAAATTTGAAAACTAGGTACAAGATGGTACTGAAACCAATAAGTTATATTGTCTTTACATTCATAAAGAATATATATGTGAAACATGACAAGAAGATTTATCAGAAGCTCAATTTTCAGCTAATATTAGTAAGGGTTTGTGCCATTTTTTTAAGGAAACATGTGTGCTCACCCTTCGGACTTTAAGTCTATTTATTGCAAGTATTGAAATGTTGAAAAATATGGAAGTGAGAGGAAAAGACTTAGAAGTCATAACGTAATGGGTGGGTGAAGAAGGATGGGGAGAAAGAGAAGGCTCAGGTGAGTGGGTTTGGGTGCATACATATGTTTCTACTTAAGTCTCACATCGATGAATAATACACAAAAACAAGCTGCTTAGGCTATAAAATTGAAGGACCTCTCGCCGAACAAATCACAGAGCCATGTGATGAGTACATAGCGAACTATTCTTTCGCCTTTTACTAAAGATTACCGTGTGTTCTTCAGTACAAGTGGCATACGCTACTTTTTGAAAGAGTTCTCTTGATTGAGGACTCTGCAAGGCTAGTTCAAAGTTTCTTACTATTATGATATTGGTGAATTGTCTATTTTGCCCCTAAATTGTGACAAATGTCAAAATTTGGTGATGTCTAAAAATGTAAATGTGCTAGCATATATTTTTATTAGATTGAAAGTAGATTCTATGAAAAAAACATAGGTGAAAACATAAGAACATTATAATTTGTTTCTTGAATTGAAAGTTTACCCATTCGTTTTTTGAATTGAAAGTTTACCCATTTGGCTACCAAAACATCAATATTTTTGTTCTTTTTGTCTACCAAAATTGAAGTTTCTTTCTTCTAAATTCTATTGAGCAACTAATAAAAACATAAATTTTTTTTGATCAAACTAATAAACACATAATAGTCATTCTTAACTAAAACCTGTTTATATATTTATACTTTCTTCAAAAAATCGTTTTTACATAAAGAGTGCAAGTATAACTATGCCAACAACGGTCAGGAGAATATAATAAAAATGATTTAATTTCCAAGTTATCAACGTTCTTCCTTTACTATTCAATCATATATAGAGGGAAGTAAGTTAGTCAAAATTGGAACAGAAACAACTTGCTCAAAATATAGTTGGTCAAAAATATAACAGGAAAAACCCCGCAATCAGAGTCGTAATCTACTACAATCTATCTATCTACTACAATCTAATAAAATACAATACCACCAAAAAGACAATTTTAGACATTCTACTAGGCTGCCACGTGTCCAATTTTTTGGACATTTTAGGCATTTCACAATGAAAAGGACATAAAGCAGCGAAATGTCAGAAAAAAAAAAGAGAAAAACAGATAAAGCTGCAAAAGCAGCGTAAAAAGCAAAAAAAAAATGAAAAAACATAAAAAAAAACTGGGTAAAAGGCAGCAAATGTCAGAGCAAAAAAAAAAAACAGCAAAAACAGAAAAAGCTGCAAAAGCAGCGTAAAAGAAAAACAAAATAAGAAAAAAACTGAAAACAAATTCTGAATTTTTGTTTAAATTTAACTCACTTTTTTTGGTTTTTTTAAATAAATCACTACTTTTAAATCACTTTTTTTCCTAATTTTTTTTTTTCAATTATTTTTCAAAAAATACATTTTTTTGATCAGTTTGTTACTAAAAAAAAAATTTTTTTGTCATTACAAAAAATTACCAAATAACTATTTTATAATTACTAAAAAGGAGTAAAATGCCAATGGGAGTGCCAACGGGCAACGGTATCTACTACAATCTAATAAAATACAATACCACCAAAAAGACAATTTTAGACATTCTACTAGGCTGCCACGTGTCCAATTTTTTGGACATTTTAGGCATTTCACAATGAAAAGGACATAAAGCAGCGAAATGTCAGAAAAAAAAAAGAGAAAAACAGATAAAGCTGCAAAAGCAGCGTAAAAAGCAAAAAAAAAATGAAAAAACATAAAAAAAAACTGGGTAAAAGGCAGCAAATGTCAGAGCAAAAAAAAAAACAGCAAAAACAGAAAAAGCTGCAAAAGCAGCGTAAAAGAAAAACAAAATAAGAAAAAAACTGAAAACAAATTCTGAATTTTTGTTTAAATTTAACTCACTTTTTTTGGTTTTTTTAAATAAATCACTACTTTTAAATCACTTTTTTTCCTAATTTTTTTTTTTCAATTATTTTTCAAAAAATACATTTTTTTGATCAGTTTGTTACTAAAAAAAAATTTTTTTTGTCATTACAAAAAATTACCAAATAACTATTTTATAATTACTAAAAAAGAGTAAAATGCCAATGGGAGTGCCAACGGGCAACGGTAGTGACAACTCGAGCGCCAACGGAAGTGCCAACTTTTTTTAAACTTTTTCCAACACAACTATTTTAAAAAAAATATTTATTTTTATCATTTACTCGAAGTACTAAAATTAATCAATTTAACCACTATTAATTGTCAGAAAAACCTATAACTTTAACAAAATTTCCAAAAAACTAAATTATTAAATTAATATTGTACTCAATAATTGAATAATCTAAATTTTTTTTATTTACTATAATCTCTCTACTAAAACTACTAAAATCAATCAATTTTTTCATAAAAAATAAAATCAATCAAATTAACCCCTACAAAAAATTACCAAATCACTATTTTATAACTACTAAAAAGGAGTAAAATGCCAACGGGAGTGACAACGAGAGCACCAACGGGAGTGGCAACGAGAGCGGGGGTGCCAACGAGGCTGCCAACATGAGTGCCAACTCGAGTGGCAACAATAGCGCCAACGGGAGTGCCAACGGGAGCGCCTAAGGGAGAGGTAACAATAGCGTCAACGAGAGTGCCAACGAAGGGCCAACGAGGATGCAAATCAGAGGGTCAACGGGGATGCATATTTTACCTCTAATGTCCAAATACATTATTATGGATCAATGTAATTCTGATTGTCAATCTCCTTTAATTTCTTCGACTCAATATAATTTTCATTTGTATGTTATATGACATAATACCTATCTCTTTCCACTTTGAATTTCAAATCATACATTTTGGACATTGCTCACAACTTATGATTATCTTCCAAATTACTATTATGACTTCATGACAATACATCAATCATACAGTATCACCCGTGCGTATGCACGGGAAAAAAACTAGTGTTAGAAAATAACCAAAACAAGGCAAACCACACAAACCAAGAGATCATTTCCTGCTGCAACAGTAATGAGGAAAATAGCCTGCAAGGTAACATATTTATTACTGTTTGACAATGAATGAGGGTTTCGGTATTATTCGTCCTCGTTTCAAAAATAAAAATTGGATTCCATTAACACGCCGCTAAAAAGGACAAAACATTATATAAAATTAGAATTAATAAATTCAGCAATTAGATTTAGAAACGACAAAGAATATACATTAGATTAGATCTTGTCAAAAAAAAAACATTTACGGTTTGGAATAGGGGAAAGTTAGGGGAAAGTTAGAAGGAGGGATGGAAAGATTTTTGATAAATGTGCTTCCATTCTTTGGAATGCATGATAAGAGAAAGGAAAGAATGAGACATGTGGGCCCCATGGCCAAAAATGTTTCCACCGTAAATTGAGAAGAAAGCACCATGAAAGCACACTTTGAAGCAAAAAGACTAAAATAACCTTGCTTTTTTTGCTTTTGTGGCTACTTATGTTCCATGCTTTTCTTTATTTTTGATTTTGCTGTTGTAAAAAAAACTAGTTTTGATTTTGCTAATTTGGTGTCTTACGTTTTTTATCTTCTCTTATATGTTTAATATTTAAATTTAAATAAATATATATTTTTTTGGCAAAATACGTCATTCTGCTGTATTGAATTGTTGAAAAATATGGAAGTGAGAAGAAAAGATTTAGCAGTCATAACGTAATGGGTGAGTGAAGAACGATGAGGAGAAAGAGAAGGCTCAGGTGAGTGGGTTCGGGTGCATACATATGTTTCGACTTAAGTCCCACATCGATGAAGAATACACAAAAACAAGCTCCATAGGACCCTGCAAGGCTAGTTCAAAGTATCTTACTATTAAGATATTGGACAAAACTGTATGTTTTGATTTTTTTTGACAAAACCAAATAGTATACTTGACATAGAATAATCATGATGTTTATACATTCATATAGCAAAATAGTATGTGTTCTCGGATAAAAAGATGTGTATTCAATCAACTCGGTTGTTACAAGTATGGAGGTCTTCTCCAGTACAGAAAGTAGAGTTAGTCTAAGAAATATCCTCCTTTCTTTCTCTGGCCTAGAGTCCTATATCTAGTTCTCCAATCTTGTGCAGGTGATAAAGCTTTCCATTTCTTTGCTTCTTTGAAGAAAAGGGGCTGCTTCGAGTGGACAGCTGAATGTCAAGAAGCTTTTCAGGCGATTAAAACTTTCCTATCCTCTCCTCCCATCTTGGTGAAGCCAAAAGTGGGAGAGCCGTTGTTGCTTTATTTATCAGTTTCAGAAAGAGCCATGAGTTCAGTCTTGGTGTCTGAAGAAGGGGAGCAGCAAAGACCGGTATATTTCTGCAGCAAAGTATTCAAAGGAGCCGAAGTCAGATACCAAAAAATAGAGAAGTTAGCTCTGGCTTTAATCACTTCGGCACGTCGACTTCGACCTTATTTCCAGAGTCACCGGATAATTGTGAAGACGGATCACCCTATCAAGCAGATTTTACGTAAGCCTGATCTCGCAGGTAGAATGGTTGCCTGGTCAATTGAGCTTTTTGAATACGATGTTGTCTTTCACCCAAGAGATGGCATAAAAGCTCAGGTTCTAGCAGATTTTGCTGTGGAATTGACACCACCCCCATTAGAACCAGAGGTTTCTTCCTGGACCCTTTCGGTGGATGGAGCATAAAACTTAAAAGGGAGTGGCGCATGCATCACACTTGAAAGTCCTGAGGGCCTCCTCATTGAACAGTCATTGAGATTCGATTTCAGAGCTAGTAACAATCAAGCGGAATATGAAGCCCTGATAGCAGGAATGAAGCTTGCAAAGGAGGTCGGAGTCCAACATCTCAGAGTGAAGAGCGACTCCCAATTCGTAACTTCCGAGGTTTCTGGCCAATTTCAAACCAGAGATCCACAACTCGGCAAGTACCTCAAAAAAGTTAAACTACTCTCCGTTGGTTTCACCTCTTTTGAATTGTTGTACGTCCCCAGGGAGCAGAACATCTGAGCTGATATCCTCTCCAAATTAGCAAGCATAAAGAAACCTGGCAACAATCACACGGTGATTCAAGAAACACTCCCACTGCCAAGTATTGAAGCAAAAGAGATCCACTCGGTAGAACTATCAACCAACTGGACTACTCCAATCATAGCTTTTCTGCAGCATGATATCCTGCCTTACGAAGAAGCTGAAGCCAAAAAGATGCGGCGTCAAGCAGCAAAATATGTTATCATCACAGACAAGCTCTATAGAAGAGGATTTGCAGCACCACTTCTACGCTGTCTGACACCCACTGAAACAGAATACGTGATGAAAGAGATCCATGAGGGCATATGTGGAAGCCACATTGGAGGACATTCATTGTCAAACAAACTCATAAGAGCAGGATATTATTGGCCCCAACTGGACAAGGATTGTGTGGACTTTGTGAAGAAATGTGATAAATGCCAACGACATGCCGATCTTCACCATGCTCTTGCGACCACGCTGCAATCCATTACAACCCCTTGGCCTTTCTACAAATGGGGGGCTGACATCTTGGGCCCATTTCCAGTTGGACCTGGTCAGGTGAAATTCTTACTTGTTGCCGTCGAATACTTCTCCAAATGGATAGAAGCAGAACCTGTAGCAACCATCACAGCAGCTCGGGTCAAGAGGTTCTATTGGAAGAATATCATCTGCAGATTTGGTATGCCAGCAGAAATAGTGTCAGATAATGGTACACAATTCGCCAGCTCCCTTGTTACAGATTTTTGCAGTGGACTTGGGATCAAGAACAAGTTCACGTCGGTGGAACATCCTCAGGCAAATGGCCAAGCTGAGTCAGCAAATAAAGTCATATTATCTGGTTTAAAAAAGAAACTTGATGAACACAAAGGTGCTTGGGCAGATCAGTTATGTCAAGTGCTTTGGTCATATCACACGACCCCACATTCTTCAACCGGTGAAACCCTTTTCAAACTTACATATGGGGAGGATGCTATGATACTAGTAGAATTGGGTGAGCCTAGTTTCAGGCGAGAGAACACAAGGGAGGATATGAACACAATCAACATGGCAGTGAACCTAGATCTCCTGGAGGAAATTAGAGAGGCCGCTCATCTACGAGAGTATGCAGTGAAGCAACGCGCAGCTCGGAAATACGACTTTAAAGTCATCCCTCATGAGATGAAGCAAGGCGACCTTGTTTTAAGGAAAGTCTTGGGGTCAGATACAAAGGGAAAGCTTTCACCTAATTGGGAAGGTCCATACAAGATCCTTGAGAAGCTGACTGCTGGATCTTACAAGTTAGAAACGCTAGCAGGAAACCCAATTCCGAGGAGTTGGAACTCAGCAAATCTCCGCTTCTACTTCAGTTAAGCTTTTCCAAGTCATTTCAGTAGCAATAACGGTGCACTCTTTTCTCCCACTGGGAGTTTTTAATGAGGCACCCCCTGTTTTATCTCTTCCATATTTTCATTTCCTGTTTTTACATTAGACAACTTCCCCATGAAAATGGTTGATTATGTATGTACTCAAAGTGATGCACAGACATCATAACGTCAATGAATAAAGCCTGGCAAGTACTCTTTTCTCCCACTGGGAGTTTTTAACGAGACTTGCCAGTTGAAAAAGTGGTGTCAACGCAGCTTACAATTTTTACTGCTAAGTCTTTGCTGAGAACAAATCAATACAGCTCAGTTAAGACAAAACAGAACAATTTACAACTCACCTCTGCAAAGCCTCTAGCCGAAGTCATTTTGAAACACTTCGGCAAAGATCAAGACAAGTGATTTGTTCAAAATCCCATACAACAATGATTGGAGATCCACGACCTAACAAATATAAAGGTCAAACCAATTTGGGATGATGTCGGGTTAAAACTCTTAAGAGAAAGAGATACTCCCTCTTGCCGAGATAAGGTAAGAAAAAGGGAACTATTGGAATGAACAAATGGATCAGGTTCTACTCCATGGTTACCCCTCGTAGTCCTCGTAAACTCGAGGTTCATCCATTGAAGTCCTTATAAACTAAAATGATTCACTCTAACTACTATCTACTGGCAAATTCAAAAACTCGGCAACGTCTTTATAAACTTTATAAACATGCCGAAGTCTTCATAAACTCAAAACGGTTTTTCAAAATTAAAGCAGAAATGAAAGAAATTGCAGAAAGATAAATTTAATTCATAAGTTGAAGATTCAAAAGGTAACATATAGCAAAACAACGAGAAAAACCGAAAAGAGAAAAGTAAATCAAGAAGATTCATTGAGTTCCTTCATCTCGGCATTCTCTTCCTCGGGCGATGGGAGCAACACCAATTTGCCATCCACAATCTCCTTTAATGGATCAAGTCCACTCACATCTAAAGTGGGGTAGAGCGCCAAGACTTGGCTTTTAGCTTTCTCAAAACCTTTCAAAAGAGCTACAGCATTCTCAATGTGAAGTTCTTCAATCTCGGCTTCCTTGGCAACACACAAATCCGCTAGTTGAGATTTATCCTCAGCCAAAGACGCCTTAAGTCCAGTATTTTCAATTCTCAATCCAGCAATGGTAGATTCATGAGAAGAAACCTTGCTTTCTTGCTCCTTCAAAGTATTTCGGACTTCCTCAATCTTAGCCTCCCACTGAGTTTCCGTTTCTTCAAGTTGCTTACGCACGAACTCTTCCTTTTCCTCAAACAGCTTCACCTACTCAGCTAACTTGGATTTCAAAGCTTGATTATCCTTCACCAACTCGGCATGAGCGGCAATGGTCTTCTCAGCAGTTTCAACATCTTTCCGCCCTTGACGTTCTCGACTCCTAAGCTTGCTGAACTCGTCACAAACCACATGACTAAGGGCAGCAGATTTCAAAGCATAGGACTGCATCGCCAGGAAAGCTTGTTCCACCCCTAAACTCCGAATGCGGTCACCGTCATCAACAGCAGTAATGTGTTCCCTCACGAAGTGTTTCAGAGGGAAGCGCTTGTCCCACAAGGATGTGATCTCCCCTTGGCCCTCAAAATCCTGCAGAAATTCCATCCAAGAAGTCTCGCCTTCAGAACCCTTTAATTTCTTCTTAGAGGAAGAATCTTCCTGCACAACAGGCCGTTTTGCAGGAGTTGAAGTCGCAGCAACAGTCTCTTCAACCTCCTTCACGACGACACTCCCTTTATTCTCCTTCAACACCTCGGAAGAATCTCCGGGAACAACTTTCAAGGGAATAGCCGCAATGGGGGTAGAACTGAGATGCATTCCAACAATGGTAGTTCGCCCAGTGTTTTTTGTAACACCCTTTTTCTACCCGTTCATTTAATTGGAAAAATATCAGAGTTTTCAAAATTTCTTTTCGTTGCAAAGGATGTTACACACACTTCAATAAAACCACACTTCTCAATAAATCAGCTCAAAAGCATAATAACCATGTATTACGTAACACGTCACTAAAAGGAGAATCTCAAAACCACAGTTATCATCACAATAAAACTTAACGTCAATAAAATCAACTACGCAGCGGAATAACAAAATAAGACAGAATTGTCAACAAAACATAACAACCAAAATCATTCATAACATTAAGTTCGTCCCCCCTGAGTGCTACGTATCAGAGCGTGACGACTCGACTCGAATTAGTGAAGGTACCTAATCCTTCACTCGCAATCACCTGCACGTTACCGCATGGGGGTAACATTCAAACAGAAGGGTGAGTCCAATTCAATTCATATAATAAATCATATGATAAATAATAAGTCAAGTCACAGCTCTAAAATAATCACATCACAATCATCAATTACGTCACTACATAAACTCATCATTATGTCATGTAGGCATATGTAATGCAACCCACTCGCGGGCATATGCATGAGGTACCTTTTCACAAACGTCGCTTAGCCATTATGGCCTCATCGTCACTTAGCTTTTTGGGCCTCAAAAACGTCACTGGGTTTATGCATATGGGGCATGAGACACTATGACATGCACCACTCACAAACACACAATTCACGGTCAACCATGTGACCCGTCACTTACCAATTTGCCAAATAAGAGGCACAGCACCTGTCAGTTCACAATTTACACAACAACATCACTTAGCCATTTAGGCCTTAACATCACTTAGCCTTTTGGGCCTAAAAAACGTCACTGAGTTTTCATCGTCACTTACTCATAAACATCATCAACTCAAACAATAGCCACTGAGGGCAAAAACGTCATTTACTAGCCACCAAGGGCATCATCGTCATTTACACATCAATATCAACAACATTAGCCACTAAGGGCAAAACGGTCATTTAACTAGCCACTAAGGGCATCATCGTCATTTACACACCAATTTCAACAACATTGGCCACTAAGGGCAAAAACGTCATTTAACTAGCCACTAAGGGCATCATCGTCAAAATCATCACTTTTGACACTAAAACGTTAACACCACTGGTTATACACAAAAGAGAATTTTTAAAGGCACCAAAACGAGTTTTTCAATGTCACAGGAACGACCACAGGGGACAGCCACTTGGGCGCCCAGCAACCTTCTGAAATTATAAGTTTTTATTTTTAAAAATGGGACGCACAGATAGACAACTGAAAATGCTTCACAACGCTTTTTGAAACGTTCAAAACGGACGTCCGAGTCAAAAGATATTGCGAAAACAGTTTTCGAAAACATTTTGGGAACATCCTGAAAACTGGCGCCATGGGCGCCCAGCGCCCAGGCACCTGGCGCCCAGGCACCTGGCGCCCAGCGCCCAGCAAAACGCAACGCACCCATACGCAACACACGGGCGCTCGCGCCCAGCGCTGGCACCCAGCGCCTTAGCGCAACACGCAACACACACACGGGCGCTCAGCGCCCAGCGCCTTGGCACCACACACAACGCACGCACACGGGCGCTCAGCGCCCAGCGCTGGCACCCAGCGCCCTGCGCTCCACACACGCACTCAGACACGGGAACTCAGCGCCCAGCGCCCAGCGCAACACACAGCAACACGCGCACAGCGCCCTTGGGCGCCCAGCACCCAGCACAAACCAGCAACATAGTTTTCAGCACAATTTCAACATAAATCATTTTGTTCCTCGAATTTTTCACATGACCAACACAACACCAATTCACCCCAACTCATGAACACACATAAGATCATCGAAATCACCTATCAAACATCAAATTCTACAGCATCCCAAACGCAACATGGAATCACACAGATATCAACAACAATAACATGAAATTGCAAACATACTCATGATCATGGTTATCTAGGCCATCACTACCTAAAACCTATCATAGGAATTATTATAGAAATTGATAGAACCCCCTTACCTCGAATTTGAAGATTAGAAGCCCTAGAGACGGTCACGAACGGAACCACGGCAACAAGATCACGCCTCTTCCTCCTCCTTGCTCGCGGCCTTCTCTTCTCTCTTTTCCTCTCTACGGCGCTTTCTCCCTTCTCTTTTCTCTTTTCTCAATTTCGCAAATGCTAACCACAAACCCTAACCCCTAGGCGCCTTGTCCACTTCGCATATGACATGATTCATGGGCTTGGGCTTCTCACTTAAACCCAAGTCCATCTAGTTTGGCACCTCCACCTCCTAATGCTACCTACAAAATTTTTAATATAATTTCCAATAATTAAATTACATCCAATTAATTAAATCAAATTCCTAAATACTTAATTAAATAATTTAATTAAATATTTAGGGTGTTACAACTCTCCCCCACTTAGAATATTTCGTCCTCGAAATTTACCTGATTAAATAACTCTGGGTGGGACTCTCGCATCTTGCTCTCCAGCTCCCAAGTCATACTCTCACCGGCAGCTCCTAGCCAGACCACTTTTACTAATGCAATCTCTTTTCCTCTAAGCACTTTCACTTCACGATCCTCAATCCGTACGTGCATAGTCTCCACAGTGAGATTATCCCGTACCTCTACATCATCCATATGGATCACACGAGATGGATCCGAAACATACTTCCGAAGTTGCGACACATGAAACACGTCGTGCAAATTCGAAAGATTTGGCGGTAAAGCCACTCTATAAGCCACCTTTCCGATTCTTTCAGAAATCTGATAAGGACCAACAAATCGAGGAGTGAGCTTCTTCGCTTTCAACGCTCGACCAACACCGGTAATAGGAGAAACCCTCAAGAACACATGCTCACCCTCCTGAAACTCTAAATCCTTCCTCCGCTTGTCATGATAACTCTTCTGACGACTCTGCGAAGCCTTCATCTTTTCACGGATCATCTTGATCTTCTCTGTAGTCTCCCGGACAATCTCCGGTCCCAACACTACACTCTCTCCCGACTCATACCAACACAATGGCGTTCTACACTTTCGACCATACAATGCTTCAAATGGTGCCATCCCGATACTGGAATGGTAACTGTTGTTATAGGTAAACTCAATCAACGCAAGGTAGGAATCCCATGAACCCTTTTGTTCCAAGACACAAGCTCTTAACAAATCTTCTAACGACTGAATTGTCCTCTCTGACTGACCATCTGTCTGAGGATGATATGCTGAACTCATTTTCAGCTTTGAACCCAATTCCTTCTGCAAACTCGTCCAAAACTCAGAAGGGAACCTCGGATCCCTATCTGACACAATACTCTTCGGAACACCGTGCAACTTCACGATTTCTTTGACATAGACCTCTGCCAACCTCGACACCGGATAAGTGATATTAATAGGAATAAAGTGAGCAGACTTCGTTAACCTATCAACGATCACCCAAATAGCGTCATGACCCTTAACTGTATTCGGCAATCCCGTCACAAAATCCATCGCAATGCTATCCCACTTCCACTCTGGAACTTCCAACGGTTGCATTAACCCTGCAGGCTTCTGGTGTTCAACCTTCGACTTTTGACAGGTCAAACAGGCATACACAAACTGTGCCACATCTCTCTTCATACCATACCACCAAAACATCTTTTTCAGATCTTGATACATTTTCGTCGCTCCAAGATGGATACTCAACTTGCTACGGTGACCCTCCTCTAAAATTGCCTTTCTCATCTCCGCATCATCCGGAACACAGATCCTACCTCGGAACCTCAACACCCCACGGGAATCTAACTTGAAATCGTCATCTTCAGATTGACCAACCCCATTAATTAAATCTACTAACTTGACATCTGACTTCTGAGCCTCTTTGATGCTGCCCAGGAAATCATTATCGATCTTTAACATTCCCAGCTTGACACTGCGAGGTGTCATTTTACAAACCAAACTCAAATCTCTGAATTCCTCAATCGACTCTAATTCTTTCACCATCATTGCCGACATATGCAAAGACTTTCTGCTTAAAGCATCAGCCACGACATTAGCTTTGCCGGGATGATAATTCAAACCAAAGTCATAATCCTTCAAGAGCTCCAACCACCGACGCTGTCTCATATTCAACTCTTTCTGATCGAACAGATACTTTAGACTCTTATTATCACTGAACACTTCGAACCTCGAACCATAAAGGTAGTGCCTCCAAATCTTAAGCACAAATACCACAGCAGCGAATTCCAAATCATGCGTAGGGTAATTTTTCTCATGAACCCGCAACTGTCTCGACGCATACGCAACGACTTTCCCATCTTGCATCAGCACACCACCCAGACCCATCTTCGAAGCGTCACAATATACAACAAACGGTTCCTCCGGATTAGGCAACGTCAAAACAGGCGACGTTGTCAATCGCTTTTTCAGTTCCATAAAACTTTCCTCACACCGAGCATCCCAAACAAAAACTTTACCCTTACAAGTCAACTGAGTCAACGGAAGGGCCAACTTGGAAAAACCCTCGATGAACCTCCTGTAGTACCCAGCCAAACCCAAAAAGCTTCTAATCTCTGTTGCGGACTTCGGAGCCTCCCACTCCAACACTGCTTCTACTTTTGCCGGATCAACTGCAATACCATTACCAGAAATCACGTGCCCAAGGAAACTCACTTCTTTCAGCCAGAACTCACACTTTGATAGCTTAGCATACAACTTTTTCTCTTTCAGAACTTCTAACACCGTCTTCAGGTGCTCAGCATGCTCTTCCTCTGACTTAGAATAAACTAGAATGTCATCTATGAAGATCACCACAAACCGATCTGGGTAATTATGGAAAATACGATTCATATATTCCATAAATACACCAGGAGCATTGGTCACACCGAACGGCATCACTGAATATTCATAATGCCCATACCTTGTCCTGAATGCTGTCTTCTGAACATCCTCATCCTTCACTTTAATCTGATGATATCCGGACCTCAAATCAATTTTGCTGAAAACACGGGCACCCACTAACTGATCCATCAGATCGTCGATCCTCGGAAGCGGATACTTATTCTTGATAGTTACCTTATTCAACTGACGATAGTCTACACATAACCTCATGCTCCCATCTTTCTTCTTCACTAACAATACCGGAGCTCCCCACGGTGACACACTCGGTCTCACAAACTTTTTCTCAAGCAATTCTTCAAATTGCGTCTTCAACTCAGACAATTCAGACGCCGACATCCTGTACGGTGCCATAGACACAGGCCTCGTACCAGATACAAGATCAATCGAAAACTCAATTTCTCTCTCCGGCGGCACACCCGGAATTTCATCAGGAAAAACCTCAGGGAACTCGCGTACCACTTGCAGTTCTTCAATAACAGCCTGACTCTCAGTAGACAACGATGCCATCAATGCAAATAGCTGAACTCTTTCTTTCTTCAACTTCTTCAACTGACCAGCAGATACCAAAATGGAATCTTCTTCCCCGAAACTAACCGACTTGCTACGACAGTTGATATGAACGTGATTATTCTCTAACCAGTCCATGTCTAAGATTACATCCAGACCTCTCAACGGCAAGCAAACAAAATTCACAATAAAGTCCCTGCCGAAGATCGACACGGGACACTGAGAACACACCTGGGACGTAATCACCGACCCCTTCGCAGGAGTATCGACAACCATATCCCCACACATAGCAGATAAAACAAGACCCAATCTTTTACAACAATCAACAGATATAAAGTAATGGGTAGCACCAGTATCAATAAGAGATTTCAGAGAAGTACCATTAATAAAACACGTACCTCTAATCAGACCATCCTTCTCATCAGGCTCCTCTCCTGCCAATGCGAACACCTTCCCAGTAGACCTTTCCTTCTTCGGCTTTGTACACTTCGTACTGATATGCCCAGACTCACCACAGTTGAAGCACACCACATCCTTAAACTTACACTCGGCCGCCATATGACCCTTTTTACCACAGCGATAGCAAACCCTCTCATCAGTCCTGCATGTAGTACTCTGGTGGCCAGGTTTGCCACACTTATAACAGACAATGATAGCAGGGGCATCTCCCCCACTAGAACTCTTACCTCCAGCAGCCTTCTGATAACTCTTACCCGCAGGAACCTCATACGGCTTGCTCCGACTCTGAAACTTACCCTTTTTCTCAAAAGTAGCTTTGTAATGAGCAGTACTGTCTTCCTCAAAGATTCTACAACTGTCAACCAGATCAGCGAACACACAAATTTTCTGATAACCAATGGCCATTTTGATATCAGGCCTCAAACCATTCTCGAACTTGATACATTTCGAAAACTCAGCTGTAGCCTCACTGTAGTGTGGATAAAATTTTGCCAGTTCCACAAACTTCGCCGCATATGCAGTCACAGACATACCACCCTGCTTCAGTTCCAAGAACTCTATCTCTTTCTTCCCTCGGACGTCTTCAGGAAAATATTTTCTCAGAAATTCCCGGCTGAATACCTCCCAAGTTATCTCTTCCTGAACAGTCTCTAACCTCTGCCTAGTAGCCAACCACCAGTCGTCGGCCTCCTCGGCTAACATGTGGGTACCAAAACGGACCTTCTGCTCAACAGTGCAGTCCATCACCCTGAATATCCTCTCGATCTCCTTCAACCACGCCATAGCACCATCTGGATCATATTTGCCCTTAAAGGTGGGCGGGTTCTCTCTCTGGAAAGTAGTCAGACTCCGAAAACCAGCGTTATCTCCAGCATTCTGCTGACCCTGCACAGCCTGACCCATAGCCTGCAATGCAGCAGCAAGAGCATCGTCGTTTCTCCCAGCCATTTCAAACTATCACTGCAGCACAAACCAAGAATTTAGTACTAATCTATTGTTCATTTAATTGGAAAAATATCAGAGTTTTCAAAATTTCTTTTCGTTGCAAAGGATGTTACACACACTTCAATAAAACCACACTTCTCAATAAATCAGCTCAAAAGCATAATAACCATGTATTACGTAACACGTCACTAAAAGGAGAATCTCAAAACCACAGTTATCATCACAATAAAACTTAACGTCAATAAAATCAACTACGCAGCGGAATAACAAAATAAGACAGAATTGTCAACAAAACATAACAACCAAAATCATTCATAACATTAAGTTCGTCCCCCCTGAGTGCTACGTATCAGAGCGTGGCGACTCGACTCGAATTAGTGAAGGTACCTAGTCCTTCACTCGCAATCACCTGCACGTTACCGCATGGGGGTAACATTCAAACAGAAGGGTGAGTCCAATTCAATTCATATAATAAATCATATGATAAATAATAAGTCAAGTCACAGCTCTAAAATAATCACATCACAGTCATCCATTACGTCACTACATAAACTCATCATTATGTCATGTAGGCATATGTAATGCAACCCACTCGCGGGCATATGCATGAGGTACCTTTTCACAAACGTCGCTTAGCCATTATGGCCTCATCGTCACTTAGCCTTTTGGGCCTCAATGTAACACCCCGTTAGTTTCTAACTTGTAGAAATTACCGAAGCGCACTACTGGCATACATCAGAGTACTTCCTGTTTTAAATACTGAACACATACTAATACTCGAAGCTAAAAACCATCAAGCGCGTTACATAACTTAACATGATAAATACATAAAGCGTTCTTACACCACTCAACTAGTGTTCAGTACCAAATTAGAAAGTTTGCGGAAGCGATTTACAACTTTATAACTAAGTCATACAATCGTACTTGCTAAGGAACTGAATACAAAACACAAAAGGGAACTGAAATACAAGACATGATGAAATAAAGATAGCGGCTGCTCCTCAAGCGTCTCCATGACCATGCCTCATCATCTTCAACTTAGCCTGCAATTCTGAAAAACAACAACATGGATTGGGTGAGACAACTTGTCTCAGTGAGTTCTATCGCGACCCCTTACTAAAACCTCTCGGTTCAATTATGCTTGATTCATTATTCTGATTCTAACTCATAGTCCTCAAATTGACTATGTGGCTGGCTAACTGAAGTTGTCCTTATAACCCTTAGGCCGGTTACAAGACGCAACTCATAAACTGAACTAAACGTTGTCCTCATAACCCTTAAGCCGGTTATAAGAAACAACACATAAACTGAACTGATATTTTAGCGTGTCACCGGTCACTTGGCATAATAAGCTTCCGGTGAACCCGTCCCCACTAATCGGCTGGGTCCCTGATGGGGCCTAGGTTCATAGGGCTCATGACTTCCCCTCCCCTAGCACACTAAACTGAAATAGGGTCGTCACCCTAACTGAACTGATGTATATATGATGATATACCTGAACTGAACTCAACAATGAACTTAAACATAACCATAACTTAACTGAACAATGAACTGAACATAAACTTATTACTAAGGTGATCTAATTACTAACTAAGTCTAATTATTAAGTGATCTCTCATGGATTACTAAGGTTCGCTAACTTAACTTATCAATCTTACTAAACCAGTCAATCCAGCACAATACATCAAACACAAATTCATAACATGGAATCAATGGTCAATCACATGAGCATTCACTTAACCTGAACATAATCCAAACATAACCAATTATATGGTACTAACATAATTTGGATCCGATCACCATCAATTACCACTCAATTCAGGGCAATTCAATCATAGTAACATTGGGGAAGGTGGAAGGAAGGATTAGAAAGTAATTGGAATCGTTCGGAATGGTTTAAAACACTTTTTAAAAGAGGCGACCCGAAGACCACGCACGACCCGTGCGCCCATACACACGATCCGTGCGTGTCCATCATTTAACATGTCATTCCTTTCCGATCCCGAATTACTTCCCGATCAATGCTACCACTTCAGTCCAAGCTAAACATGTAGAATTACGGTGTTCCTATCCTAGGGGAACCTTGGGGAGTGGATGGGAAGGAACTTAGGACCAATCGGAACGACTTAGGACGTATTTCAAAATGTCGTATCAGAGAGATACGCACGGTCTGTGCGCCTTGGCACACGACCCGTGCGCATTTTCAAAAACAGCACCAGTGGTTCCAGAATCTCACGCACGACCCGTGCCCAGAGGCACACGGTCCGTGCGTGACTAACAGTGTTGCAGAAAAACAGTTTTTCGCGTTTTCTTTCCTATTCCGATCGTTCCCGTGTCCATTCCGATTCACCTACAAACTCAATAACACAACAATACACATATTCATGGTTTTCCTAGTGAGTTATAGAACTCACCTCTTGGAGACAACAACGATTTCACACCGAGACTTTACAACAAGGACGCAAGCAACTCACGAACTCTCCCCACAATGGCTCCTCCACACCTTCACTGAAAACCCAGCAACTGAAATATTCCCTAGGATGCTCCAAAGGGTGATGTAGGTACTGAGGTAAGTTCTAAGGCTCTCCAACACAACATGCAACAGTTTTTGGTTCAGATTCGCTTAAGAGAAGCTTGGTGGTTAACAATGGTAACTCATGGTGGAGGAGGGGGATGATTACGATTTCAGTATCAATGGAAAGGAAATGATGAACTGATTCAGATTGTGGAGAAGGATCAGACATGCATGGGGTTAATGAGGAACCCTCCTCTCCCTCACACGCCTCACTCTCTCCCTTTTTCTCTAACTATTCTGGTTCAGTTTATTTCCAGAAAATGAAATGGAATGGAGTGTTGGTCCTTGGGTTCAGCTGAGGAGGTACTTATATATATAGGTAATGTGAAAGGACCATCTTACCCTTCACTTACTAAATCTATTCCATATGACTCCTCTCAATCCTAATTATCCTAACTTAACCTAATTAATTACTCAATCACATACAATTCCATACTCAACAACTCAAACAAGTCATTTTCAATTCAAACAATTTCAATCAATTAATTAATTCACTACTAATTTAATTATATTAATATAATTAAATAGAAAAATAGGGGATATTACATTCACCCCAACTTTTTAAAAATTTTGTCCTCAAAATTGGACCAATCAAAACAATTAGCACACAATATACCTTTCGCCGAACTGTCATCAGCTTTGCCCTTCGAAGCGTCCAACACATAGAATCTTCCACTGGCGGGAGTAGATTTCTCCTCTCGATTCCTCTTCTTTGCCGGACACTCGTTAGCATAATGCCCTTCTTCCTTGCAGTAGTAACACACAGTGGATCCCAAACGACACTCTCCAGTGTGTGGCCTTCCGCATTTCGGACACTTACCGGACCTTAGTAGTTCGGATGCTGTAGCTTGCTTTCCTTTGTAGGAGTTACCTTTTGGCTCCTCACTTGGGGTTGGTAATTCCACTGCCTTTTTCTTTTCCTTCCTATAAGCTTTCCTTTCTTCGTACATTCTGTTGAGATCTGCCTCAGCAACATAAGCTTGCTGCACCAATCCAGCATAACTAGTCATAGCATAAGAGCTAAGACCTTGGGCCACATCCGCACGAAGACCTGCCTTGTACATCTGCATCTTCCACTCATCATTAGGAGCATGCTTTGCCAATTGATAAAACTGCGACAGCCTTTCGAACTTGGCGGTGAACTCACCCACTGACATCTCACCTTGCCTCAAGTTAACAAACTCGGCTTGCTTGCTTAACTTCATCACCGGAGGGAAGAAGTGACCAATAAACATCTCCTTGAAGTTAACCCAGGTAACAGGAGTTCCCTGGTTCACCATCAACTCATGAGCATTGGTCCACCAGGTTTGAGCATCTTCCTCGAGCATATGGGCGGCAAAGAGAACCTTCTCTTCTTCGCTGCATTGAAGAGTCCTAAAAATCTTCTCCATCGAATCCAACCAGAAATGTGATACCATCACCTCAGGTCCTCCTTAGAAACTTTGGGGATTCATCTTCTGGAAACGAAAGTAAGCCCTATTCGGATCTTCCAGAGGAGGTTGTTGAACATTCGGTTGTTGTTGATCCATCCTCTCTTGATGCATTTGGGCCATTTGAGCCATCTGCTGCTGCTGCATTTGCATCATGTCATTCATCATCTTTTGTTGCGTCTCGATGACATTCTGCATCCATTCGGTATGAGGATCAACAGGGACGCTTCTCCTACTTCCACCAGCCATGATTCTGCGAAATATGCACAAAGTGTTTAGTTGATCAGGCTAAACGTCTAATAGCATACTAAGAGGAATCACACTTAGAGGACTTAAGAGACTCATGATTCTAAGTCCGACTAGGTCGAACTGCTTTGATACCATTTGTAACACCCCGTTAGTTTCTAACTTGTAGAAATTACCGAAGCGCACTACTGGCATACATCAGAGTACTTCCTGTTTTAAATACTGAACACATACTAATACTCGAAGCTAAAAACCATCAAGCGCGTTACATAACTTAACATGAAAAATACATAAAGCGTTCTTACACCACTCAACTAGTGTTCAGTACCAAATTAGAAAGTTTGCGGAAGCGATTTACAACTTTATAACTAAGTCATACAATCGTACTTGCTAAGGAACTGAATACAAAACACAAAAGGGAACTGAAATACAAGACATGATGAAATAAAGATAGCGGCTGCTCCTCAAGCGTCTCCATGACCATGCCTCATCATCTTCAACTTAGCCTGCAATTCTGAAAAACAACAACATGGATTGGGTGAGACAACTTGTCTCAGTGAGTTCTATCGCGACCCCTTACTAAAACCTCTCGGTTCAATTATGCTTGATTCATTATTCTGATTCTAACTCATAGTCCTCAAATTGACTATGTGGCTGGCTAACTGAAGTTGTCCTTATAACCCTTAGGCCGGTTACAAGACGCAACTCATAAACTGAACTAAACGTTGTCCTCATAACCCTTAAGCCGGTTATAAGAAACAACACATAAACTGAACTGATATTTTAGCGTGTCACCGGTCACTTGGCATAATAAGCTTCCGGTGAACCCGTCCCCACTAATCGGCTGGGTCCCTGATGGGGCCTAGGTTCATAGGGCTCATGACTTCCCCTCCCCTAGCACACTAAACTGAAATAGGGTCGTCACCCTAACTGAACTGATGTATATATGATGATATACCTGAACTGAACTCAACAATGAACTTAAACATAACCATAACTTAACTGAACAATGAACTGAACATAAACTTATTACTAAGGTGATCTAATTACTAACTAAGTCTAATTATTAAGTGATCTCTCATGGATTACTAAGGTTCGCTAACTTAACTTATCAATCTTACTAAACCAGTCAATCCAGCACAATACATCAAACACAAATTCATAACATGGAATCAATGGTCAATCACATGAGCATTCACTTAACCTGAACATAATCCAAACATAACCAATTATATGGTACTAACATAATTTGGATCCGATCACCATCAATTACCACTCAATTCAGGGCAATTCAATCATAGTAACATTGGGGAAGGTGGAAGGAAGGATTAGAAAGTAATTGGAATCGTTCGGAATGGTTTAAAACACTTTTTAAAAGAGGCGACCCGAAGACCACGCACGACCCGTGCGCCCATACACACGATCCGTGCGTGTCCATCATTTAACATGTCATTCCTTTCCGATCCCGAATTACTTCCCGATCAATGCTACCACTTCAGTCCAAGCTAAACATGTAGAATTACGGTGTTCCTATCCTAGGGGAACCTTGGGGAGTGGATGGGAAGGAACTTAGGACCAATCGGAACGACTTAGGACGTATTTCAAAATGTCGTATCAGAGAGATACGCACGGTCCGTGCGCCTTGGCACACGACCCGTGCGCATTTTCAAAAACAGCACCAGTGGTTCCAGAATCTCACGCACGACCCGTGCCCAGAGGCACACGGTCCGTGCGTGACTAACAGTGTTGCAGAAAAACAGTTTTTCGCGTTTTCTTTCCTATTCCGATCGTTCCCGTGTCCATTCCGATTCACCTACAAACTCAATAACACAACAATACACATATTCATGGTTTTCCTAGTGAGTTATAGAACTCACCTCTTGGAGACAACAACGATTTCACACCGAGACTTTACAACAAGGACGCAAGCAACTCACGAACTCTCCCCACAATGGCTCCTCCACACCTTCACTGAAAACCCAGCAACTGAAATATTCCCTAGGATGCTCCAAAGGGTGATGTAGGTACTGAGGTAAGTTCTAAAAATGCGCCCAGCGCCCTGCGCTCCACACACGCACTCACACACGGGCGCCCAGCGCCCAGCACAAACCAGCAACACAGCTTTCAGCACAATTTCAACATAAATCATTTTGTTCCTCGAATTTTTCACATGACCAACACAACACCAATTCACCCCAACTCATGAACACACATAAGATCATCGAAATCACCTATCAAACATCAAATTCTACAACATCCCAAACGCAACATGGAATCACGCATATATCAACAACAATAACATGAAATTGCAAACATACTCATGATCATGGTTATCTAGGCCATCACTACCTAAAACCTATCATAGGAATTATTATAGAAATTGATAGAACCCCCTTACCTCGAATTTGAAGATTACACTAGAGACGGTCACGAACGGAACCACGGCAACAAGATCACGCCTCTTCCTCCTCCTTGCTCGCGGCCTTCTCTTCTCTCTTTTCCTCTCTACGGCGCTTTCTCCCTTCTCCTTTCTCTCTTCTCAATTTCGCAAATGCTAACCACAAACCCTAACCCCTAGGCGCCTTGTCCACTTCGCATATGACATGATTCATGGGCTTGGGCTTCTCACTTAAGCCCAAGTCCATCTAGTTTGGCACCTCCACCTCCTAATGCTACCTACAAAATTTTTAATATAATTTCCAATAATTAAATTACATCCAATTAATTAAATCAAATTCCTAAATACTTAATTAAATAATTTAATTAAATATTTAGGGTGTTACATTTTTGGCAATCTTCACCAAGCCTTTATCCGAGCTTTCCGTTGCAGAGGTCTCACTTTGATTTTGAACATTCAATTTCTCCTTTGCCAATCTCTCCTGAGTCTTCTTGATGTAGTTTTTGATGTCCTTCTCCTTCAAACCCATCCTAACTGCACAATGAGGTAAAAGGAAACATTAGAAGCAGTTACAAAATATTAAAAAGAAGGCGGGAAAAAACTTACTCAATAGATTTTGAAGACCTTTGTCATCCCCCTCCAGACTAATCACTTCCTTACAAGTCATGGTATGCAACCTTTGCAGCATTGCTGCATCCTCAAGGAGCTCAGGACTTAAGTCATCCGAGATAACTCCAGTCACACCAAAAACCTCACTTTGCCAATACAATGGGAAATGAGGCGCTCCTTTCATGTTTATGAGAAGTTCAGGAAAAGAAGGAGGGGCCCGAACTCGGAAGAACTTCACTTTAAAATTCTTGTATGAGGTGGTGAATAAACTGAAAAGGGGGCGAGGAGAATGGCTATGGAAAGACATCCATTTTCCCAAACCTTCACCTTTAGTCCGGAAAAATTGGAAGAACACCCCTACATTTGGAGTCATACCCAAAGCTCCACAAATTATCTCGTAGGCGCGCATAAATCCCCAGCTATTCGGATGAAGTTGCGTCGGAGCAACATTGAGAATCTGCAACATGTGGTGTTCAAAGCGGGTGAAGGGCATTTTCTCCTTCAAGTCTTCAAAAAGACAAGCGTACATATAAGTACTCTCCTCCACCACTCCCTTAGGACACATCATACATACGGGCTCGTTGTGCTTACAACACTCCAGAATTACATCTTCTTCATTTCCAGTGGAACACACAGTGTTTTTTTGCCGAAAAGCTATCAAGTCTTCTGGCTTTGTAAACATGGTGAATAAATCCCGAGCTTCAAAGTTGGGAAAGGACTCAACACACTGTTTCGATGCCATCAACACCTTGATTCCACGCGCATGAGTAAAAGGAAGAGCCAATGGCCTCACCTCTTCTCGTCTAAAGTTTGAAAGGGCCACAGTGTTATCGAAATGAACCTTGGCTCCTGGGAAAAGAGGAGAAGCAAAGTCAGCATCCTCACCATCCGAAGTATCAGAATCTGAAGAGCTAAAATCAGGAATACTTGCGAGTGTCCCGGAAATGGATGATTCGAGGCGCCTCCACTTCTCCTTTATTTTTTCCCAACAAGGGCGAGATTCATCCAAAATCACTTGATACGCTGAAGGTACCTCACTCACCTCATTTCCGTTTTCATCAACTTCCCAAGTTTCTACCATTTTAATTAAGGTACAAGAGAAAAAAGATGAAGGAGGATTGAAAGGTATACCTCAATGCAAGCAAGCGAAACGTTGAAGGAAGGTGAAGCTTCAAAGCAAGTAAACCTTGGCAGGAGAGAGAGCAGAAATCAAAGAACAAGGGAAAATAATGAGGTTCTAACATCCCATGCGCGCCCTTTAAAAAGAATATCAAAAGTCTGCCTTCAACGCACGCGCTCATTCAAGCGGTAGGTAGGTGGAACGTTTCACTGGCGTGTCAAATCCAAAGGGCACCTCAGTCAGCTGTCCATCAAAACGCTGACATTACGCGCTTTCCCAAGTCAATGATCACTTCAACCGTCAAAGCAAATTCATGAAGACAAATCACTAAAAGCTCAAACCTGTTCGCCGAGCTCACTCAACTCGAGCTTGGGGGGCTGTGGACTGGGCCAGACAATTAGAGTTCGGCCCAATGGAAGACCAACCGAACTCAAGCGTACAGAACCTCGGCATGGCCCGTGTGAACACTCAATTTTAGTTGATAGGTAATTACCCAATTTTCTTTTAAATTAAAATTTGTGTCAGTTCCCAACCAAAAAAAATGAAGTTGTTATCAACCTAGATTTGTTAAAGGCCCTTTGGACCCTTCCATTTTTTTTGGCCCAAATAACTTTTTTTTTAGTTTGTTGTTTTTGTTGTTTGATTTTAGTCGGATCTTTGTTGTGTTCATAGGAAGTCCATTTCTCTTACAAAAAAAAGCCCAATTGTTTCAAAAGAAATGAAGATTTCAGTCAAGAGTTTTTATTATTTTGTTTGAAACCCATTTTTTACTCTCCTAAAGCCCGGTTGCATTTTTGTTGTTGTGTAAAAAAAAATATACATATAAAAAAACGAAAAAAAATGTAGTAATCAAATCAATTTCTTTTCTTTCCTTTTTCATTTGTCAAAGTTTTCGGCTCTGCATATCAGAACTAGTTGTGCAAGGCTAGCCATAACCATGCCTCTGTAAAGGAAAAATCACTTCTCTTCCCTTCAATTTGCAAACTTGCTTCATTAACAAGTTTAGCAATTAATGCTGAGTAACTTTTCCACACTATAAATAGAGTGATCATAGAAGAGAAGAGCAGGAGAATTTAAGTAAAAAAAAACCCCTGTCAAACTGAAATCTTGAGAGAAGGAGAGTGAGAGAACAAAATTTGTTGCAGAAGACATTACAAGAAGCTTTATTCTGGTATTTTGCCTTTTTACTCTCATTGTTAAGTTTATGTAAATCAGCACTTACTGTTTATGTTCACATATACTATGTGAACGCTTGCTCTTTTTTTTTTATTTACATGCATGAATTTAACATTAGTACAAATTCCAAATTTTCTCAAACATAAAACAAAGGCTGATACAATCTTCAATATTGTGATTGTTTTTGATTAATCCTTCAATACCAGAAACGTGTACCAATTAAAAATAGAAACATTAGCCTTCTTTGTTTTTTTTTTCAGATGTTCTTTTATATTGTATCTCAATCAAAAAATATTCTCTCTCTCTCTCTCTCTATATATATATCAGGAAAATGATTTTTTTTCTAAAGTAAAAAAAATACCTGAGATTATAAAAAAGGAGAGAATCAGTGAAGAAAAAAAATGATGATAGAAAAATAAAAAAAAGGAAATGAAGAAGAGAAAAAGGAGAACCAAATATCATCAAGCAACAATCTTTACCACAACCACTATGCACTACAACTATAATACACCACCACCACTACGTTTTTTTCTCCACCGCCACGAACCACCATGACCACCATCCCCACAGCCAGCAACTCCGGCGGGCCACCATGACCACCTCTCATCTCTCTCCCTATTCGCCCCCACCTCTCTCTTTCTCTCGGCCCCCTTTTCTTTTCTTTCTCTTCTTGCTCTCTTTCACTTTTTCCAGCACCTCTTTTCGTTCCCCTTTCTCTGAAGTTGTGTTGTGTGTGTTTAGGTTTAGTTTGAGTGTTGTGTTTGTGAGTAGCTTCTAGATATTGGGCCATGGGCTCTTTTACTCTATTTTTCCTAACATGAACAATCCCCTTCCCCGATTCCCTTACTGCTTTTCTTTTTTTTTTTTAAATTTTATTTTATATAATTTTTATTAATAATAATAATCAGTTTTGTCAACAAAAAAAATAAATAAATAAAACTGCTTACTGGTCACCCCTTTGTTTACCATGTCATAACCCCCTCCCCTTAAATTCATATTTATGGGCTATTTGTTTTAGATTATGGGCTGCCACAGTTTTTGGGCCCTTCTATTCAAACCCCTTATATTCCATTTAAACACCCCCTAATATTGGGCCTCTACCTCACAGACTAGGCTGTAACTAGCAGCACCCTTTTTTTTTCATTTTGCCACTTATCTTGTTTTTCCCCTTTCTTTCTTCAAAAAAAATGTGTCTAAGAATGTGTCCTTCCTCTTTACTTGTTTTTTTTGACAAAATAAAACTTTCTTTCTTTTTTTTTTGATTTTTTTTTATTGTTTCTCAAATAGGGGATTGAGTCGATTGTACAATCGGATTAATCTGCGTTTTAGGACGAATGAGTTGTACAGCCCAAAAGTCCTAAAACCCCTATATTAAAAAAAACACAAATACACCTCTTCCATAAAAAATTTCAAAAATAAGGGATTAAGTCGATCGTACGATCGAATTAGCCATCGTTTTAGGACGAATGAACCGCACGGCTCAAGAGTCCTAAAATCCCTATTATAAAATCAAATCACCTCACATCAAACCTCTTTTTTTCAAAATTCAAAAACTCTATTTTTTTATAGGGGATTAAGTCGGTCGTACGATCGGATTAGTCAGTGTTCTAGGACGAATGAGCTGTACAGATCAAAAGTCCTAAAACCCTTCTATTAAAAAAAAACACACCAACCAACAACCTTTTTCTACCCAAGAACTACGTAGCTTTGATTTCTCCATCGCACTCGGAGATACGTAGGAGCAGGGGCCCACTCCTGTCAAGCACAAAAAACTAAATTTTAATTAAATCTTTTTTTTCTTTCTTTTTTTTAAGGGTAAACTAATCGACAAATACAACTAGTTAGAAGGTAACCTTCCGTAGGAAGGATGTCGTGGGGGTGCTAATACCTTCCCCACGCATAACCGACTCCCGAACCCAAGTCTGGTCTCAACGACCTTAATTTCAAACTCAAGGGATTTTCCAATATTTGCCCTTAAACTAAACATTGGTGGCGGCTTCATTTTTGAAGCTTCGGAGAATTCTTTCCCAGATTTTTTGGTCGCTACAGATGGCGACTCCACTGGGGACTTCTTAGAGAATCAGGCCTAACCTAATTAGTTGTAGGATTCGTTTACTAATTTAATGTTTTGTTTTTCCCTTTGCTTTTGTCTTTTATTCTTATTCTTATTACATGTGATACTCTTATGTGATATGTGTAAACCCTAGGGTAGAAGACAATATTTTTGCATATGTGTTTGTTTGTTTTGCAGGTTGAGAGATATTTTAAACATTGCTCCTACACACACGTCTCACTATTACACTTCATCACACACGTGGGTATAGTCCTATACCCGGACTTGAGCATGACCTAAGTTAGAACGAGGTTGCGTAGTGATGGCCTTCTGGACGTACGTCTTGTTGGGTGGTCACGAAAACCTCACCTAGAGTTTGATCCCTTTTGAGGACGCTATCACTTCTAATAGTTTACCTATTGTTGGGATCAGCATTCTTAACTGGGGTCCTTGGCTCTAGGAACCATGTTTAGGGTCCTTTAGAGCTATCCTTGAGAGGTTCACTTAATTGAAAAAACCTTAGATCTGTTCCAAAGGAAACCGTCTAGGGTCACAAAGGAGCTTCGTACCCCTGCATTCCAACAAAAGGAAAAAAACCAAAAATTATTATTTTCTGCAAGTTTCTTTTTTTTTTTAAAAAAAATGTACCGCATGCATTTTTTCATCGCATTACATAAAAAAAACTCATATTGCATGCATCTTTTATGATTGCCAGGGAAGTGTAAGACTCTCTTTTGACAAAGGAGAAGATGGATCAAAGTACAAAGAAAACCATGCGTTTGAAAGTCAGACAATCAGACCTGAGAAGTTTGCTTGACCTAAGCAACAAGATGCCATCTGGGCGACGTGAGTCTTTTCCCAACAAATATGGGAATATTTTGAGTCTTCTAAAGGTCAAGGTACAAACAGAGGCTCTTACTGCATTGGCCCAATTCTATGATCCACCGTTTCGCTGTTTCACTTTTCAAGACTATCAGTTGGCCCCGACGTTGGAAGAGTTCGAACAGATTCTGCGTTTCCCTGCTGAAAACAATAAGCCATATCGATATGTAGAACACTATCCTTTAGCTGAAGCCTTGGCCGACATACTAAAAGTCACGGCAGCAAACTTAGTTAAGGAAGAAGCTTTAGTCTTGGCTGGTAAGAATGATTGGAGTGCCTTCACAGACGTTCTCGCCTCAGTCGTCCTTGTTGATGTATACTATGCTCTTTATGATCGCCATAAAAAGAAGGGAGGTGTAGTCCGATGCTGCCTACCCGTGCTATACCGCTGGTTCACTTCCCACATCTTTAAAAGAAACTATCATATTGAAGTCAAGAGTAAAACTGAATGGGCTCAATACATCGCTGGCCTTAAAGGAAGTGACATCTCATGGTGTTCTCTTACCCAAGACATAATGGAGTTATTTATCAGTGTGAGGGTTTCCCCAACATCCCTCTCATAGGAACTAGGGGTTGCATTAATTACAACCCTACCCTTGCCCTAAGACAGCTTGGTTACCCAATGGTACATCCACCTCCAGCAGAATCCTTAGTTTCTTTCGAGCTGCGTAATAGAGGGTCCGAAGACCTTAATATGTTGAGAAAAATTGATCGAGCATGGGGCAGAGTACTTAAAAAAGGGCATTGTGAATTGGGTCGTAAGGGCACTGATGCGAGAGAGAGCTATCTTCAATGGGTCCAACTCAGAGTCCAAGAGGTCAAGCTACCCTTCCATCCTGCACTTCCGATTGAGCCAGAAATTCCTGAGCCTGCTCCAATCTCTAATGAGGAGGTTGAGGAACTAAAAGATGCTCTATCGAAATCTGAACAAGAGAAAGGAGAGTTGCAAGCCCTGTTGGAGAAAATACTGCAAGAAAATAGGAGTCTACAGCGAGAGAATGCCATCAAAGAAAAGCGCATTGCCGAATATGATGAAAGGGTGAGTATTGGTGATAAAAAACTTCTTGATACACGAAGTTGTCTCAAAGGCGCCAATGAAGAAATCAAGGTACGCAGCCGAGATAGAGATAGAGCTATTGACAAGGCTTATGCGTGGGAAGCACAGTTGAACAGATCTACGGCAGTTGAGAAAGACTTGCGAGGTCAACTAGAAAGAATGAGATCTCAATTGGAAGGGTTGGTTGCTGAGTACGAGGGCAGACTCATGACTGAAAGAAAGGCTAAAGAGGTGGTACGTGAAAGACTCGAGGAATGTCAAGCGGCCCTACAAAAGGAGTTCAGAAATGCTAATGAGTTGAAGGTTCTCACCGATTACCAAGTGAAGGTCCATGAAAAGACTGAGGAAAATTATACCTATCTGAAGGAAGAATACATGAAGTTGAATGATCATTGCTTTTACTTGAAGGACAGGTTCTCACGATTTGCTGGGCTAGGCAACGACGCCATCAAAGAGATTCCAGAACGTCTGGATGCAGCTGATGCTATTATGACTAGGGAAAACACCCCGATTGAGGTCATTCGATTTGTTGATTTTTGCAGGTACCTTATTGTAATGCTAAAAATTAGGGCACATTGGCCAGAGGATAAGAAAAGGAAAAGGGCTGGGATGTAGTTATCTGATTTTCAAATATTGTACTATCTTATTTTATCAATGAAAGACTCGTTTGGATTTTTTCAAATTTTGATCCCAGTTTATGCTTCACTTGTCGAATAAGTGGCTTACAATTCCCCGGCGCGATGCACTGAATCATACATTCGCAATTCATACATACTCGTTCATGCATCATACATTTTGAAAAAGAAAAAAAAAACAAACAAAATAAAGTTTCCTTTCCTTTGTTAAACAAGGAACTTAGCAACCATTGCTCGTACTAGTAAGGAAAAGACCAATCAAACTCGAGTATACTTCACCAGATCCAAGGCAAGAATGGCAGGACAAGAGGAAATACACGGAAGGAACTTGAGTCAAGAAGTGGACGAAGTCAAAGAGAGAATGGGAGAAATGGTTGCGACCCAAACACGAATGGAAGAGACATTGTAGGCCATAAAAGATACTATCACTTTGTTGTCAACAAGGGTAATGGGAACAATTCGAAATGCAGAGGAAATCCCTACCAATGGCGAGATTCAGCACAACGGGCCACTAGACATCCCAATCAGGATGGGGTATGAGGCTGCGGGACAAATTGATGTTGAAAACCACCACAATGGAAGTAGAGGTGGAGGGGCCTTCCACGCTGAAAATGGAATGGATGAAGGGTATGCATCAATGCAGAGGGACAAGGCCAGACAACTGTGGATTGATAAGATGGAGGAAAAAATCAAGGCGATTCAGGGGTCTGGTACTTTCGGGTCTTTAGGAGTAGATGAACTCTGCCCTACTGCAGCTATAGTCCTCCCACGAGACTTCAAAGTGCCTGACTTCACGAAATATGATGGGAGCACTAATCCCCTTTTACATCTGAGGACTTATTGCACCAAAATGTCAATATGGTCCAAAAATGAAAAATTCCTCATTAGTTTCTTTCATGAAAGCTTAACTGGGCCGGCTTTGGAATGGTATATCCAGATGGACCACTCTAAGATTGATTGCTGGAAGGACCTCGCTGATGTCTTCATGAATTAGTACAGGTTTAACATGGATATGGCTCCAACATGTGAGCAATTGGGAATACTGCAAAAGAAGAATGACGAGACGTTCAAACAGTATGCCCAGAGGTGGAGAACTCTGGCTGCACAAGTCCAACCACCACTCACTATATCAGAGATGTGCTCCTATTTCTTGGGAACGTTAGGATGCCCCTATGTGGAAGCAATGGCTGGAGCCGCGTACTGGGACTTTGCAGACTTAATAGCTGCTGGGGAAAGAGTTGAGATGCTGACAAGAGCTGGAAAACTTCAGGTAGAACAATCCGAGAGCGGGCAATCTAAAAGGAGCTTCCCTCAAAAAAAGAAAGACCCTGAGGTCAGTTTTATCCGAGCCTCACCAAATATCACTCCTCAACAGCCACAATATAACCAACCACGTCCAAACACTCCCTACACAATGAACCTAAATACAAACCCTTCGCCCATACAATCTTTCCCCATAAATAGTATCCCAGGAACACACCCTCAACCACGTCCAAACTACCAACAAACTCGACCAACCTATCGCCAAACACAAGCCAACTTCCCACCATTCCCTAAACTCTCCATCACCAACACCGAACTATTCCAACGATTGGCAGATGCCCGTTTGGTTGCAGGAGTTCCCGTAAAGGAGTGGGAGCCTCCGTTCCCAGCATGGTATAACCCAAATTTGACTTGTAAGTTCCACATGGGGGCCACAGGACATTCAATCGAGGACTGTGAGGCCTTCAAGACGGCTGTGAGGAGATTGATTGCTCATGGGAAGCTTGACATCCAGGAAGAGGCAGGACCAAATATCAATAGCAATCCCCTCCATAATCACGATGGAAACAGGACAGTGAGTATGGTGGAAGAAGGCCAAATGCCCATCAAGAAGGTCTTGAAACTCCAAACCCCTATGATAGAAATATGGGAAGGATTGCAAAGAGCTGGCTATGAAGTATTGGCACCGACAAAGGGAGTCGTAAGATATGCAATGTATGACGAGAGAAAAGGTGTATGCACCATCATAGTTGTGTGGGTCATGATATTGAATATTGTTGGGACTTCAAAGCTCGAGTTCAAAGCCTAATGTCACTAGGAGTGGTGCAAGCTAGGGGATCTATGCTCCAAGAGGAGATTAATGTTTTGTAACGTTTTGTGCTTAAAGTTCCACCACTCAACCAACCTGCAGCACCAGAAAAGGTGGTAGTAACTGTGAAGAAGCCCACACCCTTTGCTTGCAAAGATACTCATGCAATCCCCTGGAACTATGAAACCCGGGTTGAAGTCGTGGGAGGTACCATTAAGAGTGAAATAGGCACGAATAAAGGAGTTGATGAGTCTATTGGCAACATTGTGAGTGTTAGTGGAATAACCCGGAGCGGGCGATATTTCGGTCCTGAAGAGTCCGAAAAGAAAAAGAAAGAGAAAGAGGTTGAAGAGCCATCAGAAGAAGAGTTCCTGAAAATCATGAAGCAGAGTGAGTATGATGTGACTGAGCAATTAAAAAAGACTCCAGCTCGGATCCCGTTGCTTGCTCTCATCCTCTCTTCTGAGATACATAGGAAGGCCTTGTTGAGGACATTGGATGAAGCTTTTGTGAAACCTGATGTGACTCCCCAAACTGTGGTCAATATGGTAGATCCAATGCAGCGAGTAAACCTGATCACATTTTCTGAGAATGAGGTACACCCTCAAGCCAGGGGAGAACATCGGGGCCTGCACATCACTTTAAAGTGACGAGAATTCGTGATAGCCAAAATACTAATTGATGGTGGATCAGCCCTTAATGTCCTGCCTATGACTACCTTAACTGCATTAGGATTGGGGGAACGAGATTTGACTCCTCAAACCTTGATGGTCCGAGCTTTCGATGGATCTAAAAGGAGTGTCCTGGGTGAAGTAGTGCTCCCGTTGGAGATTGGCCCAAGTGTCTTCCGTGTGCTGTTCCAAGTCATGGTTATCGATTCGGCATACACCATGCTATTGGGGCGGCCATGGATTCATGAAGCTGGGGAAGTACCTTCTACTTTCCACCAGAGGGTCAAGTTTGTTGAGAATAGAAACATCATCACGATCCGTGGAGAAGAGGAGATGTTGGGCTCAAAACCTATGTCTCTACCCTATGTGGACAATGCTGAAGAAGAAGTAACCAATATGTGCCACAGTTTTGAGGTTGATAAACCCGAGGTTACTGTAGGAACTTCGTCGAGGCGCTGTGTGAATCAAGTAGTGACCCAAATAATGACAAAAAATGTCTATGAAGAAGGAAAAGGCTTAGGTCGTCACCTACAAGGAGCTTGCACTCCCATACCCGTGAAGCAAAAGTCAGATACTATGGGAATTGGCTATGAGGGGAACCTCGAGACGAAGTCCAAGAAGCTAACAACGGGTAAAGAGAGGATTCAGTTGATTCCACATTTGAGCGAGACTTTCCCAGCGCCAGCAGAAGTGCTCGCACCTGAAGATACAGTTGGCACTATGCACCGCCTTGTGATCAACATGATGGAAAAATATGGTTCGGGAACCTGTGGCGTTATTCTCCCTTGCATCAATCAAGAGTCACTGGGCAATTGGCAAGCCGAACCAGTTGTTGATGTTGTTACTTTCATGTAATCGTCTTTCATTTTGATGTTTTAGCCGATTAAGGCTATAAGACTTTTTGTTATTTTGCTTGAGACAAGAATTAAACGAATTTGCATGCATTTCTACCCATTTGTGTTGTTATATTTTGCATTTCCGCGCTCTATCTCCCCTTCTTTCCCATTTCCTTTTATTTTCTTTTTTCGGTCTTTCTATCGTCATTTATTGTTGTTATTCCCCTCCAACCTCGTTAACTACTCTCCAGGGATCACAATTTCGCTGAAGTTTTGCCTCATTATGAGAATGTCGAGAACCTATCATCTGATCCCCTTGCGACTTTTGGTGAAGACTATGTTGAGTCGGAAGAAGACGATGAAGCAGTTGATAGACTCTCTAAACTTCTTGGGCGCACTGAAAAGGAGTTTGGTTTGAACGATGAGACGGTGGAAATGATCAATATAGGGACCGAAGGGGGTAAGAAGGAGTTGAGATTGGTAGACAACCCTGAACGGGAAGAGATGATCACATTGTTTAAGGAATATCTTGATGTTTTTGCATGGTGTTACAAAGATATGCCCGGGATCGATCCAAAAATAGCAGCACATAACATTCCTCTCTTTCCGGATGTGAAGCCAAAGAAACAAAAGTTGAGAAAGATGCACCTGGATATGTCTTTGAAAATCAAGGAGGAAGTGACCAAACAATGGGAAGCGGGGTTCTTAGAAGTCTCGGTACATCCAGAATGGGTAGCTAACATTGTTCCAGTGCCTAAGAAGGATGGGAAAGTTAGGATGTGTGTGGATTACCGAGATCTAAACCAGGTCAGTCCAAAGGATGACTTTCCTCTTCCACATATCGATTTACTTGTTGACAATACTGCCAAGAATCACAGATTCTCCTTCATGGATGGTTACTCTGGATATAACCAAATCCCCATGAATGCTGAGGACAAAGAAAAGACGACATTCATTACTCCATGGGGAACCTTCTGTTATAGGGTAATGCCTTTCGGTTTGAAAAACGCTGGGGCAACCTACCAGCGTGCCATGGTCGCACTTTTCCATGATATGATGCATAAAGAGATCGAGGTGTATGTAGATGACATGGTGGCAAAATCTCAAGAGAAAGAAAGTCACGTGGCAGTGCTGCAGAAGTTATTTGAAAGGCTCAGGAAATATAAGGTGCGATTGAACCCCAATAAGTGTGTCTTTGGGGCATCCTCAGGGAAGTTACTCGGATTTATCGTAAGTAGGGACGGTATAAGGGTGGACCCTAACAAGATAAAGTCTATTCAGGAGATGCCTGCCCCCAAAAGCGAACGTGAAGTAAGAAGCTTTTTGGGGAGACTCAATTACATTGCAAGGTTCATTGCCAATTTGACTAGTACGTGTGAACCGATATTCAAGTTATTAAGGAAGAACCAACCAGGTAAATGGGATGAGAAGTGTCAAGAAGCTTTCGATAAAATAAAAGATTACTTGTCAAACCCTCCTGTTTTGGCACCCCCAACGCCAGGGAGACCATTGATCTTGTACTTGACCGTGTTGCCATCATCCATGGGGGCAATGCTGGGGCAACATGATACATCGGGGAAAGAGCAAGCCATCTACTATTTGAGTAAAAAATTCAATGACTGCGAAACCCGCTACATGGCAATTGAAAAGACATGTTGTGCCCTAGTCTGGACCTCCAGAAGACTTCGCCAATACATGTTGTACTACACTACTTGTTTGATTTCACGATTTGATCCACTAAAGTACATTTTCGAAAGCCCCCACATTTCCTTAAGGGTTTCAAAATGGCAAGTGATCTTATCAGAATACGACATCAAGTACGTGTCACAAAAGTCTATCAAGGGAAGTACCATCGCCGACTATCTGGCCGAAAACCCTCTCGTGGAAAGGCAATCTTCTAGTTCTGATGATGTAGAAAGAGGAATAATGGCAACTGATGAAGAGGAAGGACCAAAAGATGCATGGAGAATGTACTTTGACGGAGCAGTTAATATGTATGGAAACGGTGTTGGGGCGGTGGTAATTTCACCAGAGGGAAAGCAATACCCCGTGGCCATCAAGTTGAGTTTCGAATGCACCAACAACATTGTCGAGTATGAGGCATGTGCAAATGGGCTACAGGTTGCAATTGATCTTGGTGTGAAAAGATTAGATGTGTTCGGAGATTCGGCACTCATCATTTACCAGGTAAAAGGCGAATGGCAAACCAAGGACTCAAAGTTAGTACCTTATCAAAAACATCTAACCCAGCTGGTGGAAAATTTCAAAGAGGTAACATTCACTCATCTGGCGCGAGATAAGAACCAATTTGCTGATGCTTTAGCTACCTTGGCAGCGATGTTTAAACTGAATGTCAATGCTGAGGTCCAACCTATCTGTATAGAAGTCAAGGATGAACCGGCTTATTGTGCTAACATGGAAGAAGAAGAGCCAGACAAGGAACCATGGTTCTGTGACATAAAGCGATACATTCAACAAGGAGAGTACCCAACAGGGGCAAGTGAAGTGAACAAGAAAACAATTAGAAACCTATTATTGAATTTCTTTTTGAGTGGTGAAATACTCTACAAGCGAAGTCAAGATGGGACTTTGTTGAGATGCGTAGATGCTCGAGAGGCCCGAAGAATCATGATTGAAGTACACGAAGGGATCTGTGGAACACACGCAAATGGACATATGATGGCCCGTAAAGTCATGAGAAGTGGTTTTTACTGGACCACCATGGAAGCAGATTGCATAGCACATGTAAGAAAATGTCTCAAGTGTCAGTTGTACGCTGACAGGATCAATGCACCTCCATTTCCTCTGCATAACCTAACGAGTCCTTGGCCGTTTTCCATGTGGGGGATTGACGTGATTGGACCGATTAATCCGAAAGCATCAAATGGGCATCGGTTCATATTAGTAGCAATTGACTATTTCACCAAGTGGGTAGAAGCATCCTCATATGCTAGTATCTCCCAGAAGGTGTTTGCCAAGTTCCTGAAAAGAGACATCATCTGCCGATATGGGATCCCTGAAAGGATAATCACAGACAATGCTCCTAACCTCAATGGCACTGAGATACAAAGACTATGCGAAAACTTCATGATCAAGCACCACAATTCAACTCCATATAGACCCCAAATGAATGGTGCAGTGGAAGCAGCAAATAAGAACATCAAGAAAATCATCGCTAAGATGGTGGTTAATTACAAGGATTGGCATGAGATGTTACCCTACGCTCTACACGCTTATCGCACTAACGTACGATCCAACATTGGAGCAACGCCATTTTCTTTGGTGTATGGAATGGAAGCCGTGTCCCCTATTGAAGTTGAAATACCATCCTTGAGGGTTTTAATGGAGGCAGATCTGGAAGAGTCAGAATGGATAAAAGCGCGATTTGAACAGTTGAATATGATTGAGGAAAAGAGATTGGCAGCTATTTGTCATGGGCAGTTATACCAAAGTCGTATGGCCAGAGCCTTCAACAAGAAAGTTCGCCCAAGAGAGTTTCAACCTGGAGACCTGGTTCTGAAGAGATTACTGCCACACCAAGAAGATGCTCGTGGTAAGTGGGCACCCAACTATGATGGCCCTTACGTGGTCAAGCATGCGTTTCCGGGTGGAGCCCTAGTCTTGCTCGACAGAGAAGGACACGAACTTCCAAAGCCAATAAACTCGGATGCTGTTAAGAAATTTTATGCGTAAAAAAAAGAGAGAAAGAAAAAAAAAGGAGAAGAAAAATCCCGCTAGATTGAAAACCCGAAAGGGCGGTCTAGGCAAAAGTTAGGGATAATAAAAAAGGGCCTGCTAGATTGAAAACCCAAAAGGGCAGTCTAGGCAAAAATTAAGGCAAAGGAAAAAAGGGGCATAACATGGCAGACTCAAAAGGACTCATGAGCGCGCTTACACTTGGGCAATATGGTTCCAATAGCTGCAAGGAAAGGAGTTAGAATCAGATTCCACTCTAGTAGTCGCATTCAGGGTTTTCAAGAGGCTCGGCAAATAGAGGATTGACCTAATCATAATGGGGCAAAGTTTGTGTGAAGTTCCTACTTGTGACTTCTTTTCCTTTTTGTACTCTTCCTTCCTAGTCAATACCAAATCATTCTTGCTATTGTTTGCTTGTGCGAGCATTCGCTATTGTTCATTTGTTCATATATTCGTGATTGATCCATTTAGTTTATTTCATTCGTTCTTGCATCCATGATTGACTCATTTAATTTATGTCTCAAGTAAAATGGCTTAAGTCTGGCAAACTTCAAGACGAGTATGTCAGTAACCCTCTAACAATTGAAAAAAAATGAATGAAAAAGTCAAAAAAAAAGAGAGAGAAAATGGAAAAAAATAATAAAGAGAACAACTCGGTTGACCCGGGAGAATAAACCCACACTTCTCACAACAAATCACCAAAAAAGAGCGTGGAAGCTCGGAAGTCTCAAGGTTGTCCCAAGTGATTTTGCATAAGATTTAAGGGGAATGCATTCAATCGGGTGACTAGAGGGATCGATGTTATGAAAGGCCGCCCGCGGTTTCAAGGAAGAGGTGAAGGCAAGTAGGCGAAAATTTGATTGGTCAAAGATCCTTAGTTCGCAGCAATGGTTCTAGTACTAAAATAAAGCCATCCACAAGTAAACATGCATTACATTTTTTTAAAAAAGGAAATCTTCGTGCTATCGATTCAGCTCTGGCATTACGTTCAAAACCCTGTGCTATCGATTTAGCTCTGGCACTAGTTTTTTATGCTACCGGTTCAGCCCTAGCATTGTCTTTTAAATTTGGTGCTATCGATGCAACTCAGGCACTACATTCAAAAAAATTTGTGCTACCGATTCAGCTCTGGCACTGTTTTTTGGTTTACATGCTACCGAATCGGCCCTGGCATAGTCTTTTAAATTTTGTGCTACCAATTTAGCTCTGGCACTGTTTTTTGTTTACATGCTACCGGTTCGGCCCTGGCATAGTCTTTTAAATTTCGTGCTACCGATTCAGCTCTGGCACTGTTTTTTTGTTTACATGCTACCGGTTCAGCCCTGGCATGGTCTTTTAAATTTTGTGCTACCGATTTAGCTCTGGCACTGTTTTTTGTTTACATGCTACCGGTTCGGCCCTGGCATGGTCTTTTAAATTTTGTGCTACCGATTTAGCTCTGGCACTGTTTTTTTGTTTACATGCTACCGGTTCGACCCTGGCATAGTCTTTTAAATTTTGTGTTACCAATTCAGTTCTGGTGCTCTTTTAATTTCTTACTGACATTTCAGTTCTAGCATACATTATCAACTAAAATTTGAGTTCTTATCTGCACTTATTTCTTACAACGATACTACACAAAAACACTGATCAGATGTGTATCGAGTAAAAAAATAAGTACAGAGGGGCAACTGTGAACACTCAATTTTAGTTGATAGGTAATTACCCAATTTTCTTTTAAATTAAAATTTGGGTCAATTCCCAACCAAAAAAAATGAAGTTGTTATCAACCTAGATTTGTTAAAGGCCCTTTGGACCCTTCCATTTTTTTTTGGCCCAAATAACTTTTTTTTTAGTTTGTTGTTTTTGTTGTTTGATTTTAGTCGGATCTTTGTTGTGTTCATAGGAAGTCCATTTCTCTTAAAAAAAAAGCCCAATTGTTTCAAAAGAAATGAAGATTTCAGTCAAGAGTTTTTATTATTTTGTTTGAAACCCATTTTTTACTCTCCTAAAGCCCGATTGCATTTTTGTTGTTGTGTAAAAAAAATATACATATAAAAAAACGAAAAAAAATGTAGTAATCAAATCAATTTTTTTTCTTTCCTTTTTCATTTGCAAAGTTTTCGGCTTTGCATATCAGAACTAGTTGTGCAAGGCTAGCCATAACCATGCCTCTGTAAAGGAAAAATCACTTCTGTTCCCTTCAAGTTGCAAACTTGCTTCATTAACAAGTTTAGCAATTAATGCTGAGTAACTTTTCCACACTATAAATAGAGTGATCATAGAAGAGAAGAGCAGGAGAATTTGAGTAAAAAAAACCCCTGTCAAACTGAATCTTGAGAGAAGGAGAGTGAGAGAACAAAATTTGTTGTAGAAGACATTACAAGAAGCTTTATTCTGGTATTTTGCCTTTTTACTTTCATTGTTAAGTTTATGTAAATCAGCACTTACTGTTTATGTTCACATATACTATGTGAACACTTGCTCTTTTTTTTTTATTTACATGCATGAATTTAACATTAGTACAAATTCCAAATTTTCTCAAACATAAAACAAAGGCTCATACAATCTTCAAGATTGTGATTGTTTTTCATTAATCCTTCAATACCAGAAACGTGTACCAAACAAAAATAGAAACATTAGCCTTCTTTGTTTTTTTTTTCAGTTGTTCTTTTATATTGTATCTCAATCAAAAAATATTCTCTCTCTCTCTCTCTATATATATATCAGGAAAATGATTTTTTTTGTAAAGTAAAAAAAATACCTGAGATGATAAAAAAGGAGAGAATCAGTGAAGAAAAAAAATGATGATAGAAAAATAAAAAAAAGGAAATGAAGAAGAGAAAGAGGAGAACCAAATATCATCAAGCAACAATCTTTACCACAACCACTATGCACTACAATATAATACACCACCACCACTACATTTTTTTCTCCACCGCCACGAACCACCATGACCACCATCCCCACAGCCAGCAACTCCGGCGAGCCACCATGACCACCTCTCATCTCTCTCCCTATTCGCCCCCACCTCTCTATTTCTCTCGGCCCCCTTTTCTTTTCTTTCTCTTCTTGCTCTCTTTCACTTTTTCCAGCACCTCTTTTCGTTCCCCTTTCTCTGAAGTTGTGTTGTGTGTGTTTAGGTTTAGTTTGAGTGTTGTGTTTGTGAGTAGCTTCCAGATATTGGGCCATGGGCCCTTTTACTCTATTTTTCCTAACATGAACAATCCCCTTCCCCGATTCCCTTACTGCTTTTCTTTTTTTTTTAAATTTTATTTTATATAATTTTTATTAATAATAATAATCAGTTTTGTCAACAAAAAAAAATTAAATAAAAAAAAATGCTTACTGGTCGCCCCTTTGTTTACCATTTCATAACCCCCTCCCCTTAAATTCATATTTATGGGCTATTTGTTTTAGATTATGGGCTGCCACAGTTTTTGGGCCCTTCTATTCACACCCCTTATATTCCATTTAAACACCCCCTAATATTGGGCCTCTACCTCACAGACTAGGCTGTAACTAGCAGCACCCTTTTTTTTTCATTTTGCCACTCATCTTGTTTTTCCCCTTTCTTTCTTCAAAAAAAATGTATCTAAGAATGTGTCCTTCCTCTTTACTTGTTTTTTTTGACAAAATAAAACTTTCTTTTATTTTTGATTTTTTTTTATTGTTTCTCAAATAGGGGATTGAGTCGATTGTACAATCGGACTAATCTGCGTTTTAGGACGAATGAGTTGTACAGCCCAAAAGTCCTAAAACCCCTATATTAAAAAAAACACAAATACACCTCTTCTATAAAAAAAATTCAAAAATAAGGGATTAAGTCGATCGTACGATCGGATTAGCCATTGTTTTAGGACGAATGAACCGCACGGCTCAAGAGTCCTAAAATCCCTATTATAAAATCAAATCACCTCACATCAAACCTCTTTTTTTCAAAATTCAAAAACTCTATTTTTTTATAGGGGATTAAGTCGGTCGTACGATCGGATTAGTCAGTGTTCTAGGACCAATGAGCTATACAGATCAAAAGTCCTAAAACCCCTATATTAAAAAAAACACACCAACCAACAACCTTTTTCTACCCAAGAACTACGTAGCTTTGATTTCTTCATCGCACTCAGAGATACGTAGGAGCAGGGTCCCACTCCTGTCAAGCACAAAAAACTAAATTTTAATTAAGTCTTTTTTTTCTTTCTTTTTTTTAAGGGTAAACTAATCGACAAATACAACTAGTTAGAAGGTAACCTTCCGTAGGAATGATGTCGTGGGGGTGCTAATACCTTCCCCACGCATAACCGACTCCCGAACCCAAGTCTGGTCTCAACGACCTTTATTTCAAACTCAAGGGATTTTCCAATATTTGCCCTTAAACTAAACATTGGTGGCGGCTTCATTTTTGAACCTTCGGAGAATTCTTTCCCGGATTTTTCGGTCGCTACAGATGGCGACTCCACTGGGGACTTCTTAGAGAATCAGGCCTAACCTAATTAGTTGTAGGATTCGTTTACTAATTTAATGTTTTGTTTTTCCCTTTGCTTTTGACTTTTATTCTTATTCTTATTACATGTGATACTCTTGTGTGATATGTGTAAACCCTAGGGTAGAAGACAATATTTTTGCATATGTGTTTGTTTGTTTTGCAGGTTGAGGGATATTTTAAACATTGCTCCTACACACACGTCTCACTATTACACTTCATCACACACGTGGGTATAGTCCTATACCCGGACTTGAGCATGACCTAAGTTAGAACGAGGTTGCGTAGTGATGGCCTTCTGGACGTACGTCTTGTTGGGTGGTCACGAAAACCTCACCTAGAGTTTGATCCCTTTTGAGGACGCTATCACTTCTAATAGTTTACCTATTGTTGGGATCAGTATTCTTAACTGGGGTCCTTGGCTCTAGGAACCATGTTTAGGGTCTTTTAGAGCTATCCTTGAGAGGTTCACTTAATTGAAAAAACCTTAGATTTGTTCCAAAGGAAACCGTCTAGGGTCACAAAGGAGCTTCGTACCCCTACATTCCAACAAACATTGATGCATCACGTCTTTTACCAAAAAAAAATCCAAAAGGAAAAAAACCAAAAATTATTATTTTCTGCAAGTTTCTTTTTTTTTTAAAAAAAATGTACCGCATGCATTTTTTCATCGCATTACATAAAAAAAACTCATATTGCATGCATGTTTTATGATTTCCAGGGAAGTGTAAGACTCTCTTTTGACAAAGGAGAAGATGGATCAAAGTACAAAGAAAACCATGCATTTGAAAGTCAGACAATCAGACCTGAGAAGTTTGCTTGACCTAAGCAACAAGATGCCATCAGGGCGACGTGAGTCTTTTCCCAACAAATATGGGAATATTTTGAGTCTTCTAAAGGTCAAGGTACAAACAGAGGCTCTTACTGCATTGACCCAATTCTATGATCCACCGTTTCGCTGTTTCACTTTTCAAGACTATCAGTTGGCCCCGACGTTGGAAGAGTTCGAACAGATTCTGCGTTTCCCTGCTGAAAACAATAAGCCATATCGATATGTAGAACACTATCCTTTAGCTGAAGCCTTGGCCGACATACTAAAAGTCACGGCAGCAAACTTAGTTAAGGAAGAAGCTTTAGTCTTGGCTGGTAAGAATGATTGGAGTGTGATTGGAGTGCCTTCACAGACGTTCTCGCCCTACTCATCTATGGGATTGTGTTGTTCCCATACACCGCTGATTTCGTTGATTACACTGCAATTGATGTCTTTCTAGCATTCAAAGCTCGAAAACAGAATCTCACCTCAGTCGTCCTTGCTGATGTATACTATGCTCTTTATGATCGCCATAAAAAGAAGGGAGGTGTAGTCCTATGCTGCCTACCCGTGCTATACCGCTGGTTCACTTCCCACATCTTTAAAAGAAACTGTCATATTGAAGTCAAGAGTAAAACTGAATGGGCTCATTACATCGCTGGCCTTAAAGGAAGTGACATCTCATGGTGTTCTCTTACCCAAGACATAAGGGAAGTTATTTTTCAGTGTGAGGGTTTCCCCAACATCCCTCTCATAGGAACCAGGGGCTGCATTAATTACAACCCTACCCTTGCCCTAAGACAGCTTGGTTACCCAATGGAACGTCCACCTCCAGCAGAATCCTTAGTTTCTTTCGAGCTACGTAATAGAGGGTCCGAAGACCTTAATATGTTGAGAAAAATTGTTCGAGCATGGGGCAGAGTACTTAAAAAAGGCATTGTGAATTGGGTCGTAAGGGCACTGATGCGAGAGAGAGCTATCTTCAATGGGTCCAACTCAGAGTCCAGGAGGTCAAGCTACCCTTCCATCCTGCACTTTCGATTGAGCCAGAAATTCCTGAGCCTGCTCCAATCTCTAATGAGGAGGTTGAGGAACTAAAAGATGCTCTATCGAAATCTGAACAAGAGAAAGGAGATTTGCAAGCCCAGTTGGAGAAAATACTGCTAGAAAATAGGAGTCTACAGCGAGAGAATGCCATCAAAGAAAAGCGCATTGCCGAATATGATGAAAGGGTGAGTATTGGTGATAAAAAACTTCTTGATACACGAAGTTGTCTCAAAGGCGCCAATGAAGAAATCAAGGTACGCAGCCGAGATAGATATAGAGCTATTGACAAGGCTTATGCGTGGGAAGCACAGTTGAACAGATCTACGGCAGTTGAGAAAGACTTGCGAGGTCAACTAGAAAGAATGAGATCTCAATTGGAAGGGTTGGTTGCTGAGTACGAGGGCAGACTCATGACTGAAAGAAAGGCTAAAGAGGTGGTACGTGAAAGACTCGAGGAATGTCAAGCGGCCCTACAAAAGGAGTTCAGAAATGCTAATGAGTTGAAGGTTCTCACCGATTACCAAGTGAAGGTCCATGAAAAGACTGAGGAAGATTATACCTATCTGAAGGAAGAATACATGAAGTTGAATGATCATTGCTTTTACTTGAAGGACAGGTTCTCACGAATGGCTGGGCTAGGCAACGACGCCATCAAAGAGATTCCAGAACGTCTGGATGCAGCTGATGCTATTATGACTAGGGAAAACACCCCGATTGAGGTCATTCGATTTGTTGATTTCTGCAGGTGCCTTATTGTAATGCTAAAAATTAGGGCACATTGGCCAGAGGATAAAAAAAGGAAAAGGGCTGGGATGTAGTTATCTGATTTTCAAATATTGTACCATCTTATTTTATCAATGAAAGACTCGTTTGGATTTTTTCAAATTTTGATCCCAGTTTATGCTTCACTTACAATTCCCCGGCGCGATGCACTGAATCATACATTCGCAATTCATACATACTCGTTCATGCATCATACATTTTGAAAAAGAAAAAAAAAACAAACAAAATAAAGTTTCCTTTCCTTTGTTAAACCAGGAACATAGCAACCATTGCTCGTACTAGTAAGGAAAAGACCAATCAAACTCGAGTACACTTCACCAGATCCAAGGCAAGAATGGCAGGACAAGAGGAAATACACGGAAGGAACTTGAGTCAAGAAGTGGACAAAGTCCAAGAGAGAATGGGAGAAATGGTTGCGACCCAAACACGAATGGAAGAGACATTGCAGGCCATAAAAGATACTATCACTTTGTTGTCAACAAGGGTAATGGGAACAATTTGAAATGCAGAGGAAATCCCTACCAATGGCGAGATTCCGCACAACGGGCCACTAGACATCCCAATCGGGATGGGGTATGAGGCTGCGGGACAAATTGATGTTGAAAACCACCACAATGGAAGTAGAGGTGGAGGGGCCTTCCACGCTGAAAATGGAATGGATGAAGGGTATGCATCAATGCAGAGGGACAAGGCCAGACAACTGTGGATGGATAAGATGGAGGAAAAAATCAAGGCGATTCAGGGGTCTGGTACTTTCGGGTCTTTAGGAGTAGATGAACTCTGCCCTACTGCAGCTATAGTCCTCCCACGAGACTTCAAAGTGCCTGACTTCACGAAATATAATGGGAGCACTAATCCCCTTTTACATCTGAGGACTTATTGCACCAAAATGTCAATATGGTCCCAAAAAGAAAAATTCCCCATTAGTTTCTTTCATGAAAGCTTGACTGGGCCGGCTTTGGAATGGTATATCCAGATGGACTACTCTAAGATTGATTGCTGGAAGGACCTCGCTGATGTCTTCATGAATTAGTACAGGTTTAACATGGATATGGCTCCAACACGTGAGCAATTGGGAATACTGCAAAAGAAGAATGACGAGACGTTCAAACAGTATGCCCAGAGGTGGAGAACTCTGGTTGCACAAGTCCAACCACCACTCACTATATCAGAGATGTGCTCCTATTTCTTGGGAACGTTAGGATCCCCCTATGTGGCAGCAATGGCTGGAGCCGCGTACCGGGACTTTGCAGACTTAATAGCTGCTGGGGAAAGAATTGAGATGCTGACAAGAGCTGGAAAACTCCAGGTAGAACAATCCGAGAGCGGGCAATCTAAAAGGAGCTTCCCTCAAAAAAAGAAAGACCCTGAGGTCAGTTTTATCCGAGCCTCACCAAATATCACTCCTCAACAGCCACAATATAACCAACCACGTCCAAACACTCCCTACACAATGTACCTAAATACAAACCCTTCGCCCATACAATCTTTCCCCATAAATAGTATCCCAGGAACACACCCTCAACCACATCCAAACTACCAACAAACTCGACCAACCTATCGCCAAACACAAGCCAACTTCCCACCATTCCCTAAACTCTCCATCACCAACACCGAACTATTCCAACGATTGGCAGATGCCCGTTTGGTTGCAGGAGTTCCCGCAAAGGAGTGGGAGCCTCCGTTCCCAGCATGGTATTACCCAAATTTGACTTGTAAGTTCCACATGGGGGCCACAGGACATTCAATCGAGGACTGTGAGGCCTTCAAGACGGCTGTGAGGAGATTGATTGCTCATGGGAAGCTTGACATCCAGGAAGAGGCAGGACCAAATATCAATAGCAATCCCCTCCATAATCACGATGGAAACAGGACAGTGAGTATGGTGGATGAAGGCCAAATGCCCATCAGGAAGGTCTTGAAACTCCAAACCCCTATGATAGAAATATGGGAAGGATTGCAAAGAGCTGGCTATGAAGTATTGGCACCGACAAAGGGAGTCGTAAGATATGCAATGTATGACGAAGAGAAAAGGTGTATGCACCATCATAGTTGTGTGGGTCATGATATTGAAGATTGTTGGGACTTCAAAGCTCGAGTTCAAAGCCTAATGTCACTAGGAGTGGTGCAAGCTAGGGGATCTACGCTCCAAGAGGAGATTAATGTTTTGGAACGTTTTGTGCTTAAAGTTCCACCACTCAACCAACCTGCAGCACCAGAAAAGGTGGTAGTAACTGTGAAGAAGCCCACACCCTTTGCTTGCAAAGATACTCATGCAATCCCCTGGAACTATGAAACCCGGGTTGAAGTCGTGGGAGGTACCATTAAGAGTGAAATAGGCACGAATAAAGGAGTTGATGAGTCTATTGGCAACATTGTGAGTGTTAGTGGAATAACCCGGAGCGGGCGATATTTCGGTCCTGAAGAGTCCGAAAAGAAAAAGAAAGAGAAAGAGGTTGAAGAGCCATCAGAATAAGAGTTCCTGAAAATCATGAAGCAGAGTGAGTATGATGTGACTGATCAATTAAAAAAGACTCCAGCTCGGATCTCGTTGCTTGCTCTCATCCTCTCTTCTGAGATACATAGGAAGGCCTTGTTGAGGACATTGGATGAAGCTTTTGTGAAACCTGATGTGACTCTCCAAACTGTGGTCAATATGGTAGATCCAATGCAGCGAGTAAACCTGATCACATTTTCTGAGAATGAGGTACGCCCTCAAGCCAGGGGAGAACATCGGGGACTGCACATCACTTTAAAGTGTCGAGAATTCGTGATAGCCAAAGTACTAATTGATGGTGGATCAGCCCTTAATGTCCTTCCTATGACTACCTTAACTGCATTAGGATTGGGGAGCGAGATTTGATTCCTCAAACCTTGATGGTCCGAGCTTTCGATGGATCTAAAAGGAGTGTCCTGGGTGAAGTAGTGCTCCCATTGGAGATTGGCCCAAGTGTCTTCCGTGTGCTGTTCCAAGTCATGGTTATCGATTCGGCATACACCATGCTATTGGGGCGGCCATGGATTCACGAAGCTGGGGCAGTACCTTCTACTTTCCACCAGAGGGTCAAGTTAGTTGAGAATAGAAACATCATCACGATCCGTGGGGAAGAGGAGATGTTGGTCTCAAAACCTATGTCTCTACCCTATGTGGACAATGCTGAAGAAGAAGTAACCAATATGTGCCACAGTTTTGAGGTTGATAAACCCGAGGTTACTGTAGGAACTTCGTCGAGGCGCTGTGTGAATCAAGTAGTGACCCAAATAATGACAAAAAATGGCTATGAAGAAGGAAAAGGCTTAGGTCGTCACCTACAAGGAGCTTGCACTCCCATACCCGTGAAGCAAAAGTCAGATACTATGGGAATTGGCTATGAGGGGAACCTCGAGACGAAGTCCAAGAAGCTAACAACGGGTAAAGAGAGGATTCAGTTGATTCCACATTTGAGCGAGACTTTCCCAGCGCCAGCAGAAGTGCTTGCACCTGAAGATACAGTTGGCACTATGCACCGCCTTGTGATCAACATGATGGAACAATATGGTTCGGGAACCTGTGGCGTTATTCTCCCTTGCATCAGTCAAGAGTCACTGGGCAATTGGCAAGCCGAACCAGTTGTTGATGTTGTTACTTTCATGTAATCGTCTTTCATTTTGATGTTTTAGCCAATTAAGGCTATAAGACTTTTTGTTATTTTGCTTGAGACAAGAATTAAATGAATTTGCATGCATTTCTACCCATTTGTGTTGTTATATTTTGCATTTCCGCGCTCTATCTCCCCTTCTTTCCCATTTCCTTTTATTTTCATTTTTCGGTCTTTCTATCGTCATTTATTGTTGTTATTCCCCTCCAACCTCGTTAACTACTCTCCAGGGATCACAATTTCGCTGGAGTTTTGCCTCATTATGAGAATGTTGAGAACCTATCATCTGATCCCCTTGCGACTTTTGGTGAAGACTATGTTGAGTCGGAAGAAGACGATGAAGCAGTTGATAGACTCTCTAAACTTCTTGGGCGCACTGAAAAGGAGTTTGGTTTGAACGATGAGACGGTGGAAATGATCAATATAGGGACCGAAGAGGGTAAGAAGGAGTTGAGATTGGTAGACAACCCTGAACGGGAAGAGATGATCACATTGTTTAAGGAATATCTTGATGTTTTTGCATGGTCTTACAAAGATATGCCCGGGATCGATCCAAAAATAGCAGCACATAACATTCCTCTCTTTCCGGATGTGAAGCCAAAGAAACAAAAGTTGAGAAAGATGCACCCGGATATGTCTTTGAAAATCAAGGAGGAAGTGACCAAACAATGGGAAGCGGGGTTCTTAGAAGTCTCGGTACATCCAGAATGGGTAGCTAACATTGTTCCAGTGCCTAAGAAGGATGGGAAAGTTAGGATGTGTGTGGATTACCGAGATCTAAACCAGGCCAGTCCAAAGGATGACTTTCCTCTTCCACATATCGATTTACTTGTTGACAATACTGCCAAGAATCACATATTCTCCCTCATGGATGGTTACTCTGGATATAACCAAATCCCCATGAATGTTGAGGACAAAGAAAAGACGACATTCATTACTCCATGGGGAGCCTTCTGTTATAGGGTAATGCCTTTCGGTTTGAAAAACGCTGGGGCAACCTACCAGCATGCCATGGTCGCACTTTTCCATGATATGATGCATAAAGAGATCGAGGTGTATGTAGATGACATGGTGGCAAAATCTCAAAAGAAAGAAAGTCACGTGGCAGTGCTGCAGAAGTTATTTGAAAGGCTCAGGAAATATAAGGTGCGATGGAACCCCAATAAGTGTGTCTTTGGGGCATCCTCAGGGAAGTTACTCGGATTTATCGTAAGTAGGGACGGTATAAGGGTGGACCCTGACAAGATAAAGTCTATTCAGGAGATGCCTGCCCCCAAAAGCGAACGTGAAGTAAGAAGCTTTTTGGGGAGACTCAATTACATTGCAAGGTTCATTGCCAATTTGACTAGTACGTGTGAACCGATATTCAAGTTATTAAGGAAGAACCAACCAGGTAAATGGGATGAGAAGTGTCAAGAAGCTTTCGATAAAATAAAAGATTACTTGTCAAACCCTCCTGTTTTGGCACCCCCAACGCCAGGGAGACCATTGATCTTGTACTTGACCATGTTGCCATCATCCATGGGGGCAATGCTGGGGCAGCATGATACATCGGGGAAAGAGCAAGCCATCTACTATTTGAGTAAAAAATTCAATGACTGCCAAACCCGCTACATGGCAATTGAAAAGACATGTTGTGCCCTAGTCTGGACCTCCAGAAGACTTCGCCAATACATGTTGTACTACACTACTTGTTTGATTTCACGATTTGATCCACTAGGAATAATGGCAACTGATGAAGAGGAATAATGGCAACTGTAGAAAGAGGAAGGACCAAAAGATGCATGGAGAATGTACTTTGACGGAGCAGTTAATATGTATGGAAACGGTGTTGGGGCGGTGGTAATTTCACCAGAGGGAAAGCAATACCCCGTGGCCATCAAGTTGAGTTTCGAATGCACCAACAACATTGTCGAGTATGAGGCATGTGCAAATGGGCTACAGGTTGCAATTGATCTTGGTGTGAAAAGATTAGATGTGTTCGGAGATTCGGCACTCATCATTTACCAGGTAAAAGGCGAATGGCAAACCAAGGACTCAAAGTTAGTACCTTATCAAAAACATCTAACCCAGCTGGTGGAAAATTTCAAAGAGGTAACATTCACTCATCTGGCGCGAGATAAGAACCAATTTGCTGATGCTTTAGCTACCTTGGCAGCGATGTTTAAACTGAATGTCAATGCTGAGGTCCAACCTATCTGTATAGAAGTCAAGGATGAACAGGCTTAGTGTGCTAACATGGAAGAAGAAGAGCCATACAAGGAACCATGGTTCTGTGACATAAAGCGATACATTCAACAAGGAGAGTACCCAACAGGGGCAAGTGAAGTGAACAAGAAAACAATTAGAAAGCTATCATTGAATTTCTTTTTGAGTGGTGAAATACACTACAAGCGAAGTCAAGATGGGACTTTGTTGAGATGCGTAGATGCTCGAGAGGCCCGAAGAATCATGATTGAAGTACACGAAGGGATCTGTGGAACACACGCAAATGGACATATGATGGCCCGTAAAGTCATGAGAAGTGGTTTTTACTGGACCACCATGGAAGCAGATTGCATAGCACATGTAAGAAAATGTCTCAAGTGTCAGTTGTACGCTGACAGGATCAATGCACCTCCATTTCCACTACATAACCTAACGAGTCCTTGGCCGTTTTCCATGTGGGGGATTGACGTGATTGGACCGATTAATCCGAAAGCATCAAATGGGCATCGGTTCATATTAGTAGCAATTGACTATTTCACCAAGTGGGTAGAAGCATCCTCATATGCTAGTATCTCCCAGAAGGTGTTTGCCTAGTTCCTGAAAAGAGACATCATCTGCCGATATGGGATCCCTGAAAGGATAATCCTAGACAATGCTCCTAACCTCAATGGCACTGAGATACAAAGACTATGCGAAAACTTCATGATCAAGCACCACAATTCAACTCCATATAGACCCCTAATGAATGGTGCAGTGGAAGCAGCAAATAAGAACATCAAGAAAATCATCGCTAAGATGGTGGTTAATTACAAGGATTGGCATGAGATGTTACCCTACGCTCTACACGCTTATCGCACTAACGTACGATCCAGCATTGGAGCAACGCCATTTTCTTTGGTGTATGGAATGGAAGCCGTGTCCCCTATTGAAGTTGAAATACCATCCTTGAGGGTTTTAATGGAGGCAGATCTGGAAGAGTCAGAATGGATAAAAGCGCGATTTGAACAGTTGAATATGATTGAGGAAAAGAGATTGGCAGCTATTTGTCATGGGCAGTTATACCAAAGTCGTATGGCCAGAGCCTTCAACAAGAAAGTTCGCCCAAGAGAGTTTCAACCTGGAGACCTGGTTTTGAAGAGATTACTACCACACCAAGAAGATGCTCGTTGTAACACCCCGGTATTTCTAACATGTAGAGACACCAAGAGTGCACAAATGCGGAAAATTCAGAGGACACAGTTCCTGTTTAAATATTGGACATACAAAATTTTTCCGAAATAAAAACATAATCGGAATAACATCACTTCATCAAATAGAAGTTTATCGGTTACACACCGAATGGATTACAATATCCAAGTCCAAATACCAAACAGAAACACAAAACGGTTCATATAACTCATAATCAATACAAGTTTATACAACCAATAAGACAACAAAAGAACAAAGGATCCAACGACTAAGTCTTCGGCACCTCCAAGAGTATACCAACTACTCGTGCACAATAGCCTTCCTTTTTCCCTGCTTCTCTGAAAAACAACAAATATGGATTGGGTGAGATAACATTATCTCAGTGAGTCCTACCGTGCCCCCTCACTGACACTCGGTTCAATTCATTAAACCGTTATCAAATCTGACATAACAATGTCTTATTTATTAGTCGAAATGCCAAGCAAATCGTGTTCTTATCTTAGCTTATCATGAAACGGCTGTACAACGACTACGAATCCCGAATCATAAGCTATAAAACGAAATGCCGACTGTGCAACGACTACGAATCCCGGCAAATCGTGTTTTCATTTTAGTTTAGCATAAATCGGCTGTACAACGACTACGAATCCCGATAACCCACGAATTGACCACGCCAAAACGTATACAGGGCCTAGGTAAGGGGTCATGACTACCCTCCCTAGTATGCTACTTGTCGGGTCGTCACCCAACGCAATACATATGACAATATGCATCAAATTCTCGAGAGTTAGATAATTTATATCTTTCGATCACCACATGGATCAATTACATAACAATTGGATAAACAATATCCATATCGATCTATAACCCGTTTTGAGGAATTCATAAGTTAGACCTCCGGCATTATAATCATTTTCATTTGACATATATAAACATATATATTCAATCAGTGTACCCACACGTATCCTAGGGTTTCGGTTTTTCAATTAAATGTGCTTTCGAAACTCTTTTTCAAAAACATGAGTTGAACAAGCTCAAAATACGGTTTTTAATAAGGCAACTTCATTTTAAATGATTGAGAAAGAGATTAGAAAAGGTTCGGGATCAAACGGAGCTCCGGAATGAGAAATCGGGAAGCGGTGACAGAAGCTCACGCACGATCCGTGCCCAGGGGCGCACGACCCGTGCGTGATTTATTAAAATCACCCAGCCAAACCGAAAGGAGCGCACGGTCCGTGCCCAGGGGCGCACGACCCGTGCGTCCCGTTTTATTTTTATCAGGACCAACCCGTAGCAGGCGCGCGGTCCGTGCCCAGGGGCGCACGGTCCGTGCGACCTGTGTCTGTTACACAATTCCGCTTATTTCTCAATTCCGCTTTCCGTTTCCGCCCGAATTCGATTCCTAATTCCGATCACCTGAAACTCAAAATTTCCAGAACATATATATATATTTCCAGTAGTACACAATTCATTTCGTTTCAATGATTTGAACAAAATCTCATTAAACCGTAAAATACCGTTTTGACTCAAAAACGCTTTTCGATTCTAAGTCCTTCGAAAACGGAATGGTTGCCTTATTGTTTGAAACAAATGCAGTTTCCAGAATTCATGAAAATGTCCCTAATCCGTGAGTAGAACTCACCCGTGATACCGAAATTCGAGAGTCGAGTCGAAAGCGAAGGCACCGAAACGAAAGTACACGAACGATCCCCGCTAGAGCTCGAACCGATTTCCAAAACGGCAACCTCCACCACTAGAGCGACTGAAACAGCAACCTAGTCTTCATCACTCCTCCAAATCGAAAATGCAAGCTTGATACTCCACTTTCCACAACTACAACATGACATGCAACACCATCAAGGTTCAAAACTCCATTATTTCTCTTGGAGCTTCAAGGGGGGTTGAACATGGTAGTGGATGATCTAAGGGGAGTTAGCTTCTGAAAGTGGTACCAATGAAAAGAGGATGAAAAATGAGAGAGAAGGGTGTGAAGAAAGCTTACATGCAAGAGGGAATGATGATGGTGGTAGCCTCTCCTTCTCCTTCTCCCTTCGCCTCCCTCTTCTTTCTCCCTTCCTATTTCTTTCTCTCCTTCAGCTGATCAATTGATAAGTGAGAGGGTGAGGGAGGGTCCAGGTGTGTATGGGCTGAGGGGGATTTTTAAATGATGGTGAAAAGACCATTTTGCCCTTGGCCCCTAAAATGATAGTTTAGGTGTCGAAATTTCTCATCGGCACAAAACTTTCTCGATTAGTCCGGTTCCGATTTGTAATTCCTCAATTCTTTCGACTCGTAATTAATTATAACCTTCACGATTTTATTTTAATAACTAGGGGGTGTGAAAAGACAGATTTGCCCTTCGGCCTCAATTCCTCATTTAACCATGAATAGGCCACCCTTTAATGGAGAATAGGTTTTCTTGATAAATTTCCCGACATACAAATCCCCGAGACACGACCAATTATTCCCACAAATAATTAATCGGTCTTAGGTATAATAGTACGAGTCTTTAAAAATTCGGGATGTTACAATCACCCCAACTTTTAAAAAATTTTGTCCTCAAAATTGACAAGACGTACCTCAATTGAAGAGATATGGATATCGAGCCCGTATGTCATCTTCCAGCTCCCAGGTAGCCTCCTCGATTGAGAATCCATCCCAGACCACTTTGACAATAGGAATAGTTCTTGACCGTAGCGTCTTCTCGCCACGCTCCAAGATGTAGCTAGGGTAAGGTTGAAATGACAAATCTGGTCGCAGGTCAATTGTATCAACACTCAACGGTTGATGCAGATCGGGAACATACTTCCTCAACTGTGACACGTGGAACACATCATGGAGGTTTGATAGAGCCTGGAGACAAAGCGAGGCGATAGGCAACTGGCCCAATCCGCTCGATGATTTGGAAAGGTCCAACATATCGAGGACTGAGCTTCTTCGCTCGCAAGGCTCTTCCAGTGCCTATGGTTGGAGAAACTTTCAAGAACACATGATCACCAACCTCAAACTCCAACGGTCTCCTTCGGTTGTCAGCGTAGCTCTTTTGCCGACTCTGAGCAACCTTCATCCTTTCTCGAATTAACTGGATCTTCTCAGTAGTTTACCGAATCATATCGGGTCCCAGAAACTTATCTTCACCAATCTCCCACCAACACAACGGAGTTCTACACTTCCTACCATAAAGTGCTTCAAAAGGTGCCATTCCAATGCTGGAGTGGTAACTGTTGTTGTAGGAGAATTCTACTAACGGAAGATGATCCTCCCATTTTCTCCCACTGTCGAGCACACAAGCCCGAAGCATGTCCTCAAGAGTCTGGATAGTCCTCTCCGTCTGACCATCAGTCTGAGGATGATAAGCAGTGCTAACCAGCACCCTTGTTCCCAAAGCTTCATTCAATGCTCTCCAGAACCTGGAAGTAAACTTGGGATCTCGGTCTGACACAATGCTCGTTGGGACTCCATGCAGTCTGATAATGTTCCTTACATATTCATCTGCTAACTTGGAAACCTTATAAGTCGAGCGAACGGGAATAAAGTGAGCGGATTTTGTCAATCGGTCCACTACTACCCAAATAGAATCATTGCCTGCCTGTGACCTCGGCAAACCCATGACAAAGTCCATTGAGATATCTTCCCACTTCCAAACTGGCACATCCAGTGGTTGTAACTGACCGCCCGGTCTTCGGTGTTCCGCCTTAACCTTCTGACAAGTTAAGCACCGAGAAACAAATTCTGCAACCTCGACCTTCATCCCAGGCCACCAATACATCAACCTCAAGTCTCGGTACATCTTGGTGGATCCCGGATGTACGGAGTACTGACTTCTATGAGCTTCTTCCAATACTTGCCTTTTGATGTCATCATCATCGGGAACACAAATCCTACCATTAAAGCAAATCACGCCATCACTATCCTCAGTGAAATCTGGCGATCCCCTCTGAGACTGCAACTTCATATCAGCTCCTTGAGCTACACGGATTTGTTCCCTTAGCACACTGGCTATCCGTATATGCCGCAACACTATGCGGTCCCTCTTTCTAACCACTTTGAGCTTCAAGTCTCTGAATGACTCCCACAAAGCCACCTCGTGAACCATTAACCTTGCCGTGTGGATAGACTTCCTGCTCAGAGCATCTGCCACCACATTGGCTTTCCCAGGGTGATATTTCAATTCGAAGTCATAGTCCTTCAAAAATTCAGTCCACCTTCTCTGTCTGTTATTCAACTCCTTTTGGTCAAATAGATATTTCAAGCTCTTGTGATCACTAAAAACCTCGAAACGAGAACCGTAAAGGTAATGTCTCCAAATCTTTAGTGCAAACACAATAGCCGCCAACTCTAAGTCATGAGTTGGGTAATTCCGTTCATGAGTTTTCAACTGTCTGGATGCGTAGGCCACAACATGTTGATTCTGCATGAGAACACATCCCAAACCCTTCCCAGATGCATCACTGTAAATCTGAAATCCCAATGATGGATCTGGAAGAATTAGGATCGGAGCAGAAGTTAACTTTTCTTTCAATCCAAGAAAACACTCTTCACAATCGGCATCCCAAGTAAACGGTTGACCCTTGCGAGTCAATCGAGTAAGCGGAAGTACCAGTAGTGAGAAACCTTCAATGAATCTTCTATAGTAACCTGCCAAACCCAGAAAACTTCTGATCTCAGTCACTGACGTTGGTCGTCCCCAATTCAACACTGCTTCCACTTTACTGGGATCAACTGCAACTCCTTCCTGGGAAATCACATGACCTAAGAATTTCACCTCGGGCATCCAAAAATCACACTTCGACGGTTTAGCATAAAGTTTCTTTTCTCGGAGTACTCCTAGGACAAAGCGGAGATGCTGAGCATGCTCCTCGACTGACTTTGAGTAAACCAAGATATCATCTATAAAGACGACCACAAACTGATCTAGGTAAGAATGAAATACTCTATTCATATAATCCATGAATACGGCTGGAGCGTTAGTCAATCCGAAGGGCATCACTACAAACTCGTAGTGTCCGTACCTCGTACGAAAAGCAGTCTTCGGAATGTCTAAGGCTCTTACTCTGATTTGATGGTATCCTGACCTTAGATCAATTTTGGAGAAAACTTTAGCACCTCGAAGTTGGTCAAGCAGATCATCTATCCTTGGTAATGGATATTTGTTCTTGATAGTGATTTTATTCAGCTGACGGTAGTCTATGCATAATCTCATGCTTCCGTCCTTCTTCTTGACTAACAATACCGGAGCACCCCATGGAGAAGCACTCGGTCGAATAAATTTCTTGGAAATTAATTCCTCAAGTTGGGACTTCAATTCCTTCAGTTCGAGAGGAGACATCCTATATGGTGCTATGGATATTGGCCCTGCACCAGGTGCCAAATCTATAGAGAATTCTACCTCTCGTTCTGGAGGCAAAGAGGAGACTTCCTCGGGAAAGACATCTAAGAATTCATTAACAACTTGAATAGATGATAAATCCAATTCAGTTTCAGTTGATGCAGACAAAATAACAACAAAAGCTTCTGCACCTTGGAATAGCGACTGGTTGGCTGAAGCGAACGAAATAACACCATCATCTGTAGGTAGTGAATGTTCCGCTACTTCATGAGGAAAATTAATTGCACGGTTGAAACAGTCAATAGTAATGTGATTGGAAGTCATCCAATTCATTCCCAAAACGATCTCCATTCCTCTCATAGGCAGACAGATAAAATCAACAACGAAGTCCCTGTCTCTTATTGTAAGCAGACAGTTAAGGCATAATGATTGGGTTCGCACCCGCCCTTTTGCAGCGGTACGAATGGTGATTGGTTCGGATATAGGAGATACTTCTAATCCTAACCGTTCAGCACATGCTTCAGAGATAAAACAGTGGGTAGCACCAGAATCATACAGAATATTAACAGTTTGATTAAAGAGAGAACGTGTACCCCTTATCAGATTATCAGCTGGCTTGATGGTCTTGGCATCCAAAGTGTTGACTCGAGCCTGCCTCGGAGCATCAGGGGACTCCAAGAAAGCTTTCCTTGATGGACAATTATTAGCATAATGACCCACTTCTTTGCAAAGGTAGCATTGGTTCGGCCCGACTTGACATTTTCCTCGATGACTCTTTTTGCACACATCACACTTGCCAAATCCTACGGTGTTGCTTGACTGTGTCTGTTTCCCTTTGCTTGAATTCCCTTTGTACCTAGGGTTTGATGTAGTTGACTCACTAGTCTTTCTCTTATCCTTCCAGAAATCTTTTCTCTCAGCGTACATTCTTTTCAGATCGCTCTCTGCTGAATGAGCCTGTTGAACCAAAGCAGGATAAGTGGTCATGGAATAAGAACTGAGACCTTGATTCACATCGCCTCTAAGACCTTGTCTAAACATCACCATTTTCCACTTATCATCAGGAGCGGTTGCCCCCAATTCATAGAACTGTGACAACCTCTCAAATTTTGCAGCGTACTCCCCGACTGTCATCTCTCCCTGTTTCAAACTCAGAAATTCCATCTGCTTGTCAAGTCTTTGGGAGTCGGGGAAATAATGACTCAAAAATAATTCCTTGAAATTACTCCACTCAAGAGGAGTTCCTTGGTTTTGAAGCATTCTACGAGCGTTAACCCACCAAGTGTGAGCATCCTCGTCCAGAGCGTTAGCAGCACAAATTACCTTTTCTCCTTCATTGCATTGCAAAGTATCAAAGATCCGTTCCATGGCATCTATCCAGAAATGGGCTTTCATTGCCTCGGATCCTCCTTTGAAGGTTGGGGGTTTCATCTTCAGAAACCGGAAATACACCCTGTTGGGATCCTCAGGTGTCGGCACATTAACTGGCTCAGCAGGTTGTGGTTGAGGCATTTGATGCATCTGCTGCATTTGAGCCATCTGAGCCATCTGTTGTTGTTGCATTAGCATCATGTCATTCATCATCTTTTGCTGAGTCTCGATGACATTCTGCATCCATTCTTGATGAGGATCAATAGGTGGGTTTCTTCTACCTCTCCCAGCCATGATTCTGCGAAGTATGCACAAAGTATTAAGTTGATCAGGCTCAATGTCTAATAGCATACTAAGAAAAATCAGACTTAAAAGACGTAAAAGACTCTTAACATCTAAGTCCGACTAGGTCGAACCGCTCTGATACCAAATGTAACACCCCGGTATTTCTAACATGTAGAGACACCAAGAGTGCACAAATGCGGAAAATTCAGAGGACACAGTTCCTGTTTAAATATTGGACATACAAACTTTTTCCGAAATAAAAACATAATCGGAATAACATCACTTCATCAAATAGAAGTTTATCGGTTACACACCGAATGGATTACAATATCCAAGTCCAAATACCAAACAGAAACACAAAACGGTTCATATAACTCATAATCAATACAAGTTTATACAACCAATAAGACAACAAAAGAACAAAGGATCCAACGACTAAGTCTTCGGCACCTCCAAGAGTATACCAACTACTCGTGCACAATAGCCTTCCTTTTTCCCTGCTTCTCTGAAAAACAACAAATATGGATTGGGTGAGATAACATTATCTCAGTGAGTCCTACCGTGCCCCCTCACTGACACTCGGTTCAATTCATTAAACCGTTATCAAATCTGACATAACAATGTCTTATTTATTAGTCGAAATGCCAAGCAAATCGTGTTCTTATCTTAGCTTATCATGAAACGGCTGTACAACGACTACGAATCCCGAATCATAAGCTATAAAACGAAATGCCGACTGTGCAACGACTACGAATCCCGGCAAATCGTGTTTTCATTTTAGTTTAGCATAAATCGGCTGTACAACGACTACGAATCCCGATAACCCACGAATTGACCACGCCAAAACGTATACAGGGCCTAGGTAAGGGGTCATGACTACCCTCCCTAGTATGCTACTTGTCGGGTCGTCACCCAACGCAATACATATGACAATATGCATCAAATTCTCGAGAGTTAGATAATTTATATCTTTCGATCACCACATGGATCAATTACATAACAATTGGATAAACAATATCCATATCGATCTATAACCCGTTTTGAGGAATTCATAAGTTAGACCTCTGGCATTATAATCATTTTCATTTGACATATATAAACATATATATTCAATCAGTGTACCCACACGTATCCTAGGGTTTCGGTTTTTCAATTAAATGTGCTTTCGAAACTCTTTTTCAAAAACATGAGTTGAACAAGCTCAAAATACGGTTTTTAATAAGGCAACTTCATTTTAAATGATTGAGAAAGAGATTAGAAAAGGTTCGGGATCAAACGGAGCTCCGGAATGAGAAATCGGGAAGCGGTGACAGAAGCTCACGCACGATCCGTGCCCAGGGGCGCACGACCCGTGCGTGATTTATTAAAATCACCCAGCCAAACCGAAAGGAGCGCACGGTCCGTGCCCAGGGGCGCACGACCCGTGCGTCCCGTTTTATTTTTATCAGGACCAACCCGTAGCAGGCGCACGGTCCGTGCCCAGGGGCGCACGGTCCGTGCGACCTGTGTCTGTTACACAATTCCGCTTATTTCTCAATTCCGCTTTCCGTTTCCGCCCGAATTCGATTCCTAATTCCGATCACCTGAAACTCAGAAAATTTCCAGAACATATATATATATTTCCAGTAGTACACAATTCATTTCGTTTCAATGATTTGAACAAAATCTCATTAAACCGTAAAATACCGTTTTGACTCAAAAACGCTTTTCGATTCTAAGTCCTTCGAAAACGGAATGGTTGCCTTATTGTTTGAAACAAATGCAGTTTCCAGAATTCATGAAAATGTCCCTAATCCGTGAGTAGAACTCACCCGTGATACCGAAATTCGAGAGTCGAGTCGAAAGCGAAGGCACCGAAACGAAAGTACACGAACGATCCCCGCTAGAGCTCGAACCGATTTCCAAAACGGCAACCTCCACCACTAGAGCGACTGAAACAGCAACCTAGTCTTCATCACTCCTCCAAATCGAAAATGCAAGCTTGATACTCCACTTTCCACAACTACAACATGACATGCAACACCATCAAGGTTCAAAACTCCATTATTTCTCTTGGAGCTTCAAGGGGGGTTGAACATGGTAGTGGATGATCTAAGGGGAGTTAGCTTCTGAAAGTGGTACCAATGAAAAGAGGATGAAAAATGAGAGAGAAGGGTGTGAAGAAAGCTTACATGCAAGAGGGAATGATGATGGTGGTAGCCTCTCCTTCTCCTTCTCCCTTCGCCTCCCTCTTCTTTCTCCCTTCCTATTTCTTTCTCTCCTTCAGCTGATCAATTGATAAGTGAGAGGGTGAGGGAGGGTCCAGGTGTGTATGGGCTGAGGGGGATTTTTAAATGATGGTGAAAAGACCATTTTGCCCTTGGCCCCTAAAATGATAGTTTAGGTGTCGAAATTTCTCATCGGCACAAAACTTTCTCGATTAGTCCGGTTCCGATTTGTAATTCCTCAATTCTTTCGACTCGTAATTAATTATAACCTTCACGATTTTATTTTAATAACTAGGGGGTGTGAAAAGACAGATTTGCCCTTCGGCCTCAATTCCTCATTTAACCATGAATAGGCCACCCTTTAATGGAGAATAGGTTTTCTTGATAAATTTCCCGACATACAAATCCCCGAGACACGACCAATTATTCCCACAAATAATTAATCGTTCTTAGGTATAATAGTACGAGTCTTTAAAAATTCGGGATGTTACACTCGTGGTAAGTGGGCACCCAACTATGATGGCCCTTACGTGGTCAAGCATGCGTTTCCGGGTGGAGCCCTAGTCTTGCTCGACAGAGAAGGACACGAACTTCCAAAGCCAATAAACTCGGATGCTGTTAAGAAATTTTATGCGTAAAAAAAAGAGAGAAAGAAAAAAAAGGAGAAGAAAAATCCCGCTAGATTGAAAACCCGAAAGGGCGGTCTAGGCAAAAGTTAGGGATAATAAAAAAGGGTCTGCTAGATTGAAAACCCAAAAGGGCAGTCTAGGCAAAAATTAAGGCAAAGGAAAAAAGGGGCATAACATGGCAGACTCAAAAGGACTCATGAGCGCGCTTACACTAGGGCAATATGGTTCCAATAGCTGCAAGGAAAGGAGTTAGAATCAGATTCCACTCTAGTAGTCGCATTCAGGGTTTTCAAGAGGCTCGACAAATAGAGGATTGACCTAATCATAATGGGGCAAAGTTTGTGTGAAGTTCCTACTTGTGACTTCTTTTCCTTTTTGTACTCTTCCTTCCTAGTCAATACCAAATCATTCTTGCTATTGTTTGCTTGTGCGAGCATTCGCTATTGTTCATTTGTTCATACATTCGTGATTGATCCATTTTGTTTATTTCATTCGTTCTTGCATCCATGATTGACTCATTTAATTTATGTCTCAAGTAAAATGGCTTAAGTCTGGCAAACTTCAAGACGAGTATGTCAGTAACCCTCTAACAATTGAAAAAAAAATGAATGAAAAAGTCAAAAAAAAAAGAGAGAGAAAATGGAAAAAAATAATAAAGAGAACAACTCGGTTGACCCGGGAAAATAAACCCACACTTCTCACAACAAATCACCAAAAAAGAGCGTGGAAGCTCGGAAGACTCAAGGTTGTCCCAAGTGAATTTGCATAAGATTTAAGGGGAATGCATTCAATCGGGTGAATAGAGGGATCGATGTTATGAAAGGCCGACCGCGGTTTCAAGGAAGAGGTGAAGGCTGGGTTTACATGCTACCGGTTCGGCCCTGGCATAGTCTTTTAAATTTTGTGCTACCAATTTAGCTCTGGCACTGTTTTTTGTTTACATGCTACCGGTTCGGCCCTGGCATAGTCTTTTAAATTTCGTGCTACCGATTCAGCTCTGGCACTGTTTTTTTGTTTACATGCTACCGGTTCAGCCCTGGCATGGTCTTTTAAATTTTGTGCTACCGATTTAGCTCTGGCACTGTTTTTTGTTTACATGCTACCGGTTCGGCCCTGACATGGTCTTTTAAATTTTGTGCTACCGATTTAGCTCTGGCACTGTTTTTTTGTTTACATGCTACCGGTTCGACCCTGGCATAGTCTTTTAAATTTCGTGTTACCAATTCAGTTCTGGTGCTCTTTTAATTTCTTACTACCATTTCAGTTCTAGCATACATTATCAACTAAAATTTGAGTTCTTATCTGCACTTATTTCTTACAACGATACTACACAAAAACTCTGATCAGATGTGTATCGAGTAAAAAAATAAGTACAGGGGGGCAACTGAAAACACTCAATTTTAGTTGATAGGTAATTACCCAATTTTCTTTTAAATTAAAATTTGGGTCAGTTCCCAACCAAAAAAAATGAAGTTTTTATCAACCTAGATTTGTTAAAGGCCCTATGGACCCTTCCATTTTTTTTGGCCCAAATAACTTTTTTTTTAATTTGTTGTTTTTGTTGTTTGATTTTAGTCGGATCTTTGTTGTGTTCATAGGAAGTCCATTTCTCTTAAAAAAAAAGCCCAATTGTTTCAAAAGAAATGAAGATTTCAGTCAAGAGTTTTTATTATTTTGTTTGAAACCCATTTTTTACTCTCCTAAAGCCCGATTGCATTTTTGTTGTTGTGTAAAAAAAATATACATATAAAAAAACGAAAAAAAATGTAGTAATCAAATCAATTTCTTTTCTTTCCTTTTTCATTTGCAAAGTTTTCGGCTTTGCATATCAGAACTAGTTGTGCAAGGCTAGCCATAACGATGCCTCTGTAAAGGAAAAATCACTTCTGTTCCCTTCAAGTTGCAAACTTGCTTCATTAACAAGTTTAGCAATTAATGCTGAGTAACTTTTCTGTAACACCCCGGTATATTTATTTGGTAAAAACATCCGGGTGCACATCAATAAACATCAGAGATAATATTTCCTGCTCAGACACTGAATACCACTATAAGATTTTGCTGAAATATAAAATAACTGTCTTATACATAAATAAGACCATACGGTACTAAGACCATAAACTGTCAGCAACTAGGGTAGTCAGAGTCATACAAGAAAGCGGAATGAAAGATAAACATAACACTAATGCCATAGTGTTGAGATACATGTACAACAGAAGGAAAATAAACTTAAACATAAAGCTAAGTCTTCGTCCATCTCCCGGGGCCACCTACTCGTGCCACATCGATGAAGAATACACAAAAACAAGATGCTTAGGCTATAAAAATGAAGGACGAGCCTTGTGATGAGCACATAGCGAACTATTCTTTCGCCTTTTACTAAAGAATACCGTGTGTTCTTCACTACAAGTGGCATACGCTACTTTTTGAAAGAGTTCTCTTCATTGAGGACTCTGCAAGGCTAGTTCAAAGTTTCTTACTATTATGATATTGGACAAAACTATATGTTTTGATTTTTTTGGACAATACAAAATAGTATACTTGACTTAGAATAATCACGATATTTATACATTCATATAGCAAAATAGTATGAAAATCGAAAACTAGGTACAAGATGGTACTGCAACCAATAAGTTATATAGTCTCTACATTCATATAGCATATATAAGTTAAACACAACAAGAATATTTATCAGAAGCTTAACTTTCAGCTAATGTTAGTAAGGGTTTGTGCCATATTTTTTTAGGAAAAATGTGTGCTCACCCTTAGGACTTTAAGTCTCTTTATTGCAAGTATTGAAATGTTGAAAAATATGGAAGTGAGAAGAAACGACTTAGCAGTCATAACGTAATCGGTGGGTGAAGAAGGATGAGGAGAAAGAGAAGGCTCAAGTGAGTGGGTTTGGGCGCATACATATGTTTCTACTTAAGTCCGACATCGATGAAGAATACACAAAAACAAGCTGCTTAAGCTATAAAAATGAAGGACCTCTCGCTGAACAAATCACGGAGCCATGTGATGAGGACATATTGAACTATTCTTTCGCCTTTTACTAAAGAATACCGTGTGTTCTTAACAATTAGTGGCATATGCTACTTTTTGAAAAAGTTCTCTTCTATGAGGACTCTGCAAGGCTAGTTCAAAGTTTCTTACTATTATGATATTGGACAAAACTGTATGTTTTGATTTTTTTGACAATACAAAATAGTATACTTGACTTAGAATAATCACGATGTTTATAGCAAAATAGTATGAAAATTGAAAACTGGGTACAAGATGGTACTGCAACCAATAAGTTATACAGTCTTTACATTCATATAGGATATATAAGGGAAACATGACAAGAAGATTTATCAAAAGCTCAGTTTTCAGCTAATGTTAGTAAGGGTTTGTGTAACAACCCAATATATCACACCTAGTGGATATACCAGAATATACTTTCATAGTATACGTCAGAGTATTATTCCTGTTTTATGGACATTAAACAATACTAAAACTTTGACTAAACATGTCAAAGTACCACTCATATATTAATACTTCAAAAAGAAGTACTTAGTTAACTTAAGTTTCATAGTTAGACATCCTCGCCTCATTCCTAAAGTTCAATATCCAAATACAGAAATAAAGCGGAAACCGATATACAACTTTAAGTACGAGTACAAGTCATATAATCGAAGTACTTAAAACTAGAAATAACATAAGCAGCTAACTAGTCATCAATGTCATCGTGCGGAACATCATCTAGCCATGCTTCAACTCTTTCGATTTTCCCTGTTTCTCTGAAAAACAACAACATTAAAGGGTGAGATAAACATTATCTCAGTGAGTCCTATCGAGACCCCTTACCAACGTTAACGGTTCATTATGCATCATTTTCATTCGTAGCATATACGCTACGTGTACTTTGGACACATTTTAAAAACTTTGACAGAGAGGGACGCACGACCCGTGCTGAAAGGCGCACGGTCCGTACACAAAATGAAACTCTGCAAGCAGTGTAACAGAAGGCAGCGCACGACCCGTGCCTGTTACACAGACTTGCAAAAATGCCATTTCGAGCAGTTTTCGATTTCGTTTCGTGTCCAAACTTCATCCCGATCGATACCTAACTCATCAACCTCCAAAAACAGCACAACATCCAGTCCAAACAATCCACAAAACAACATTCATTTATCATTAAGCAATTATCACATTCGAACATCAAAATGCATAAGTTCGTAAATACGATTATTGACTCGATTCTTTTGGAAACAAAATGCGAAGCGCATTAACTCAGAAACATGCAAACTCAGTATCGAAAAACATCCCTAAGCGAGTATAGAACTCACCATTCGTGATGAAAATCACCTACGACCAAGAATGCAGGAAATGCAATTAACTACGTAACCACACGAACGATCCTCGATTCGACTCTGATGTTCCCACGAACTCAAAACCACTCCCAAAACTAACTCCAGTGCCACAAGCTACTGAAACTCATCCAAATGCACCTCAATCCTCAATGCAAGTTCAGTTCTATCCCGATCTATCCCCGACTCTTAGAAATGCGGCAACTAACTCCAAAATTGGTTTGGCAGCATCTGTAAGCTGTTTTGCATCAGACATAACTAATTCAATCCTTAACCAAAACCATTCAAATCAGTGCCTAATGTGTAGATAATTTTGTCTACTTTCGTATGGTTTAAGTCCCGAACTGATATGACGAGTATTCAGGGAGTTATGGCTAAATCACAGTGACTGATTCAAAATCGTTACTGTTACAAAAGTGAAACTTGTAACTAAATTTTCTCCCTTAATACTCAGTCAAATCAAGTGGTTCTTGTGCCTAAACTGAAGGGATTTGTGTCTAGTTTCTAATTAATCAAAAACAACATTTAAAGGAGGTATGTAGACTGAGTTATATAGAAAATACCGAAGATGGTACAAACGGGATTTCTGCAGAATTTCGGATGCACTTGTATTTTCAACCCCCAATCATAAATAACTACGAAATTAAGCCCCAATCCCATGGCTATTGCTCCAATATCCTCTATCAACAGCTCCCAATCGAAATGTGGCTTCCAAAACTTGTTAATCTACCTCAACAACTAACATGCAACCCCATTATGGCTTCTAGGATTCACTTTGACCCACATGCAACTTCAAAATCAAGACTCCAACTTGTTGTTTTCGAAATGGAGAAGGAGGAGAAGTAAAGTGAAGAGCTGAACTTGCATAACTTCCGAATCTAAGTGGAAGGAAGGTGAGAAATGGATTTTGTGAGATGAGGTTTTGTTGAAACTCTCTCTTTCTCCCTTCTCCCTCTCTCTCGGTTTTTCCCTCTCTCTCTCTCTCTAGTGTTTCTAAATTCTGATTGTTGTGTGTTATGTCTTGTGGAAGTGAGTGAGAGGATTAAATGGGTCAGATGAAGGTTAAGTCAAAAACAAGGTAAAATGACCATTATATCCCTACACTTAACTTTCCACTTAAACTCATTTCTAACCATTTAATAAATCAATAATTCACAACTCATATCATTAGCAATTCAATTTTCCAATCACATACTCAAGCATGCTATTTATTTTAAATAAACAACTAATTAAATAAAACAATTACTAATTTCATTAATTAGAAATTAGCTAAAAATGGGGATGTTACAGTTTGTGCCATTGTTTAAGGAAAAATGTGTGCTCATCCTTAGGACTTTAAGTCTATTTATTGCAAGTATTGAAATGTTGAAAAATATGGATGTGAGAAGAAAAGACATAGCAGTCATAACGTAATGGGTGGGTGAAGAAGGATGAGGAGAAAGAGAAGGCTCAGGTGAGTGGGTTTGGGAGCATACATATGTTTCTACTTAAGTCCCAGATCGATGAAGAATACACAAAAACAAGTTGCTTAAGATATAAAAATGAAGGACCTCTCGCTGAACAAATCACGGAGCCATGTGATGAGCACATAGCGAACTATTCTTTCGCCTTTTACTAAAGAATACCGTGTATTCTTTACTACAAGTGGCATACACTACTTTTTGAAAGAGTTCTCTTAATTGAGGACTCTGCAAGGCTAGTTTAAAGTTTCTTACTATTATTATAATGGACAAAACTATATGTTTTGATTTTTTTTTGACAAGACAAAATGGTATACTTAACTTAGAATAATCACGATGTTTATACATTCATATAGCAAAATAGTATGAAAATTGAAAATTAGGTACAAGATGGTACTCCAACAAATCGGTTATATAGTCTTTACATTCATATAGGATATATAAGTGAAACATGACAAGAAGATTTATCAAAAGCTCAATTTTCAGCTAATGTTAGTAAGGGTTTGTGGTATTTTTTAAGGAAAAATGGGTGCTCACCCTTAGGACTTTAAGTCTATTTATTGCAAGTATTGAAATGTTGAAAAATATGGAAGTGAGAAGAAAAGACTTAGCAGTCATAACGTAATGGGTGGGTGAAGAAGGATGAGGAGAAAGAGAAGGCTCAAGTGAGTGGGTTTGGGCGCATACATATGTTTCTACTTAAGTCCTACATCGATGAAGAATACACAAAAACATGCTGCTTAGGCTAGAAAAATGAAGGACCTCTCGCTGAACAAATCACGGAGCCATGTAATGAGAACATAGCGAACTGAACTGAGGTACTCGACCTTAGAGCGGGTACGAGAAGTCGAGTCCTTTGTCCTAATGTATGGGTTGACTGGGTGAACGATATCTGGTCGTGCTCAGAGTCCTGCCCGGGTGGTCGTACCTGCAATGACACTCCGACGCCCAAGTCAGTGGAATAAGAGTGTGAACAAGTAATAATGTGGGTAAAATTCGTGTACCTATTAGTGGGGGCAGTGCCTCTTTATATAGTATCAGAGGGGACGTGCTGGCCGTCGGATCAACGTGGTCGATCTCGACCGTTGATCCAGCAAGCCTTAGGGAAGGTAGATCTTGAGCCGTTGATCTTAGTGGATTCGGGTCATGATTCCTCCATATTGATAATGGGCCGGTCTTTGGCCTGCCCCGGATCGGTTTGGGCTGAAGGTCCAGTCCAGAACAGTTGCCCCTCAAGCCGAAGTCATCCGCGGGACGGGTTCAGGCTTGAGAACGTTTTCCCCCCAGTGGAGTGGCCTAGCCGTTGCGCGGTCATCTGCAATGAGGCGACTTGTTGTGTTTTCTCATGTCTGCATGACGTGATTTTGTAGCGGTGCGATCGTGTTCTGGCGTTGCTCGACCTTCTCTGGGTCCTTATCTTGAAATTTCGATTGTGTTTCCTGAGCGCGACCATTTCGTGGCCTTATCGTTTTCGCTATGAAGAGTCTAAATGATCTCGGTTCAGGTAGAACTCGTTCAAAAGGGGAAGCATTGGTCGTCCCAGCATGCTCGCGGCCTTCGACGGGTAGCTTGGGTCGTCCAAGCATGCTCGACCTACTAGGTGGTCTACTGAGTCGCGGCTCAGGCTCACCTCTCCCCATAGGCTCATGCGGGGCTCAATCGTAGCCCACTCTTTGTACATGGATCGCCCTGGGTGGTCTACTGAGTCGCGGCTCAGGATCACCTCACCCCATAGGCTCATGCAGGGCTCAATCGTAGCCCGCTCTTTGTGCATGGATCACCCTGGGTGGTCTACTGAGTCGTGGCTCAGGCTCACCTCACCCCATAGGCTCATGCGGGGCTCAATCGTAGCCCACTCATTGTGCATGGATCGCCCTGGGTGGTCTACTGAGTCACGGGTTAGGCTCACCTCGCCCCATAGGCTCATGCGGGGATTAATCGTAGCTCGCTCTGGGTGTGACCTTCTATTGTGGTCGTATCGAAGTGCAGTTTTAGCCCGCCACGTAGGTTGGTTCAAATGAGTTCTGAGAACAGGGAAATAAACTTAAACCCAAAGTAATGAAGAATGCCTTGTTTTATTACTGATGGAAGGGCGGGTCTCGATAAAAAACCCCGTGGGAAAAAGAGTGTCCCGCCCGGTTATCACAATTCATTCTCTTTCATGACATTGTCGTTTCTCTTGGGGTTGTCTCTCTAGTTCCCCTTGCGACTGCTCGTGTGGTCATCGCCCTCTCTTCATAGTTCATGAATCTCTGAGATCTGTGCCGGAAAGTTTCTAAATCGGGTGGTTCATTCACGCCCACTCCAATTTCAAACAAAGTACCGGTACGCAGTCCGTCTCGGAGGAACCACTGTCTCATGTTGTCTTCCAGTCCTCTTACGGCACCCACCTCTTTGTTAAACCGTTCTACGTAATCGCGGAGTGCTTCCCCAGACTCCTGTTTGATCACTTTCAGGATTGCATGCAATTTGGGTTTCACCCTTGAAGCTGTAAAATGGGCTGAAAAAACCCTAGCAAGTCGTTCCCAGGCGGAGATGGTGTTCGGCCTTAGTTCTGTGAACCATTCCAAGGCCGGCCCCTCCAGAGTTAGGGGAAATATCTTGCACCTGACCGGCCCGTATGCTCCCCAGTATTGCATCGTCAAATCAAAGTATCTCAGGTGGGCATCGGGGTCTTTCATGCCGTTGTACATTCTTAAGTCAGACGGGGTTTTTCCAAGGCACAAAGGATGGGATACTCGTCAATGTCTTGGGTAAAGGGTCCCATCCTCACACCACTCATTTCCCTGCGAGGTGGTCGGTCCTCGAAGCGTCGGCCTCGATGACCATGTCGCCCTGGGGAGCCTTCTAGGGAGCCTCGGTAGTGGTTGCGTTGTTCTGGCGATCGATTCTCATACTGAGAAAGAGCATCCTGATCATGTGATTTGCTTCTCGATCGGTCGACCGACCCGGACAAGTCGTACGAAGATTCTGGGTGAGAGGGCCAATGAGTGGTATTGGTCGAGGAGGGTGGTTCCCTATGTGGGGTCAGAGCCCCTCCTTGATTCCTTCGCCGAGGTGGTGACCGGTGGTCGAGACGTCTTCTAGGAGGTGATCTGTGTCGTCTAGATGGATTCCTTCTTTCGGCTGAATATTGGCTGTCTTGCCGGTATTGTTCGGGAGCGATGTACGCCCGCCCCGAAGTCGCTTGAGTTAATATTTCTTGAATCTGCTGGACGGCGTTGACTGGAAGTACGATGTTTTCCTAAGTGGCCGGTCCAGAGGGTGCGCTTTGAACCGTGTTCTCTGCTGTAACCGGGACACCCTCTGGAGTCGATTGTGGTTGGTTAGGACTATCAACGATGCTCTGCAAGAGTGGGTTCCTGTGGCGGGGTGGTCTACCTCGCGGAGCCATAGGAACGGAGGTTGGATAACGCCTGGTGTAACACACCAAAAATTAATTAAATATTTATTAGTGTATTTATTTGATTAATTATATTAGAATTGTGTGTTAAATATAATAATAAAATAGACGTGTGGTATTGTGTGTGGGTTGGTCCATAGAGGGGTTAGAAAATAATTAAGTGAGGTGGATAAGCCCACCATGGTATTCAAATTAGTTAGTAAGAAGAAAAAGCCCAAATGAGTGGTAAGTCATGAGAAGGGTTTAGTGATTAGGGTTTCATTGAAGATTAGTGCATTTTTAGAAAAAAGAAAAGAAGAGAAACGACTTGGAGAGTGAGGGAGCGGCTGAACTAGTGGAAAAGAAAGGAGAAGAGGCGTGAACCAAGAACAAGAGAGAGAGAAGGAAAAAGCTAGGGCTCCGAGGTTATAAGGATAAAGGGATTTCGAATTCTTCTAAAAGGTAAGGGTGGGGTTCCTTTATCTAATGGGTTTATATGATGGGGTTGTGTGGGGGTAGGCATTATATTGCCATAGGTCAGAATTTTATGTTGCTTTATGATGATTGGAATTAGATTGCCATATAATGAATTGTTGTTAAAATTCATGAGTGCATGCCCAATGTTTGGATAATGATTTTTATGATGTTTTAATTGGTGAAAAAAAATCGGAGATGACCATGATAACTAGATGATCATGTTGGTGATTGATTTTGGTGTTATATGATTGCATACATGCTGTTTGTGTTATGGATTTTGGTGATTAAACTTGGTAAAATTCAAAAGAGTGGTTCCTAGGCGCCTTAGGCGCCAATGTTGAGAAATTTGTGTTGCAGATTTTGGGGTCCCTATCCATGGGCACCATGCCCTTTTTATTTTGGTATGCTGTTGTTGCTGTTTTAACACTTGGTTTTCCCCTAGAAACCATTCCTTGCGAAATTTTGTTGGTTTTGGCGCTGCCCCTGTAGGCGCCTTCCTGGGCGCCAGGTTCCCTGTCGCTGGGCGCCAGTTTCTGCGCCATGTTGCCTGTCTTGTTTTCTGTTGCAGTTTTTGGTTCCCTATGCCTAGGCGCCAAGCCATTTGTGTTTCCCTTGATGTTTTAGCCTCTGTCTTGGTGTGGAATACCTTGCCTAATTATACTAAGTTGTTCCAGTATGGCTCCATGTTGTTCCAGTGCTGTTTGGGAAGGCGCCCTAGGCGCCCATGCACATGTTCCCCTTGCTTGTGTCGCTGGTTCTGGCGCCCCATGCGCCCAGAACTTGTTGTTATATCGTATGTTGTGGGTTGGACCTTGCTCTTGGGCACTTTGTGCACTGTTGTGACATTTTGGTGGGTGCCCTGTCCCTGGGCGCCAAATCTTGCGTTGTGTTGCCAATTCTGTTCCCTGCGCCAGTTTCTGTGTTCCCTGCTAGGCGCCCAGTGCCTGGGCGCCACTTTCAGGATGTCTTAGTTTTTCCTAAATTGTTTTCGAAATAATTTTTGACTCGGAGGTCCGATTGAGACGATTCAAAATGTTTTGGAAAGCTTATTCAGAGGCCTAACTGAATATTCTAATTTGAGGCAAAGTGGTCTATTTTTCTGATGTTTTCTGGGCGCCTCAAGTGGCTGTCCCTGGTGGTTGTTATCGTTGGCGTAGTAAAACTATTTTGATGTTTAAAGCCCTTTTTGATGTACTTTTAGTATCGTGAAGTGGTGTAAACTATTTTTGGTGTACTTTTGGTGTTGTGGACTGGTGTAACTATTGTTGTGGCTGATTTGATGGATATTTTGTTGTTGTGGTGTAATTAATAAATTACTGATTTTGTTGGACTGCCTCTATTTATTGGCATGGATATGTTGTTGATGTTGTGTGGTGATGATGTTCCTTTTGTCGATGTCAGTGCCTTAGTGCCCGTAGTGGTTGTTGTGTCGTTTGAGTAGGCTGCGTGCCAAGGCTGAGTGCCGGATTGTTGTAGGCTGCGTGCCAAGGCTGAGTGCCGGTTTGTTGTAGGCTGCGTGCCAAGGCTGAGTGTTGAGTGGTTGTTGAGTAGGCTGTGTGCCAAGGCTGAGTGCCGAGTTGTTGTTGAGTAGGCTGTGTGCCAAGGCTGAGTGCCGGTTTGTTGTAGGCTGCGTGCCAAGGCTGAGTGCCGGTTTGTCGTAGGCTGCGTGCCGTAGGCTGAGTGCCGAGTTGTCGTGGATATCGTTATAGTCGTCATTGATTGAGTAGGCTGTGTGCCGAGGCTGAGTGCCGATTGTGATTGAGTACCCGAGTGGCGAATTGTTGATGTTATTATTGTTGCCGTTGTTGTGTGTCGTTGTTGCCGTTATTGTCATGGTGTGGGTCGTTGTGGATGATATTAACTGTTGTGATGTGATAATTAGGATGACCTGACTGATTATATAATGTTTTTCATATTATCCATTATGTAGAGTGATATCTCACCCCTTCTGTTTGAATGTTACCTCTATGTGGGTAACGTGCAGGTGATAGCGCATGAAGGCTGAGTACCTTCATATGGTCTGGTGTCTTCCGCTCTGATACGTAGCACTCGGGGGGACGCTCTTTATGCTATTTTCATTGTTTATCATTGTTGAGTTTTCAAACTATGTTTTTATGACTAGTCATGTTGCGAACCGCTTGAGGTTATTGCCGTTGAGTTTAACTCATTGTTTTTCCGCTGCATTTTTAATGAAAGTTAATTACTCTTGAAGTATGATTTTGTTGGCGATTTCTCACTTGAAAATTGTAGCACTCAAAAGTGTTTTTGAAACTCTGATTTATTTAATAATTTGCCGGGTAGATTTTGGGTGTTACATTAGTGGTATCAGAGCAATGGTTGGTCCGTCCGGCCAAGTTGTCGAGTCGTTGTATCGGTTAACGATCAACTGTTGTTTTGTTCTAACTGTGATTTGTGTTGTAGCAATTATCTTGAGATGGCTAGAAGGGACGATGCTGCGATTGCTGCTGCCTTGGCTGCCATGGCTCAGGCTGTGGAGAACCAGCAGGGTGTTGGTGAGAATGCTGGGACTAGGAGTTTGACGACCTTCCAGAGAGAGAATCCGCCGGTGTTCAAAGGCAAGTACGATCCCGATGGAGCTTTGGCATGGCTGAAAGAAATGGACCGCATCTTTCGAGTGATGGACTGCTCGGTGGCGCAGAAGGTCCGGTATGGTACTCATATGCTAGCTGAGGAAGCCGACGATTGGTGGTTAGAGACGAGGCAGAGGTTGGAGACTCCTAATGAAGAGATTACCTGGGAAGTGTTCAGCAGAGAGTTTAACCGCAAGTATTATCCAGAAGATGTCCGAGGGAAGAAAGAGATTGAGTTTCTGGAGCTGAAACAAGGGAGTATGTCCGTATCTGAGTATGCGGCTAAGTTTGTGGAATTATCGAAGTTCTATCCGCATTACACTGGGACTACAGCTGAGTTTTCCAAGTGTATCAAGTTCGAGAATGGTTTGAGGGCTGAGATCAAGAAAGTGATCGGATATCAGAAGATCCGTGTCTTTGCTGACTTGATTGATAGTTGTAGGATTTTTGAGGAGGATAGTAATGCTCATCGCAAGATTTTGAGTGCGAAGAAGAACAAGCATCAAGATCGTAGCAAGCCGTATGACCCTCCTGCTAGGAGGGGTGAGCCAAGGGTTGTTGATGGCAAGAAGACAAGTGGGGGAGACGCTCCTACTGGGATAGTATGTATCAAGTGCGGAAAGGTTGGTCATAAGAGTTTCGCGTGCAAGATTGGGGAGAGGAAGTGTTTCCGCTGTGGTAAGATCAGGCATGAGGCGCTTGCGTGTGAGCAGGAAGAGATAACTTGTTTCAACTGTGGCGAACGAGGGCATATGAGTGGTCAGTGTCAGAAGCCGAAGAAGGAGCGAGCTAGCGACAGAGTGTTCACGTTGACCGGTAAAAATTTCGAGGACGAAATTCTTTTAAGTGGGGGAGAGTTGTAACACCCCAAAAATTAATTAAATATTTATTAGTGTATTTATTTGATTAATTATATTAGAATTGTGTGTTAAATATAATAATAAAATAGACGTGTGGTATTGTGTGTGGGTTGGTCTATAGAGGGGTTAGAAAATAATTAAGTGAGGTGGATAAGCCCACCATGGTATTCAAATTAGTTAGTAAGAAGAAAAAGCCCAAAGGAGTGGTAAGTCATGAGAAGGGTTTAGTGATTAGGGTTTCATTGAAGATTAGCGCATCTTTAGAAAAAAGAAAAGAAGAGAAACGACTTGGAGAGTGAGGGAGCGGCTGAACTAGTGGAAAAGAAAGGAGAAGAGGCGTGAACCAAGAACAAGATAGAGAGAAGGAAAAAGCTAGGGCTCCGAGGTTATAAGGCTAAAGGGATTTCGAATTCTTCTAAAAGGTAAGGGTGGGGTTCCTTTATCTAATGGGTTTATATGATGGGGTTGTGTGGGGGTAGGCATTATATTGCCATAGGTCAGAATTTTATGTTGCTTTATGATGATTGGAATTAGATTGCCATATAATGAATTGTTGTTAAAATTCATGAGTGCATGCCCAACGTTTGGATAATGATTTTTATGATGTTTTAATTGGTGAAAAAAAATCGGAGATGACCATGATAATTAGATGATCATGTTGGTGATTGATTTTGGTGTTATATGATTGCATACATGCTGTTTGTGTTATGGATTTTGGTGATTAAACTTGGTAAAATTCAAAAGAGTGGTTCCTAGGCGCCTTAGGCGCCAATGTTGAGAAATTTGTGTTGCAGATTTTGGGGTCCCTATCCATGGGCTCCATGCCCTTTTTATTTTGGTATGCTGTTGTTGCTGTTTTAACACTTGGTTTTCCCCTAGAAACCATTCCTTGCGAAATTTTGTTGGTTTTGGCGCTGCCCCTGTAGGCGTCTTCCTGGGCGCCAAGTTCCCTGTCGCTGGGCGCCAATTTCTACGCCTTGTTGCCTGTCTTGTTTTCTGTTGCAGTTTTTGGTTCCCTATGCCTAGGCGTCAAGCCATTTGTGTTTCCCTTGATGTTTTAGCCTCTGTCTTTGTGTGGAATACCTTGCCTAATTATACTAAGTTGTTCCAGTATGGCTCCATGTTGTTCCAGTGCTGTTTGGGAAGGCGCCCTAGGCGCCCATGCACATGTTCCCCTTGCTTGTGTCGCTGGTTCTGGCGCCCCATGCGCCCAGAACTTGTTGTTATATCGTATGTTGTGGGTTGGACCTTGCTCCTAGGTACTTTGTGCACTGTTGTGACATTTTGGTGGGTGCCCTGTCCCTGGGCACCAAATCCGGCGCTGTGTTGCCAATTCTGTTCCCTGCGCCAGTTTCTGTGTTCCCTGCTAGGCGCCCAGTGCCTAGGCGCCACTTTCAGGATGTCTTAGTTTTTCCTAAATTGTTTTCGAAATAATTTTTGACTCGGAGGTCCGATTGAGACGATTCAAAATGTTTTGGAAAGCTTATTCAGAGGCCTAACTGAATATTCTAATTTGAGGCAAAGTGGTCTATTTTTCTGATGTTTTCTGGGCGCCTCAAGTGGCTGTCCCCGGTGGTTGTTATCGTTGGCGTAGTAAAACTATTTTGATGTTTAAAGCCCTTTTTGATGTACTTTTAGTATCGTGAGCTGGTGTAAACCATTTTTGGTGTACTTTTGGTGTTGTGGACTGGTGTAACTATTGTTGTGGCTGATTTGATGGATATTTTGTTGTTGTGGTGTAATTAATAAATTACTGTTTTTGTTGGACTGCCTCTATTTATTGGCATGGATATGTTGTTGATGTTGTGTGGTGATGATGTTCCTTTTGTCGATGTCAGTGCCTTAGTGCCCGTAGTGGTTGTTGTGTCGTTTGAGTAGGCTGCGTGCCAAAGCTGAGTGCCGGTTTGTTGTAGGCTGCGTGCCAAGGCTGAGTGCCGAGTTGTTATTGAGTAGGCTGCGTGCCAAGGCTAAGTGCCGGTTTGTTGTAGGCTGCGTGCCAAGGCTGAGTGCCGGTTTGTCGTAGGCTGCGTGCCGTAGGCTGAGTGCCGAGTTGTCGTGGATATCATTATAGTCGTCATTGATTGAGTAGGCTGTGTGCCGAGGCTGAGTGCCGATTGTGATTGAGTACCCGAGTGGCGAATTGTTGATGTTATTATTGTTGTCGTTGTTGTGTGTCGCTGTTGCCGTTATTGTCATGGTGTGGGTCGTTGTGGATGATATTAACTGTTGTGATGTGATAATTAGGATGACCTGACTGATTATATAATGCTTTTCATATTATCCATTATGTAGAGTGATATCTCACCCCTTCTGTTTGAATGTTACCTCTATGTGGGTAACGTGCAGGTGATAGCGCATGAAGGCTGAGTGCCTTCATATGGTCTGGTGTCTTCCGCTCTGATACGTAGCACTCGGGGGGACGCTCTTTAGGCTATTTTCATTGTTTATCATTGTTGAGTTTTCAAACTATGTTTTTATGACTAGTCATGTTGCGAACCGCTTGAGGTTATTGCCGTTGAGTTTAACTCATTGCTTTTCCGCTGCATTTTTAATGAAAGTTAATTACTCTTGAAGTATGATTTTGTTGGCTATTTCTCACTTGAAAATTGTAGCACTCAAAAGTGTTTTTGAAACTCTGATTTATTTAATAATTTGCCGGGTAGATTTTGGGTGTTACATTAGTGGTATCAGAGCAATGGTTGGTCCGTCCGGCCAAGTTGTCGAGTCGTTGTGTCGGTTAACAACCAACTGTTGTTTTGTTCTAACTGTGATTTGTGTTGTAGCAATTATCTTGAGATGGCTAGAAGGGACGATGCTGCAATTGCTGCTGCAATTGCTGCTGCCTTGGCTGCCATGGCTCAGGCTGTGGAGAACCAGCAGGGTGTTGGTGAGAATGCTGGGACTAGGAGTTTGACGACCTTCCAGAGAGAGAATCCGCCGGTGTTCAAAGGCAAGTACGATCCCGATGGAGCTTTGGCATGGCTGAAAGAAATGGACCGCATCTTTCGAGTGATGGACTGCTCGGTGGCGCAGAAGGTCCGGTATGGTACTCATATGCTAGCTGAGGAAGCCGACGATTGGTGGTTAGAGACGAGGCAGAGGTTGGAGACTCCTAATGAAGAGATTACCTGGGAAGTGTTCAGCAGAGAGTTTAACCGCAAGTATTATCCGGAAGATGTCCGAGGGAAGAAAGAGATTGAGTTTCTGGAGCTGAAACAAGGGAGTATGTCCGTATCTGAGTATGCGGCTAAGTTTGTGGAATTATCGAAGTTCTATCCGCATTATACTGGGACTACAGCTGAGTTTTCCAAGTGTATCAAGTTCGAGAATGGTTTGAGGGCTGAGATCAAGAAAGTGATCGGATATCAGAAGATCCGTGTCTTTGCTGACTTGATTGATAGTTGTAGGATTTTTGAGGAGGATAGTAATGCTCATCGCAAGATTTTGAGTGCGAAGAAGAACAAGCATCAAGATCGTAGCAAGCCGTATGACCCTCCTGCTGGGAGGGGTGAGCCAAGGGTTGTTTTGGCAAGAAGACAAGTGGGGGAGACGCTCCTACAGGGATAGTATGTTTCAAGTGCGGAAAGGTTGGTCATAAGAGTTTCGCGTGCAAGACTGGGGAGAGGAAGTGTTTCCGCTGTGGTAAGATCGGGCATGAGGCGCTTGCGTGTGAGCGGGAAGAGATAACTTGTTTCAACTGTGGCGAACGAGGGCATATGAGTGGTCAGTGTCAGAAGCCGGAGAAGGAGCGAGCTAGCAGCAGAGTGTTCACGTTGACAGGTAAAAATTTCGAGGACGAAAGTCTTTTAAGTGGGGGAGAGTTGTAACACCCCAAAAATTAATTAACTATTTATTAGTGTATTTATTTGATTAATTATATTAGAATTGTGTGTTAAATATAATAATAAAATAGACGTGTGGTATTGTGTGTGGGTTGGTCCATAGAGGGGTTAGAAAATAATTAAGTGAGGTGGATAAGCCCACCATGGTATTCAAATTAGTTAGTAAGAAGAAAAAGCCCAAAGGAGTGGTAAGTCATGAGAAGGGTTTAGTGATTAGGGTTTCATTGAAGATTAGCGCATTTTTAGAGAAAAGAAAAGAAGAGAAACGACTTGGAGAGTGAGGGAGCGGCTGAACTAGTGGAAAAGAAAGGAGAAGAGGCGTGAACCAAGAACAAGATAGAGAGAAGGAAAAAGCTAGGGCTCCGAGGTTATAAGGCTAAAGGGATTTCGAATTCTTCTAAAAGGTAAGGGTGGGGTTCCTTTATCTAATGGGTTTATATGATGGGGTTGTGTGGGGGTTGGCATTATATTGCCATAGGTTGGAATTTTATGTTGCTTTATGATGATTGGAATTAGATTGCCATATAATGAATTGTTGTTAAAATTCATGAGTGCATGCCCAATGTTTGGATAATGATTTTTATGATGTTTTAATTGGTGAAAAAAAATCGGAGATGACCATGATAATTAGATGATCATGTTGGTGATAGATTTTGGTGTTATATGATTGCATACATGTTGTTTGTGTTATGGATTTTGGTGATTAAACTTGGTAAAATTCAAAAGAGTGGTTCCTAGGCGCCTTAGGCGCCAATGTTGAGAAATTTGTGTTGCAGATTTGGGGTCCCTATCCATGGGCACCATGCCCTTTTTATTTTGGTATGCTGTTGTTGCTGTTTTAACACTTGGTTTTCCCCTAGAAACCATTCCTTGCGAAATTTTGTTGGTTTTGGCGCTGCCTCTGTAGGCGCCTTCCTGGGCGCCAGGTTCCCTGTCGCTGGGCGCCAATTTCTGCGCCATGTTGCCTGTCTTGTTTTCTGTTGCAGTTTTTGGTTCCCTATGCCTAGGCGCCAAGCCATTTGTGTTTCCCTTGATGTTTTAGCCTCTGTCTTGGTGTGGAATACCTTGCCTAATTATACTAAGTTGTTCCAGTATGGCTCCATGTTGTTCCAGTGCTGTTTGGGAAGGCGCCCTAGGCGCCCATGCACATGTTCCCCTGCGCTGTGTTGCCAATTCTGTTCCCTGCGCCAGTTTCTGTGTTCCCTGCTAGGCGCCCAGTGCCTAGGCGCCACTTTCAGGATGTCTTAGTTTTTCCTAAATTGTTTTCGAAATAATTTTTGACTCGGAGGTCCGATTGAGACGATTCAAAATGTTTTGGAAAGCTTATTCAGAGGCCTAACTGAATATTCTAATTTGAGGCAAAGTGGTCTATTTTTCTGATGTTTTCTGGGCGCCTCAAATGGCTGTCCCCGGTGGTTGTTATCGTTGGCGTAGTAAAACTATTTTGATGTTTAAAGCCCTTTTTGATGTACTTTTAGTGTCGTGAGCTGGTGTAAACTATTTTTGGTGTACTTTTGGTGTTGTGGACTGGTGTAACTATTGTTGTGGCTGATTTGATGGATATTTTGTTGTTGTGGTGTAATTAATAAATTACTGATTTTGTTGGACTGCCTCTATTTATTGGCATGGATATGTTGTTGATGTTGTGTGGTGATGATGTTCCTTTTGTCGATGTCAGTGCCTAAGTGCCCATAGTGGTTGTTGTGTCGTTTGAGTAGGCTGCGTGCCAAGGCTGAGTGCCGGTTTGTTGTAGGTTGCGTGCCAAGGCTGAGTGCCGGTTTGTTGTAGGCTGCGTGCCAAGACTGAGTGCCGAGTTGTTGTTGAGTAGGCTGTGTGCCAAGGCTGAGTGCCGAGTTGTTGTTGAGTAGGCTGCGTGTCAAGGCTGAGTGCCGGTTTGTTGTAGGCTGCGTGCCAAGGCTGAGTGCCGGTTTGTCGTAGGCTGCGTGTCGTAGGCTGAGTGCCGAGTTGTCGTGGATATCGTTATAGTCGTCATTGATTGAGTAGGCTGTGTGCCGAGGCTGAGTGCCGATTGTGATTGAGTAACCGAGTGGCGAATTGTTGATGTTATTATTGTTGTCGTTGTTGTGTGTCGCTGTTGCCGTTATTGTCATGGTGTGGGTCGTTGTGGATGATATTAACTGTTGTGATGTGATAATTAGGATGACCTGACTGATTATATAATGCTTTTCATATTATCCATTATGTAGAGTGATATCTCACCCCTTCTGTTTGAATGTTACCTCTATGTGGGTAACGTGCAGGTGATAGCGCATGAAGGCTGAGGTTCTTGACCTTGGAGCGGGTACGAGAAGTCGAGTCCTTAGTCGGTTAAAGTGCTCCCAGGGTCCCTTATCTTTATTTAAAGTAACGATTTGGTCCTTTATCTTTTTTTTGTCCAAAATCAGTCCTCTATGTTTTAAATTTTTGACACATAAATCCTTTTCTGTCCCAAATCAGTCCTTTATGTTTCAAATTTTTAACACATAAATCCTTTTTTTGACATAAATCAGCACTGTTAACGGAAAAGGATTTATGTGTCAAAAATGTGAAAGATAAAGGACTTATTTGGGACAAAAAAAAAACATAAAGGACTAATTCGTTACTTTAAATAAAGATAAGGGACCCCGGGAGCACTTTAGCCGTCCTTAGTCCTAACGTATGGATTGACTGGGTGAACGATATATGGTCGTGCTCAGAGTCCTGCTCGGGTGGTGGTACCTGCAATGACACTCTGACACCCAAGTTAGTGGAATAAGAGTGTGAACAAGTAATAATGTGGGTAAAATTCGTGTACCTATTAGTGGGAGCAGTGCCTCTTTATATAGTATCTGAGGGGCAGTGCTGGCCGTCGGATCAGCGTGGTCGATCTCGACCGTTGATCCAGCAAGCCTTAGCCAAGGTAGATCTTGAGCCGTTGATCTGAGTGGATTCGGGTCATGAATCCTCCATCTTGATAATGGTACGGTCTTTGGCCTACCCCGGATCAGTTTGGGCTGAAGATCCAGTCCAGAACACGAACTATTCTTTCTCCTTTTACTAAAGAATACTGTGTGTTCTTCACTACAAGTGGCATATGCTACTCTTTGAAAGAGTTCTCTTCATTGAGGACTCTGCAAGGCTAGTTCAAAGTTTCTTACTATTATGATAATGGACAAAACTGTATGTTTTGATTTTTTTGACAAGACAAAATTGTATACTTGACTTAGAATAATCACGATGTTTATACATTCATATAGCTTAATAGTATGAAAATTGAAAACTAGGTACAAGATGGTACTGCAACAAATAAGTTATATAGTCTTTACATTCATATAGGATAGTGAAACATGACAAGAAGATTTATCAAAATCTCAATTTTCAGCTAATGTTAGTAAGGGTTTGTGGCATTTTTTAAGGAAAAATGTGTGCTCACCCTTAGGACTTTATGTCTATTTATTGCAAGTATTGAAATGTTGAAAAATTTGGAAGTGAGAAGAAAAGACTTAGCCGTAATAACGTAATGGGTGGGTGAAGAAGGATAAGAAGAAACAGAAGACTCAAGTGAGTGGGTTTGGGCTCATACATTTGTTTCTACTTAAGTCCCACATCGATGAAGAATACACAAAAAAACAAGCTGCTTAGGCTATAAAAATGAAGGACCTCTCGCTGAACAAATCACAGAGTCATGTGATGAGCACATATCGGACTATTCTTTTGCCTTTTACTAAAGAATACCGTGTGTTCTTCACTTCAAGTGGCATACGCTACTTTTTGAAAGAGTTATCTTCATTGGGGACTCTGCAAGGCTAGTTCAGAGTTTTTTACTATTATGATATTGGACAAAACTATATGTTTTAATTTTTTTTTGACAAGACAAAATAGTATACTTGACATAGAATAATCATGATATCTATACATTCATATAGAAAAATAGTATGAAAATTGAAAACTAGGTACAAGACGGTACTGGAACCAATAAGTTATATAGTCTCAACAATCATATAGCAAATATAAGTGAAACTTGACAATAATATTTATCAAAAGCTCAATTTTCAGCTAATGTTAGTAAGGGTTTGTGCCATTTTCTTAAGGAAAAATGTGTGCTCACTCTTAGGACTTTAAGGCTATTTAATGCAAGTATTGTATTGTTGAAAAATATTGAAGTGAGAAGAAAAGATTTAGCAGTCATAACGTAATGGGTGGGGGAAGAAGAATGCGGAGAAAGAGAAGGCTCAAGTGAGTGGGTTTCGGCGCATACATTTGTTTCTACATAAGTCCCACATCGATGAAGATACAGAAAAACAAGCTGCTTAGGCTATAAAAATGAAGGACCTCTCGCTGAACAAATCACGGAGCCAAGTGATGAGCACATAGCGAACTATTCTTTCGCCTTTTACGAAAGAATACCGTGTGTTCTTCACTACAAGTGGCATACGTTACTTTTTGAAAGAGTTCTCTTCATTGAGGACTCTGCAAGGCTAGTTCAGAGTTTCTTACTATTATGATATTGGACAAAACTATATGTTTTAATTTTTTTTGACAAGACAAAATAGTATACTTGACATAGAATAATCATGATATCTATACATTAATTCAGCAAAATAGTATGAAAATTGAAAACTAGGTACAAAATGGTACTGCAACCAATAAGTTATATATTCTCTACAACCAATAAGTTATACAGAAGTTCAACTTTCAGCAAATGTTAGTAAGGGTTTGTGCCATTTTGTTTTAGGAAAAATGTGTGCTCACCCTTGAACTTTAAGTCTATTTATTGAAAGTATTGAAATGTTGAAAAATATGAAAGTGAGAAGAAAAGACTTAGCAGTCATAACGTAATGGGTGGGTGAAGAAGGATGAGGAGAAAGAGAAGGCTCAGGAGAGTGGGTTTGGGCGCTTACATATGTTTCTACTTAACTCCCACATCAATGAAGAATACACAAAAACAAGCTGCTTAGGCTTCAAAAATGAAGGACCTCTCGCTGATCAAATCACGGAGCCAGGTGATGAGCACACAGCGAACTACTCTTTCGCCTTTTACTAAAGAATACCATGTGTTCTTCACTAGAAGTGGCATACGCTACTTTTTGAAAGAGTTCTCTTCATTGAGGACTCTGCAAGGCTAGTTCAAAGATTCTTACTATTATGATATTGGACAAAACTGTATGTTTTGAGTTTTTTTCACAAGACAAAATAGTACACTTAACTTAGAATAATCATGATGTTTATACATTCATATAGCAAAATAGTATGAAAATTGAAAACTAGGTACAAGATGTTACTGCAACCAATAAGTTATATAGTCTCTACATTCAAAGCATATATAAGTGAAACATGACAAGAATTTTTATCAGAAGCTCAATTTTCAGCTCATTTTAGTAAGGGTTTGTGCCATTTTTTTAAGGAAAACTGTGTGCTCACCCTTAGAACTTTAAGTCTATTTATTGCAAGTATTTAAATGTTAAAAAATATGGAAGTGAGAAGAAAAGACTTAGCCGTCATAACGTAATGGGTGGGTGAAGAAGGATGAGGAGAAACAGAAGACTCAAGTGAGTGGGTTTGGGCGCATACATTTGTTTCTACTTAAGTACCACATCGATGAAGAAAACACAAAAAACAAGCTGCTTAGGCTATAAAAATGAGGGACCTCTCGCTGAACAAATCACGGAGCCATGTGATGAGCACATAGCGAACTATTCTTTCGCCTTTTACTAAAGAATGCCGTGTTTCTTCACTACAAGTGGCATACGCTACTTTTTGAAAGAGTTATCTTCATTGAGGACTCTGCAAGGCTAGTTCAGAGTTTCTTACTATTATGATATTGGACAAAACTATATGTTTTAATTTTTTTTGACAAGACAAAATAGTATACTTGACATAGAATAATCATGATATCTATACATTAATTCAGCAAAATAGTATGAAAATTGAAAACTAGGTACAAAATGGTACTGCAACCAATAAGTTATGTAGTCTCTACAACCAATAAGTTATACAGAAGTTCAACTTTGAGCAAATGTTAGTAAGGGTTTGTGCCATTTTGTTTTAGGAAAAATGTGTGCTCACCCTTGAACTTTAAGTCTATTTATTGAAAGTATTGAAATGTTGAAAAATATGAAAGTGAGAAGAAAAGACTTAGCAGTCATAACGTAATGGGTGGGTGAAGAAGGATGAGGAGAAAGAGAAGGCTCAAGAGAGTGGGTTTGGGCGCTTACATATGTTTCTACTTAACTCCCACATCAATGAAGAATACACAAAAACAAGCTGCTTAGGCTTCAAAAATGAAGGACCTCTCGCTGATCAAATCACGGAGCCAGGTGATGAGCACACAGCGAACTACTCTTTCGCCTTTTACTAAATAATACCATGTGTTCTTCACTACAAGTGGCATACGCTACTTTTTGAAAGAGTTCTCTTCATTGAGGACTCTACAAGGCTAGTTCAAAGTTTCTTACTATTATGATATTGGACAAAACTGTATATTTTGATTTTTTTTCACAATACAAAATAGTATACTTGACTTAGAATAATCATGATGTCTATACATTCATATAGCAAATGAGTATGAAAATTGAAAACAGGGTACAAGATGGTGTTGCACCTAATAAGTTATACAGTCTCTACATTCATATAGCATAGATAAGTGAAACATGACAAGAATATTTATCAGAAGCTCAACTTTCGGCTAATGTTAGTATGGGTTTGTGCCTTTTTTTAAGGAAAAATATGTGCTCACCCTTAGGACTTTAAGTCTATTTTTTATTGCAAGTATTGAAATGTTGAAAAATATGGAAGTGAGAAGAAAAGACTTAGCAGTCATAACGTAATGGGTGGGTGAAGAAGGATGAAGAAAAAGAGAAGGCTCGGGATAGTGGGATTGGGCGCCTACATATGTTTCTACTTAAGTCCCACATCGATGAAGAATACACAAAAACAAGCTGCTTAGCCTTCAAAAATGAAGGACCTCTCGCTGAACAAATCACGGAGCCATGTGATGAGCACATAGCGAACTATTCTTTCGCCTTTTACTAAAGAATACCGTGTGTTCTTCACTACAAGTGGCATACGCTACTTTTGTAAAGAGTTCTTTTCATTGAGGAATCTGCAAGGCTAGTTCAAAGTTTTTTACAATTATGATATTGGACAAAACTGTATGTTTTGATTTTTTTTTGACAAGAAAAAATAGTATACTTGACTTAGAATAATCATTCTGTTTATACATTCATATAGAAAAATAGTATGAAAATTAAAAACTAGGTACAAGATGGTACTGCAACCAATAACTTATATAGTCTCTACAATCATATAGCATATATAAGTGAAACTTGACAATAATATTTATCAAATGCTCAATTTTCAGCTAATGTTAGTAAGGGTTTGTGCCATTTTCTTAAGGAAAAATGTGTGCTCACTCTTAGGACTTTAAGGCTATTTAATGCAATTATTGTATTGTTGAAAAATATTGAAGTGAGAAGAAAAGATTTAGTAGTCATAACGTAATGGGTGGGGGAAGAAGAATGCAGAGAAAGAGAAGGCTCAGGTGAGTGGGTTTCGGCGCATACATATGTTTCTACTTAAGTCCCACATCGATGAAGATACAGAAAAACAAGCTGTTTAGGCTATAAAAATGAAGGACCTCTCGCTGAACAAATCACGGAACCAAGTGATTAGCACATAGCGAACTATTCTTTCTCCTTTTACTAAAGAATACCGTCTGGTCTTCACTACAAGTGGCATACGCTACTTTTTGAAAGAGTTCTCTTCATTGAGGACTCTGCAAGGCTAGTTCAAAGTTTCTTACTATTATGATATTGGACAAAACTGTATGTTTTGATTTTTTTAACTAGACAAAATAGTATACTTGACTTAGAATAATCATGATGTTTATATATTCATATAGAAAAATAGTTTGAAAATTGAAAACTAGGTACAAGATGTCACTGCAACTAATAAGTTATATAGTCTCTACATTCAAAGCATATATAAGTGAAACATGACAAGAATTTTTATCAGAAGCTCAATTTTCAGCTAGTGTTAGTAAGGGTTTGTGCCCTTTTTTTAAGGAAAACTGTGTGCTCATCCTTAGGACTTTAAATCTATTTATTGCAAGTATTTAAATGTTGAAAAATATGGAAGTGAGAAGAAAAGACTTAGCCGTCATAACGTAATGGGTGGGTGAAGAAGGATGAGGAGAAACAGAAGACTCAAGTGAGTGGGTTTGCGCGCATACCTTTGTTTCTACTTAAGTCCCACATCGATGAAGAAAACACAAAAAAACAAGCTGTTTAGGCTATAAAAATGAAGGACCTCTCGCTGAACAAATCACGGAGCCATGTGATGAGCACATAGCAAACTATTCTTTCGCCTTTTACTAAAGAATGTCGTGTGTTCTTCACTGCAAGTGTCATACGCTACTTTTTGAAAAAGTTATCTTCACTGAGGACTCTGCAAGGCTAGTTCAGAGTTTCTTACTATTATGATGTTGGACAAAACTATGTGTTTTAATTTTTTTTTTGACAAGACAAAATAGTATACTTGACATTGAATAATCATGATATCTATACATTCAGATAGCAAAATAGTATGAAAATTGAAAACTAGGAACAAAATGGTACTGCAACAAATAACTTATATAGTCTCTACATTCATATAGCATATATTAATGAAACATGACAAGAACATTTATCAGTAGTTCAATTTTCAGCAAATCTTAGTAAGGGTTTGTGCCATTTTGTTTTTGGAAAAATGTGTGCTCACCCTTAGGACTTTAAGTCTATTTATTGCAAGTATTGAAATGTTGAAAAACATGTAAGTGAGAAGAAAAGACTTAGCAGTCATAATGTAATGGGTGGGTGAAGAAGGATGAGGAGAAAGAGAAGGCTCAGGATACTGGGTTTGGGCGCCTACATATGTTTCTACTTAACTCCCACATCGATGAAGAATACACAAAAACAAGCTGCTTAGGCTTCAAAAATGAAGGACCTCTCGCTGAACAAATCACGGAGGCATGTGATGAGCACATAGCGAACTATTCTTTCGCCTTTTACTAAAGAATACCGTGTGTTCTTCACTACAAGTGGCATACGCTACTTTTTGAAAGAGTTCTCTTCATTGAGGACTCTGCAAGGCTAGTTCAAAGTTTTTTACAATTATGATATTGGACAAAACTGTATGTTTTGATTTTTTTTTTTGACAAGACAAAATAGTATACTTGACTTATAGAATAATCATGATGTTTATACATTCTTATAGCAAAATAGTATGAAAATTGAAAACTAGGTACAATATGGTACTGCAACCAATAGGTTATATAGTCTCTACAATCATAGCACATGTAAGTGAAACATGACAAGAATATTTATCATAAGCTCAGTTTTTAGCTAATGTTAGGAAGGGTTTGTGCCATTTTTTTAAAGAAAACTGTCTGGTCACCCTTAGGACTTCAAGTCTATTTATTGAAAGTATTGAAATGTTGGAAAATATGGAAGTGAGAAGAAAAGACTTAGCAGTAATAACGTAATGGGTGGGTGAAGAAGGATGAGGAGAAAGAGAAGGCTCATGTGAGTGAGTTGGGGCGCATACATATGTTTCTACTTAAGTCCCACATCGATGAAGAATAGATAAAAACAAGCTGCTTAGGCTATAAATATGAAGGACCTCTCGCGAAACAAATCACGGAGCCATGTGATGAGCACATAGCGAACTATTCTTTCGCCTTTTCCTAAAGAATACCGTGTGTTATTCACTACAAGTGGCTTACACTACTTTTTGAAAAAGTACTCTTCAATGAGGACTTTGCAAGGCTAGTTTATAGTTTCTTACTATTATGATAGTGGACAAAACTGTATGTTTTGATTTTTTTTTACAAAACAAAATAGTATAGTTGACATAGAATAATCACGATGTTTATACATTCATATAGCAAAATGGAATGAAAACTGAAAACTAAGTACAAGATGGTACTGCATCCATTAAGTTATACAGTCTCTACATTCATATAGCATATATAAGTGAAACATGTCAACAATATTTATCAAAAGCTCAATTTTCAAGGAATGTTAGTTTGTGCCATTTTTTTAAGGAAAACCGTGTGCTCGCCCTTAGGACTTTAAGTCTATTTATTGCAAGTATTGAAATCTTGAAAAATATGGAAGTCAGAGGAAAAGACTTAGCAGTCATAACGTAATGGGTGGGTGAAGAAGGATTAGGAGAAACAGAAGGCTCAGGTGAGTGGGTTTGGGCGCATACATATGTTTCTACTTAAGTCCCACATCGATGAAGAATACACAAAAACAAGCTTCCTAGGCTATAAAAATAAAGGACCTCTCGTTGAACAAATCACGGAGCCATGTGATGAGCACATAGCGAACTATTCTATCGCCTTTTACTAAAGAATACCGTGTGTTCTTCACTACAAGTGGCATAAACTAATTTTTGAAATAATTCTCTTCATTGAGGACATTGCAAGGCTAGTTTAAAGTTTCTTACTAATATGATAGTGGACAAAACTGTATGTTTTGATTTTTTTTTACAAGATAAAATAGTATACTTGACATAGAATAATCATGATGTTTATACATTCATATAGCAAAATAGTATGAAAATTGAAGACTAGGAACAAGATGGTACTGCAACCAATAGGTTATATAGTCTCTACATTCATAGCATATATAAGTGAAACATGACAAGAATATTTATCAGAAGCTCAATTTTCAGCTAATGTTAGGAAGGGTTTGTGCCATTTTTTAAAGGAAAAATGTGTGCTCACCCTTAGGACTTTATGTCTATTATTGCAAGTATTGAAATGTTGAAAAGTATGGAAGTGAGAAGGAAAGACTTAGCAGTCATAACGTAATGGGTGGGTGAAGAAGGATGAGGAGAAAGAGAAGGATCAGGTGAGTGGGTTTAGGCGCATACATATGTTTCTACTTAAGTCCCTAATCGATGAAGAATACACAAAAACAAGTTGCTTAGGCTATAAAAAAATGAAGGACCTCTCATTGAACAAATCACGGAGCCATGTGATGAGCACATAGAGAACTATTCTTTCGCATTTTACTGAAGAATACCGTGTGTTACAAGTGGCATACGCTACTTTTTGAAAGAGTTCTCTTCATTGAGGGCTTTGCAAGGATAGTTCAAAGTTTCGTACTATTTTGATAATGGACAAAACTGTATGTTGTGATTTTTTTTTTGACAAGACAAAATTGTATACTTGACTTAGAATAATCACGATGTTTATAATTTCATATAGCAAAATTGAATGAAAATTGAAAACTATGTACAAGATGGTACTGCAAACAATGAATTATATAGTCTACACATTCCTATAGGATATATAACTGAAACATGACAAGAAGATTTATAAGAAGCTCAATTTTCAGCTAATGTTAGTAAGGGTTTGTGCCATTTTTTAAGGAAAAATGTGTGCTCACCCTTAGGACTTTAAGTCTATTTATTGCAAGTATTGAAATGTTGAAAAATTTGGAAGTGAGAAGAAAAGACTTAGCCGTCATAACGTAAAGGGTGGGTGACGAAGGATAAGAAGAAACAGAAGACTCAAGTGAGTGGGTTTGGGCTCATACATTTGTTTCTACTTAAGTCCCACATCGATGAAGAATACACAAAAAACAAGCTGCTTAGGCTATAAAAATGAAGGACCTCTCGCTGAACAAATCACGGAGTCATGTGATGAGCACATAGCGGACTATTCTTTTGCCTTTTACTAAAGAATACCGTGTGTTCTTCACTTCAAGTGGCATACGCTACTTTTTGAAAGAGTTGTCTTCATTGGGGACTCTGCAAGGCTAGTTCAGAGTTTCTTACTATTACGATATTGGACAAAACTATATGTTTTAATTTTTTTTTGACAAGACAACATAGTATACTTGACATAGAATAATCATGATATCTATACATTCATATAGCAAAATAGTATGAAAATTGAAAACTAGGTACAAGACGGTACTGGAACCAATAAGTTATATAGTCTCAACAATCATATAGCATATATAAGTGAAACTTGACAATAATATTTATCAAAAGCTCAATTTTCAGCTAATGTTAGTAAGGGTTTGTGCCATTTTCTTAAGGAAAAATGTGTGCTCACTCTTAGGACTTTAAGGCTATTTAATGCAAGTATTGTATTGTTGAAAAATATTGAAGTGAGAAGAAAAGATTTAGCAGTCATAACGTAATGGGTGGGGGAAGAAGAATGCGGAGAAAGAGAAGGCTCAGGTGAGTGGGTTTCGGCGCATACATTTGTTTCTACATAAGTCCCACATCGATGAAGATACAGAAAAGCAAGCTGCTTAGGCTATAAAAATGATGGACCTCTCGCTGAACAAATCACGGAGCCAAGTGATGAGCACATAGCGAACTATTCTTTCGCCTTTTACTAAAGAATACCGTGTGTTCTTCACTACAAGTGGCATACGTTACTTTTTGATAGAGTTCTCTTCATTGAGGACTCTGTAAGGCTAGTTTAAAGTTTCTTACTATCATGATATTGGATAAAACTGTATGTTTTGATTTTTTTCACAAGACAAAATAGTACACTTAACTTAGAATAATCATGATGTTTATACATTCATATAGCAAAATAGTATGAAAATTGAAAACTAGGTACAAGATGTTACTGCAACCAATAAGTTATATAGTCTCTACATTCAAAGCATATATAAGTGAAGCATGACAAGAATTTTTATCAGAAGCTCAATTTTCAGCTCATTTTAGTAAGGGTTTGTGCCATTTTTTTAAGGAAAACTGTGTGCTCACCCTTAGAACTTTAAGTCTATTTTTTGCAAGTATTTAAATGTTAAAAAATATGGAAGTGAGAAGAAAAGACTTAGCCGTCATAACGTAATGGGTGGGTGAAGAAGGATGAGGAGAAACAGAAGACTCAAGTGAGTGGGTTTGGGCGCATACATTTGTTTCTACTTAAGTCCCACATCGATGAAGAAAACACAAAAAACAAGCTGCTTAGTCTATAAAAATGAGGGACCTCTCGCTGAACAAATTACGGAGCCATGTGATGAGCACATAGCGAACTATTCTTTCACCTTTTACTAAAGAATGCCGTGTTTCTGCACTACAAGTGGCATACGCTACTTTTTGAAAGAGTTATCTTCATTGAGGACTCTGCAAGGCTAGTTCAGAGTTTCTTACTATTATGATATTGGACAAAACTATATGTTTTAATTTTTTTTGACAAGACAAAATAGTATACTTGACATAGAATAATCATGATATCTATACATTAATTCAGCAAAATAGTATGAAAATTGAAAACTAGGTACAAAATGGTACTGCAACCAATAAGTTATATAGTCTCTACAACCAATAAGTTATACAGAAGTTCAACTTTCAGCAAATGTTAGTAAGGGTTTGTGCCATTTTGTTTTAGGAAAAATGTGTGCTCACCCTTGAACTTTAAGTCTATTTATTGAAAGTATTGAAATATTGAAAAATATGAAAGTGAGAAGAAAAGACTTAGCAGTCATAACGTAATGGGTGGGTGAAGAAGGATGAGGAGAAAGAGAACGCTCAGGAGAGTGGGTTTGGGCGCTTACATATGTTTCTACTTAACTCCCACATCAATGAAGAATACACAAAAACAAGCTGCTTAGGCTTCAAAAATGAAGGACCTCTCGCTGATCAAATCACGGAGCCAGGTGATGAGCACACAGCAAACTACTCTTTCGCCTTTTACTAAATAATACCATGTGTTCTTCACTACAAGTGGCATACGCTACTTTTTGAAAGGGTTCTCTTCATTGAGGACTCTACAAGGCTAGTTCAAAGTTTCTTACTATTATGATATTGGACAAAACTGTATGTTTTGATTTTTTTTTCACAATACAAAATAGTATACTTGACTTAGAATAATCATGATGTCTATACATTCATATAGCAAATGAGTATGAAAATTGAAAACAGGGTACAAGATGGTGCTGCACCTAATAAGTTATACAGTCTCTACATTCATATAGCATAGATAAGTGAAACATGACAAGAATATTGATCAGAAGCTCAACTTTCGGCTAATGTTAGTAAGGGTTTGTGCCTTTTTTTAAGGAAAAATATGTGCTCACCCTTACGACTTTAAGTCTATTTTTTATTGCAAGTATTGAAATGTTGAAAAATATGGAATTGAGAAGAAAAGACTTAGCAGTCATAACGTAATGGGTGGGTGAAGAAGGATGAAGAAAAAGAGAAGGCTCGGGATAGTGGGATTGGGCGCCTACATATGTTTCTACTTAAGTCCCACATCGATGAAGAATACACAAAAATAAGCTGCTTAGCCTTCAAAAATGAAGGACCTCTCGCTGAACAAATCACGGAGCCATGTGATGAGCACATAGCGAACTATTCTTTCGCCTTTTACTAAACAATACCGTGTGTTCTTCACTACAAGTGGCATACGCTACTTTTGTAAAGAGTTCTTTTCATTGAGGAATCTGCAAGGCTAGTTCAAAGTTTTTTACAATTATGATATTGGACAAAACTGTATGTTTTGATTTTTTTTTGACAAGAAAAAATAGTATACTTGACTTAGAATAATCATTATGTTTATACATTCATATAGAAAAATAGTATGAAAATTAAAAACTAGGTACAAGTTGGTACTGCAACCAATAAGTTATATAGTCTCTACAATCATATAGCATATATAAGTGAAACTTGACAATAATATTTATCAAAAGCTCAATTTTCAGCTAATGTTAGTAAGGGTTTGTGCCATTTTCTTAAGGAAAAATGTGTGCTCACTCTTAGGACTTTAAGGCTATTTAATGCAAGTATTGTATTGTTGAAAAATATTGAAGTGAGAAGAAAAGATTTAGTAGTCATAACGTAATGGGTGGGGGAAGAAGAATGCAGAGAAAGAGAAGGCTCAGGTGAGTGGGTTTCGTCGCATACATATGTTTCTACTTAAGTCCCACATCGATGAAGATACAGAAAAACAAGCTGTTTAGGCTATAAAAATGAAGGACCTCTCGCTGAACAAATCACGGAGCCAAGTGATTAGCACATAGCGAACTATTCTTTCTCCTTTTACTAAAGAATACCGTCTGGTCTTCACTACAAGTGGCATACGCTACTTTTTGAAAGAGTTCTCTTCATTGAGAACTCTGCAAGGCTAGTTCAAAGTTTCTTACTATTATGATATTGGACAAAACTGTATGTTTTGATTTTTTTAACTAGACAAAATAGTATACTTGACTTAGAATAATCATGATGTTTATATATTCATATAGAAAAATAGTTTGAAAATTGAAAACTAGGTACAAGATGTCACTGCAACCAATAAGTTATATAGTCTCTACATTCAAAGCATATATAAGTGAAACATGACAAGAATTTTTATCAGAAGCTCAATTTTCAGCTAGTGTTAGTAAGGGTTTGTGCCATTTTTTTAAGGAAAACTGTGTGCTCATCCTTAGGACTTTAAATCTATTTATTGCAAGTATTTAAATGTTGAAAAATATGGAAGTGGGAAGAAAAGACTTAGCCGTCATAACGTAATGGGTGGGTGAAGAAGGATGAGGAGAAACAGAAGACTCAAGTGAGTGGGTTTGCGCGCATACCTTTGTTTCTACTTAAGTCCCACATCGATGAAGAAAACACAAAAAAACAAGCTATTTAGGCTATAAAAATGAAGGAACTCTCGCTGAACAAATCACGGAGCCATGTGATGAGCACATAGCAAACTATTCTTTCGCCTTTTACTAAAGAATGTCGTGTGTTCTTCACTGCAAGTGTCATACGCTACTTTTTGAAAAAGTTATTTTCACTGAGGACTCTGCAAGGCTAGTTCAGAGTTTCTTACTATTATGATGTTGGACAAAACTATGTGTTTTAATTTTTTTTTTGACAAGACAAAATAGTATACTTGACATTGAATAATCATGATATCTATACATTCAGATAGCAAAATAGTATGAAAATTGAAAACTAGGAACAAAATGGTACTGCAACCAATAAGTTATATAGTCTCTACATTCATATAGCATATATTAATGAAACATGACAAGAACATTTATCAGTAGTTCAATTTTCAGCAAATCTTAGTAAGGGTTTGTGCCATTTTGTTTTTGGAAAAATGTGTGCTCACCCTTAGGACTTTAAGTCTATTTATTGCAAGTATTGAAATGTTGAAAAACATGTAAGTGAGAAGAAAAGACTTAGCAGTCATAATGTAATGGGTGGGTGAAGAAGGATGAGGAGAAAGAGAAGGCTCAGGATACTGGGTTTGGGCGCCTACATATGTTTCTACTTAACTCCCACATCGATGAAGAATACACAAAAACAAGCTGCTTAGGCTTCAAAAATGAAGGACCTCTCGCTGAACAAATCACGGAGCCATGTGATGAGCACATAGCGAACTATTCTTTCACCTTTTACTAAAGAATACCGTGTGTTCTTCACTACAAGTGGCATACGCTACTTTTTGAAAGAGTTCTCCTCATTGAGGACTCTGCAAGGCTAGTTCAAAGTTTTTTACAATTATGACATTGGACAAAACTGTATGTTTTGATTTTTTTTTTTTGACAAGACAAAATAGTATACTTGACTTAGAATAATCATGATGTTTATACATTCTTATAGCTAAATAGTATGAAAATTGAAAACTAGGTACAATATGGTACTGCAACCAATAGGTTATATAGTCTCTACAATCATAGCACATGTAAGTGAAACATGACAAGAATATTTATCATAAGCTCAGTTTTTAGCTAATGTTAGGAAGGGTTTGTGCCATTTTTTTAAAGAAAGCTGTCTGCTCACCCTTAGGACTTCAAGTCTATTTATTGAAAGTATTGAAATGTTGGAAAATATGGAAGTGAGAAGAAAAGACTTAGCAGTAATAACGTAATGGGTGGGTGAAGAAGGATGAGGAGAAAGAGAAGGCTCAGGTGAGTGAGTTGGGGCGCATACATATGTTTCTACTTAAGTCCCACATCGATGAAGAATAGATAAAAACAAGCTGCTTAGGCTATAAATATGAAGGACCTCTCGCGAAACAAATCACGGAGCCATGTGATGAGCACATAGCGAACTATTCTTTCGCCTTTTCCTAAAGAATACCGTGTGTTATTCACTACAAGTGGCATACGTTTCTTTCTGAAAGAGTTCTCTTTAATGAGGACTCTGCAAGGCTAGTTCAAAGTTTCTTACTATTATGATATTGGACAAAACTGTAGGTTTTGATTTTTTTTTTGACAAGACAAAATAGTATACTTGACTTAGAATAATCATGATGTTTATACATTCATATAGCAAAGTAGTATGAAAATTGAATACTAGGTACAAGATGGTGCTGCACCCAATAAGTTATATAGTCTCTACACTCATAGGACTGTGTGCCATTTTTTAAGGAAAAATGTGTGCTCACCCTTAGGACTTTAAGTCTATTTATTGCAAGTATTGAAATGTTGAAAAATAAGGAAGTGAGAAGAAAAGCCTTGGCTGTCATAACGTAATGGGTGGGTGAAGAAGGATGAGGAGAAAGAGAAGGCTCAGGTGAGTGAGTTGGGGCGCATACATATGTTTCTACTTAAGTCCCACATCGGTGAAGAATACATAAAAACAAGCTTCTTAGGCTATAAATATGAAGGACCTCTCGCTAAACAGATCACGGAGCCATGTGATGAGCACATAGCAAACTATGCTTTCGCCTTTTACTAAAGAATACCGTGTGTTCTTCACTACAAGTGGCGTATGGTACTTTTTGAAAGAGTTCTCTTCATTGAGGACTCTGCAAGGCTAGTTCAAAGTTTCTTACTATTATGATATTGGACAAAACTGTATGTTTTGATTTTTTTTACAAGACAAAATAGTGTACTTGCTTTGAATAATCACGATGTTTATACATTCATATAGCAAAATAGTTTGAAAATTGAAAACTAGGTACAAGATGGTGCTGCACCCAATAAGTTATATAGTCTCTACATTCATATAGCATATATAAGTGAAACCTGACAATAATATTTATCAGAAGCTCAACTTTCAGCTAATGTTAGTAAGGGTTTGTGCCATTTTTTTAAAGAAAAATGTGTGCTCACCCTTAGGACTTTAAGTCTATTTATTGCAACTATTGAAATGTTGAAAAATATGGAAGTGAGAAGAAAAGACTTAGCAGTGATAACGTAATGGGTGGGTTAAGAAGGATGAGGAGAAAGAGAAGGCTCAGGAGAGTGGGTTCGGGCGCCTACATATGTTTCTACTTAAGTCCCATATCGATGAAGTATACACAATATCAAGCTACTTAGGCTATAAAATGAAGGACCTCTCTCTGAACAAGTCACTGAGCCATGTGATGAGCACATAGCGAACTATTCACTCGCCTTTTACTAAAGAATACCGTGTGTTGTTCACTACAAGTGGCATACGTTGCTTTTCGAAAGAGTTCTCTTCATTGAGGACCATGCAAGGATAGTTCAAAATTTCTTACTAGTATGATACTGGACAAAATTGTATGTTTTGATTTTTTTTTTGACAAGACAAAATAGTATACTTGACTTAGAATAATCATGATGTTTATACATTCATATAGCAAAATAGTATGAAAATTGAAAACTATGTACAAGATGGTACTGCAACCAATAAGTTATGTAGTCTCTACATTCATAGCATATAAAAGTGAAAGATGACAAGAATATTTATCAAAAGCTCAATTTTCAGCTAATGTTTGTAAGGGTTTGTGCCATTTTTTTGAGGAAAAATGTGTGTTCACCCTTAGGATTTTAAGTCTATTTATTGCAAGTATTGAAATGTTGAAAAATATGGAAGTGAGAAGAAAAGACTTAGCAGTCATAACATAATGGGTGGGTGAAGAAGGATGAGGAGAAAGAGAAGGCTCAGGTGAGTGAGTTGGGGGCATACATATGTTTCTACATAAGTCCCACATCGATGAAGAATAGATAAAAACAAGCTGCTTAGGCTATAAATACGAAGGACCTCTCGCTAAACAATTCACGGAGCCATGTGAAGAGCACAAAGCGAACTATTCTTTCGCCTTTTACTAAAGAATACCGTGTGTTCTTCAATACAAGTGGCATACGCTACTTTTTGAAAGAGTTCTCTTCATTGAGGACTCTTCAAGGCTAGTTCAAAGTTTCTTACTATTATGATATTGGATAAAACTATATGTTTTAATTTTTTTTTGACTAGACAAAATAGTATACTTGACTTATCATAATCATGATCACGATGTTTATACATTCATATAGCAAAATAGTATGAAAATTGAAAACTAGGTACAAAATGGTACTGCAACCAATAAGTTATATAGTCTCTACATTCATATAGCATATATTAGTGAAACCTGACAAGAATATTTATCAGAAGCTCAACTTTCAGCTAATGTTAGTAAGGGTTTGAGCCAATTTTATGGAAAAATATGTGCTCACCCTTAGGACTTTAAGTCTATTTATTGCAAGTATTGAAATGTTGAAAAATAAGGAAGTGAGAAGAAAAGCCTTGGCTGTCATAACGTAATGGGTGGGTGAAGAAGGATGAGGAGAAAGAGAAGGCTCAGGTGAGTGAGTTGGGGCGCATACATATGTTTCTACTTTAGTCCCACATCGATGAAGAATAGATAAAAACAAGCAGCTTAGGCTATAAATATGAAGGACCTCTCGCTGAACAAATCACGGAGCCATGTGATGAGCACATAGCGAACTATTCTTTCGCCTTTTACTAAAGAATACCGTGTGTTCTTCAATACAAATGGCATACGCTACTTTTTGAAAGAGTTCTCTTCATTGAGGACTCTGCAAGGCTAGTTCAATGTTTCTTACTATTATGATATTGGACAAAACTGTATGTTGTGATTTTTTTTTGACAAGACAAACTAGTATACGTGACTTAGAATAATCATGATCATGATGTTTATACATTCATATAGCAAAATAGTATGAAAATTGAAAACTAGGTACAAAATGGTACTTCAACCAATAAGTTATATAGTCTCTACATTCATATAGCATATATAAGAGAAACATGACAAGAACATTTAACAGAAGTTCAATTTTCAGCAAATGTTAGTAAGGGTTTGTGCCATTTTGTTTAAGGAAAAATGTGTGCTCACCCGTAGGCCTTTAAGTCTATTTATTGCAAGCATTGAAATGTTGAAAAATATGGAAGGGAGATGAAAAGACATAGCAATCATAACGTAATGGGTGGGTGAAGAAGGATGAGGAGAAAGAGAAGGCTCAGGAGAGTGGGTTTGGCCGCCTACATATGTTTCTACTTAAGTCCCACATCGATGAAGAATACACAAAAAACAATCTGCTTAGCCTATAAATATGAAGGACCTCTCGCTAAACAAATCACGGAGCCATGTGATGAGCACATAGCGAACTATTCCTTCGCCTTTTACTAAAAAATACCGTGTGTTCTTCAATACAAGTGGCATGCGCTACTTTTTGATAGAGTTCTCTCCATTGAGGACTCTGCAAGGCTAGTTCAAAGTTTCTTACTATTACGATATTGGACAAAATTGTATCTTTTAATTTTTTTTTTGACAAGACAAAATAGTATACTTGACTTAGAATAATCACGATATCTATACATTCATATAGCAAAATAGTATGAAAATTGAAAACTAGGTACAAAATGGTACTGCAACCAATAAGTTATCTAGTCTCTACATTCATATAGCATATATAAGTGAAACATGACAAGAACATTTATCAGAAGTTCAATTTTCAGCAAAAGTTAGTAAGGGTTTGTGCCATTTGGTTTAAAGAAAAATGTGTGCTAACCCTTTGGACTTTAAGTCTATTTATTGCAAGTATTGAAATGTTGAAAAAATATGGAAGTGAGAAGAAAAGACTTAGCAGTCCAAACGTAATGAGTGGATGAAGAAGGATGAGGAGAAAGAGAAGGCTCGGGCGAGTGGGTTTGGGCGCTTACATATGTTTCTACTTAAGTCCCACGTCGATGAAGAATACACAAAAACAAGCTGCTTAGGCTTCAAAAATGAAGGACCTCTCGCTAAACAATTCACAGAGCCGTGTGATGAGTACATAGCGAACTATTCCTTTGCCTTTTATTAAAGAATACCGTGTGTTCTTCACTACAAGTGGCAGACGCTACTTTCTGAAAGAGTTCTCTTCATTGACGACTCTGCAAGGCTCGTTCAAAATTTGTTACTATTATGATATTGGACAAAATTGTATGTTTTGATTTTTTTTTACAAGACAAAATAATATATTTTACTTAAAATAATCATGATATCTATACATTCATATAGCAAAATAGTATGAAAATTGAAAACTAGGTACAAAATGGTACTGCAACCAATAAGTTATATAGTCTCTACATTCATATAACATATATGAGTGAAACATGACAAGAATATTTATCAGAAGTTCAATTTTCAGCAAATGTTAATAAGGGTTTTTGCCATTTTGTTTAAGGAAAAATGTGTGCTCACCCTTAGAACTTTAAGTCTATTTATTGCAAGTATTGAAATGTTGAAAAATATGGAAGTGAGAAGAAAAGACTTAGCAGTCATATTGAATGGGTGGGTGAAGAAGGATGAAGAGAAAGAGAAGGCCCGGGTGAGTGGGTTGGGGAGCATACATATGTTTCTACTTAAGTCCCACATCGGTGAAGAATACATAAAAACAAGCTTCTTAGGCTATAAATATGAAGGACCTCTCGCTAAACAGATCACGGAGCCATGTGATGAGCACATAGCGAACTATTCTTTCGCCTTTTACTAAAGAATACCGTGTGTTCTTCACTACAAGTGGCGTATGGTACTTTTTGAAAGAGTTCTCTTCATTGAGGACTCTACAAGGCTAGTTCAAAGTTTCTTACTATTATGATATTGGACAAAACTGTATGTTTTGATTTTTTTTTACAAGACAAAATAGTGTACTTGGCTTTGAATAATCACGATGTTTATACATTCATATAGCAAAATAGTTTGAAAATTGAAAACTAGGTACAAGATGGTGCTGCACCCAATAAGTTATATAGTCTCTACATTCATATAGCATATATAAGTGAAACCTGACAAGAATATTTATCAGAAGCTCAACTTTCAGCTAATGTTAGTAAGGGTTTGTGCCATCTTTTTAAAGAAAAATGTGTGCTCACTGTAACACCCCCTTTCTAGTAACTTTACTTTTTAAATAAAATCAGAGTCTTTTTTTTTTTTTTTGAAAACGATTCAAGCGAGTGCTACACTTACTCCTTAAATATCAAGATACATAACACCATAAGAAAAATGTTTAGTTCGCATCAACTAAATCCAATCACCACCAGCAGCGGAATAAATATGAGTTCTAAAATTTAAAACCAATACATCACCAATCAAATCTAACAGTTTTAGGAAAAATAATGCATAAACATAGGACACCCCCCCCCCCCTGGTGCTACGTATCAGAGCGTGACACTTCCTACCAGACGAAGGCATAAAGGAATCCTTCACTCGTTATTACCTGCACGTTGCCGACATAAGAAGCAACATAAAAGCAGTAGGGTGAGTCTCTTTTCATAATTAATAACATATGGGAATCAAGCACTGCATAGGAAAAAGGAAACCAGGCACACCAATGCACAACAATGGGAACAATCACATCAACATTCTATTTCCAAACAGCACTACACAATATATGATTATGCATGTAATGCAACCCAAACTCCACGGGAACATGCATGTCAAATCCGTCACCAAATACAAATAGGCCGTAGCCTCTGCTCACCAAATAAAACTAGGCCGAAGCCTCTGCTCACCAATAATGCACATGTTTCATGAGGTGTTATGGAGAATGCATCACAACACACCACAATTCAATCAATCCACCATTTTAATTTCTAATCTCACCATAGTGCATTAATCAGCTCACCAAATTAAAATTAGGCCGAAGCCTCTGCTCACCAATCTCACCTTATCGCACTCACCAATTCAGCCCACCACTCACACCAACACCAATTCAAATAGACCAACTTAGGATATTGACACGACATAGGGAAAGTGGGTAAAAATAGCCATTTGGGTACTTGAACACCATCAGCCCAGAAACACCAGTAAAATAATTTATTTTTGCATAAAATTGGAACAATTGGATAGACACTGAAATTAGCTTCGAAACGCATTTTGAACCGTTAAATTTGGATAACCGAGTCAAAAGTTACATTAAAAACAAAATAGGAAAAATACTTAGACATCCTGGAACTGGCGCATGGGCGCTGGGCGCCCAGGGGCAACACAGAACTTGGCGCAGGGCGCTGGGCGCCCAGGAGCAACACAAAAATTTGGCGCATGGGCGCTGGCGCCCAGGAGAGGCAACACGCACAGGCGCATGGGCGCTTGGCGCCCAGGAACAACACGCGCACAGGCGCTAGGCGCCCAGGAAACAGTGCGCGCACAGGCGCATTGCGCCCAGCACAGCAACACGGCGCCCAGGCACTAGGCGCCTAAGGCCAACATGCAACAAAACTAATTTTTCTTCGAATTTGATTTTACACGAGCCAATTGCTCAGAACATGAAAACCCAATGAAAATTTCATCAAAAACTGAACATCATTTTTGGCGCCCATGCACTAGGCACCTAGTGAAAATACGCAACTCAACTCTTTTGTTGCCCAAAATCATTTTTCATGAGCCATTTTACCTGAATATGAAAACCTGAAAACAACTTTTACAAAACTATCACCAAGACATTGGGGCCCTTGGCGCCCATGACTCAAGCAACAAGCGCCAAAACTGGCAGCACAGTGACACAGAATGGCAACACAGGGGCAACAGGCACAGCAACACAGTGACACAGAATGGCAACACAGGGGCAACAGAATTTGAAAAAAAACTGGCGCAGCACACTGCTGGGCGCCTGGCGCCCATGACTATGGCGCACAACACAGAAATTCAGCAACACACATATGGCGCCCAAGGCGCCTAGGAACCTCCAAAAACAGAATTTTCCACTTTCAATCACCAATTAAAATCACCAAAACACTCATTTATATATATATTATTAAAATGTCACCATGATCCCCAATTTCACAAGTAAGCACCAATGAGACATATGTTCAAACATAGGGTATCCAATTCGCATTAGCCACAACTCAAGCATCAATCATACAATTTTCAACATAATAATTCAACAATCAAGCATCACAATATTATAATTTACTCATCAACATCACAATTCATTCATGGGAATTATTCCTAGAACCCTAACCCTAAGCATCCAATTCGCATAACTATTAAAAACAAAAAGAGGACCCCCTAACCTTATGGAAGTCGAATTGCTAGCAAGCTCCAAGGGAAAAAATGCAAGACTCCAATCAAGCCCTTCCTCCTCCTTGAGTGATTCGCCCCTCTCTTCTTCTTCTCCTCTTCCCTTCGCAACTCTTCTCTTCTTACTCTCTCCTTTACGTTTCTTTTCTTATTTTTTTTCAATAGAGTAACAAAATGAAAACTAACCCCTAGACCCCTTGTGAGTCGAATACCTTGACAAGACAATGGGCCACGGGCCTAATTGTGGATCACGGGCCCTTGCTCGCACCACTCAATCCGAGACAACACCTCCTAATAAATAAAATAAAATAATTAAACCTTGAATTATTTAATTAAATTAAATAAATATTGTAAGCCTTAAATAACTTAATTAAATAAATAATTAAATTATTTTGGGGCGTTACAACTCTCCCCCACTTAGAATATTTCGTCCTCGAAATTACCTGAATCAAACAACTCCGGATATGCTTCCCGCATCTTACTCTCCAGCTCCCAAGTCATACTCTCACCAGCAGCTCCTAACCAAACCACTTTCACCAAAGGAATCTCCTTCCCTCTCAGAATTTTCACTTCTCTATCTTCAATTCGCACAGGCATAGTCTCAACAGTGAGATTATCCCGCACCTCTACTTCATCCATCTGAATCACATGAGACGGGTCCGGAACATACTTTCGAAGTTGTGACACGTGAAACACGTCATGCAAGTTCGAAAGATTAGGCGGCAAAGCCACCCTATATGCAACACTTCCCACCCTCTCCGTAATCTGATACGGACCAATGAAACGGGGAGTTAACTTCTTTGATTTCAAGGCACGCCCAACACCAGTCACCGGAGTGACTCTCAGGAACACATGATCACCGGCCTGAAACTCTAAATCCTTCCTTCTCTTATCATGATAGCTCTTTTGTCGACTCTGCGACGCTTTCATCTTCTCACGGATTAATTTTACCTTCTCAGTTGTTTCTCGCACAATCTCAGGCCCTAACACTGCACTCTCCCCAGATTCATACCAACACAACGGAGTCCTACATCTCCGACCATACAACGCCTCAAACGGTGCCATACCAATACTAGAGTGAAAACTGTTGTTGTAGGTGAACTCCATCAACGAAAGATGAGAATCCCATGAACCTCCCTGCTCAAGAACACATGCTCTCAACAAGTCCTCTAACGACTGAATAGTCCTCTCCGTCTGACCATCTGTCTGCGGATGATAAGCGGAGCTCAACCTCAACTTAGAACCCAAAGCTTCTTGCAAACTTTTCCAAAATTCAGATGTGAATCTCGGATCTCTATCAGATACAATACTAAGCGGAACGCCATGCAACTTCACAATAGTCTTGATGTAGATTTCTGCCAACTTTGGAACTGGATAAGTCATATTAATTGGTAAGAAATGAGCAGACTTTGACAACCTGTCACAACCACCCATATAGCATCAAACCCTCTCACTGTATTTGGCAAACCAGTTACAAAATCCATGGAAATGCTATCCCATTTCCATTCCGGAATCTCCAATGGTTGCATCAACCCCGCGGGCTTCTGATGCTCAATCTTAGACTTCTGACAAGTCAGACAAGAATACACAAACTGAGCCACATCCTTCTTCATACCAGGCCACCAGAACATTTTCTTCAAATCTTGGTACATTTTCGTAGCCCCTGGATGAATACTCAACTTGCTCCTATGGCTCTCCTCAAGAATCATTCTATTCATCTCAGCACCGTCAGGAATGCAGATCCTATCTCTGAATCTCAATACACCTTGGGAATCTAACTTGAAATCTCCACCCACATCTTGATCATTCACAACTAACAGGTCTACCAACTTTACATCTGACTTTTGGGCTTCTCGAACACTAACCAAAAATTCATTGCCAATCTTCAACATTCCCAATCTGACACTCTGCGGTGTCACTTCACAAACCAGACTCATGTCCTGAAACTGCTCAATCAACTCTAACTCTTTCACCATCATAGCCGACATATGCAAACTCTTCCGACTTAAAGCATCAGCCACGACATTAGCTTTGCCGGGGTGATAGTTCAAGCCGAAATCATAATCCTTCAGCAATTCTAACCAACGTCTCTGCCTCATATTTAGCTCCTTCTGATCAAACAAGTATTTCAGACTCTTATGGTCACTAAACACTTCGAATCTGGTACCATACAGATAGTGCCTCCAAATTTTCAGCACAAACACAATTGCAGCTAGCTCTAAATCATGAGTAGGGTAGTTCTTCTCATGGGTCCTCAACTGTCTGGACGCATAAGCTACTACCTTACCCTCTTGCATCAATACACCTCCCAAACCCATCTTGGAAGCATCGCAATATACTACAAACGGTCGATCCGGAACAGGCAAAGTCAAAACGGGCGATGTAGTCAACCTCTTTTTCAACTCATTGAAGCTCTCCTCGCAGCGAGCATCCCACACAAAAGCTTTTCCTTTACATGTCAATTGAGTCAACGGAAGTGCCAACCTCGAGAAACCTTCAATAAATCTCCTGTAATAACCAGCTAATCCCAAGAAGCTTCTAATCTCTGTAACCGACTTCGGGCTCTCCCATTGAGAAACAGCATCAACCTTGGCTGGGTCCACACCTATACCATTGCCAGAGATAATATGACCAAGGAAACCTACTTCATTCAGCCAGAACTCACACTTAGACAATTTTGCATACAATTTCTTTTCTTTCAACACTTCTAGCACTAACCTCAAATGTTCTGCGTGCTCCTCTTCTGTTTTAGAATACACCAGAATGTCGTCAATAAACACAACTACAAACCGATCCAAGTAACTATGGAAGGTACGGTTCATGTACTCCATAAACACACCCGGCGCGTTGGTAACACCAAACGGCATCACAGAATACTCATAGTGCCCATATCTCGTTCTGAAAGCGGTCTTCTGAATGTCTTCATCCTTTACCTTGATCTGGTGATAACCCGACCTCAAATCGATTTTACTAAACACCTTAGCACCTACCAACTGGTCCATCAGATCATCAATTCTGGGAAGCGGATACCTGTTCTTTATTGTCACTTTGTTCAACTGCCTATAATCGACACAAAGCCTCATGCTCCCGTCCTTCTTTTTCACTAACAATACCGGAGCACCCCATGGTGACACACTTGGCCTTACAAATTTCTTCTCAAGTAGATCTTCTAATTGCTTTTTCAATTCAGACAACTCTGAGGCTGACATCCGGTACGGTGCCATAGACACAGGCCTAGTACCAGGTATAAGATCAATAGCAAACTCAACCTCCCTCTCTGGCGGAACACTTGGAATTTCATCCGGGAACACTTCGGGAAATTCACACACTACCTGAACCCCTTCAATGATCGCCTGATTCTCAGCAGACAATGACGCCATCAAAGCAAACAGATGAACTCCCTCTTTCATTATCTTATGCAAATGACCAGCAGGCAACAAAATAGATCCTTCTTCTTCGGGAGGAAGGAAACTCACAGATCTTCGGGAACAATTAATATGCACATGGTTATATACTAACCAGTCCATACCAAGAATGACATCCAACCCTCCCAACGGCAAACAAATAAGATCAACAAGAAAATCTCTGCCGAAGATTGACAGAGGGCACTTAGCACACACAAGAGAGGTAGTTACTGAACCCTTAGCTGGAGTGTCAATAACCATCTCCCTCATCATAGAAGATAAAACAAGGTCCAATTTCTCAGCACACAAAGCAGCAATAAATGAATGCGTAGCACCAGTATCAATAATAGCAATCAAAGGAATACCATTAATAAAACATGTACCTCTAATCTCATTAGTATCCTCTGATCCTGCGAGAGCAAACACTTTTCCATGGGACTTCTCTTTCTTCGGCTTAGTACACTTAGTACTAATATGACCTGATTCCCCACAGTTGTAGCACACCACATCCCTTTTCTCACATTTCGCAGCCACATGACCTTCTTTACCGCACTTGAAACATTTATTATCCGAGCAGTCAAAACTCTTGTGACCCGGCTTGCCACACCTGTAGCACACAACCTTCGCAGGGGCATCTCCCCCACTTGTTTTCTTATTATCAGCATACCTCTGCTTACCCTTACCAGCTGGAACCTCATATGGCTTACCCCGATTCTGAAATTTACCCCTCAAATCTCTCATGACCTTGGAGTGAGCATTACTATCATCCTCATATATCCTGCAACTATCGATCAAATCAGCGAATACCCGAATCTTCTGGTACCCTACAGCTTTCTTTATATCAGCCCTCAGTCCATTCTCAAACTTAATACACTTTGAGAACTCAGACTCAGCATCAGCATAATGGGGATAAAACTTAGCCAATTCAGTGAACTTGGCAGCATACTCCGTTACTGACATACTTCCTTGCTTCAGCTCAAGGAACTCTATTTCCTTCTTACCTCTCACATCTTCAGGAAAATACTTACGCAAGAACTCTCTACGGAAAACAGCCCAAGTTATCTCTTCATTAGCAGTTTCTAATCTCTGCCTCACCTCCATCCACCAATCATCAGCTTCCTCTGCCAGCGTATGGGTACCATACCTGACTTTCTGCGCATCATTACAATCCATGACCCGAAATATCCTTTCAATCTCTTTCAGCCACGCTAGAGCACCATCTGGGTTATACTTGCCCTTAAAGACAGGTGGATTCTCTCTCTGGAACGTGGCCAAACTGCGAGTCCCAGCATTTTCAGCACCATTCTGCTGGTTCCCAACAGCTTGAGCCATAGCCTGCAAAGCAGCAGCAAGAGCAGCGTCGTTCCTCCCAGCCATTTCAAACTATCACTGCAGCACAAACAGAAATTTAGAACTAATCTAACAATTCTATTTGTCATATGACACTATGACAGGACGACTTGGCCGGACAGACCGAACTGCTCTGATACCACTAATGTAACACCCCCTTTCTAGTAACTTTACTTTTTAAATAAAATCAGAGTCTTTTTTTTTTTTTGAAAACGATTCAAGCGAGTGCTACACTTACTCCTTAAATATCAAGATACATAACACCATAAGAAAAATGTTTAGTTCGCATCAACTAAATCCAATCACCACCAGCAGCTGAATAAATATGAGTTCTAAAATTTAAAACCAATACATCACCAATCAAATCTAACAGTTTTAGGAAAAATAATGCATAAACATAGGACACCCCCCCCCCCCTGGTGCTACGTATCAGAGCGTGACACTTCCTACCAGACGAAGGCATAAAGGAATCCTTCACTCGTTATTACCTGCACGTTGCCGACATAAGAAGCAACATAAAAGCAGTAGGGTGAGTCTCTTTTCATAATTAATAACATATGGGAATCAAGCACTGCATAGGAAAAAGGAAACCAGGCACACCAATGCACAACAATGGGAACAATCACATCAACATTCTATTTCCAAACAGCACTACACAACATATGATTATGCATGTAATGCAACCCAAACTCCACGGGTACATGCATGTCGGATCCGTCACCAAATACAAATAGGCCGTAGCCTCTGCTCACCAAATAAAACTAGGCCGAAGCCTCTGCTCACCAATAATGCACATGTTTCATGAGGTGTTATGGAGAATGCATCACAACACACCACAATTCAATCAATCCACCATTTTAATTTCTAATCTCACCATAGTGCATTAATCAGCTCACCAAATTAAAATTAGGCCGAAGCCTCTGCTCACCAATCTCACCTTATCGCACTCACCAATTCAGCCCACCACTCACACCAACACCAATTCAAATAGACCAACTTAGGATATTGACACGACATAGGGAAAGTGGGTAAAAATAGCCATTTGGGTACTTGAACACCATCAGCCCAGAAACACCAGTAAAATAATTTATTTTTGCATAAAATTGGAACAATTGGATAGACACTGAAATTAGCTTCGAAACGCATTTTGAACCGTTAAATTTGGATAACCGAGTCAAAAGTTACATTAAAAACAAAATAGGAAAAATACTTAGACATCCTGGAACTGGCGCATGGGCGCTGGGCGCCCAGGGGCAACACAGAACTTGGCGCAGGGCGCTGGGCGCCCAGGAGCAACACAAAAATTTGGCGCATGGGCGCTGGCGCCCAGGAGAGGCAACACGCACAGGCGCATGGGCGCTTGGCGCCCAGGAACAACACGCGCACAGGCGCTAGGCGCCCAGGAAACAGTGCGCGCACAGGCGCATTGCGCCCAGCACAGCAACACGGCGCCCAGGCACTAGGCGCCTAAGGCCAACATGCAACAAAACTAATTTTTCTTCGAATTTGATTTTACACGAGCCAATTGCTCAGAACATGAAAACCCAATGAAAATTTCATCAAAAACTGAACATCATTTTTGGCGCCCATGCACTAGGCACCTAGTGAAAATACGCAACTCAACTCTTTTGTTGCCCAAAATCATTTTTCATGAGCCATTTTACCTGAATATGAAAACCTGAAAACAACTTTTACAAAACTATCACCAAGACATTGGGGCCCTTGGCGCCCATGACTCAAGCAACAAGCGCCAAAACTGGCAGCACAGTGACACAGAATGGCAACACAGGGGCAACAGGCACAGCAACACAGTGACACAGAATGGCAACACAGGGGCAACAGAATTTGAAAAAAAACTGGCGCAGCACACTGCTGGGCGCCTGGCGCCCATGACTATGGCGCACAACACAGAAATTCAGCAACACACATATGGCGCCCAAGGCGCCTAGGAACCTCCAAAAACAGAATTTTCCACTTTCAATCACCAATTAAAATCACCAAAACACTCATTTATATATATATTATTAAAATGTCACCATGATCCCCAATTTCACCAAGTAAGCACCAATGAGACATATGTTCAAACATAGGGTATCCAATTCGCATTAGCCACAACTCAAGCATCAATCATACAATTTTCAACATAATAATTCAACAATCAAGCATCACAATATTATAATTTACTCATCAACATCACAATTCATTCATGGGAATTATTCCTAGAACCCTAACCCTAAGCATCCAATTCGCATAACTATTAAAAACAAAAAGAGGACCCCCTAACCTTATGGAAGTCGAATTGCTAGCAAGCTCCAAGGGAAAAAATGCAAGACTCCAATCAAGCCCTTCCTCCTCCTTGAGTGATTCGCCCCTCTCTTCTTCTTCTCCTCTTCCCTTCGCAACTCTTCTCTTCTTACTCTCTCCTTTACGTTTCTTTTCTTATTTTTTTTCAATAGAGTAACAAAATGAAAACTAACCCCTAGACCCCTTGTGAGTCGAATACCTTGACAAGACAATGGGCCACGGGCCTAATTGTGGATCACGGGCCCTTGCTCGCACCACTCAATCCGAGACAACACCTCCTAATAAATAAAATAAAATAATTAAACCTTGAATTATTTAATTAAATTAAATAAATCTTGTAAGCCTTAAATAACTTAATTAAATAAATAATTAAATTATTTTGGGGCGTTACACTCACCCTTAGGACTTTAAGTCTATTTATTGCAACTATTGAAATGTTGAAAAATATGGAAGTGAGAAGAAAAGACTTAGCAGTGATAACGTAATGGGTGGGTGAAGAAGGATGAGGAGAAAGAGAAGGCTCTGGAGAGTGGGTTCGGGCGCCTACATATGTTTCTACTTAAGTCCCATATCGATGAAGTATACACAATATCAAGCTACTTAGGCTATAAAATGAAGGACCTCTCGCTGAACAAGTCACTGAGCCATGTGATGAGCACATAGCGAACTATTCATTCGCCTTTTACTAAAGAATACCGTGTGTTGTTCACTACAAGTGGCATACGTTGCTTTTCGAAAGAGTTCTCTTCATTGAGGACCATGCAAGGATAGTTCAAAGTTTCTTACTAGTATGATACTGGACAAAATTGTATGTTTTGTTTTTTTTTTTGACAAGACAAAATAGTATACTTGACTTAGAATAATCATGATGTTTATACATTCATATAGCAAAATAGTATGAAAATTGAAAACTATGTACAAGATGGTACTGCAACCAATAAGTTATGTAGTCTCTACATTCATAGCATATATAAGTGAAACATGACAAGAATATTTATCAAAAGCTCAATTTTTAGCTAATGTTTGTAAGGGTTTGTGCCATTTTATTGAGGAAAACTGTGTGCTCGGCCTTAGGACTTTAAGTCTATTTATTGCAAGTATTGAAATGTTGAAAAATATGGAAGTGAGAAGAAAACACTTAGCAGTCATAACGTAATGGCCGGGTGAAGAAAGATGAGGAGAAAGAAGAAGGCTCGGGAGAGTGGGTTTGGGGGCCTACATATGTTTCTACTTAAGTCCCACATCGATGAAGAATACACAAAAACAAGATGCTTAGGCTTCAAAAATGAAGGACCTCTCGCTGAACAATTCACAGAGCCATGTGATGAGAACATAGCGAACTATTATTTCACCTTTTATTAAAGAATACCGTGTGTTCTTCACTACAAGTGGCATACGCTACTTTTTGAAAGAGTTCTCTTCACTGAGGACTCTGCAAGGCTCGTTCAAAGTTTCTTACTATTATGATATTCGACAAAACTGTGTGTTTTGATTTTTTTTTTACAAGACGAAATATTATACTTGACTTAGAATAATCATGATGTTTATACATTCATATAGCAAAATAGTATGAAAATTGAAAACTAGGTACAAGATGGTGCTGCACCCAATAAGTTATATAGTCTCTACATTCATATAGCATATATAAGTGAAACATGACAAGAACATTTATCAGAAGTTCAATTTTCAGCAAATGTTAGTAAGGGTTTGTGCCATTTTGTTTAAGGAAAAATGTGTGCTCACCCTTAGGACTTTAAGTCTATTTATTGCAAGTATTGAAATGTTGAAAAATATGGAAGTAAGAAGAAAAGACTTAGCAGTCATAACATAATGGCTGGGTGAAGAAGGATGAGGAGAAAGAGAAGGCTCGGAAGAGTGGGTTTGGGGGCCCACATATGTTTCTGCTTAAGTCCCACATCGACGAAGAATACACAAAAACAAGCTGCTTAGGCTTCAAAAATGAAGGACCTCTCGCTGAACAATTAACAGAGCCATGTGATGAGAACATAGCGAACTATTCTTTCGCCTTTTATTAAAGAGTACCGTGTGTTCTTCACTATAAGTGGCATACGCTACTTTTTCAAAGAGTTCTCTTCACTGAGGACTCTGCAAGGCTCGTTCAAAGTTTCTTACTATTATGATATTGGACAAAACTGTATGTTTTGATTTTTTTTTACAAGACAAAATAGTATACTTGACTTAGAATAATCATGATATCTATAAATTCATATAGCAAAATAGTATGAAAATTGAAAACTAGGTACAAAATGGTACTGCAACCAATAAGTAATATAGTCTCTACATTCATATAGCATATATAAGTCAAACATGACAAGAACATTTATCAGAAGTTCAATTTTCTGTAAATGTTAGTAAGGGTTTGTGCCATTTTGTTTAAGCAAAAATGTGTGCGCACCCTTAGGACTTTAAGTCTATTTATTGCAAGTATTTTAATGTTGAAAATTATGAAAGTGAGAAGAAAAGACTTAGCAATCATAACGTAATGGGTGGGTGAAGAAGGATGAGGAGAAAGAGAAAACTCAGGAGAGTGGGTTTGGGCGCCTACATATGTTTCTACTTAAGTCCCACATCGATGAAGAATACACAAAAACAAGCCGCTTAGGCTATAAAATGAAGGACCTCTCGCTGAACAAGTCACGGAGCCATGTGATGAGCACATAGCGAGCTATTCTTTCGCCTTTTACTAAAGAATACCGTGTGTTCTTCACTACAAGTGGCATACGTTACTTTTTGAAAGAGTTCTTTTCATTAGGGTAGTTCAAAGTTTCTTACTATTAGGATACTTGACAAAATTGTATGTTTTGATTTTTTTTTGACAAGACAAAATAGTATACTTGACTTAGAATAATCACGATGTTTATCCATTCATATAGCAAAATAGTATGAAAATCGAAAACTAGGTACAAGATACTACTGCAACCCATAAGTTATATAGTATCTACATTCATATAGCATATATAGGTAAGAATGACAAGATTATTTATCAGAAGCTAAATTTTCAGCTAATGTTAGTAACGGTTTGTGCCATTTTTTTAAGGAAAAATGTGTGTGCTCACCCTTTGGACTTTAAGGCTATTAATTGCAAGTATCGAATTATTATAAAATATGGAAGTGAGAAGAAAATATTTAGCAGTCATAACGTAATGGGTGGGTGAAGAAGGATGAGGAGAAAGAGAAGGCTCAGGTGAGTGGATCTGGGCGCATACATATGTTTCTACTTAAGTCCCACATCGATGACGAATACACAAAAACAAGCTGCTTAGGCTATAAAAATGATGAACCTCTCGCTGAACAAATCACGGAGCCATGTGATGAGCACGTAGCGAACTATTTTTTCACCTTTTACTAAAGAATACTACGTGTTCTTCACTACAAGTGGCATTCGCTACTTTTTGAAAGAGTTCTCTTTATTGAGGACTCTGCAAGGCTAGTTCAGAGTTTCTTACTATTATGATATTGGACAAAACTCTATGTTTTAGTTTTTTTTGACAAGACAAAATAGTATACTTGACTTAGAATAATCATGATATCAATACATTCCTATAGAAAAATAGTATGAAAATTGAAAACTAGGTACAAAATGGTATTGCAACCAATAAGTTATATACTCTCTACATTCATATAGCATATATAAGTGAAACATGACAAGAATATTTATCAGAAACTCAATTTTCAGCTAATGTTAGCTAGGGTTTGTGCCATTATTTTAAGGAAAAATGTGTGCTCAGCGTTTGGACTTTAAGGCTATTAAGAGCAAGTATTGAGTTATTATAAAATATGGAAGTGAGAAGAAAAGGTTTAGCAGTCATAACGTAATGGGTGGGTGAAGAAGGATGAGGAGAAAGAGAAGGCTCGGGTGAGTGGATCTAGGCGCATACATATGTTTCTACTTAAGTCCCACATCGATGAAGAATACACAAAAACAAGCTGCTTAGGCAATAAAAATGATGGACCTCTCGCTGAACAAATCACGGAGCCATGTCATGAGCACAAAGCGAACTATTCTTTCTCCTTTTACTAAAGAACACCGTGTGTTCTTCACTACAAGTGGCATACGCTACTTTTAGAAAGAGTTGTTTTCAATGAGGACTCTGCAAGGCTAGTTCAAAGTTTCTTACTATTATGATATTGGACAAAACTGTATGTTTTGATTTTTTTTTTGACAAGACAAAATAGTATACTTGACTTAGAATAATCATGATATCTATACATTCCTATAGCAAAATAGTATGAAAACTGAAAACTAGGTACACAAAATGTACAAAATGGTACTGCAACCAATAAGTTATATAGTCTCTTCGGTTATATAGCATATATAAGTGAAACATGACAATATTTGTCAGAAGCTCAATTTTCAGCTACTGTTAGTAAGGGTTTGTGCCATTTTTTTAAGGAAAAATGTGTGCTCACCCTTTGGAATTTATGGTTATTTATTTCAAGTATTGAATTCTTGAAAAATATGGAAGTGAGAAGAAAAGATTTAGCAGTCATAACGTAATGGGTGGGTCAGTGTTTTAAAACCCGGCTCGGCCCGGCCGGTCGGACCGGTCGAACCGGGAACCGGGGGGTAACCGAGCCGGTCAAGGTTTTGGATCGGCCATGCAGCAAACCGGTGGGAACCGGTGTGACTCGGCCGGTTTTTAGAAAAACCGGTGACCCGGCTCGAGCCGGACCGGGTTGTGCAATTTGTTTTTTTTTATCAAATCTTTGAACTGTAATTGGGAGGGGCCGCGCGAACGCAGGCCCCCACTAGTGATTGCCATCTAGGTAAGTATGTTTCCCATTGACATACGTCTTGCTTTTATATCTTATTCTCCTCTCTGTTCCGTTCATTCTATGCGATGTGGGACTATTTGTAAAGTACTTAAAACAAAAGAGACTAAAAACAAAACCCTCAACAAAATGCCATTAGTGGGGTTTGAACCCCTGACCTGTTGAAAGCAAATGTTGAATGCTACCATGAGGCTACCAATCTTATTGAGGATATTATTTATTTCAAATATATATAATTGGTACCTCTTTTCCTAAAAGTCAAGTTTGCTCATCCTCATGGCATTAGCTTGCAATATTATTATTATGTTTCAACAAACTTTTTTAATATTAAGTATTTTTTTAAAGATTTATTTAATATTAAGTTGTTAACTTATGAAATTTGTTCTAAATATTTATTGAAGCATGATATGAACTTTTAAAATTTATTTAATATATACCAAGAAAATAAAAATAAAATAGGCATGGTGTGTAATTTTAGCAAATTAAGTTTTACAAGTATGAAATATATAGGTCCTGAAAATTTGAGAATTTTTTATATTTTAGTGGATATAAAATAAATATAGTTATTAATTTTACAGGGACGAAATTTATATTATATACTATATAGGCATTGAAAATTCTCGAAATAGAGACTGGGTCCGAGTCATCCGGTCCCGGTTTTGGTCATGCGGTTCAACTGTCGACCCCTCGGTCCGACCATTGACACAGTGACCCGGTACCTTCACCGAGTCGGTCACCGGTCCTAGTTTTAAAACATTGGGGTGGGTGAAGGAGGATGAGGAGAAAGAGAAGGCTCAGTTGAGTGGGTTTGGGCGCATACATATGTTTCTACTTAAGTCACACATCGATGAAGAATACACAAAAACAACCTGCTTAGGCTATAAAAATAAAGGACCACTCGCCGAACAAATCACAAAGCCATGGGATGAGCACATAGCGAACTATTCTTTCGCTTTTTACTAACGAATATCGTGTATTCTTCACTACAAGTGGCATACGCTGCTTTTAGAAAAAGCTCTCTTCACTAAGGAAAAATGTGTGCTCACCCTTTGGACTTTAAGGCTATTAATATCATGTATTGAATTATCATAAAATATGGAAGTGAGAAAGAGAAGGCTCAGGTGAGTGGGTTTGGGCGGATACAAATGTTTCTACTTAAGTCCCACATCGATGAAGGCTATTAATATCATGTATTGAATTATCACAAAAACAAGCTGCTTAGGCTATAAAAATGAAGGACCTCTCGCGGAACAAATAACGGAGCCATGTGATGAGCACATAGCAAACTATTCTTTCTCCATTTACTAAAGAATACCATGTGTTCCTCACTACAAGTGGCATACGCTACTTTTAGAAAGAGTTGTTTTCAATGAGGACTCTGCAAGGGTAGTTCAAAGTTTCTTACTATTATGATATTGGACAAAATTGTATGTTTTGATTTTTTTTTCACAAGACAAAATAGTAAACCTGACTTAGAATAATCATGATGTTTATACATTCATATTGCAAAATAGTATGAAAATTGAAAACTAGGTACAAGATGGTACTGCAACCAATAAGTTATATAGTCTCTATATTCATATGGCATATATAAGTGAAACATGACAAGAATATTTATCATAAGCTCAATTTTCAGCTAATGTTAGTAAGGGTTTGTGATATTTCTTTTAAGAAAAAATGTGTGCTCACCCTTTGGACTTAAAGCCTATTAATTGCAAGTATTGAATTACTATAAAATATGGAAGTGGGAAGAAAAGATTTAGCAGTCATAATCTAATGGGTGGGTGAAAAAGGATGAGGAGAAAGAGAAGGCTCTGGAGAGTGGGTTAGGGTGCATATATATGTTTCTACTTAAGTCCCACATCGATGAAGAATACACAAAAACAAGCTGTTTAGGCTTTAAAAATGAAGGACCTCTCGCTGAACAAATCACGGAGCCATGTGATGAGGACATAGCAAACTATTCCTTCTCCCTTTACTAAAGAATACCGTGTGTTCTTCACTACAAGTGGCATACGCTACTTTTAGAAAGAGTTCTTTTCATTGAGGACTCTACAAGGCCAGTTCAAAGTTTCTTACTATTAGAATATTGGACAAAACGGTATGTTTTGATTTTTGTTAACAAGAAAAAATAGTATACTTGACTTAGAATAATCATGATATTTATATATTCATATAGCAAAATAGTATGAAAATTGAAAACTAGGTACAAGATGGTACTGCAACCAATAAGTGGTGGAAAGGTTTTGGGTGGGTGGTGATTGGGCAAAGGATCGTTAACAAGGTTTAAATGATGAGACAGAGAAAACACAACCAATTAACAGAGGTGATTGCCAAATCTGCCACATTGGCATTTGAAACTCCATTTTGACTTTTTGACCACATGCTCAACACTTCAACAACAGTTGCTGCAGCAATACTTCAGCAACAAATGCTGCAACAATACTTCGGCAAGTGTTCCCATGCCCCAATCAATAACCATTTGGGATAGGAATTCCCCCTCTTTTAAAAAAATTGAAGCTCATTTTTCGGAGGACTATTTTCTTCAATTACCAAGGGTTGAGTCTCACTTGTCACATGAATCTTTTCATACTTCAACCTTGGCTTTTCTTTCTTGTCACTATTTTTAAATTTTTCTTGTTCTACAACTACACAATTTTTTTGTTTTTCTTCCACTACTTCCAAATGACCATATTCATTTTCACACTTTACACTCTTTTCTTCCTTTTGCTCAACCATCTCCTCACTACAACTCTCTTCTTTTAGATGCTCCATTATAGTCTTAATGTGAGCCTCCATATTCTTACATGAAGTTTCAAAGTTGTTGTAACACCCTCAAAATAATTAGTAGAATTATTTGGATGTTAACCCAACTAAACTAATTTAGTACTTGACGGGTAAATTTATTGAGTGCTAAAATTATTTATTGGTTGTCATCGGATCGTTAACCGGATAATACGGGTCAAGGAAGTTTTGGATTCTAAATAAGAGATTTAGAGCAATATGGTAATTTTACCACGTTACCACTTATATATTAATAAATATATATGTGTGTGTGTGTGTTATAAAAAGAAAAAGAATTAAGAAAGAAAAAAAAGAAAGAATTGGACGCGAGAGACAGAGAGGGAAAGGAGAAAAAAGAAGGGAGAAGAGAAAGAATGGTGAGGAGGAGGAAGAGGAAAAAGGTGGGGATTCGGCTCATCAAAACGACTTCCTTCCAACACGAAAAGCGTTCAACGTTACTTCCTCTTCGTTTTGGTACTAAAATCTTCATCATCGACTCACTCTCCTCAAATCCACCATTTTCGAATTTGAGCTCAAAAGTGAGGTTTCGATGGTTGAAGCTTAAGGATAGCTTAGGATTGTGTTTGGCGCGAACCCAAGGATGATGGATCGGTGAAGGATGTTCGATTGAAAGATTGGAAGCTAGTTGGGTGATTTGGGGTTGAAAATCAAAGATTTGGGGTTATGGATGAATAGTAGTTTTGGAGGTTAGGGATGATGAATAGTGTCCATGGAGGATTTCGAGGAATTCGGTATTTCGGTCAAAAAGAGGTTTCGTGATCGAGTGGAAAGCTTTGGAAGCGGATTTGAGCGTCGTCGGAACGAAAAGTTTATGCGGGGAATGTTCGTGTGATTACTCGGTGAATTCGGCTCGATCGTGGTTCACGCTTCAAGGGTGAGTTTTACTCACGCTTAGGATGTTTTTGTGTTTCGATAATTTTTACGTTGAATGATTTCGAGAAATTTTCGAGTTAAAAACCGTTATTTGAAAATACGTCGCGTTTTGATACAATTCGTTTAAAATGAGTTTTTGATTGATTTGATTGATTGTGTGACTTTGATTGAGACTGTTTTTATGGTTGTCAAAACTGTTTTCAATCGGAACAAGAATCGGAATTGAGCGGAATAGCGAATTTCGCAAGAAAACGGAAAACCTGCACTTTTCTGCAGATGGTCACGTCGCGACCAGGCCCAGTTTTGTCACGCAAATATTTCTGTCGCTTTTCGCTTCGCGACGACAGCAGTTCGCGTCGCGACGCTTTGCAGATTTTCAGCAACTATTCACTGTTTTTGTTTTCACGATAACTTTTGATCTGGGAACCCGATTGAGGTGTTCTCAAGTGCGTTTGAAAGCTTATTGAAAGGCCTAATAAAATAAATGATTTAAATTGAATAATGAACTGTTTTTGAAGTTATAGATTGTTTCGAAAAACCGACTAATAGTACACGTGTGCGGATATGTTTTATTGATAATAAAACGGACTATGAGTCCTACGTGGTATGGTATAACTGACGCGGGATGATTATTATTTATTCGTCTAAACCGGTCTACGATTCACGATATATATTATATCGACTATAGGAAACGGCCCAATGTGGGTATTATGTTTGATTAACGGTCAAATGTAGATGGACTAAATGTTCATTGAGCATAGGTGAACTAACAGGTCATCGAGTGTAGATATATTTAACATATATCGAGTTGGGTGACGACCCATGTTGACATACTAGGCGGGGCAGTCATGATCCCTTATCCTAGGCCCTGTGCCATTAGGGAAAGTACTATTGGTAGGGGGTTCACCGGGTTTCAGCGTTCGCGCAGGCGGTGTTATGTTAAAAAGTTGTTGTACGATACACCGGGGTTAGCGTTCGCGCAGTCGGTGTCGTACTGAGTCATAACATGTACACCGGGGTTTAGCGTTCGCGCAGGCGGTGTGATGTTAAAAGTTTGTTGTGCGATATACCGGGGTTAGCGTTCGCGCAATCGGTGTCGTACTGGATTATAACACGTTCACCGGGTTTTAGCGTTCGCGCAGGCGGTGTCGTGTAAGTTGAAAAGAATTCTTAATTAAACCGAGAGCGTAGATAGGGGCCTCGGTAGAACTCACTGAGATTGTATCTCATTGTTTATATGTTGTGGTTTTACAGATAAACAGGGAAAGTGGAGATCCAAGAAGCACGAGTAGGTGGTACTCGGATGGTTGCTGAAGACTTAGCTTTTATGCTTAAGTGTATATATTTCCTTATTATCTGTGGATAAGACATTTTTGTCTTTAGCGTTATGTATTTATTTCCGCTTTCTTGTACAATATTGAACACTGTATTTCACTGATGGTTTGTGGTCTTATTTATGTTTAAGACTGTCCTGTTGTTATTCAAGGAAAATTTTATAGTGGTGTTCAGTATTTAAACAGGAAATATATCTCCGATGTTTTAGGGATGGTGCACTTGGGTATTTTTACATGTTAGAAATATCGGGGTGGTACAGTTGGTATCAGAGCAGTTCGACCTAGTCGGACTTAGTTTAGGGTTGAGTCGATTCCTTGTTAGTCCTTGTTGTAATTACACTTGTGATGCTAAGAGACATTGAGCCTGATCAACTTAATACTTAGTGCATCATAAGCGGAATTATGGAAGGATGATCAAGACGCAATCCTCTACCAAAACCGGAATCTCCAACCGGTGCATCCTCAGGAAAGGTGTCGGGACGGTGGAAGAAAACACCGCTAAGTTTGAAAAGTCGTCTCAGTTTTACCAAGTGGTAAAGTAAGCTCCGGATGACGAATGGAGAATGCAAAAGTATAAGAAGGGCCTTAGTGCTTTTATGACTTAGTGTCTCAGTTCTTATATTATTACCAATTATGTTGCCTTAGTGCAATCAGCCTATGTCGCCGAGGATGATCTCATAGGGAGTATGGGAAAAGAAAGAAGGTAGTTGAATTATCAACTCCGAATGCAAGGTCCTAAGATAATTTCATCAAAGGAAAAGCAGGTGCAATTCTTCGATTCTTCGAAGGTCAGAAGATGATCTAACTATGGAAGACATCACCAGGGTGATCGTCAGCACAGATCAATCGGTGCTATTATTGTAATGAAGAAGGTCGCTATACAAATAAGTGCCCTGCAAGGAAGAGTTCGAAGTAAGAGTTCCAAGGAAGAGTTCCAAGGAAGAGTTCCAAGGAGGAGTTACAAGCAGCTCTAAGACAATGACGAGTCAACATTCTGGATGTTTAGCCAATTACGACTGCAGACAATCTACTGAGGGGTATGAGATCAGTTTTCAATAACTCCGTTAGTATATTACACGATTCGGGTGCAACCCATTGTATAATAGCTCAATCGTGAGTAGATCGGTTGGGATTAACCTTATCTCCGCTATCCGAGCCGATAACCATCTTAACTGCTGCTAAGGGTCGTGTCCCGACCTAATCTTTGAATAGAATTGTCTACTTGTTATAGGAGGCAGAAATTTCGTTGTAGAATTTATTGTTTGCCTATGAGAAGTGTGGACACCATTTTGGGCTGAATTGGATGACTGCAAATCATGTTGCAATCGACTATATTAATCAACTATCGGCTTCGCTTCAGAATCAGTTGAATTGTCTAGGACAAATTCTGAAGCGGTTACCTAGTTCACCTTAGACGGTCAATCTTCATTCCAAGGTGCGGAATGACATGTTAGTATGTTATCTGCATCCACTGGGACTAGTTTAGATGGGGCGAACATTCAGGTTGTGAATGACTTTCAGGATGCTTTCACGATGAAGTTTCTTCTGAACCTCCAGAGCGAGAAGTAGGAGATTGTGTATTGATTATCGACAACTCAACAAAGTGACGATCAAGAACAAATATCCTTTGCCAAGGATACACGAATTACTGGATCAACTTCGAGGTGCTGCTGTGTTTTCTAAAACTGATCTAGGGTCGGGTTATCATCCAATAAAAGTTAGAGCCTCAGATTTTCCGAAGCCAGCTTTCCGTACTAGGTATGGACATTTTCTGTTTGTAGTGATGCCCTTCGGGTTGACTATTGCTCCAGCGGTATTCATGGATTACCTGAACCGAGTTTTTCCTCAATTACCTAGATCAATTTGTAGTCGTTTTCATTGATGGTATCTTGATGTGTTCGAAGACCATTGAGGAGCATGTCCAACATCTCCACATTGTTATGAGCGTACTCCGAGAGAAGAAATTGAATGCCAAGCCGTCGAAGTGTGACTTCTGGATGCCGGAAGTGAAGTTTTTGGGACACGTGATTTCTCAATCGGGAGTTGCTGTGGACCCCGGTAAAGTGGAAGTTGTGTTGAACTGGGGACGACCGAGATCAGTCACAGAGATCAGAAGTTTCTTGGGTCTATCTGGTTACTACAGGAGGTTTATTCAAGGGTTCTCACAGTTAGTTCTTCCACTTACTCGGTTAACTCGTAAGGGTCATCCGTTTACGTGGGATGCCGACTGTGAAGAATGTTTTCAAGAGTTGAAGATTTTGACTTCTGCTCCAATCCTGATTCTTCTGGATCCGTCATTGGAATTTCAAATTTACAGCGATGCTTCTGGGAAGGGTTTAGGATGTATTCTCATGCAGAATCAGCAAGTGGTAGCTTATGCGTCCAGACAGTTGAAGTATCATCCAGGAAATGCCAATGTTGTAGCTGATGCGCTGAGTAGGAAATCCATTCACATGGCAGAGTTAATAACGCAAGAAATGGAATTGTTAGAGTCTTTTAGATCTAAGTTGGAGTACATCCATAAGTTTCCACTTTGGTGGCGAGGTATTAGTTTGTTAACCTCTCCTTTGTGAAGGTTAACAATGAGATTGTATTACGAGATTCTGTTTGACAAGTCGAACGTGAACACGAATATGTAGGTGAGGTAACTGCTGACTGTTTTCACGTTGCGAATAACCATCAAAGGATTAATTGATGGATCTGCTTGTAAGTGACTGAAATTTCCGAAGTGAAGCTTGGCGTGCGGTATAATAGTTTTGAAAAATCGTTTTTGTGAAAACCTGCATGATAAAGTTAATTTTGGGAACGAATCAAGAGGCTAATAGGAGAAGACTGAGGAGGAAAATCCTAGGAGGATTACTTAAGTTGAGGGGAAGCTCTCAACGCTATTGACTGATTCGGATGGGAGCTCTGAGTTCTGTTTGATAGTTGTTTTGAGAACAACTGAGGTGATTTTCATTACGTTCAAATTTATTTGATGTCCCCACGGTTTATTTCTACGACTAAGGTCAAAGTTTTTAGTAAAACCCTCATTCCATCTTTTTGAAAAGTTTTATCTCGAAATCTCAAGGGCGAGTCAGGAAGTTTCACAGATGACTTTTCAGTCACATTTTTCAATGTGTATGAGAACTGTTATGTAATTTTTAGAAAAATTGTTGAGAACGTGTTTACACCCTTCGAGAAAATCACGTTTGTACTTATCTCTACCGTGGAGTACCAATTTGTGGATCTCATTTTCAACTTGTATGTCTATCAAGTGTCTTATATTACACCCTTTGATTTAGATTAATCAAAGTTGGGGAGTAAACGAGGATAATTGGAATGAAGCTTCGGAAGTGTTTTCAAACGCGGTGTCGAGCCGATGTAGGCGAATGATGAGTTTCTCGTGTCGATTCGTAATAAGAGAGTTCGAACTGAGTCATAACATGTACACCGGGGTTTAGCGTTCGCGCAGGCGGTGTCATGTTAAAAGTTTGTTGTGCGATATACCGGGGTTAGCGTTCGCGCAGTCGGTGTCGTACTGGATTATAACACATTCACCGGGTTTTAGCGTTCGCGCAGGCGGTGTTGTGTAAGTTGAAAAGAATTCTTAATTAAACCGAGAGCGTAGATAGGGGTCTCGGTAGAACCCACTGAGATTGTATCTCATTGTTTATATGTTGTGGTTTTACAGATAAACAGGGAAAGTGGAGATCCAAGAAGCACGAGTAGGTGGTACTCGGATGGTTGCTGAAGACTTAGCTTTTATGCTTAAGTGTATATCTTTCCTTGTTATCTGTGTATAAGACATTTTTGTCTTTAGCGTTATGTATTTATTTCCGCTTTCTTGGACGATATTGAACACTGTATTTCACTGATGGTTTGTGGTCTTATTTATGTTTAAGACTGTCCTGTTGTTATTCAGTGAAAATTTTATAGTGGTGTTCAGTATTTAAACAGGAAATATATCTCTGATGTTTTAGGGATGGTGCACTTGGGTATTTTTACATGTTAGAAATATCGGGGTGTTACAGTTGTCATGATCCACTTTAATATATTCAATGGAATGAGCTAAGAGTTTTTCACACTCTACACCTTTTTCTTCATTTTGCTCAACCACCTCTTCACAACAACTCTCTTCTTTTAGATGTTTCATTATAGTCTTAATGTGAGCCTCGATACTCTTACATGAGGCTTCAAAGTTGTCATGATCCACTTTAATAGATTCAATGGAATGAGTTAAGAGTTTTTCAAAATTAGAGCTCCCCTCATGTAGTCCTTTGGTTGAGCTTGAGAACTTTGCTCTTGCTCACACACAAAGTTTGACATGGGCATTGAGTTTAACTCAAAATAGCCCATTTCATCTTCATCTCCATTGAAACAATGTTGTTGAGCATTCTTTTCTTGCATAAAGTAAAAATTCCAATGGTCCATGGCTTAAAGTGGTTTTTTTTTCATAAAATCACCAAACACAAATGAAACACACTACAAAACACAAAGCACAATACAAAATAGAAAAAAAAAATCTGAAAAACAGAACAAACTAAATTAATGAATCAAAACTAACTAAACTTACTAACTAAATAATAGAAAATAACAAGCACAATCCCCGGTAACGGCGCCAAAAATTTGTTGTGTGAAAACAATATGTGTAAGTATACACAGTCGCAACAAGTAGAGATCATTCCCACGAGAATTGTTGAGTTCTTTTCTATATTTAATTAGCAAGTGTAACACCCCGGTATTTCTATCTAGTGAAAATACCCAAGTGCACATTAGTAACACATCAGAGATATAATTCCTGCTTAGACACTGAATATCACTATAAATTTTTCGCTGAATATAACCCAAACAGTCTTATTTACAACAAGACAATATGGTTCTCAGACCATATACCATCAGCATCTATAGTATTCAGTATCATACAAGAAAGCGGAAGAAAGATATACCTTAAATACATAATGTCTTAGAATACAGACAACAGAAGGGAAATAAGCTTAAACATAAAGCTAGGCTATCAGCAACCAGTCCGAGCTCAACCTACTCGTGCCTCTTGGATTTCCGCTGTCCCTGTGTCTCTGTAAATCAACAACAATTAAACAGTGAGATACAATCTCAGTGAGTTCTACCGTGACCCCTACTAGCACTCTCGATTCAGTTATTAATTCTTTTATAGCTTAACACGACACCGACTGCAAAACATTGCTACTCCCGGTATGTCGTAAAATAAACAACGTACGGCACCGACTGCAAAACCATGCTAATCCCGGTGTGTCGTAAAATAAACAAGGTACGGCACCGACTGCAAAACCATGCTAATCCCGGTGTATCGCACAACACAACAAGTACGGCACCGACTGCAAAACCATGCTAATCCCGGTGTATCGCACAATAAACTTTAACACAACACCGACTGCAAAACCATGCTAATCCCGGTGAACTCCCCTACCAATAGTACATTCTCCCATTGGCATGGAGCCTAGGGAAGGGGATCATGACTGCCCCGCCTAGTATGTTACACATGGGTCGTCACCCAACTCGATATATAAACATATATCTACAGTACTATGAACCCACGGTCCATCAAATCAGAAAATCAATGAAACACTTTAATCCACATTTTATAAAATCCAAGTTCACACTCGCACTCTAGTTGACCGCTTTTCGACACAATTTTCAATATCAAAAACAGATCATTTTGCCTTAAAAGTAGAATATACAGTTAGGCCTCTGAATAAGCTTTCCAACGCATCTTAGAACACCTCAATCGGGTTCCCGGATCAAAAGTTATCGCGAAACGAAAAACAGTGTTTGGTTGCTGAAATTCTGTCAATCTGCGCTGAAGTCGCGCTGGAGCGCAAGTTACGCGCGAACTGGCAGAAAGTTCTGTCAATCTGCGCTGAAGTCGCGCTGGAGCGCAAGTTAGGCGCGAACAGGCAGAAGGGGGGGTCTGTTAAGACAGATTTTGACGATTTCGCACGAAAACCGCGATTCCGCTCAATTCCGATTCTTGTTCCGATTAAAAACAGATTTGACAACCATAAAAACAGTTCCAATCAAAGTCACACAATTATTCAAGTCAATCAAAAACTCATTCAAAACGGATTTTATCAAAATGCGACATATTTTCCAATTATCGGTTTTCAACCCAAAATCTCTCAAACTCGATTACCAAATAATATTCCAGTCCAGCGAAAGCAGTAAAACAGTTAATTATTTAATTCGAAACATAAAATCCTAAGCGTGAGTAGAACTCACCCTTGAAGCGTGTGCCGACACCGAGACTTCGCCAAATCACCGAGTAGCCACACGAACGCTCCCCGCTCCGGCGACACCCAATCCGCTTCCAAAGCTTCCCACTCGATCACGAAACCGCTTTTGACCGAAATACCGATTTCCCGAAATTCTCCATGGGCACTATTCATCATCTTCTTCACCTCAAGTCACTATTCACATAAACCTCAAATCTTGATTTTTCAACCTAACTCACCCAATCGATCTTCAATACTCGAGTAATCCACCTCGTGCTCGCTCCTAAACATCGTCCTTAGCTTTTCCTTGAGCTTGAATCCACAAAACCTCTATTTTTTTCCTCTCAAATCGAAAATGGTAAAATGAGAGAGAGTGAGTTGATGATGAAAATCTTGGTACCAAATCGAAGAGGAAGTAGCGCTGAACATTTTTCGTGTTGGACGGAAGTCGTTTTGATGAGCGGAATTGCCCCCTATTTCCTCTTCTTCTTCCTCCCCCTTTCTTTCTCTCTTCTTTTCTTTTTCTCTCCTCCCCTCTGTTTCTCGCATTCCCTTCCTTCTTCCCTTCTTAATTTAATTCTTCCCTTCCCCCCTCACTCACTTACACGCGTACATATATATATATTTATTAATATATAATTGTAACGCGGTCAAATTACCATATTGATCGAAATCTCCTATTTCGATTCCAAAACTTCCTTGGTCCGTATTATCCGGTTAACGATCCGATGACAACAAATAAATAATTTTAGCACTCGATAAATTTACCCGTTAAGTACTAAATTGGTTTAATTAGGTTAACACCCAAATAATTCTATTAATTATTTTGAGGATGTTACAGCAAGCAAGCTAATGAATAAAAGCAAAGTAAAATAACAAGTTGTAGAATCCAATATTATCAACAAACAGCAAGTAAAATAAAGGATTAGTGGAAATCCAGAATGAGAGTAAGTTGGGAATGCCTTCACTATGCAAATTCATAATAATGGTCTAATGCTGCATCTGATGCTGCAGCAATAGATGCTGTCGCAATAGTTGTTGTTTTGTCAAACACTTTCACTAGGTTTTCGCTACAAGAGCCTACGTCTAGGCCCTAAATAGGTATACCCTGGGCTACTTACGCACCTCCAGTGTTCACCTTTTGGAATTTGCTCTCCTATGTCTAGGTTTTAAGCAAGGATTATTAAAGTGTCCTTTACTAACCACTATCCATACTATCCTTTGAGATCAATTTATAAACCATGTCTGAATCTATAAATGGTACTTATATTGAGGTGATCAAGTCTAAAATAAGTTTGGAAATAGTATCACGCAAAGGATAAAAATGCTAAACATCAAATACATGCATTAAACACACTAAGATTTCATTACATAGATAAATGCATCCCAACTAAGAGTATTTAGCTCATGATGAGCAAATAACACAAGAAATACAACTTAAACATAATGTTTAAAGCCATAAATGCAAAAATACAAAGATGAAGTATAGTAAGAAATGGTATACTGAAGATAGACTCCAAGAACAGTAGTTTGGAGGTTCAGATCAGCTTCCGAATCCACGAAAATCTTCAAGTAATTAAGCTCATGTATTGCTGCAGCATCACTCCCAACAATGGTGTTTCCATTTTTTGTGATGTAAGGTAGCTTGGTACAAAAATAGAGGAAAAGCTATTTCTACCATTTTCCTCCTCTGAACCAGCACACAAAATGAAGAAAAAGGTAGTCTTTATATAGTACTAGGGTGAATGATCCAAGAAAACCCTAATTTGGAGGTGCCATTTGTCCTTTTGCGTGACCAATAGTACAAGTGCCCAAGAGAAAGATGGAATATTCCTTGTTCAGGTGCTGGCGTCCTTGAGAATGTGCTTGTCCTTGGATAACAGCTGTAATGCGCTCAAATCCGTGCTTCCAGCAATTTCTCTCTCATCTGTCGCAGGAACTGTTGCTGCAGCAACTATTGCTGCAGCAATGAAACAACACACACATAAAAGCACAAAATGGGGCACCAAATTGCCAGATGATCACTAACCAGAATTAGTTCTTCTTTTACACTAAACAACATATTTTAACTAATTAAACACAACATTACTTTAGAATTCACAACAATTTAAGCTAAGAAAGCATAAATAAGGGCTATCTGCTACAGAGCCCTCATCGATCAAACCAGACCCACAAACCCTATCTCAACCACCTCCCAAATCATTCCTAATGAACTCTGGAAGCTTGTTTGGAATTCTACTGTCCCAACAAAACTGAAACATTTCCGCTGGAGAGCCTGCAGGAATTTCCTCCCCACTAAAGCAGCCTTCTTTAAGAAGAGAACAGCTCCTCCAATTTGCAAAACTGAACCAGAAACAGTTGAACATATGATCCTTATCTGCCCTTGGACCAGACCTTCGTAAAGCAGCCTCTCTTGCGCGAACGCATCAACTTCAAAGTGTTACTCTTGAATCTAACAATAAGGATCTTGTAGAAACCTGCAAAGGGAAGATGAAATCAAGGGAAATCAAATGTCTAGTAGAAGATATTAATGAACTCAGATCTTCCATCGAAATGAATGGTATCACCTGGATCGGGCGCGAAGGCGACACAGTAGCCCATGAAATTGCGTATCTAGCCTCCAAAGGCCTTCTTCAAGGAAATTGGACCTCTCGCCCACCAGAGTCTCTCCGATCTGCCATTACAGGGGACTGCATGCACCTGATGAATTGATTCGCTGAGTTTATACCCTGAGAACGATAGTATTCTGAACTATGTTTGATTGGTAGTTAAGGTTCATCGGTGGGGTTGCTTGATAATCAAAAAACTGGAAGATGTTTGCAAAATTGGGTGAGAAATTGGAATAGCTATCGTGATTGATTATTGTTACACTGAAGAGGTGAATGCTTTGTGTAGCCTCGTGGTTGCTAGGGTTTTTGCCGAATTTGGGTGGTCTCCATGTCCTGATGTTTTCTCTCTCTCTATCCAACAGAAGGTGGTACAATTACTTTTGATAATAATGAGTTCTACCGGACTCAGTCTTCGAGTTCCTCTACCGGATCCGGATCAGTTTGGCCATGTGATACGTAAAATATTTGATTCTAGTCTATTTTCTGTTCATATTGGAGGGACTAAAATAAAATATTTTATATATTACAAGGATCAAACTGGATAAAACATATATTGGCAGAAACAAAAAATAAAGTTTTGTTTTTACAGGGACTAAACTGAATCAAACTTATATTTTTTTTTTGTCAATAAATCAAACTTATATTTACATACTTCAGCTATCTCTTACCTTTTCGGGTGAGCGTGGAGCTTCCTTTAAAAAATTGACTTATAATTTGTCTTTTCTCAATGGGTATTGCTTTTCCCACACCCCCTCCTACTCGAAACACACCCCATAAGGGTGTGAAAAGACCAAAAGGTCAGGCCAAACCTCTTTTTTTCACGAATTTTTACCTGTTCGAACACGGGCATTCGAACAGATTCGAATGACATCGTTCGAGTGTGTTAAATTTTGACTTCACACCCTTTTGGGCGTTTTTCACCTGTTCGCATGAGGTCATGCGAACCTGTTCGCATGACCTCGTTCGAACACATTCGAACGACACCGTTCGAGTGTGTTAAATTTTGACTTCACACCCTTTTGGGCGTTTTTAAACTGTTCGCATGAGGTCATGCGAACCTGTTCGAACAGTCTTAAAACACGTCCTCGCAGCGTCTCACGCGAGGTTATTTTTGGAATAAAATTTGTTAAGGGGTGTGAAAGAGTAGGAGGGGGTGTGGGAAAAGCAAAACTCTTCTCAATTAGGAATTAGCCCACCTTCCACACTTGACAGCCCACTAGCTAACTTTGAAGTTATTTTATATTATAAAATAATATTTTATAGTTAAAGGGAAGAGTCAATTAGGAATTAGGCCCACCTTCCACACTTGACTGCCCACTAGCTAACTTCAGCTATCGAAAAGGGCAGAGTCAGCTACTCAGCTATCACACTTCACAAGAATCTGAAGTATGTAAACCTAAATCCCCAAATTGAAAAATGTATAGATTATTTTATATAGTATTTATTATTATTATATGTTCACCCAATCCAAAAAAAATTACTATATGCTCACAACGTTAGAAGAAAAATAGAGCTTTAATATGTATGGATATAATGTGTATTTTTCCAAAATCAAATAGGAAAATTGAGAATTGTCAAGTGCCTATTATGCATTTAGTCATATTTTATATTTCAAATTTTTATTTAGGCCATGTCTATTTTTTACGAATGAAGTTTCTGTTTTGGGTTCCTTATTTTTTACTGAAGGCGAATTGGTCTCTTCTGTTAGGTAATGTACCGAAAACAATTGACAAATTTTTTAAAAGGAATGAAATAAATGTCTGGTTATTTTTCATATGAGAATCCTAGTCTCATTAATTCACCTCAAGGACAAGAGCGATGTGAACCAAAACGCCCAAGACTTTGTCCCGAAGAAATGGATTCTTTCATTAGTGAATCAGATATGAGATTGCGGCCAATGATTTGGGAGTTTCCTATAATTCAAATAGATGAAATTCAGACAAAAATGCATCAGAGGTCCTTTAAGTTATTTAGTTGTAACAGCCACATCACCGTTGTTACTATCATGTCACTATTTTTGAAACAGAAAATGAAAAAAGGTTAGCAATGTACACGTTACGTAACTTGAAGGACCTAAGTGGTACCAAAAAACTTTAAAGACCAATTTGCTACAATTAAATAACTTAAAGGATCTCTGGTGCATTTTTGTTATGAAATTCGTCATGCTTTTCTTAAACATGCGCCTAGTCAACCTATTCTTAAAAGGTTTAGTTCGGTGCGGTGTGAGTCATCACACACAATCAGATACGTCACATCAAGACATCCCTGCATTAAATGAGGTCTGTTGAGAATCATCCTTGAGACGCACAAACGACTTGACTTTCGTACTGCTTCGGCTCGATAAAATACAACTCGTATAGTTTCAAAAGAGTTCCAATCTCAAATGAATTAGAAGTCTACGGGGCTTGTGTTATGGTCACAGCTTGCGCTGCTGAGCTCGACCTCGAGCCCCCTATAGAACTCCGAGTTTAGGACCAAGCCGATCACCAACGCGATAGAAAGGGATCCTAGCTCTCATAGATAGGTCGGCCTCTGGAGAAACATGAAACGCACTGCAAGAAATATTCAGGGTTTGTTTGATTTGAAAACAGGTAAGTACTGGACTGGACAGTGGACGGGACAGTACTGGACAAATTTTTGTCCCGGACACTGTTTAGTGAACAATGGACTACACAAGCAAAAAAAAATGTAAATTTTATTTTAATTCCCTTTCTAATGTTTATAATGATTTTGTATAACATGATAATAATATAATTAAAACATTATAAAAAAATGTGCGATGAAGAAAATAGGAGAGAGAGAGAGAGAGAGAGAGAGAGAGAGAGAGAGAGAGATGAGGGAGAGTGCAACACCCCGATTTTGGGAGCGCTACTAAGTGAACTCAACTCCTAATATGAGATGCTTTTTGAAAAATACACTTCCTGCCTCTCTCTGAGAAATATTATTTTTTAAAAAAAATCAATTTCAAAACAATCAGAGTATTGCAGCATTTTCGAAACATGATTCCTCTCTTAATGTAATATACAAGAATTAAATCTGAAATATGATAGTATGCTACCTGTTTTCAAAAGAAATGTACAATGCAAAGACAGAAGTGTTTGAAATAAAAACTCGCACAATCTAGTACTGGCTATCTTTACTAATACATATATGGCAATGCCCATACAAGAACTGATTAAGAACCATACACTTGAGGATTTTCCAAAATGACGACAAAAGAAGACATCTACGCTGATCAAGCACTCTATACGTAACACCCGGTTAGGACCTCGAGGAGTCCACCAATACTCCACTATGAAAGGACACTGACCTCTGCAACTTTATCTGTGAAACTGAACTACGGTCCTCCAATAACCAGGTTGACATCCATTATTGGAGAACCACAGGCAAGGGTCATCTTCTAGAATATGCATACACAAATATACAACAACTCACATGTACATAATCAATTCACATATACATAATACTAACAAGTTTCAAACAACATTCTAACAGCTCAACACCAACTACACGTCACACCACTCCATATATCCTAATGCAATGTCTATATGTCAATGCATATGATCCCGGGGTATACTACTCCAAAAAGTGTTGTGCTTCTCTCTATGATACTGCACAACAGATCTACGATCCAAATGTGGGTGTGCTTCTCCCTATGATACTGCACTTGTGTAGTACTTCTCTCATCGATACTGCACTACACCCCATGATAAAACTCAGGTGTGCTTCTCTCATCGATATTGCATCATGTAGTCACTTCTCTCATCGATACTACGCCACACCCGGTATGGTACTTCTCTCATCGAAACTGTACTATACCAACCTTGTAAGACAGGTACTTGGATCTACGATTCAAATATGGGTGTGCTTCTTGTTGTGGATTTTATATATGCGCAAGTATACGCAATCACACAAGTAATATAGTAGAAAGAAAGGTCGAACCCACAGGGATTGGTCTTAATTTATAGTTGGAATATCTCGGGGATTTAGTGTATAAAGTAAGTCACAATATTGAGAATAGTGAAACAATGAGGTATATTGCTTAAGAAATAAATATGGAAACTATATGGTAAAGGATTAGTTGGACTGCTTTTGCTTAGTAAATTTCTCTTGTGTTAATGCCATAGCATCTGATGCTATAGCACTGAGTACTATAGCATAAGCTGCGTGCCTTTTGGTCACTTTCACCAAGGTTTTGTGACAAGATCCTATGTCTAGGCTTCAAGTAAGTTCACCTTTGTATATTAAAGAACCCATAGTGTTCACTCTATGAGCTAAGCCCTCCTATGTCTAGGTTTGGGCAAGGGTTGTTCTAAATGTCTTTAAAACAACCACTCACTCACATTAATCTTTGAGATCTTTCCATGAACCATGTCTGAATTCATGAATCTGCCTATTTTAGTTGGCCAGTACCAAAACAGGTTTGGAAATATTTAAACACAAAGATTAAAATGCATACATCAAAATACTATATCATTAACACATTAGAAAGTCATTACATAGCTTAGCAATCCAACCAAAAGGTGTTTAGCTCCTGATAGATAATGTCAACAACTTACAAACAGAGGTGTTCATATCACCAAGACAAGAAATAGAAGAAGAATGTGCATAAGATACACTCCTTCAACTTCCACGCGTGTGCTGGTGTGCTGACAGTGCTATAGCATGAACCAGGCAGAATCTTCAAGTGGTTTGAGGATGGATCTTTAATGGGTGCAATGGAACTGTTTTGTTACTTGTATATTCCTTCTCAAACCAGAGAATTTTCGTGCTCCAGGATCCGTTTTGAAGTGCAGAAGATAGACTTCCTTTTATAGTTGAGTTTTCCCTCCACACTTGCAAGTGGATGAACATGTGGGTCTTGTTTTCACCAACTAAAGGTGTTTGTCCCCCCAAGGTAGACAAGTGGTGAAGTGCAAGTGGTAGGAGGGTGGCTGCATCAGCATGGATTGTGGCAATAGGGAGGCACTGACTGGACAGGAGAGGATTCACTACAGATTTGCTTTCTGCTGCTGTCTTCAAGTGGGTCCCAACTCTGCTGCGCACAGGGATGCTCTATCATATGATGCTATAGCATCTGATGCTATAGCACTTAGACAGAAAACATTAGAAATTTCACAAGGGCGTCATTTGTGCCAAATATATTCCAATTCAGATCTTGATTCCCTTTTTCCTAATTAGACACAAATATTTACATAATGCCTAGCCTAAGCATCCAAATTCACAATGATTTACGAATAGAAATGCATAAATAACTCTACAAATGGAGAGTTATCACACCCCCAAACTTAAACCATTGCTTGTCCCTAAGTAATGAGAAAAGGACAAGTAAATCTAACTAAACAATCATGCCAAGATACTTTCTTATATAAACAAAACATCAGAACAAAGTCAGTTCTTCCCCAAGTTACAAACCTTCAAAACATGCTCTTGATTGGGCTACATTTTCAGATTCACTTACATAAATCATTGTTTTCACAACATCTAAAGTTATTACTGCCCAAAGTGAGTGTGTGATTTCCAAGCATAGTCTAATCTAAGCCAGGTTCAGAATTTCACTTAGCCTAGGAAAGAATGGCCTTCTTTTGAGTGTGTCAAGGAGAGTTTAAGAGAGAGAGAGTAGACTAACAATTCCACATAAGACTTGAGGGGCTTCAAAGCACAATAAAGGGCTTGATTTAGGCAATTTAGACATTGGCCAGTGTACTTTAAGAGAAATGAATGGTATTTAGTGCTATAGCATGAGGTGCTATAGCACTTGATGCTATGAATACAAATGTATGTTTATGTTTGATGGCTTTTGTGCTATAGCATCTCTTGCTGGACTCCAGTATTATGCTCCTTTTTTTTTAGCTTTTAGGCACAGTCACAGCATTTTTATTTTTGAGTAAGCAGATGCTATAGCATGTTAATTTTTAGCACAACTGAGTTACACTGACCTTCCTAAGTTTTTGAGCCTGGCCTTAATATAACCGATGCTCCTCCAAACTTAGCTTCTAATGCTACTCTCAATCTTTATTAAAAACTTGCCACACTCTTGGTTAACCAATACTAGCTTTAGCATTATATCATTCCTAGCTAACTAAGTTCTTCCTAAGCTTAGAGTTTGTGTGGGAGCAGCAATAAAACAGATTGTCATTTAAACAAAGCTATTTTTCACATTCACACAATTGTTAGATTTTTCACTCATTCAAGATGCCAGTTCTTTAATTTTGTGAAATTATGGGAATTACTGACTTAACACAAGACAAATTTCAAAAATAGCTTAAAACACTAAAGTTCCTCCCCCCCCCCCCCCCCCACTTAAGACCTGGCAGTGTCCCCACTGCTTTTAAAATGATTTTAGGGGAAAGGTTTAAGCAAAACATCATAGCAAAACATAAAAAGACTTGGCATCATTCAAAAACAGAAACTAAAACTAACACAACTGTTGGGTGCAGTACAGATGCTATAGCACCCAACAGGTTTATTTAAAACAATAAATATAAAAAGGACTATGGAAAATGGATCATTTTCTTGCTAACCCAGTTTCAAGCCTACTTGGCTTCTGGGCTGGTTTCTTTTCTGTCTTCTGCTTCTTCTTCTTTGGCTCTGAGGGTGCCTCCTCTTCTGCAGAAGGTGCTGTAGCACTGGATGCTGCAGCATCAATTTTTTCCTTCTCTTCGTTCTCTCTCTTTAGTCTCTCTGCCAGTTCTGTCAGTCCCATTGATTCCAGGGTATCTTCCACAAACTTCTTGGATGCTAGCTCCATAGATAGTTGTTGTTCCTTGCCTGCTGCTGCTGTTTCTGCTTCGGCTGTTGTTTTCTGGGCCAATTCAGCAGATGCTATAGCATCTAATGCTATAGCTTCAGATGCTATAGCATCTGATGCTGTTGAGGCCTTTTAGCAGCACCCTCTTCCTGGGATTCTTCTTCTGTGGCCTCTCCCATTACTTCTTCTTGGTTCTTTTCGGCTTCCTGCTCCTTCTCCTGTCCTGGAGAAAATATTGTTTCACTTTCTGATTGGTCATTGGTGGTGTGGGAAGGTGCTATAGCTTGTGACGCTATAGCCTCTGTTGCTATAGCCTCTGGGGTGGTTGCAGGGGCAGGTGGAGGGGTTTGTGGTGGATTGTCTGTGGTGACTGGTGCTTGTGTTTCTGTGGGCATTGGGGAAGTAGGTTCATTTGCTAGTTGTGGGGTTGGTGTAGGTTCTCTAGGTGGTGGAGTGGGGATTTTGGGTGATGATGGTGGTGGAATTATGGTGTGGGTGGGGGGTGTTGGTGTGTTTTGTTCTGGGTGTTCTGTCTCTGAGGTTTTCTCAGCCTCAATTTCATCACTTTCAGTTTCTTCACCTTCCTCCTCACTCACTACTTCCTTGTTCATCCTTCTCCTTTCTTCCTCATCTTCCTCAGTTTCCTCGGATTCTTCTTCCACTATTGGTTTCTTAGTGGGCTTCTTCATAGGGAACTTCTTCTTTTCTGGGGTCATTCCATCAGTGGGATGCTTTTCTGTTTCAGCCTCTTGTTCTGTTTCTTCTTCCAGAACCCACTCAGGGAACTGAGGTGGATCCACAGTGCTCTTCCCCTTTGTCAGTTCCTTAAACATAGCATGTTCCCAGTCATAATGCTCCTTCATGAATTTCCAGACAGCAGCAGCAGGCTTCTGTCTTGCTTTGAATTCAGTTGGGAAAGGTCCTTTAGGGGTTCTTCTTTCATCCTTTCTCTCAATTTCAACTTTAGCCTTAATACACAATTCAGTAATTAAACAAGGAAAATAGAGATTACCCCCTGGTTTTAGCTTGCATGCAAGGATTTCCCTGGATATTAGTCTTCCTATATCCACATTCTCTCCTTTCATGATTGTGTCAATCAAGATCAACCTCTCCTTTTCCACTGTAGTTGTGTGGGCAGTAGGCAAGAATGAGTGCCTCACAAAGTTGAATCACATGCTTGCTTCATCAATAAGATAGTTATTTTTCATCTTGAATTCAGTTCCAAATTTTTCCCATGGTGAGTTGTTTAAACATAGCCTACTTTTTAGCTCCACCATTTCTGCCTTTCCCCAATTTTTGACCTTTTTCTCAAAGGATGTTCCATGGTACCCTAACCCGTACCAATCATTGATTGAATGAGCATCAAAGGGAACCCTGACATTTCTTACGATGGAGTATGTTGGTGCATGTCCTTCTGCAGGTTCTGGGATTCCTGCATAAAATTCTCTCACTAATGGTGGAATAAATGACTTACGGTGCTGTGTGAGGCTCTCCCATCCAAGTGCTTCAATGGTTGATGCGAAAGCAGGGGATTGCTTCCCAGATTTGAAGCCTCTTTCAGCTATTAAGTCCATGCTCCAAAATTTCTTGTTTGGGGCAGTAGGTGCTGTAGCCTTTGATGGTGATTTTTCAGTTTTTAGGGGAGGTTGAGTTTTTGAGGAACTGGATTCGGGTTGTGTTTTTGTTGCCCTGGGAGGTTTGTTTCCAGCAGCTTTCTTCACCATTTTTGAGTTTTGAGTGAGGTGTTTCCGGGTCTGAGAGATGAGATGAAAATTTAGGGGATTTGCTCGCGGAAGTTACGATGATGAGAGGTTGAAGATGATAAGAATGAAGTGTGGTGTGGGTAGTTATGAGTTAAGGTGCAACGTAGTGGGGTGTGGGGAGTTGGGAATGCTTGAAGTGATCGTTACTGTGCATTCAAGGCAGGAGAGAGAAGGTTTGCGTGCTGCTCAGATATGTGCAGAGCAGTTGAGATTGGACTGCCCAAGCCACCTCATCACTTTGACTTGTGCTTTTTCTGGAGAGTGCTATGAGCAATGCTATAGCATTTCTGCAGCTTCAAAATTTCCTGCAACAATAATAAAAACAATTGACAAATAACTAAAGAGTTAGTTTCAAAATTGTGGGTTGCCTCCCAGAAGCGCTTAGTTTAAGAGTCCTCAGCCTGACTTTTCCTAAGTTTGTTAAGGATCTTGAAGATCAATGGTGAACTTTTGCATTTCCATTTGCTCACCAAAAAATTGCTTGACTCTTTGCCCATTGACCTTGAAGGTGGTGTTTGTGGCTTTATCATACAGATCCATTGCCCCATGGGGGTATATTTTGACAAGTTTAAATGGACCAGACCACCTTGACTTTAGCTTTCCAGGAAATAGCTTGAGCCTTGAATTGAATGACAAGACTTGATCACCTTCTTTAAGATCTCTCTTTTGGATCCTTTGATCATGCCATGCCTTGGTTTTCTCCTTGTAAATTGCAGCATTCTCATAGGCAAAGTGCCTAATTTCTTCCAAGTCATTTAGTTGTAGCAACCTTGCTGTTCCTGCCTTGCCATGATCAAAGTTGAGTTTCTTTATGGCCCAATGTGACTTGTGCTGCAGCTCTACAGGTAGGTGACAAGCCTTACCATAAACAAGTCTATATTGAGACATGCCCAAAGGAGTCTTGTAGGCTGTTCTGTAAGCCCATAGTGCATCATCTAGTTGTACTGCCCATTCCTTCCTAGCTGGATCAACCATTTTCTCCAGTATCCTCTTGATCTCTCTATTTGATACTTCTGAATTTGCATCATTGTTAGGTAAAGCAGCTGCTTCAACCCATTTGGAGACATGGTCTACTGCAACCAGTATGTAAGAATTGCCATGAGAAGGTGGGAATGGTCCCATGAATTCTATCCCCCAAACATCAAACGGCTCCACTTCTGGAAAGTTAGTCAGAGGCATTTCATGCTTGTTGGAAATGTTTCCAATTCTTTGGCATCTATCACACCTTTTTACCAATTCATGAGCATCCTTGAAGAGAGTGGGCCAGAAATATCCAGACTGGAGCACCTTAGCAGCTGTTCTTTGTCCCCCAAAATGTCCTCCATAAGGTGCAGCATGACACTGCTGTAGCACTGGGTGTTGTTCTTCTTCTGCAAGACATCTTCTTATCAGTTGGTCTGGACACTCTTTATAAAGGAAGGGCTCATCCCAGTAGTACTTCTTAATATCATGGAGAAACTTCTTTCTTTGCTGATAAGTCAGATTTGGTGGCACAATCCTGCTAACAAGGTAATTGACTATATCTGCAAACCAAGGTGTTATAGCATTAGGTGCTATAGCATCAAATGCTATAGCATTGGATGTTGCTATACTGATAGTCAGCAGCTTTTCATCAGGGAAGTTCTCCATGATCTCTAATCCTTGTGTACCTGCATTATCACCTTCTATTCTAGACAAATGGTCAGCAACTTGGTTCTCCACCCCCTTTTTATCACGAATTTCCAAATCAAATTCTTGGAGGAGGAGAACCCATCTAATTAGCCTAGGTTTTGCATCTTTTTTTGAAATCAAATAATTGATGGCTGAATGGTCTGTATAAACAATGACCTTTGTGCCTACCAAGTATGATCTGAATTTATCAAATGCAAACACTACAGCTAACAATTCTTTCTCAGTGACTGAATAATTTGGTTGAGCTTCTACAAGTGTCTTGCTAGCATAATAGATGGAATGAAATACCTTGTCATACCTTTGCCCTAGGACAGCTCCTACAGCATAATCACTAGCATCACACATGAGCTCAAAAGGCTTGTTCCAGTCAGATGTCACAATGATTGGTGCTGTGACCAAGGCTGTCTTCAGTTTCTGGAATGCTTGTTGACATGATTCATCAAAGATAAAGGGTGTGTCATGCTGTAGCAACTGACACAATGGCTTTGATATTTTGGAGAAATCCTTGATGAATCTCCTGTAAAATCTAGCATGGCCTAAGAAACTTCTAACACCTATTACAGTTGTTGGTGGAGGAAGCTTGTCAATGACCTCTATTTTGGCTTTATTTACTTCCAATCCTCTTTTGGAGATTTTGTGACCCAACACAATACCTTCTTGGACCATGAAATGGCATTTTTCCCAATTCAAGACCAAGTTGATCTTTTCACATCTCTCCAGAATTTCTTCTAAATTGAGCAGACAATTCTGGAAGTCTTCTCCAAATACAGAGAAGTCATCCATGAAGACCTCCATGGATTTTTCAATGAAGTCTGAAAATGTTGCCATCATGCATCTCTGAAAAGGTAGCAGGGGCATTGCACAGCCCTAATGGCATTCTTCTGAAAGCAAATGTCCCATAAGGACATGTGAATATTGTTTTCTCTTGATCTTCAGGCAGTATGGCTATCTGGTTATAACCAGAATAGCCATCTAAGAAGCAGTAAAATTCTTTGTCTGCAAGCCTGTCTAGCATCTGATCAATGAATGGTAGAGGGAAGTGATCCTTTTTGGTGGCCTTATTAAGCTTCCTGTAGTCCATGCATATCCTCTATCCTGTCACTGCTCTTGTTGGAATCAGCTCATTTTTATCATTAGCTATCACAGTGACTCCTCCCTTCTTGGGAACACACTGTACTGGACTCACCCAAGCACTGTCAGAAATTGGATAGATGATGCCAGCATCTAACCATTTGATAATTTCCTTTTTAACCACTTCCTTCATGATAGGATTGAGTCTCCTTTGCCTCTCAATGTTGTTTCTAGCATTTTCATCCAAAACTATTCTGTGCATGCAAATTGTTGGACTGATTCCTTTGATGTCTGCCATCTGCCATGCTATAGCTTTCTTATGCTTCCTTAAGGTAGTGATGAGATCAAGTTCCTGACTTTGTGTGAGATCAGAAGCAATGATCACTGGAAGAGTGTCATTTTCCCCTAAATAGGCATATTTGAGGTGCTTAGGTAATTCCTTCAGCTCCAAGGAGGGTGGTTGTTCAATGGAGGGAACATTGTTCTTGAGCCTTGAGCTTTCAATATCCAGTGACTCATATTTTTTTACCCAAGCTTCTCTGAATTTTGGTTCCAGTTGAATGGCTCCCTGTTCTACAAGTTCTGTCTTCTCATTTTCATCTAAAATTCTGCCCAAGTGGTCTTGTTGCTTGTGGATGTAACACCCCGTATTTCTAAAACAAAGAAATACCTAAATATACAATTTGGTTTACATCAGAGTATAAAAATTCCTGCTTAGATATACATCGTTGCAAGAAAACAGCGGAAACTAAAACATAACATACCTCAAATTCGAGTCATGATATCAAATACAGAGACAACGGCAGAAAAATATAAACAGCTAGGAATGAGTCAATATTCTATCTCCTCCTCGAGCGTGACAAGTGACCATCCCGTTTGCTACTCTGTTTCCTGTTCCCTGTAAAAACAACAACAATGATAGGGTAAGACAACTTGTCTCAGTGAGCTCTACCGTGCCCCCTCACTAACACTCGGTTCAATTATTAAACCGTTACAACATATTCACAATTGCTATCACAAGCTACAAATTGAAATGCCGATTGTACAACGACTACGAATCTCGACAAATCGTGTTCTTAACTTGACTTAACATGAATCGGCTGTACAACGACTACGAATCCCGATAAATCATGTTCTTAATTGAGTTTAGCATAAATCGGCTGTACAACGACTAGAATCCCGATAACCCACGAATTGACCACGTCAAAACGTATACAGGGCCTAGGTAAGGGATCATGACTTCCCTCCCTAGTATGCTACTTGTCGGGTCGTCACCCAACGTGATATGTAATAAAATACATATCGTGTCTGCATTGGACCATCTTTCAAGTTTTAGATATCTATATCTATTATCGATCTATAACCCGTTTTGATGAATTCAAAGTTAGACATCCGGCGTTATAATCATAGCGTCCAGAAGGATCCACGATCTGGTTTGTTGTGCCAAAAACATTATCTCACACGCGGTCTAAGTTTCGGTTTTTCAATAATTTAAACCTTCAAAACCCTTTTTCCCAAAATAATGTCGAACGTGCTCAAAACATTAATTTTATTAGGGCAATATCCTTAAAATTGGTTGGGAGGAAGATTAGAAGTGATTTGGGATCGAAAGGAGCGACGAAACGAGAAATCGGGAACCGGTCACAGAAGCTCACGCACGGTCCGTGCCCAGGGGCGCACGACCCGTGCGTGATGCACCAAAATTTATATAGCCAACCCGAAGAGGGCGCACGACCTGTGCGGCCTGTTCTGTTACTGCATTCTGATTTCTCATTCCGCTTTCCTTTTCTCGCCCAAATTGAATTCTGATCGTTCTCCAACCTAAAAACGGATTTAATAAACAACATTCCATACCATATTCCAGTGAAAGCATTTAAATCAACGATTCATAAATTGCTCAATATTTCGATAAAAACCGTAAAACGCTATTTTTCTCAAAAGCGGTTTTTGACCCGAAAATCTTTCGAAATCAGTTTTTTGCCGAGAAACAAAATGTGTTATAATTTCAGAAAAACATATTTTCCCTAATCCGTGAGTAGAACCCACCAGCGTGATGAAAATCACGGAATTGCCGAGACTTCGAAATGCTCAAACATGTAACCGCATCGAACAATCCCCGCAAATCCCGAACACGCTCCGAATGCCTCCGTAATTAAACTCAGCAAACAACGTTCCTCTCGCTACTGACTCCTCTCCGGTATTTGGAATTGACTTCTCTCGTCACCTTGACGACTCGAGTCCCAAATCCGACGAATTAACATTTCCAGCTCTCATCCTGATTTCCAGCAACAGCGCACAGATTTGCAATTGGCATAGCTAGGTCAATACGTAACCAAAACTATCCAAATCAGTGCCTATTTTGAAGAGACTTTCATCTACTTTCTGATGGAGGAAGTTTCACACGCATGCAACCAGTAGTTTGGGAGATATCACGGAAACAAGGTGACTGGTCACGAACAGTGCTTGATTCTTTACCGAATATTGTGAACACGATATTTCTCTGATTTCCAGATGAAACCCGATGGTTCTTGTGCCCAAAATGAAGAAATTTGTGTCTAGTTTCCAGAGAAACAAGAATCACGTTCATAGGAGTCGTATACAGAGAAATACGATGAAAACACTGAAGGTAGGTAAAACGGATTTCCAGCAGAATTCTTGATGAATCTTGAATCATCAACCTCATCTTCTTCCTTTTGGCTCTATAGCTCGAAAATGGCAAGTGATGATCTAGGGAGGGTTAGGCTCAGATATTTGGACCAGAAGAATGAGGATGGAATATGGAGTTTAATGGTAAAAGATGTGCTTACATGCAATGACTATGATGGAGGTGGTGACTCCATCTTCTCTCCCCCCACACTCCCTCCTCTCCTCTCCCTTTTCTTTTTCTGTTTCTGAAGTTAGAAAGAAATGAGAGGATACTGAAGTTCAGGGTGCTTTTGAGTGCCGAGGGGATTTTTAAAAAAAGGAGCAATTGACCAAAATGCCCTTAGTTTAAAACTCTCACTTAAACTTAAATCCCAATCAATCATGTATCATCTCATATCATTAACAATTTGATTAGTTAAATTACTTGGGTTGACTAACAACTATAGCCAAGCCCTCTTACTAGTTTGATCCAATGAGATTTAGTGAAATGACCATTTTACCCTTGCTCTCCAATTCCCACCACAATTCACATAATTCGAATAATTTGCGCGTATTTCATATGCTTGAGTGATTAAACATTGTTTCCACGAAATCGTCATATCCATGACCCGATTTATCATCTAATCGAATAATAAATCGTTAGTTAATTTCATAAACTGAAATTAACGAAACTGGGGATGTTACAATCACCCCAACTTGAAAGATTTTGTCCTCAAAATCGTTTATAGCCCATACACTTCGTCGGCACAAACTTCATCCGATAATTAACTGCTCCGATCTTTTGATGGCAGACGCTAGCTGTTATTGGCAAACGGAATACCTACAATCTATTGAGGACACAATTTATAGTTTAGGGTATTTATACATCCTGCATTATCAAAGTCAAGATCTCAGAAGGTTCCGGCTTAGCCGTTACTTGAATTGGGAGGAAACGATGTCTATGAAAGGATCATTTGAAATCAAACCACACGGTATTCGGAGGAACGGTTTCTTCCTTCCCCGAGTTACACTTACATAAGCGCCTGACTCATTTTACTGAAAATCTCGACTGAAGCAAACAGAGTTATTTTATAAAAGAGGTTGACTCTCAGTCCAAGGAATTGTAGAAAATGATTTTCCTTGCAACATAACCCAAGAAAACTATAAAATAGTAGTGATATATTCTCTCGTTAATTCTTTTCTAAAACTTGAAAGTACAATCGTTTCATTTGGATAAAAATTCATTTCCATGGGGTTTCCAAATAATGACACTTTGATAAGTACGATTATCCAAAATGTGAATTCACCCCAACTTATAGATGAACTTACTCGATGCATGACGCTTCAACAAAACGGAATCTCATTCTCAGGTTTTTAAAATTTACGAGTTTGAAAGTGAGAATAAAAGTGTTACTTTGTTGGAATCAACTATTTGTGCGATCAAAATCTCACAACCTTCCATTATCGTGCTTGAGTTTGGCTCCGTTAAGATAAAATAATTGGGTTCGTTCGAGGAAGGGATCGAGAAGGACATTGAGCCGAAAGAAAAGAGGATATTTGCTTTTAAAATTCTTCTCAAACCGCTATTATATTCGATCCAATTCGTTTCCCTTCAATCCTTTTCTCGAATTAGCCCGAGATAAGACTTCAAGGTTAAAACAAAGACTTGCATTTCGTGATGAAAAATGAACCTGAATTTAACGTCTCGAGAGACTACACAAAAGAAAGAAAGAAAATGGTTATAGGGTCAACTATCACGGACTCGTGTATTATACACTCACTGTCCAATCATTTAGTCTCAGGCCAACACATGGTTTATTCTTAGACATTCTCCCATCAAATAGGTGTAGAAGGTAAAAGAATATGCCCTACAGGCACTCAACTGTCGGATCATCGTAGAAAAGCCCCGAGGGCTGGACCACAATCAGACAATTCTGAATTCAGCACCTATTTGCCTTATTGAGGTCTAACCGATAGATTATTTAAAATGGAGAAACTAGCCTGATCCATCCGATGGGTCAAAGTCACAGCAACTTACTGCTAACCCTAACGAGATCCAGATTACGATTGGGGTTTTACCTCGGTAGCGGAAGCTTGAACACTATTACTGCCGAAAGATGATTGTCCTAACATGGCTTGATACCTCTCCAACTAGCAATTATATTCACGTGTTATCCAGCCTTCCTTTACTTCTGAATAAACATTTGAGTAACCTACATCTTCGGTTATCTTAGAAACATTTTTAGCATTTCAGGCAGTCACTGGTACCACCGATGTCTTAACTAACCCAAAATAATGATAAGGGCGCATCTTTCGACCATTATGACTCGGTCCTCGGAACTCAAACCCACAGTCTGGTGTCCTTATACAGGTTATGGTTCTTTCAGAATTGTCTAAGTCAACGACTTATCCAATTTCAATTGCCTTTCTATATTAACCAGGCTTGAACTTTTGATACTTATCCTCTTAGATCTTGATCACTCAGGTCCTAAGGAGGCGAGAATTTCGATATTAGGAAGCTTACTAGAACGACATAAGGTTTTCTTTAGAAGTTACTATTTAGTGTCATCCTATGCAATCCTTGGTTTCTCGATTAACTTCAACGTAGCAATTATTTTCGGATTAGTTACGAAATTTGAATCGCGGTGGCACCAAGGGAATTTTGAAAACAAAATGTTGTTTAGGGAATCAAACGAGCGCACCTTAAGTGTCTTAGTATTGATTCATAAAATCCAAGTATTTATCATTTAGAATTTTCCTTGGCCCAGTTTCTATCCGAACTTCTGTAACTATCCAAACTTAATTGTTACCTTCACGTTAATCAATCAAGTTTCAGAACGAGTTCTACTCCATGACAACATTACGTTCGCCACGCAGATAACTTTAAGCTCCTCGTTCCTCCAACCAGTTAGTTGAGGTCTTAGAGACTAAGATTTCGGAATGACTCCTAATGGTTGAATGGCCATCGTTACTAATGACAATCTCCGGAAATAGGTTTCTTGGAAAAACTAACAGTAACATTACTCTGAATCGGTATCTAGGAGTCTAGACTGACTGATTGTAATTCCTTCTTCCAATTTCTAGTACAACAGGGGGGTTCACATCCCACGAATGCTTTAGGGTTTACGGTTCAGATTTAGAACAAAGGTACACTTCACAATACAATTGGCAATACAGTTCACAATCCATCCATCAGTGTAGATATTTTCGTTAGCTTTCCGACGCCTCTCGGAACGTAAAAATCGGAGTCCCGGAGCAGAAGTTACGAACAAAATGATTCGGAAGACTAACGAGAATTTCTCACAGACCGCGATCGGGATGCTTCTAGTCAGAGGATTGAAGTAAGGTCACTTACATTGACTCCACATACTAATCTGCTTTGAAGGATTTGATTCGAAATTCCTGACCGGGACTTAACCTGATCGACACATTATGACTTTGCTAGTCAATACTGGCGACAGAGTATCTTTACTCAGTTGGCTTTATCATCTGTCACATTGTGACTCGAAGGAAGAAGAATCAAGATTTATACTTGGATTTAACCGATAAGGACTTCTTTAACTGCTACCTAAACTGGGATTGACTTATACCAGAAGGTAAGATTTACTGTGAAACAGTATTTAGATAACTGATAGGCTGACTAATCAATGGTCAGGGTTTTGGGTGTTAACTAATCTGACAGATTTTAGGACACTGACGTTACTACTGCCCAAAGGCGTCGCTTAACTTGTACTCTCGATAAGACCTACGACATCTTATACTGCGACTCACTAGTCGTATTCGATTCATTTACTGAACAACCGCCCACAGTTTCAATTCCTCGAACCATCGCGGATGCCCATCATTAATTGTTCCCAAATGTCACCTGTAGCCCTCTGCTGCAGCTGCGCGCTCTAATGAAACGAGAAGGCTAAGAATCCTATGGCTTAGGGTTTCGGACATTTTCGGGGCTGAGGCACATAAAGCTCTACCATTGTAAAATTTTCCAATGGAGCAGGGTATGGTGAAACTGCCAGGATCCTTGAGTTTTCTTGGAAGTTTATTTTGAACAATTGAACTACTTTCACCAGTCATTGCCACAGTTTCAAATTCACCAAGTCTTCTTCTTTTGGTGAGGACATCCTTCATGAGTTTTTCATAGTTTGGCATTTGTTGAAGTGCCTCCACCAAAGGGACATTGATGTGTAATTGTGCTCTTTCATGATCCTCAGTGAAGTCGCCAGCTGTTGCGCCCGAAAAAGTCCCTGAGGGGATCTTTCTTCGTTTACAACTTTTTAAAATAATGAAGTCGCCACCAATATTTTTTTAAGGTAAAACATTGGAAAAAAAACCCTTTTTTGGAAAGCAATGGCCTTTTGGAAACCGGAAAATTTGGGTTCGGGGGTCGGTTAGGCATGGGGAAGGTATTAGCACCCCACACCTCCTTTCTACCGAAAGGGAACCTTTAATTAAACGTGTGGTTTTAAGTGTTGATTTGGAAAATACTTAAATTGCCTCTTTATTGGAAAGGGAATGAGAAGACTTAATGAAAATTTTATTTTTGGCGCTTGACGAGAGTTAGCCTCTCACTCCTACGTATCTCCCAATGCGATGGAGAATTCAAAGCTACGTAGTTCTTGGTTCTTTTGAAAATAATTATTTGAAAACTTATTGTGAAAATGATTTTTATTTGTTATGCTTGACGGGATGTGACCCGCTCCTACGTATCTCCCGGTGCGATGGAGAATTCAAAGCTTACGTAGTTCTCTTTTAGAAAACGTTTGTTGGTTGGTGTTTTTTTAAAATAGGGGTTTTAGGATTGTGTGATCTGTGTTGAAGGACCACTGGGGGTCTGGAGTGCCGCTGAGGGCTGAAGGAGCGCTGGGGCTCTGAAGGACCACAGTTCACTTATCCTAAAACGATGACTAACCCGGCCGTACGACCGACTTAATCCCCTACTTTGAAAATAAGATTTTTTGACTTTTGAAATGAAAGAGATGTGTTTGTATATTTTTTTAATTTTAGAAATTGTTTATTTTTGCGCTTGACAGTGGCGTGGCCCTGCTCCTACGTATCTCCGGGTGGAGAATCAAAGGCGACGTAGTTCTAATTTGAAAATGAAAATGCTTTTGAAAGCGTTTGGAAAAAGGAAGAGCTTTCATAATGACCAAGCAAGCAAAGGCTTTGAGTGATCATTACTAATAACTCTTGATAGCGTTCATGACAATCAAACAAGCAAAGGCTTTGGGTGATAGTCACTAATAACTTGCATTGGTTAGGAAAGAGTTTGAGAGGTTTTTGGGAAAGAGTGAAGTTATTATCGAAGATTGGTTATAAAGTTCAAGCACATTCGTTAATCGAGCAATCACGCATTTGTTAAACGTCAACTAAGACTAAACATGCCAATACAATCAAAGATTCAAATGTCAAGGATGCAAAGTAAGGTTCTCAAGACAAATGTGTGTGTGTGTGTAAGAAAGAGTGTATTTACCCTAATGACTCTATGCTACAAAAAGCAAGTAGGCTTACGTCTTCATTAGGAGGTCATACAAGTGGAGAGGATGGCACACAATTAAATCAAGACATTTAAGTTGCATCAAGAGCAATTAAACAATTGATCACAGGCATAGAGTGATCTTAGTTAAGCTAGTGAACATGTGAGCAATGATTTCTCAATAACATGAACAAAAGGAATTGCATCAAGACTAGGGTAAGCCTATCCTTTGCAATCAATAATATGAACAAATGCCCAAAGGTTAATAACACGATCAAAGAGGAGGGGGCATCAAGGTTTTGGGTAACCTATCCCTTGCAATACCTCACAAACCCTAAACCATAAACCTACAATCTCATCTTTTATTCATTAAAGAACAAAATTACAAGAGGAAGGTTGAATCATCTAAAACCATCTTCACCACTTAAAATATGATGCCCTGGGCACAAGTGGGAGTCACATGATTTATCATCAACAATGAACAATGATCAAACTAGAATATAAGAACAAATAAATAAACATTAAATCAAAGTTGAATCACATAGAGCAATCCTCTCACTTTGAGAAAAGTGCACTAGGCACTAGTGAGAATCAACTTGCCTATCATCCACAATTAACAATAAGCAAATTAAAACAAGACTTAAATAAAAGAACACATAAACAAAGTTGAATCATATAGATTAATCCTCTCACTTTGAGAAAAGTGCACTAGGCACTAGTGAGAATCAACTTGTCTATCATCCACAATTAACAATAAGCAAATTAGAACATGACTTAAATAAAAGAACACATAAACAAGGTTGAATCATATAGAGCAATCCTCTCACTTTGAGAAAAGTGCACTAGGCACTAGTGAGAATCAACTTGTCTATCATCCACAATTAACAATAAGCAAATTAGAACAAGACTTAAATAAAAGAACACATAAACAAGGTTGAATCACATCTAGCAATCTTCAACTACTTAGCATAAAGTGCACAAAGCACAAGTAGGAATCATCTTACTAGATCATCCACCATTAACAATAAGCACATTAAAATAAGACTAATTAGAGAACACATAAACAAGGTTGAATCACATCTAGCAATCTTCAACTACTTAACATAAAGTGCACAAAGCACAAGTAGGAATCATCTTGCTAGATCATCAACAAATATTAGCAAGTGAAATATGTTGAAAATAACATTTAACACCAAAATCAAATACCAATGCCAAGATTGTACATCATCAAGCAAAGAGGAACAACAAAATTAGCTTAAGAATACATTAATCATAGTACGCGAATCAAACAAACATGGATTCACATTTTATTTCACAAAAAATACAAGAAATTAACACAAAACAACATGAAACCAATTATTCATGGGTGAGAGGCACCTTAAACACCCAAGCCTCCCTAAGTGCTTGTCAATAGTGTTTAAGGCTCCTCTCACCAACAACAACAAACTACATTTTAAACAAAATGATAATGATATGCGATATGAAAAGTGAAGAGGAAAATGGGCTTTAATGCAAAAAGACTGAAGATGGTGCAAGGGTTTTAGAGTATACCTTAGATCCTAGCTAGATTATGCAAGAAATGGAGAGAAAGAACACAAATCAACCAAAGACACCAACAAAGAACCCACGCCCAAAATGAAGGCCACCCCCTCTTGATGAAAGTTCTTGAGTTTTAGTGGAGAATGGAAGTAGTATGTGAGAGAGGGATGAAGGGGAGATGGATTGGTGGTGTTTGGATGAAGAAAAAAAATCAAAAATGGATGAAGGAGGAGGGTGTGATGGCCACGGTTTTGGAGAGTGAAGGGGGAGGTTTTTGGTGTGCTAGGGTGAAAATGAGAGGCCAAAGATTTTTGAGAGATGGGCTTAACAAGGTATATATAGAGTGCAATTAGGTTTAAGGGCATAATGGTCTTCATGCATTAGTAAGTGCTCTAGGATTTGATTTTAATTTTGAATCAAAGGCTAGGATTGAAGTTCACATGGATTGGGGGTATTGAGAAAGCACAGAAATGAGAGAGTAGTAGGGAATTTCGAAATTGAGGGGAGAGTGGTGCCCAAGTTTTGCAAGTTGTCAACTTGTACTATTGTACTATTGCATGACCATTCAATTATCTCTTCATTTTTTATTATTCTTTTTAGGATAATTGTACACAAATACACCCCATTTAGGTCACATACTAGGAATCTTAGGAATATGCCATTTTATGAGATCACCATGACCAAAAACATCATAAAAATCTCATCTTGAAACTTTTGTAGAATATTCCTTTTTGATGCCTTTTTTGAATTTGAATTTTTTGATGCACAATGCATGCATGCACATACATACACATGACCAAAAACGTTTTGCCTCAAATAAATTCCCTTAAAAATGCACAATGATTCTTGATGAGAAATTATCCTACTTTGCAAAATGACCAAAATACCATTTTTGACCCTAAATCCCAAATTTATCCAGGAAGTGTATTTCAACTCTAAAAATGATTTTAAAAAGCTCTGGAATGACTTTCAGGACTCAAAAATGCAATGCATAATGCTCCTCACTCCTCAATTTATTTATTTTGTGGAAAATTAGGGTTTTGACCTAAGCCGGACAAAATTGGGGTATGACAGTCCTCATGAGCCTTCCTCAGCCTTTGTGGGAAAGGAGGAGGTGGATACTCAGGAACAATTTTCTGTGACGAGCTATGTGCAGCATCAGATGCTATAGCCTCAGGTGCTATAGCATCAGTATTCTTTTTTTCTTTTTCTGGTTTTTCATTTTTTTGTGTTTTTGAATTCTCATCAGCTGGAATCTCTGATGAGTCTTTCAAATCCTTACCACTCATTAATGAAATAGCTTTTACCTGTTCTTTTCCCTGCACCTGTGAAGTGGATGCTTCAGTTGTTGATGGCAAAGCTCCACTAGGCCTGAGTTAGAGGAGTAGCAATCTGCCCCACTTGATTTTCAAGGTTCTTGATAGCAGCATCATGAAATAGAACTGAAGCCTTAGTGTCTTTCATGAAGTCTTTGGTATCCTTCACAAAATCCTTTAATATGGTCTCCAAGGAGTTGTTAACAGGCTGACTATTCTGCCTTTGTTGTTGCTGAGCAGGGAATCCTGGTGGTGCATTTGGTGTTGCAGCAGTAGATGAACTTGCTGCATTATTGTTCCATCTGAAGTTGGGATGGTTTCTCCACCCAGGATTGTAGGAGTTTGAATAGGGGTTATTATTTTTATTGAATCCCACATAGTTCACAGATACAGGATTGCTTGGGCATTCTTCATAAATGTTCCCTCCTCCACAATAGACACAACTGGTTTCACCAGGAGGGGCTTGTTCAATGGTAGCAGCAGCTTCTGTTGACTCTGTTCTTAGTAGATGCTATAGCATTAGATGCTATAGCATTGGACGTGGTGAGATTCTTGACCATATTGGTGAGGGAAGCTACTTGAGCTGTTAGCTTTGTCACCTCTTGTTTTTTAGATAGTAGGTTTGTTGAAGTATTTTTCAAAAAATTTAATTATCAATGACAAATTTTAATCTCGTGTTTTTTATATATTAGTGCAATTATCCTGTGTTTTTTTATATATCAGTGCAGTTATATCGTAGTTTCAATTAATTATTTTAGTTGATTAGTAAATTATAGTAGATAGTAAAATAGAGATAGTTGATTATCAATAAGAAATATTTGTTTAAAATATTAATCCGTAGTTTAAATAGTCGTTAAACCTTGTTATTTTTTAGATAGTAGGTTTATAGTAGTCTACAAAAATTTTAATTGCAATGACAAATATTAATTCTGTGTTTTTTTATATATCAGTGCAGTTATCCTGTGTTTTTCTTTATATCATTGGAGTTATCTCGTAGTTTCAATTGTGTATTTTAGTTGATTAGTAGATTATAGTAGATAGTAAAAGATAGATACTAGATTATCAATAAGAGTGTAAACAGATTTTGGAGAGAAAAATTAAAATTTTAAAGTGATAACTTTTTCTAAAAAGGTGATTTTTTTTTTTTGTTTTTTAGTGTGACTAATTTACATTTTTATAGGTAATTTTAGTAGAGTAGTGTTTGTATAAGTTTAGAAATTTAGTTAAAAAAACTAAAGTAAAGTGATAAGAGAAATAAAATCGTTGTTTATGAGAAAAGTAAAAGTAAAGTAAAAAGAAAAAATGAAGAAAGAGGGTGTAAGAGAAAAGTGAAAAGGAGGAAAGAGAGTGTAAGAAGAAAGAGGAAAAAAAGGAAGAAAGAGAGTGTAAGAAGAAAAAGAATGAGAGGGTAGTGAATTTTTTACCCTTAAATAGATACTTGTAGGATACCCGTGCATACGCATGGGTGCTGTCGTGTTCTTTTTATGAATGAACTTAGACACTATTTAAATAGTCTGAACATTACCCCGTGAAAATAAAGACAAATTTAAAGTTGATAAAAGAGGAGTTGCAAATCAAAAAATAGATAAATATTAAAATCAAAAAATGTAAAAGTATCATTTAAAAACAATCTGTGCATTTATCCCGTGTTTTTTTATATATCAGTGTTGTTATCCAGTGTTTTTTTATATATCAGTGCAGCTATCCCGTGTTTTTATATATATCATTGCAGTTATCCCGTATTCTTTTATATCAGTGCAGTTATGCCGTGTTTTTTATGTATCAGTGCAATTATCTCATAGTTTCAATTGATTATTTGAGTTGATTAGTAGATTATAGTAGATAGTAAAAGATAGATAGTAGATTATCAATAACAAATATTTATCCCGTGTTTTTTTATATAACAGTGACAATTATTTGTTCTTTTTTAGATATTAGTGACAAATATTTGTCACATGTGTTTTAAATATTAATCAGTTTAAATAGTCATTAAGCCTCCTGATTTTTTAGATAGTAGGTTTATTAATAGTCTTCAAAAATTTTAATTATCAATGACAAATATTAATCTCGTGTTTTTTTATATATTAGTGCTGTTATCCCCTATTTTTTTATATATCAGTACGATTATCTCGTAGTTTCAATTGATTATTTTATTTAATTAGTAGATTATACTAGATAGTAAAGAGAGATAGTAGATTATCAATAAGAAATATTTTTTAAATGTTAATCGGTAGTTTAAATAGTCATTAAATCTTCTTGTTTTTTAGATAGTAAGTTTATGTTAGTCTTCAAAAATTTTACTTATCAATGAAAAATATTAATCCTTTTTTATATATCAGTGCAGTTATCCCGTATTTTTTTATATATCATTGCAGTTATCTTGTAGTTTCAATTGATTATTTTAGTTGATTAGTAGATTATATAGTAGATTAGTAAAAGATAGATTGTGGATTATCAATAAGAGTGTAAACAAATTTCGGAGAGAAAAATTAAAATTTTAATGTGATAACTTTTTCCTTTTTTTTTGCTTTTTAGTGCGGCTCATTTGCATTTTTATAAGTAATTTTAGTAGAGAACTGTTTGTATAAACTTAGAAATTTAGTTAAAAAAAAACTAAAATGAAGTGATAAGAGAATGAGAAGAATTGTTTATAGAAAAAGTAAAAATAAGGTAAAAAGAAAAAAATAAGAAAGAGAGTGTAAGAGAAAAGTGAAAATGAGGAAAGAGAGTCTAAGAAGAAAGAGAGAAAAAGGAAGAAAGATGTTGTAAAAAGAAAAAGAAAGAGAGGGTAATGATATTTTTAGCTTTAAATTAGATATGTAACTTGTTAATAAGAGATCCAAATTGGTAATTTTCATAGGAGATTTGTTTATAAAAATAGATATTAGATAGTAGATAGTAGACTTATAGAAGATAGGTGACAAATTTAGTGAATGTCTAATATAGTAATTTCATGATCTTAGTTTGTATAATTCTATAGTAAATAGTAGATAAAAAATAAGAAATGAGAGAGGAGAGAGAATTTGATTGGAGTTTAAGAAAAAGTAAAAATGACATATTTTGTCTTTTTGTTAGTCAATTACAAATTTACCCCAGATCCCAAATCAAGCTCAAAATAGGACAACAATTTGGATCCACTCCTTGTAAGAGTTGTTTTTGTAATGCATCAAAGCATGTTCAATCAATTCAGCTAACAATTAAGTCTCATAACATTTTACAAGAATATCAACTTTTAAATTTCAATAAATATCAGTATTTTACTATGACTTTTGCATGGCCAATAAGTTGCACAGTAGATTACATTTTTGGGCTTCCATAACAAATTTGACATGCAATTCACATACTAGAAAAGGATATACCTGGATCCCTAAAGTTTGCAGTATAGCTCTCTTACTTCACAATATGGTGTTACCAAGCTCCTCATAACAGGTCCATACAAGAATTAGACCCATTATACTCTATTGCAGACAGTCATACCTTGGATTTACGAAGTATTTCGAAGAGGCTGATAAATTATGTAGAAAGATGGGTAGCAACAACTAACCCAACAGTAGTAAAATAACTCCATCCGTGGCCTTTTCCTATCCCTCCTATTTTTAAGCTTTCCTATGGTATTCTCCTCGTTTTCGACTAAGCAAAGTCGAACCCAAAAAATAAAATATATTAAATTTAAGAGATGTTGAAATTAACTTATCCTTGTACTGTTCCTTCTAACCCACCATTTCTTCTTCATTTTCTCAAGTGCACCTTCTTCAGTTCCAAGTTTATTTAAAATCAACTTTGTTTCACGTAATCTTCCCCCATAATCCTTTTTCCAAGCTTCAAACATCTGTTTTAACCTTCTAAGCTCTTGATCTGGGTTCAAACTTGCTTCTGCTTGACCAGATTTCACCTCAACCAAGAATTTGGCATCGTCACCGAATACCTGACTCCTCTGCTCAAATTCTTCAGCCAGCCGAGTTATAACACTCAAACCAGCACTCGTTGATCTTGTTCCAGTGCTTTCTTGACGTCGGTGATTACTACTCACATCCCAGCTGTAATCCCGCTCATCACTTGCATTAACTGATGCATCTGAAGTTCTTTCAGAGTCATCAATTGCAAGGCTCTTCTTTGCAATGGAGAGGCTAGATTGTAGTGATCTCATTTGTTTCTGCCACACATCTTCCATGGATTTCATCTTCACTTCATACTCAGACCACCTGCTCTCATATTGATGGATACGTTGGTGAAGGATGTCATTTTCTTCTTCTTTTTCCCTCAGAGCAGCTTCAGCCTTTAGTACCCGGCGCTGTAATTCAGCCAGGAAAGAAGACTTCACCAGAACCTCATCTGACTCTTTTGTCTGTTTAGGAGTTCGTGATTGTAAATATCGCGAAAATGAAGCTTTTACAATAAAAATATACACATTCCGCTTGTATAAAACAAGGGTCAGATACTATATAGTTTATGAACTTGGGGAAAGAAAATACCTTCGTGTCCCCAGAATTTAAAAATCCAATATCGCTAGAGCATCTTCTTACCAACCAACCACGGATGACTGCAAATAATAGTTCAGATAAAATGGAGAAATTACCAACAATGACAGTAAAATACAATAAAATATAGCACCATTTGTTTTACGCTAAAATTTAGGCCTTTCGAATGTGATATACTTGGCGTAACACCTATGCTAACTTGAATCCATCATTCATTTGCACACTTTAGGTAGGAATTCAATTTTATTTTATTAAAGAGGTCAAAAATAAGAGCCAATAATCATTTTTGTAAGAAAAAAAAGGTGTTCAATCTTTGTAAGATCTAATTCAAACATCTTGTTGGGTTTTCTAATATTTTTATTTTGTTTATTTTATGGGTGTAGCAAGAGACTTAGACCACATTTATTCCCAAAACCTTAAGGTGATAGGTTAATGGATCCAACCTCAGACATTATTAGGCAATGTGAGACTATCTCAAACTTGGATACCAACCATCTCCCACTCAAGTGAGAGTCTCGGCCATATGTGTGTAACCCGTTGTCAGAGAATATGGATTGCTATTGGATCATACACCAACAGGCTTTCGTACCACTTGTTGGGGTTTTTATTTTTATTTTATTTTATTTATTATTAGGAGATTTGAGACTAGCTAACAGTTGGATACCCAACCCATCCAAACAACAAAAAAAGAGCATAGCATGTATCTTAGCATCTATAAAATATAAACTCTAACCTGATTGTATGACAATTGCAGCATCACTAATAGCCCTTGTTCTGTTTCTTACAAATGCGGCTTTTATTTGCTTCTGTATAATAACAGCAGCTCTATGTCTCTGAAGCAAAGCTACATATCCCTTTCTGGTTTTGTCTCCTCGAATAACTGCATGAATAGGTAATTTGTTTCCATTAGATAACAGATAATACTTTTCTTCAGACAGGCAATATCAAAGGCTGAAAGAAAGAGGCGGTGAAAAATGAAATACATGACTGCAAAGTAGCAATTCCTCCTCGAAGCTCATTGAGAGAACGACGAGCTTGGTAACCCCTAAAGCAACTTTGGACACGTAAAATGCCATGAAGGGTACGATTTCTAGTATCTTCAAGCATACCAATCTGCAATGTCAAAGCAGCATAAATTGGAGAGAAGTTAAAAAAATCATGATCATAGACATTGCATATAGAAAGCCAATACAGGATATAAAAAGAACTATCTATTGGAAACTCTAATTCATCAAAATCCAAAATCATTAAAGCTCAACTTTTTAGTTTAATAACTAAAACCTAATTCACAAACAAAAACCTTAAAGATAATATGAATCTTATCATTCCTCATCAGTACACTTTTTGGTTTATATTTCTTACCTACATCATACATATTACTCCCTCCTACCTCCATAACTCATTGTAAGCCAAAATGAGTCAACGAAAGTTGATTGGACCAAATACATCAACTTTTGTTGACTCACTGTTGTTTATAGTTGTTTATAATGTGTTACGGAGGGAGTAGATAATACTATGGTTAAAAGTAAAAATTACAAGAAGGTAATAAATAAAAAATCATGGATCTAAGGTATTTATTAGTATTTGTTGAAAATAGAATAGAATTAATGTTCCACTTTTCAAGTAGCTTAGACCCACTGTGTAGTACTAGAATAGATTTGTTGAGATATGCATTGATTTATCACTTTATTATTAGGATACTTTTCTGATTGTTAAAATAACAGGTTTAATGTTGCTGACTAGACAATGAGTAGACTATGACTCATAGTGATCATATGTGTTGAGATGTGGTGTAAATAGTAGTTTTATTTATATGTGTATTCGGCCCAGGCCCGTTAGGTTTTCATATAGTATAGCCTATTTAAACTCATTAGTGATTGTACTCTTTACATAACAACATATACAGTTAATAAGACGGAACTACAGCTGCTCTGTAGTCGCAGACGTAGGCAAACATTGGCCGAACTGCGTGACCAATATCGTCTCTCTATTCTTCGTCTCTATTTAACATGGTATCAAAAGCCTATGATCATTGGGCCTGAAAACCTAGCCGTCGCGCCGTCACGCTATTGAACCCTAGCTGTCCCGTTGATTGTTCATCCTCAACGGCCCTAGGTGCTACGAGAGTCATACAGCCCCTTTCACCCGTACGGACGCCACGGTTCAGCCGTACGACGTCACTGTTCGCCCGTACGGACGTTATTGTTTATCCGTACGGACGTTATTGTTTATCCGTACGGACGTTACCGTTCATTCCGTACGGGCGTCGCTGTTCATCCGTCCGGCAGCCGCTTTTCATTCTCGCGCCGCTAACCGTACGCCGTTACTGTTCATTCCATACCACGCCTTTCTACTGCTCCTCTCTGATTGTGGTCAGCCTTCCCATTATTGTCAAAGATGAGTTCAACTTCAGAAAATGACAAAAACAAATCTGAATCGACAGGTAAGAGTCTCGTGTCTTATGCTTTCTCCGGCAATCCCTCTATAACAACGGAGAAACTCAATGGTGATAATTATTTGAATTGGTCTGCCTCTGTCAAAATGTGGTTTATGGGACAAAGGCTTTTAGATCACCTCACTAAGAATTCTACAGATATTGGCAAGGATTTGCCTGAAGATTGGGAACAAGCAGATTGTCAATTGGTCTCTCTTTTGTGGCAATCCATTGAACCCTCATTGCTGGTCCATTATCGTTCATACACCACTTGTTATGATATTTGGCAGAAGGCTAAGAATGTTTATTCTAATGATATCCAGCGTCTCTATGGTTTTATTCATAATTTAGCTACCCTTCAGATGGCAGAAGATAACATCATGACATATGCTAATAAAGCTCAGTCAGCAGCAAATGAGTTCAAGCTCCTTGTGACCGACAATGACCCGAAGAAGATACTTGAAAAACTAGATAATGTGTGTATGATCTATGTTCTTCATGGTCTCCATCAAAAGTATGAGTCAGTACGGAGCAACATTCTTTCTGCATCAGACATTCCCTCAACAGAGGATCTTATCAGGCGTCTCATACGACTTCCTGGATTGGAAGGAACTGGAGGGAATGGATCTCAGACTAACATAGAATCTTCTGCTCTTGTTTCTAATTTTGCAGGTCGTGGGGGACGCGGTCGTGGTCGTGGGGGTGGTCGAGGAGGTCGTGTCGGAGGACGTCCTCAGTGCACTTATTGTAAGAAACTTGGTCATACTGAAGACAAGTGTTATTCCCTTCATGGCTTTCCAGAGAAACCAGCAAATGTGACTCAGGTTAATGATTCTGAACAGAGAAGCACTAAACAAAATGTTCTTTCTGATGAGGAGTATAAGGCATTCCTGCAGTATAAGACTTCCCAGGCTTCATCAGCAACAGTTGCTCATTGTGGTAATTCTACAGTCTTTCTCTCAATCATCACCTATTGACTCCTGGATTATGGACACTGGAGCTTCCGATTGCGTGGCTGGTAATCCATCTCTTTTATCCAAAATATCCCAACCTAACACCCCAGATTATATTACCGTTGCCGACGGATCAAAAGTTAAAGCTAGTGGCATTGGTAAAGCCACTCATCTTCCATCCTTACCCCTTGACAATGTTCTTCTTGTTCCCAATTGCCCATTTAATTTAATTTCAGTTAGTCGTCTGACTCGAAGCCTAAAATGTTCTGTAACTTTTGATGATGATTATTTTGTTATACAGGACCGGAGTACGAAGCGGACGATTGGTACAGGATATGAGTCACATGGACTTTACTACCTCCAGCCCATCCATCCTTCATCTACAATTGCCTCCACTTCTACTACAGAGTCCCCCAGTCTTCTTCATCGTCGGTTAGGTCATCCAAGTCTCAAGAAGTTCAAAGTTATGGTTCCTCATTTGTCTCATCTGCAGTCATTAGATTGTGAGTCTTGTCAGCTTGGGAAACATGTTCGCTCTTCCTTCCCTAGCAGGACTCAGTCTCAAGCTCGTTCTCCTTTTAATGTTCTTCACTCAGATGTATGGGGACCGAGTCGAGTCACTTCAGTTGTAGGACATAGATATTTTGTCACTTTTATTGATGAATTTTCTAGATGTACGTGGATCTACCTACTTAAGGATAGATCTGAACTTCTTGGTGTTTTTCAAAATTTCTTTAAGGAAATCAAAATTCAATTTGGTTGTTCTATTCGCACTTTACGCAGTGATAATGCGAAAGAATATTTTTCTACATCATTTAATTCTTTTATGGTTGAAAATGGCGTCATACATCAATCATCTTGTCCCCATACCCCACAATAAAATGGGATTGCTCAACGTAAAAACCGTCATATAATTGAAACAGCACGCACCTTACTTATTCATGCTAATGTTCCTTTGAAGTTTTGGGGGGATGCTGTCCTCACTGCAGGGCACTTGATTAATAGAATGCCATCCTCTGCTATCCAGAATAGGGTTCCTCATTCCATATTGTTTCCCGATGAGCCCTTGTTCCGTATCTCTCCTCGAGTCTTTAGATCCACTTGTTTTATTCATGATCTTACTCCGGGACTTGATAAATTGTCTGCTCGTGCAGTTAAGTGTGTCTTCCTTGGCTATTCAAGAGTTCAAAAAGGATATCGATGCTACTGTCTCTCCACACATCGCTTCTACATGTCTGCTGATGTCACCTTCTTTGAGGATGCTCCATTCTTTGCATCTCCCATTGAGTCTGAGTCTGTCTCTCAAGTTTTACCTATTCCTAACCTTGTCCCGGTAGTTCCTCTCCCACCCATCATTGACCATAGATCACCCCTCTCCTACGGAAATTCCTAGTCCTTCTAGTCCTCCCCCCCTTGCAAACTTATCAACGTTGTGCTCATCTCCCTCCTGTCGACCCACCTGCTACCGAAGATCCTAGTGACTCATCTCCTGCCCCGGTTCCCTCTTCTACTCCGGATCCGCCTCCCGAGTCAGAAGACCCTCCTATTGCAGTGCGTAAAGGTACACGTTCCACCTGTAACCCTCATCCTATTTATAATTTCCTCAGCTATCACCGCTTATCACCTTCGCATTATACATTTGTCTCTGCTATTTCTTCCATCACCATTCCTAAGTCCACGCAGGAAGCTCTTTCTCATTCAGGTTGGAGACAAGCTATGATTGATGAGATGACGGCCTTAGAATCTAACCGGACATGGACTCTTGTGCCGCCTCCTCCTGGTAAATCTATTGTTGGGTGTCGTTGGGTATATACTGTCAAAGTTGGTCCAGACGAGAGTATTGATCGTCTGAAAGCACGCCTCGTTGCTAAGGGCTATACTCAGGTTTTTGGCCTTGATTACAGTGATACTTTCTCACCTATGGATCCTAATGTCAAGATCCTACCGGATCAGGTGGAGTCCTTTTCAGATCCAGGAAGGTATAGGAGACTAGTTGGGAAGCTGAATTACTTGACAATGACAAGGCCAGATATTTCGTATGCTGTTAGTGTGGTGAGTCAATTCCCCTTGCGACAGTCATTGGGATGCTATGGTTAGAATCCTGAGGTACATCAAAGGAGCTCCTGGAAAAGGGCTTGTTTACACTGATAGAGGTAATTCAGATGTTGTTGCTTACACAGACGCTGATTGGGCTGGATGCCCCATTGATAGAAGGTCCACATCTGGGTATTGTGTTCTTATTGGTGGAAATCTAATTTCATGGGAAAGTAAAAAGCAAAATGTTGTTGCCAGATCCAGTGCTGAGGCTGAATATCGAGCTATGGCGCTTACCACTCAGGAGCTCACGTGGCTAAAACATCTTCTCCAAGAGTTGCGTTTTTGTAAAATAGGCACTATGAGTCTCATCTGTGATAATCAAGCAGCCCTACATATTGCGTCTAATCCAGTCTTTCATGAGCGAACCAAACACATTGAAGTTGATTGTCACTTTGTTCGTGAGAAGATTGTGTCCGGCGCCATTGCTACTTCATTTGTTGGTTCTAATGATCAATTGGCAGACATCTTCACAAAAGCTCTTCGAGAACCAAGGATAACTTACATATGTGACAAGCTGGATGCCTACAATCTATACGCTCCAGCTTGAGGGGGAGTGTTGAGATGTGGTGTAAATAGTAGTTTTATTTATATGTGTATTCGGCCCAGACCCGTTAGGTTTTCATATAGTATAGCCTATTTAAACTCATTAGTGCTTGTACTCTTTACATAACAACATATACAGTTAATAAGACGGAACTACAACTGCTCTGTAGTCGCAGACGTAGGCAAACATTGGCCGAACTGCGTGACCAATATCGTCTCTCTATTCTTCGTCTCTATTTAACAATATGTAATTAATGTTTAGATTATACTAGCACTATATATAGGTACCTCATGTATTGTTGGAATTACATCATAGAAATACAAACCAATTTTCACATGGTATCCACAGCTCACGATCTTGAGAGACCTTCCGCATAAACCCTAGCCGTTTTTCAGTCCCTGTTCAGGCCAATATTCAGTCCCTGTTCAGGCCGTTTTTCAGTCTCCGTTCGGGCCAACAAACACAGTCCCTGTTCAGGCCCCACTTTGTTTTTCTCTCTTTTTTACTGTACAAAGCCGGAAATCCATCAACCAAGCCAAATCTCCGTGCACCACCCCCACCATCACCCTCGGAATCTAAAAACCGGCCTACCACCGAAGTTTCGTCGCCGCCGGAGAAGACACGCGCCGTTTCAGTAAGGACAGCTTCGCCGGCGCGTGAAGCCCACCCGCCGCCCTCTGGTGGTCCAAACGCCGCGCGGTTTGTCTCATTCGCCTCGTCACGCGCCAATCTATCTGTTTTGCTACAGTGTGTTGAGTGGGTCCCACTGTCTAGCACTGTTTCCAACGTTTTTGTACTATTGGTCATTGTCTTGGTACTGTTTGAACGCCATTTACACAATCTCAGGTCTATTCTGCGCTGTTTCTGTCAAGGTACCTGTTCTACGTGTGTTTCTGTCAAGATCTTTGTTTCCCGTCGTCATCAAAGATGAGTAATGTGCTATCTGATGAGGAGTACAAGGCATACATGCAGTATAAGGCTTCCCAGTCTTCATCATCGGCAACAATTGCCCATTCTGGTAATTCTACAGTTTGTATGTCTCAGTCCTCGCATGTTGGCTCTTGGATTGTGGACTCTGGAGCTTCCGATCATGTGGCTGGTAATCCAACTCTTTTATCCAAAATATCCCAGCCTAACACCCCACATCATATTACAGTTGCCGATGGATCTAAAGCTAAAGCTAGTGGCATTGGTGAAGCCACTCCTCTTTCATCCCTACCTCTTGACCATTTTCTTCTTGTTCCCAATTGTCCATTTAATTTAATTTAATTTGTTAGTCGTCTGACTAGGAGTCTGAAATGCTCTATAACCTTTGATGATGATTATTTTGTTATACAGGACCGGAGTACGAAGCAGTTTATTGGTATAGGATATGAGTCACAGGGGCTTTACTACCTCCAGCCTTCATCTACAATTGCCTCCACTTCTACTACAGAGTCTCCAAGTCTTCTTCATCGTCGGTTAGGTCATCCAAGTCTCAAAAAGTTTAGAGTTATGGTTCCTCACTTGTCTCACTTCCAGTCTTTAGATTGTGAATCCTGACAGCTTGGGAAACATGTCCGATCTTCCTTCCCTAGTAGTACTCAGTCACAAGCCCGTTCTCCTTTTGATGTCATTCACTCTGATGTATGGGGACCAAGTCGAGTCACTTCAGTTGCTGGACACAGATATTTTCTCACTTTTATTAATGAGTTTTCTAGATGTACGTAGATCTACCTACTTAAGGATAGATCAGAACTGTTGGGTGTTTTTCAAAATTTCTTTCAGGAGATTAAAAACCAATTTGGTCATTCTATTCACACTTTGCGCAGTGATAATGCAAAAGAGTATTTTTCGGCATCCTTTAACTCTTTTATGGCCGAAAATGGAGTCATACACCAGTCATCTTGTCCCCATACCCCATATTAGAATCTAAACCAGAGAGTTTGAGATTCAGAATTGAATATTTTGTATATTGATATGGAACTGTTACAGCAAGTATTTATACTTGAGATACTTAGATCTAATCAGTTGTAAACAGAATTTAGAAACTTCTAGATCTAATCAGTTGTAAACAGAATTTAGAAACTTCTAGATCTAATTACAAGTTAAGTAGCCTTAACTAAACTACTTATGCGTACTCTCTAATATTCCCCCCACAAGCTCATTGGTGGGTAGCACCATGAGCTTGTCACGGAGAGAACAGAACAGAAGCTTGGCCAAGGACTTCGTGAGGATGTCAGCAACCTGTGCTTGAGAGGGAACATATTCAACCAGTAGAGACTTGTTTAAAACTTTCTCACGGACAAAAAAGATATCAAGTTCCATATGCTTGGTTCTATGGTGAAGAATAGGATTGTGACTCAAAGCAACTGTGCTTTGATTATCACAATAAATGACAGGTGCTGGAACTGCAATTTGAAGCTCTTGGAGGAGAGATTGAACCCATAAAACTTCTGCTGCAGCAAGGGCAAGACTCCTATATTCTGCTTCAGCTGTTGATTTAGCAACCAATGTCTGCTTCTTTGACCACCACGAAATTAGATTTGGCCCTAGATAGATGCATGCACCTGAAGTGGACCGTCTATCATCAATATCAGACGCCCGATCCGCATCACAGAAGGCTCTTATACACAAGGGAGAGGTGGATGAAGCTGCTCTAAAAGTAATACCAAGGTCAACCGATCCCTTAAGATACCTAAGTATTCGTTTCACAGCAGTCCAATGAGATATCAAGGGCTGAGACATGAAATGGCAGACCTTGTTTACAGCATATCCCAGTTCTGGCCGTGTTATAGTTACATATTGTAGAGCACCAACAATACTTCTATAGAGTGCAGGATCAGCAAAATAGTCAGCCCCATGTCTAGACAGCTTAGTGTTTGCTGGCAGAGGGGTAGAAATACCCTTTGCATTACCCAATATCAGCCTTACTCAACAATTCACGTATGTACTTGCCTTGAGTCAACTGAATTGTGCTAGGGGACAGCCTCTTGACTTCAATTCCTAGAAAGTAATCCAAATCACCAAGTTGCTTAAGAGGGAAGACAGCATTCAATTTAGTGAGCACTTGTTGAATTAGTGTAAGAGATGAACCGGTGAGAACAATGTCATCAACATACACCAACATATACACACAGTGACCTGAACCAGTGAACACTAGGAGAGAAGGATCACATTTACTCTGTTTAAAACCAAAACTGAGAAGTGTCTTAGTTAGCTGCTCATACCAAGCCCGAGGGGCCTGTTTTAGGCCATAGATTGCCTTGTGTAATTTACATACCAGAGACTTGTCTTCCACTTCAAATCCTGGAGGTTGACTCATATACACATCCTCTTTGAGAATGCCATTCAAGAAGGCATTATTCACATCTATTTGTTTCAAGGGCCACTGATTTGTCAAGGCAAGGGTGAGCACAGTTCTCACTGTCACAGGCTTTACAACAGGTGAGAACGTGTCTGTGTAATCAGCTCCAAACTTTTGGAGATACCCTTTAGCAACCAAACGTGCTTTATACTTGTTGATGCTACCATCAGGATTCTCTTTAAGTCTAAAAACCCATTTGCATCCAACTGCAGTCTTACCCCGAGGAAGCGGCACTAGAGACCAAGTCTCATTATTCTTCAAGGCTTGTAACTCAGTTTCCATAGCCTGATGCCAAGGTGGACTAGCTAGAGCTTGATGAACATTTGAGGGCTCAATAGTGGTGAGAAGAAGGGTAGGGAACTGTCTAGGTTGAGAGTGGCCAGTTTTGGATCTAGTCAACATTGGGTGAGTGTTGTGAGGAGGAGAGGGTGAGGGTGAGTTAGGATCAATAGTACTTGAGGCTGTGGATGGTAAGGAAAGGCTAGGTGATGAGGGAGGGTGAGTTAAAGCTGTATTGGATGATTGGACAGATGTAGTAGGATGAGAGACAGTGTTATTTGCTGGTGAAAGTGGTGTTGCAACTGGTGAGACAGCAGCTGTTCTAGGTGTGGAAATAATACCAAGAGGTATAGTGGAGGATGATGTAGGAATAGAGGAGTGTGTAGCCACTGAGGTTGACATATATTGATAAGGAAATTTATGTTCATCAAATAGAACATCTTTGGACACAAACAACCGACCAGAAGACACATGGAGACATTTGTAACATTTATGTGAGGAAGAATAACCAAGGAAAAGACACTCTGAAGACCTGAATTGCAGTTTGTGATTATTATATGGTCTAAGCAGTGGATAGCAGGCACATCCAAAGGTTTTGAGAAAGGAAAAATCAGGTTGTTTGTGGAAAAGTGTTTGTAAGGGAATAGCAGGGTTATGAGCAGCAGGTAATCGGTTTATGAGATATACAGCTGTATGGAATGCATGATCCCAGTAAGAGATGGGCAGAGAGGCTTGAGAGAGTAGAGAGAGGCCCATTTCAACAATGTGCCTATGCTTTCTCTCTACTACTCCATTTTGATGGTGAGTGTGTGGGCAAATAATACGATGAACAATGCCAAGATCAGAAAGGAATTGTTTGAATGGGCGAAACTCACCACCCCAATCAGATTGGATAGCTTTAATAGGTGTGTTTAGTTGCAACTCAGCCATAGCTTTGAACTGTTTGAACAAGGTTAGAGTTTCAGATTTGTTTTTCAAGAAATAGATCCATGTATACCTGCTGTGAGCATCAATAAAGGAAAGGTAATATTTATATCCCATAGAAGAATCCATGGGGGCTGGACCCCACAAGTCACAGAAAACTAGCTCTAATGGTGCAGAATATACAGAATCAGAGAGTTGGGAAGGGAGTCTATGAGACTTGCCCATACAACATGATACACAAAAGTCAATTTTATTTCTTGAAGGAATTGTAACATTACACTGTTGTAGTACATTTTGTAAGGTAGCATAGCTAGGATGCCCTAGTCTATTATGCCAAAGAGTAAAATTGGTGGAAGTGTGTGAGTTTACAGTGTTTATAGAGGGAGGAGGGATACATGAAACTGAGAAAATAGATGGTAAAGTAGACTTGTCTTGAGACTGGGAGACTGACAGCAAGTTGTCAAAAGTATAGAGACCATCACGACCACGAAAACCTTGAAGTAAAGCTTTATGTGTGACCTGAGATTTAGCAACACAGTAAGTTGGAAAGAATAAGAAATACACATTGTTATCAGCAGAAAATTGACCAACACTAAGAAGTTGTTTAGTGAGAGAAGGTACATAGAGAACATTCTTAAGATGCAACACAACATCAGGTTGTAAAGGAGACTTAAAGGAAACAGAGTAAATAGACTTGACAGGCAAACCTTGGCCATTGCCGAGGAAAACTTGCTCTATTCCAGTAGCTGAGGGTGCTGGTGGAGGGTTAGGACCAGCGTGCATAGTTGCTGCAGAATCTCCAGACCAGTTAGGTTGAGGTACCTGACTAGCATTGGTTAGATATAGCTGTGGTTGAGGTATGTTGGTGAGGTAGGCTTGTGGTTGAGGATAGGCTTGAGATGTTGGATAAAACTGAGGTGGTGCAGCAAAGGTGTAATAGGCTTGTGGTTGAGGTTGTGGTGGAGGTGCTGGCCAAACATAAGGTGTTGGTGGTGGTGCAGGTCTAGGATAAGCACTAGTTTGTCCAAAATTAGCAGCAGGCATAGGAAATTGAGGAACAAAGGAAGAATTATACCTGTGCCAGCATACAGAGGCGTCGTGACCAGTTTTGAAACAAACCTGACACTGCACATTACTCCGGCCACCGTTTCTGCCACCACGACGTCCACCGCGACCACCACACGATCCTCCATAGCCACCACGAGTACTGTCATTAGAGAATTGTTGAGTAGGAGCAGGTTGCGTCGTACCAGAAGCTTCATCGGAACCAGAGGCAGTTACGTGAACCTGTGCCGACGAAGCATGAGACGCAGGCGATGCTTGTGTAAGATTAAGCGATGCAGTTTCTTCAACTAGTTTTTGTTTGTCAACGCGATGCTCATGAGCGAGAAGAAGAGCTTGAATTTCATCAAATTCAAACCAGTCGGACTTGCTATTAATAAGCGTCACAATCGATTCAAAAGTAGACGGTAAACCTTCAAGGATCACATCGAGTTGTTCTTGCAACGAAACCGGTTCACCGATGGAGTTCAACGAGTCAGAAACAGATTTGATACCTTGCAGAAACTCAGAAATGGATTTCGATCCTTTCTTCGAGTTGCGTAACTCGGTTCGCAATTGTCTAGCCTTCGCTTTGAGTTTCGAGTGAAAATCTTGATGAATTTTCTCCCAGAGTTGCCACGTATGGCGACAACTGATAACGCGAGGAAGAATGCACGGTGAAAGCGACGCCTGAAGCCACACCATGAGGAGTTGATCTTGTTGATCCCAGGTGTGATACGCAGGGTTCTCAGTTCCAGAAGCACGATCAGCTTCAGTCAAGTAGAGTGGAGGAATCTCCGGCGCGACGCAGAAGCGGTGAAGCTTATGCGCGCGAAGAACCGGCTCAACTTGTTGGAGCCAAACGAGATAGTTCTTATCATCTAATTTCTCTGTAATTTTATACGAGAAGGTTGAGAGAGGTAGATTCGCCGTAATTGGAGGAATCAGCGATGGCGTCGTTTGCGCCGGTGTGGCGTGCGCCGTGACTCTGGATCCGGTATCGCCGCCATGAAAACGGTTGCGGAAGCTTGGATCGGTTTCCACGAAGGTGGAAAAAAAATTGTGCTTATGATACCATATTAGAATCTAAACCAGAGAGTTTGAGATTCAGAATTGAATATTTTGTATATTGATATGGAACTGTTACAGCAAGTATTTATACTTGAGATACTTAGATCTAATCAGTTGTAAACAGAATTTAGAAACTTCTAGATCTAATTACAAGTTAAGTAGCCTTAACTAAACTACTTATGCGTACTCTCTAATACCCCACAACAAAATGGAATTGCTGAACGTAAGAACCGTCATATAATTGAAACAGCACGCACTTTGCTTATCCATGCTAATGTTCCTTTGAAGTTTTCGGGTGATGCTGTCCTAACCGCAGGGCACTTGATTAATAGAATGTCATCCTCTGCTATCCAGAATAAGGTTCCCCATTCCATAGTGTTCCCTGATGAACCCTTATTCCGTATCTCTCCTCGAGTCTTCGGATCCACTTGTTTTGTTCACGATCTTAGTCCAGGACTTGGTAAATTGTCTGCTCGTGCAATTAAGTGCGTCTTCCTCGGCTATTCAAGAGTCCAAAAAGGGTATCGATGTTATTGTCCCTCCACACATCGCTTCTACATGTCTGCTGACGTCACATTCTTTGAGGATGCACATTTATTCGAATCTCCCATTGAAGCTGAGTCTGTCTCTCAGGTATTACCTATTCCTTACCTTGTTCCGGTAGTTCCATCCACGCCTATCATTGACCAGGTAGATCCTCCCTCTCCTACGGAGATACCTAGTCCTCCTAGTCTTCTTCCCTTGCAAACTTATCAGCGCCGTACACGTCTCCCTCCTGCCGAACCACCTCCTACAGAAGACCCTAGTGACTCATCTCCTGCCCCGGTTTCCACTTCTACTCCGGATCCGCCTACCGAGTTAGATGATCCACATGTTGCACTGCGTAAAGGTACACGTTCCACCCGTAACCCTCATCCTATTTATAATTTCCTTAGTTATCATCGCTTATCACCTTCACATTATACTTTTGTCTCTGCTGTTTCCTCCATCACTATTCCTAAGTCCACGCAGGAAGCACTTTCTCATCCAGGTTGGCGACAGGCTATGATTGATGAAATGACAGCCTTAGAATCTAATCAGACATGAACTCTTGTGCCACCTCCTCCTGGAAAATCTGTTGTTGGGTGTCGTTGGGTTTATATTGTCAAAGTTGGTCCAGACAGAAATATTGATCGTTTGAAAGCCCGCCTCGTGGCTAAAGGCTATACTTAGGTTTTTGGTCTTGATTACAGTGATACTTTCTCTCCGGTGGCTAAAATGGCATTTGTTCGTTTATTCCTTTCTATGGCTGCAATGCGACATTGGCCGTTGTATCAGCTAGACATCAAGAATGCATTTCTCCATGGAGATCTAGAAGAAGTTTATCTAGAGCAACCACCTGGTTTTGTTGCTCAGGGGGGGTGTCGTGGGTATGTATATCAACTCCACAAAGCCTTGTATGGTCTTAAACAATCCCCTCGAGCATGGTTTGGGAGATTCAGTAGTGTTGTTCAAGAGTATGGCATGATTCGGAATGAAGCAGACCATTCCGTCTTTTATAAATTCTCCTCTCACAAATGTATTTATCTGGTTATCTATGTCGATGATATTGTAATTACAGGTGATGATCATGATGGGATTGCAGGACTCAAACAACACCTAGTCCACCACTTTCAGGTCAAAGATCTAGGAAAGTTGCGATACTTTCTTGGCATTGAGGTAGCTCATTCTAAGGCAGGAATTGCTATTTCCCAGAGAAAGTATGCCTTGGATATCTTGGAAGAAACCGGTATGATGGATTGCAAGCCAATTGACTCTCCTATGGATCCTAATGTCAAGATCCTACCGGATCAGGTGGAGTCCTTTTCAGATCCAGGAAGGTATAGGAGACTAGTTGGGAAGCTGAATTACTTGACAATGACAAGGCCAGATATTTCGTATGCTGTTAGTGTGGTGAGTCAATTCCCCTTGCGACAGTCATTGGGATGCTATGGTTAGAATCCTGAGGTACATCAAAGGAGCTCCTGGAAAAGGGCTTGTTTACACTGATAGAGGTAATTCAGATGTTGTTGCTTACACAGACGCTGATTGGGCTGGATGCCCCTTTGATAGAAGGTCCACATCTGGGTATTGTGTTCTTATTGGTGGAAATCAAATTTCATGGGAAAGTAAAAAGCAAAATGTTGTTGCGAGATCCAGTGCAGAGGCTGAATATCGAGCTATGGCCCTTATTGTCCTGGAGCTCATATGGCTCAAACATCTTCTCCAAGAATTGCGCTTTTGTAAAATAGGCACTATGAGTCTCATCTGTGATAATCAAGCAGCCCTGCATATTGCCTCTAATCCAGTCTTTCATGAGTGAACTAAGCATATTGAAATAGACTGTCATTTTATTCGTGAGAAGATTGTGTCAGGCGAGATTGCTACTTCATTTGTTGGTTCTAATGATCAATTGGCAGACATTTTCACAAAGGCTCTCCGAGGACCGAGGATAACTTACATATGTGACAAGCTTGATGCCTACAATCTGTATGCTCCGGCTTGAGGGGGAGTGTTGAGATATGCATTGATTTATCACTTTATTATTAGGATACTTTTCTGATTGTTAAAATAACAGGTTTAATGTTGCTGAGTAGACTATGACTCATAGTGATCATATGTAATTAATGTTTAGATTATACTAGCACTATATATAGGTACCTCGTGTATTGTTGGAATTACATCATAGAAATACAAACCAATTTTCATTTTTCACAAGATTCGATGCATCTTACAAAATAGTGTTAGCCACTAATCATTAACATTGTAAACTGCCTTCAACATTTATATTTTATTGTAAATCTAAATCTAATGTTCTATAAATATATCATGCTGCTCAGTGCTTTATACACTGAACTCATCCATAAATATCTCATCTGGTGATTTTAACACGGTGTCAGAGCTCCCGATGTAAGGGGATCCACTTCTACACACACCTTATTTTTTGTTCACTTAATTGCAACTCTGTTGATAAATCCTTACTGGGCACATATTGTTCAAACAGAACATGGTTTATGGCCATTGACCTTTGACCATCACTGTTCAAGACTGAAACTCCACGGTAGCTTAAGTGCTCAATGATAGGCCAAAACTCAAAGGTCCAACGCTAGACTTCGTCGCACACTCCCGTGCACCGCCACACACTCTTAATTTTCGGCACTTGTTCACGCGCCACCATTCGAGTACTGTGTCTGTACACTGCCACCGATTGCATCATTTGGCTTCTTTGCCTCCCCTAAGCCTAATTTGGGGGCTGGTTTCTCTATTACCCCTCCTTTTTGGGTCTATATATAGCCTTGTTTGGAGTTGGTTTCTTGGACTCTGCATACTTTGTTATCTATATCTGTTTCTCCATTTTCTTTTGGCATATTCAGGTAAAAGCTTAATTGCATTCAGTTATGTTGTCTCAGAAACACCTTCTACCCTATTCTGCATATTATATTCAAGACCCACAAATGATATGGTGTTTTCTTCTATTAGGTATTCTACTTGCCTTGAAGGAAATCTAATAACTGGAAAAAACATAATGTGGTGGCTCGTTCTAATGTTGAACTTGAGTTTCGGGATCGTACAAGGTATTTGTGAATTTGCAGTCAATTATTTTGGATGATTTGAAGATTAAATCAGATGGACCATGAAGCCTACTATGATTGTAAGTCAGCAATCAGCATACTCATAATCTTGTTCAACATGATCAATCGAAACACATCGAGGTGGACAAACAGCTCTGCGGTGGTTTTATCCCTACCAAAGGATTGAGCAGCCCATTTTTTAGAAGAATTGTATCCAAGTTGGGAATGGAGAACACCCATTCAGTGGCATGAGGGGGAGAGTTGGATTTAGAATAGAATTAATTTTCTACTTTTCAAGTAGCTTAAATCCATTATATAATAGTAGAATATATTCAATTCTTTTGAAATAGTGGCAGCCCCTAGCTATGCACATTGTAAGTTTGTAATATAATGAATATAAATATACCATTTTGCCGATTGCTTTAGACACTCGAGTACTTTCAGAAAAATCGTATCTCATAATTTGCACGGTATGAAATTCAAATAATATTCATTACCTGCCCCGTTCTGAAAAATAATTTTGTGTAGCCGACTTGATACATCTCAGGCAAAATGTTAAATTGATGAAGAATTGAAACTGAAACACGAAGTGGGTCCTGAGAGGAAGCATTATCAAGGAGAAGAAAGCCATATCTGATTCACCCCACCAAAACCAACAAGAAAAAGGTTAAACACATGCAAAACACCAGGGCAGAGGGACAGGGGTGTGGGTCGTGGTTGTAATCAAAAGAATATGATCGTCAGTTTTTTTTTATTTTTAGATACCTTCTGGCAAACTTTTGGTGAGACATTCTTGTTGGAAAGCCTGATCTTGATATTCGAACCACTTCCAGGACCCCACAGCATCTCAGCTGTTGCAGTACAAGCCCTTGCTCATATGATTCAGGTGATTGGAGATTGTTGGGCTTAATGCAGCGAATAAAATGTGGAGTTGTGCTCTCTAAGCGTTGCATCAGTTGGAACAACTGACCCTGGATGCCAACAGAGAACAAATTTAATAATTTATATAGCTTACATATGATGCATGATTTGATACATTGGAATTTTTACTCTACTGCAACACTACTTACATTTTCATTCCTACAAAATTGCAATTTTTGTATCGGTATTCCATCCTACTTCTAATCACATATACCAAGTTACACACAGTATTCATTCAGTACAAAATCTGATGATTTTAATAATTTGTAGCAATTAAAGGAAATAATTGGAAGCATCTTGGTTTAGGCCATATCACAAGTACATCCATTGAAATTTTAAAGAGACAGTCAATTTTCCAGCAGTAAGTGCAACTGTGCAAGGTTTTTTGCATGGTTTGGTTAAGATGAATACCATCAATAACAACAGAAAGTCTAGGATATATAATGAATAGAAGGCTGCAAGAATCAAAATATTAGTTTGCCAAAGCCTTAGAGCGTTTCATGATATTAATGTTTTGATCACTTTGTAATTAAGTCGACATACCTTGAATTTTGTTGCAACACTTAGCTTTTGGGAATCTGCCCCACCTGACTTGTGTAAAGGACCAACTACTGGCTTTTCAGACTGTGTTAGCATATGGGATGCAAATATTTGAGGAAGATGGCATGTGCATGAGGATAGAAGTTGGATGGAATCCAAGTGCAATAGGTCCCTGTTCTTCTCCAGAAATCCAGTTGTATCATAGGTGACCTGAGGCAAGGAACAGTTAGAACTATCAAACAGTCAGGTAGGATGAGAAAACTTGAATTAATAAATTAAGTCGCCCTCTGTTCTAATAATAAAGACAGTATTTAAGAGTTCAAAATATTCAGTATGAAATTTGAATCAAAATTATGGTTAACTAAATGTCAAATGAGCATGGTCAGATTAATACCTCTCCAGCATAATGACACACAGTAAAGGCTTGGTCTCTTTCTCTTTTGAAACATGATCTGGAATTTAAATGCTGCTTAAGTTTGTTGGCTAATGTCAAATCCGTGCCATTTGGGAAAGTGGACTCTTCATCCAACAAGGACAACAACCCCAGTGGCCTCTGCAAATTCATCAGAAGTCAAATTCAATACACAAAGTTCAAATCACTAATGTCAGAATTTCCACACTGACGGATGTAAGTGTGGTTGCCACTTGCCACAACAAACTTCTCCATTCCATTGTTTACCAATTGAAACCTCGTGTCAGGGAAAAAGGAAAAATCATTGTAGTCAATGCATCACAAACTCAACCGCAGTTTACATTCAGAATCAGGTCAACATGGTAAATATTTAAAGAATTCAAATCAAGAAAAATTGCATAAACAGAACTCAAACCCAATATGTTTGTAGTTGTACACTTTCCAGTCTCTTCCACTGAGGTCCTACTCAAAGCTGCTCTAAAATATAAATCCCTTAGGAAGTTCAGTGCTCCCTATGAGGTTAAGTCTTATTTGGACAGGACTATAGGCTATACCAATATATTATAGGCTATAGCTTTCCCATTGAAAATCCAAAGTTGTGTACTGTTGTTGTACCACTCCTTATTTAGACAAGACCATTCTTTACAGAGCCAGGCACATAACAGAAAATAAAGCTACACTGCTAGTTTCCCACAGATGTACCAACCAGCAGTTCAATGATTTCACATATCAGAATATATCAATCAAGCATCAGATTAAATTTGATTATTGAAATCAATGTATAGAAAAAACAACATATAGCCTATATAGCCCTTTGAAAATCCAAAGTTGTGTTTCTTTTACACTACACATACAGATGCAAGACATATGATGAAAATCAAAATGATTATATAATCACTCCATTGCCTACTAGAACTTGATAGATTAGGGGTTGGGGAACTAAGAAAATCTGTACCTTCTCAAAAAGATTAAGGCAATCTTGATTGTCTTCAAATTCAACTTTAGCCCAGTCTATTCCATCTTGAATATATTCCTGAAAACAATCAACAAATTTAAGAAAAGCTTGGCTTTCCATAATCGCTATTAATTTTTTTTCTTTATAAGATATTAAGGAAATCAATACTTGTATAAGCCTTCAGTTTCTGTGGGGTATATACCTCCTGTTCTAACTTGAATAAATGACGATTGAAGTGTTGTTGTAATCTCTCATTTGCATAATTTATGCAGAACTGCTCAAAACTGTTCCTCTACAGACATGTGTAGCATCAAAGAGTTAAAATACTTTAGAATTTAAAGGGGGACAAGAATAGTGATATAAATATAAAGAAAGATTGAGGTACGGTTTAATATAGGCATACATTGAATGATTCAAAACCATATATATCTAGTATACTGATTGATCTTCCGGTACGTCTTTTGCCAACAGCAAGTGATTTATTTATTTGTTCTACCAACCAATCAAAAAGGCATGCATATATAGACTTTGCCAAAGCATCTCTTGCATCAATTGCCTGCAAGAAAAGAGTATAATATTTAAGCTATAGAGAGATTATATCCATCATTATGATTTCACATCATTAGGCATTGTACAAATCGATGGAGGTCTAACCTCTCAATAAATTGAGCATAATGACTTGTATGATATTTTGATACAGAATATCGAATAAACAAACCAACCCCCTTCTCCACAAACCCAACAAAAGATGGTATGCAGTTCAGTATTCAGACTCTCAGAGGTAGCCTTTATCCTTTTTCTTTTGGTAAGCCTAACCTGTTATCTATAGTTCAAAGTATTGAATCCCACTTATACAGGGACTTCAAAAAGAAATCACACTTAATCTCACAAGTCGCAGAAGAGTACAAATGCACAGAACCAAACACCATAACAAGACCTTTTACATGTATCCAATGGGGACGGGCTTCCTCATAACAAGACTAATGCGCCCATGACCGGTCACAATTAAATGCTGCATGGAACTCAACAAGACATTGTTCATCACTAACTAACTTCATTTTATTTCCTTTTCCTTCTAATATATGCATTGAGGAATGCAATACACATTCATGTTCCTGAGATATTCCCCCCTAGGAACTATAAAGTCGCAATTTTCCATCCATAATTTAAGACAAATGTAAACATGTAATACAGTAGTCATTTTACCTGTGTTAGTGTCAACTTTTGGACAATATTATCATTACCAACTTTCATTGTGCGAGTTGATAGAGTCAACTTGAGATCTTCAATGTCACAGCCAATCAATTTGGCAACGTGTAACAGACCTAGAAATCAGAAGAAAAAAAAATTCATTTCCAAGTGGGGTATTAAATAACTCGAAACACATGAAGGCATCTAAAATATGTTCAAAACATATATACCAAATATTAGGGATTTAACACACCACATGTATGTTACACCACATATATACCAAACCTTTTTTCCCCACTACCATATGTTACAGTTGTCATCTGAAAATGAAAACAAGTCAGATAAAATAAAGTTCTTAAATAATAAGTGGGCAGTGTGAAAGACCAACACTCCTAAAAGCTTAAGTGATGACTTATAGATTGTTAGATATTTTATATAAAATGTGATTTTCTCGTGCATGACTTATTCGGCTTGAAGTGTGAACAATACTTTGATCCAGCCTATTTTGTGCTAAAATTTAAATTTAACTTAGAGGAATAGGGATGGCAAGGATCAAACTCCTAATCACTTGATCATAGAGGCTTTTTACACTTGATGAAACAGATGATTTAGGTTGTGAAGGAGGAAAAGAGAGAAAAGACACTCTAAACAAGGTAACAAATTGATTTGTGTGATGATATCATAATGGCGTAGATTGAAAATGATATTAATTTGCTATGGTGCCTACTTTATATTTTCTTTTTAGCTTTCATTTTTCACTATGGGGATGTTGGGGTAAACAACTTAATGAAGCGTTTATCCATAAGTGCTTATCATATAAGTTCCTATGTTTAAGTTGTTACTACGATTGAAAAGGAAATGAGGGTAAACTTTATATAAGTTGTTTCTATATGCTATACTAAAGAGTTTGTGGAAATATGCTAAAAACAGCTTATGGTCATATCATAAGCTATTTTTATAAGCTCTCCCAGAACGCTTACATAACTGATTGTCATAAGTTAAGCTCAAATAAAATTTTCCAAATGCCCCATGTATATCACTAACTCTCCTCAAAGCTAAAGCTAATAACTCATTAATCATATTTATGTCTAAGACAACCCTTCAAGTAAGAGTTTTTTGTTCTCGAGGTGTACACAATGTGTAGGCCCCACATTACCTTCTAAAATTCAATTTCCATTTAGAAGAATGGGGACATCGACTAATCTCTTGACCACTTAGTCGTGGAGGCTCTAATAACCATAGTAGTTAAAATCGCGATTTTACTCGTAAAATCATCCGATTGTACGAGTTTACTACCCCCTCGCGATTCGAATCGTAAGCAGCATCGCAAAAAAAGTTGAATCGTGCGATTTTGGTAAAATCGTACGAAATTGCGAACAAAATCGCGAGTTGCTGCTGAAAATCGTAAGCAGAATCGTGGTGTAGAAGACAGCGCAAACGGGTCGGGTTTCGCGACCCGGTTTGCGTTTTTACCCAAAAAATTAGTTATTGAACCCTAATTTGAAACCACGATTCTCGTAGCCCTCATTCTCTCTCACGCAACTCCATTCCCCTCTCCCTGCGTTCGCTTTCAGTCACGCAAGTCACGCACTGGGTTTCTGCGTTCCTGCGTTTCGCGTTCCTGCGTTCCTGCGTTTCGCGTTTCTTCATTCCCTGCGTTTTTGCGTTTTCTTCCAGGTTAGTAGTGTTAGTGTTTCATTTTGTGTTCGTTTTTTTCTCCCTGCGTTTCTGCGTTTTTTTCTGCGTTTGTGTTTGGCGTTTCTTCTCCTGTACAGTGTTTGTGTTTTATTTTGGTGTGTAGATTATGGCTGGAAGGGGACGTGGCAGTAGGCCTCCTGTTTTAACAACCGGATCAACCCCAAGTGTTGGGACCCCAAGTGTTGGCAATCCAAGTGTTGGGACGACTGTTAGACGCCGAACTTTGCCGAAAAATGCACGTGGGCAGCGACAAGATTTAGCCTGGGCACACGGTACACTTATTGAAGGAAACAAAGTTAAATGCAAATACTGTCACAAAGTGATGGCTAGCGGGGGAATCTACCGACTAAAGCACCATTTAGCTTGCACAAAGAAAGATGTTGAAGAGTGCAGAGCTGTCCCGGATAATGTTCGGGAGCAAATGTGGTGTATTGTAGTTGATATGCAAAAGAAATTGATTGAGAAAAGAACTCCATCTCAATCGGATGAAGTAGAAGAAGAAGAAGTTGACCTCCGTGACGCTTGGAAAAGAAAAAAGGTTGACGTTTCGCAGCCAAGTGTTTCTAATATTTTCAAGAAAGGTATCACTTCTCAACCAACAATCAACAATGTATTCAAGCAAAAAGAGAAGGAAGAACTAGATTTACAGGTTGCAACTTTCTTTTATGATAATTGTATCTCGTTTAATGTTGCAAGAAATGATGAATTCATGAAAATGGTAAAGGGGATTTCGCGGTTTGGAAATGGTTATACCCGTCTTATCATGACATTAGGGAGCCATTGTTGAAGAAAAAAGTTGAGGCCACACATTCCATCAAGGAGGAGCATAAAGAGTATTGGAAGAAGTTTGGATGCACCATTATGACAGATGGATGGACAGATCAAAGAAAGAGGACTCTCCTCAATTTCTGTGTACATAGTCCTAAGGGAACATTCTTTTTAAAATCAATTGATGCTTCTGGTATTTCAAAAACAGCTGATAAGATTTTGGAGATGATGGAGGATGTTATTGATGAGGTTGGGGAAGAAAATGTTGTCCAGATTGTGACAGACAATGCTGCTAATTATAAGTTGGCTGGAGAGATGCTGATGCAGAAGAGGCCTTGCATTTACTGGACGCCTTGTGCGGCTCATTGCATTGATTTGATGTTGGAGGATTTTGAGAGAAAGTTGCCACTTCATAAGGTGGCCATTGCTAAAGGTAGGAAGGTCGCAAAGTTCGTATATCTTCGGTCTAGTCTTGTAAGATTATTGCATTTCTTTACGGGGGGTGGTGAATTGGTTAGACATGGTGCCACACGTTTTGCCACATCTTATCTGAGTTTGGGTAGTCTGAATGAAAATAGGGGAGCACTTCTGCAAATGTTCACTTCTAAGCAATGGAAAGGAAGCCAATTTGCGGAGCTAGATTTGGGCAAAGAGGTTGAAAACATAGTCTTAGATACCAAATTTTGGAAGGATGTAGTGATTTGCTTAAAAGGTGCTTTTCCATTGCTTAAAGTTTTGCGAATGGTTGATTCTGATGATAGTCCAGCAATGGCGTTCATATATGAATCAATGGATCAATGTAAAGAGCAAATCCAACAAGCCTTCAATAACAACAAGAGGAGGTACTATTTATTTATTGCATTAGTGTAGCATTAGTTTAGTATTTTACCATAAAGTATAAACTAATTTAATCATTTTTTCCATACCTTAGATACATGCCTTTGTGGAAGATTATTGATGATGGGTGGGACAAACAACTCCATAGACCTTTGCATGCTGCGGGGTATTATCTCAATCCAATGTTGCATTACCAACTCAACTTCACACCTGATGAGGAAGTGAAGATTGGGATGTATGCATGTTTGAAAAGGATGTTGAATTATGATTATGACAAAGTGGCAAAAATTGATGAACAACTTGAGCTTTTCAAGGCTAGAAAAGGTTTATTTGGTGATGAATTAGCTCGGCGTGCTCTAAAAACCAAGACACCGGCTCAATGGTGGGAATCTTATGGTGATTCAACACCATTGTTAAAATGGTTTGCTATGCGTGTCTTGAACTTGACATGTAGTTCTTCAGGTTGTGAGAGGAACTGGAGTGCATTTGAGATGGTATGATTTCACATTATTAGTATATTTATTTCTCATAAGTGTTTTGTGATAGGTATTTCAATTTAGTTTTTCTAAATTGTGTAGGTCCATAGCAAGAAAAGAAACCGATTGCTGCAGCCAAAAATGAACGATCTTGTGTATGTGATGGCAAATGGAAGATTAGTTAAGAATAAGACTAAAAGGGGAAAACGGTCTCTAGATGTTGAAGATTTCAATGATGATGATTGGATCATGGGTGAAGATGAGGAAGAAAATGCACCTGAGGGTGGTGTTGATATTGTTGATTTAGATGAAGACCTGATTGGTAATGATAAGGTTGGTAGTATTAGTGCTACATCCGTTGTAGGTGTGGATGAACTTGATGTTGTTGATGATGGAGGAAATGATGGAGATGATGGAGGTGATTATGGTGAAGGTGATAATGGAGAAGATAATGTGGGAGATGATTATGTGGGAGATGATTATTTGGGAGATGATTATGGGGCATATGATATTAATGATGAGATTAATGAAGATGAAGATGAAGATATTATGGGTGATGAGCGTAATATCAATATAAATGATTTGATGTAGGAGGCTTTATGTGATTTCTTTAAACTTGGACTTTTATGTGTAAGCTTTTAGTAATTTCCTTGGAGGATTTGGTTGTTTTTTGGTTTATGTTTAACACTCCAATTCTTGATGAAATTGGTTGTTTAATTATGAGCTATATTAGTTTATATGAATATCTGCATTTCAGTAGAATCTTCCGATTCTACTTGCGATTTACGAGTTTACGATTTTGTTTGCCCCTCCCGATTCTACAAATTCGTACAACTTTTTTTCGGTAGAATCTTCCGATTCTACTTGCGATTTACGGTTTGCGATTTCGCTATCCCCCTCCCGATTTTAAGCAAAATCTCGATTTTGACTACTATGCTAATAACAGTTCAAGGATCACCTCTCTTAAAAGCTTAAGCTGTTAAATGGAGGCTCAAGACTGGTTTTGTATCTGTTGATTGTGTTGATTTCTCTCCTTATTTTTTTCTTGATGTGGTTTAGTTTCCTTAGATAGCATATTCATAACTACGATTTTTCACACAACAATGTCACCTATAACTGTTCGTGCTGAGATCATCCTTTAAACCAGTTGCTCATGCTTTTGTGTTCGAATCATTTTTTTCAGTGCTTTTCCTCTCCCCCTCTGCTCAGATCTGTCATCTCCTTGTTCAAAATTGTGAAGGCCGAGACCCAACCTTTGTCATCTCAGTTTAACACCTCAAATATAATATTATTTGGCTTTATTCTGTTGTCTTCTTCTAGTTTGGTGATTGTCATGACTTTTCTTTTCAAAGATGAATTAGTGGTGACTTCTTTTCCATCAACGATCATTCCGATGGTGCCTTCTCTTCTCACAGATTAATTATATTAGGGATGGTGACTTCTCTTCCGACTAACGATCATTTCCATGGTGACCTTTCCCACACATGAATCATATTAGTGGTGCATTCTCTTCTCACTGACGATCATTCCAGTGTTGCCTTTTCTTTCCACCTACAACCATTTCAAGATGAATTAGTGGTGACTTCTTTTCCATCGACGATCATTCCGATGGTGCCTTCTCTTCTCACAGATTAATTATATTAGGGATGGTGACTTCTCTTCCGACTAACGATCATTTCCATGGTGACCTTTCCCACACATGAATCATATTAGTGGGGCATTCTCTTCTCACTGACGATCATTCCAGTGTTGCCTTTTCTTTCCACCTACAACCATTTCAGAATGACTATTTCCAAAGATGAAATGATGAATCATATTAGTGGTGTCTTCTCTTCCCGTCGATGATCATTCTGTTGGTGACTTATGTTTGTTATGACTCACACTAGTCAAGCTCGTCCAAGATGCACTCGCATCGTCTCTGCGAAGTAGTTGTCAGACTTAGTTTCAAGTTTTGTGGAGATACCATGCTTAGAGCTTATTAAGCTTTAGCTTAAGGGTGAGAGTTAGAACTAGTCAGATGTAAGTATTAGAGTTAGTCACTTGTGAACATTCTTTAGCAAGACAATGTCATTGATTACGATTAGATTTAGCAATCAAATCAATCAGCATTCATTGTATTTGTTGTAATCCCAAAATAAAAATGGTCTAGTGTGGTCCGAATTAGACACACAAATCACAAATTCAACATGACTTGCACAATGCTATAATGTAGATGCACAAAGTAGATGTTCTGGAAATTTCTCACCTTCATTTTCTACAGCTTGAACATGGTTTTCATTATCAATCACAGTAAACGATATGTTCCCCAACCATAATACTGCAGCAAGCATTGCAAACACGGTCTCTTGGTCTTCTTTACTGATATGGACAACATCAAGAGCTTCCTGGAAATCATTAAAAGTATGAAAAAGTTAATGTGAAACTATCATTTCAATGTCGAACAATGAAACAAAGCATTGCTAAGAAAAATAATTCAAGCCTTTGTGGAGGAAAATCATTTGTAAACGATAACAAATAGAGTACCATGACTACAAGAAATTCTTCTGCATCATCAACACCAGTAATTGAATAACAATTGCTCTGCCTCAAATATTTATAGTCTTCTGCTTTTTGTAGGTTTAGCTTCTCTGAATCATGCATCAAACATCAAAGGATCAATGAAACAGTAAGTCAGATGAAAAAGAACAAAGAATATTAAATGTTATAGACAAGACAAATACAATATACAAAGCTTGGGTGAGGTTATGTTCTAAATTCCAAGTAATCTTAATCATTTGCCAGTTTATGTGATGAATATTCTCCTGACTAACTGGATATCAAAGTCAAAGGTCCTCTGTTGCAAAAACACTTTCAACTCCTCCATTGCGGCATAAGTCTAAGCAATGAAGCCATAAGCCAACTAGCATTGGATAACATTACCCAACAAATTATGAGCCTTGTTCCAAAAGGTGTGTCTCTTAAAAGTTCTAAAATAAATAAAATAGCAAGTTCCATAGATTGCCATATCAAAGCACACAACCAATAATCAAATTTCTCCCATTGACTTTGATTTTATGAGGGAATATCAAGGGATAACTTGTCAAGGTGATCATAAATGCCCTGACCAAAAAGCCAAAGCCCGAAAAGTTGATTGCGCAAAATAATTCTTTCCATTTAAGTTTTGAGACAATTATGGACAAATTATTTACTAAATAGATTGAGAAATCCCTTAGCACAGTCAATTATATATACTAGGAGGATACCCGTGCATACGCACGGGTGCTGTCGTGTTCTTTTTATGAATGAACTTAGGCAGTATTTAAATAGTCTGAACATTACCCCGTAAAAATAAAGACAAATTGAAAGTAGATAAAAAATGAGTTTCAAATAAAAAATAGATAAATATTAAAATCTAAAAATGTAAAAGTATCTGTGCATTTATCCCGTGTTCTTTTATATATTAGTGCAGTGTTTTTTTATATATGAGTGTTGTTATCCCGTATTTTTTTATATATCAGTACAGCTATCCCGTGTTTTTATATATATCATTGCAGTTATCCCCGTACTTTTTTATATATTAGTGCAGTTATCCGGTATTTTTTTATGTATCAGTGCAGTTATCTCATAGTTTCAATTGATTATTTGAGTTGATTAGTAGATTATAGTAGATTATCAATAAGAAATATTTATCCCTTATCCCGTGTTTTTTTATATATCAGTGACAATTATTTGTCTTTTTTAGGTATTAGTGACAAATATTTGCCACGTGTGTTTTAAATATTAATCAGTTTAAATAGTCATTAAGCTTCTTGGTTTTTTGGATAGTAGGTTTATAGTAGTCTTCAAAAATTATAATTATCAATGGCAAATATTAATCCCGTGTTTTTTTATATATCACTACAGTTATTCCGTGTTTTTTTTATATATCAGTGCAGTTATCTCGTAGTTTCAATTGATTATTTTAGTTGATTAGTAGATTATAGTAGATAGTAAAAGTTATATAGTAGATTATCAATAACAAATATTTGTTTTAAATATTAATTAGTAGTTTAAATAGTCATTAAGAAGAATATGACACATATCTATTTATACAAACAAATCTCCTATGAAATTACCAATTTCGATCTCTTATTAACAAGACACATCTAATTTAAGGGTAAAAATGTCATTACTCTCTCTTTCTTTCTTTTTCTTCTTACACTCTCTTTCTTCCTTTTTTTTCTCATTCTTCTAACACTCTCTTTCCTCCTTTTCACTTTTCTCTTACACTCTCTTTCTTCCTTTTTTCTTTTTACTTTACTTTTACTTTTCCCATAAACAATTCTTCTCTTTCTCTTATCACTTCACTTTAGTTTTTTTTAACTAAATTTCTAAATTTATACAAATTACCTATTAAAATGTAAATGAGTCACACTAAAAAACAAAAAAAAATACCTATCACGTTTTATGAAAAAGTTATCACCTTAAAATTTTAATTTTTCTTTTTAATAGATAAGTAGAATATTAATAGTAGGATATGAAAGGTTGGCAGAATAATGAATAGATAAAATATGAAAGGTTGACAGAATAAGAGAAATAGAAGAATTGTTTATGAGGAAAGTAAAAGTAAAGTAAAAATAAAAAAGAAAGAAAGAGAGTGTAAGAGAAAAGTGAAAATGAGGAAAGAGAGTGTAAGAAGAAAGAGAAAAAAAGGAAGAAAGAGAGTATAAGAAGAAAAAGAAAGAAAGAGAGGGTAATGACATTTTTACTCTTAAATTAGATATGTGTCTTGTTAATAAGAGATCCAAATTAGTAATTTCATAGGAGGTTTGTTTGTATAAATAGATAAATAGATATTAGACAAGATTTACAATCTGCACTACTGAAAATTACATATAGCATCAGAAACTAGTTATATGACTGCAATACAAATAAATAAACAAATAAATAGCACTAAATAAATTATATCTCTCAAGTAGGAGATACTTTCCAACAACCATTGAAAACCCAAACAAAGACTTCACAATTACACATAATATGCAACAGAATATTACTGCAAGTGAAATAGTAGGGTACAGGCTAATAATTACCCCTAAGAGATGGTGGTGCACCAGCACATAGCTGATAAAATATATGATAAGACCTTTCCCCTTCATTGCATTGGACTACTCTAGACTGTCCATGTGCCAAGCAACATTAGTGTCAATTGATTTAATATGAACAAAGTTTAGAACATAAACTTGGCTCGGAAGGATGAATAGTTACCTTTTCCAGCAAAACTGTTTTAGGTCAGGCCATGAGCATCACATAGATTCAACACATAGATGCAAACATTTAACATTATAATTAGTTGGAAACTTTTAGTGGGAGAAAAGGTGCATGATTTCAACCATTAAACAGCACAAAACCTACATGTTTGAATATTAGCACCAGAGATTTTTCCAGTTTCACTGAAGTGAATCTCGATGAGCTTTCCCTATCACACATTCAACCAAATTATGAGAACTTCCAGCACCGAAGAATATATGATCACAGTTTTAACATAAGGAGAATCAAAACTTCGGGGATGGCAATTTCAACAATTAATATGATCAGTCAAGAATCTTACAAAACGACTTGAGTTGTCATTTCTCATTGTTTTTGCATTACCAAAAGCTTCTAGTATTGGATTAGTCTTTAATATTTCATCCTCTATTCCACTTCCACCTCCAAGGGCAGCCAAGTACTGCATCGCTATCTTTGCAGTCTCAGTCTTCCCAGCTCCACTCTCACCACTGAACTTGTAGATGATAGATATTATTATAGGCCCAAATTCAAACACAACATACAACTAAGAGGCACACAAGGTTAAGGAAAACCAGAAAGGGATTGACAATAATCATAAAATCTTCATACAGCACGAAGAAGCTTTTATATGCATCAAAATGTCAACCCAAGAAGGAAAAATAAGGTCATTCTTAATTTATGTTTTCCTATATCATATAAATCTGGAAAAGTTTCTCCATTATAAGAAAGTTAAAACATCCATGACAAAAAATGAAAAATAGAAACTAATGAATTTCAACAAAGAATGCCCAAATAACAGACCACAAAGATTGGGTCTAGTAGTATACCAATGAAAAGTTCTGAAACTCCAGCATTAAAAAGTCAAAACAAAATACAGTGTCTAGGAATTTGAAAGTAGGGAGGAAAAAAAATAAAAATAAAAGAGAATGTCATAATATCAAATTAAACCTAAGAACAATCTCTAATTGTACAAGGTTCTCTTGTTTTCTTTGGGGTTATGTGGGAGTATATTTCTTTCTACATTGAGACTAGAATATTATTTAATATGGAAAAATTTGGTAATATTAAAACTAGGAAAACGGAATTCAAAAATCACTCGAGTAGTTATTGGTTACGTATTACCTACTCTTAAAACATCAACTGATTGAGTAGTTATGAAGCACAGACTCGGACATGGACACCGGACACGACACGAACACTGAGACACCGCTAATGTCCAAAATATAGGACACCGGGACACCGCATATATAGAAGTAATTACAAAGATAATTAAGTCGGTAAACACAAAATCAACATGACAAAAATCTAAATTGAGAATTAGGATTTATCTATTCGCCTTCTAAAAACAAAGTTAATAAGCTTTACTAGGTTTTTTTGAAGACAAAAAGTCTTATATCCTAAAAATAAGTATAATAACTTAAAAATTTCAAGCAGATATTTTTTTGTTTAAAAAATTATGATAAGAGAGTTCGAAAGGTGTCCAAACGGTGTCTAAGAAGTTTCCAAGTCAAAAAAAGATATCTTTTTAAGTGGGACACCGTAAAGAGGTGTCCAACGCGTGTCGTGTCAATGTCCAACGAGCATTTGGAAGAGGTGTCTGTGCTTCAGAGGTAGTTCATTGTTGCTATATTGTTCAAAATATTTTCCAGAGAAGAAGTGTGAACAATTTAAGATTCTGACTGGCCCTCAAAAAATGAAAATGTTTAGTTAATTCTCCAGCAAAGAAGTGTAGCAAATCTTAGAATTTGGGCTTAGGGTCTAAACTTATGCCCACAGAGCTGGCTTGTAAAGGTGAGGAGTGCCCAAGCTTTGTAAACACTGGCCATATCTCTAGGAGAGGGACAAAACACGCTCCTCATATCTAGCACATTTAAGGTGCTGGAAGCTGCAATGAAGGCACCCCAAAATTTCCGCAATGTAGGCGGTTAGGGGTGACCGCAATTAAGGTAGATTTTCCAACACAAAATAATAAATGTAATAATACTCAAGAGTCAAGACAAATTTTAGTTCAGAATTTAAAAAAAAAAAAGGAGTACAACGCAAGATCAGTATTTATACAAATTTGCACATTAAAATAAAATTTAAATAAAAGGTTATAGAAATCAAATTAAGTATATTCAATCAAGACTAGCTGGTCATAAAAGCAGAATTCAACAAAAAAACAAACTCACCTTATAATTATAGATTGATTAACTTCATCTGAAAAGCAAAGCAAAAGTACAGTAAGTTCTTGCTTAAAATACAAATGGAAGAGAACTTCATTTCTAAAAACTTCATCCATATATGTTCATATAAGATACTAAAAGTAACCTCGTATCATTTCTCGGATGGCTGTGTCTGTAATTGCATATACATGAGGGCTTTCAATTGATTTACGCTTGTAGGCTTCAATATATTTATTACCATACAGAGGAACTTTCTTAAAGGGATTTATAGCAACCAAAACGGGCCCCGCTTTTGTCTGAATTGCACATAGTTACACACACAAATGTTAGAACTTATGATCAGAAAAAATGTTTTGAAAGACTTAAAAGAGACAAAAAAAACTTACGTAAATCATATTTTGATTGTATCTATATTGCAGATTGTATAAAACTGATGGTTCGTTTAAATAACTAAGTTGCATGAGGTCATCCACTCCATCAAGAATATCAGGATTTGCTGGTACCAAACTTTCTTGTTTGACTTTCAAAACCTATAATCAGGCCCAGAGAAGGGGAGACAGTGCAGTTAATAAAGGCATAAAGCTAAAAAACACTACTCTTGAGAAATGTCGTTGCTTATTTATCTTACCTTCCCATCAGGCAGTGAAATGACAGATTCTGTTCCAGAAGTTTTTATTATCTTTGCTAGCTCCCAGTTCCCATTTGGAAGTTGAAACCAAGACTGAAGCTTCTGAAATTGTCAACTTCAGAAGTGAGGGAAAGACATAACAATTTTCAAATTTTAAACAATCTAGAGTAATGCTTGACAACACCAACAAGCTCGTAAAACTATTTTCCGGAAATGCTTACATGGTATTCGCTGTTTTGAAGTTTTTACAAAATTTAAATGAAAGAACCGCAGCATTGCGTAGTGCTACAAATTACAATTACATGCCATTCCAGTAAACAAATTCACACACAAAACAAAACCATTTAGTAGATAGATAGAAATAACAAAGGTATAAAGGCTCTTATTTGGCAATAGAATAGTCACAGACAACAAACAGTAGCAAATCTCTAAATTGACTTAAATTACTCTGTCAAGACACTCTCAACAGTCAGTAGACAGAATATATACAGAACTGAGTCAATAAAAAGCAAAAATATCAGCAACAAAAAAGTGAACAATGACTCTATTTAAATTTTTGAACCACATACAGACATTCTGTCAAAAACAACACTGGATTGAAGTTAAAGCAGAAGATAATTAAGACCATAGTCCCAATTTTAATTGCTTTCATACTTATTGTATCAAAGAAATTGAAATAAAAACAAATATTTCATTTATTTAAACCTTATCTTCTAAGCCTATTGCTTCGAACAAGTAGAATTTTGAGCACTTGTATATAGGAAGAGGGGAATAAAAAGAAGTTTCTCAAATAAAACAAGATGCAGTAGAAATACTTATAGATGTGACATCCAACTAATACAAGCATCCCCTGAGCAACATCTATATAGCTTGCTTTTCTAATAACTGCTGCAAAAGCTAAAATCCAGAAATCAAACAATGGACATTTGTTTCCCCTCAGCTCTTTCTAATCCTTAACACCCTACAAAGCATCAACCAGATTGAACATTTAGGAGTTTAAAGCTCAAAGGTAAGGCCAATTATACAGGCACCAAAAAATTGTCAACTAAGTTGAAAACAATTGTATCTTACCAAAGAAACATACTGGTACAGGAAAAGCAGGGGCAAAGTATAATGATATTTTATGATCATCTAGGAATTAATTAGAGATGAATTATTTAATAAGTTTAGGAAACAATGAGGTGCCTAATAGAATCAGTGAGCTATTAGAATTTTCCTTGTTTCTTGTTAAAATCCAGAATTTTTACCCATAGATTCTACGTTGTCTGCTACAAGCCTAGATCAATAGCTAGCCCCACCTTTCACTCCTTTTGGCCTGTCTTTGTCTAAGACGTAGTTTCAATTTTCAACTGATTCCAATCATATTCCAACTACAAAATCTGAACTTTCAACCCATAAAAATACAATACCTTCCAATAATCCTATTATTGTTTCTCCATGTTAGATACACATGGAAAATTTCAAGTCATTATTAAGCATCTCTTATTACACAAACTCGCATTAAGTTTCAATAAGATAAGATGTTCCTTTATTTCTGCTAGCCAACACTCAATGACTTTGGGATCACTGGATCAGTTATGGTACATCTATACTGTCTATAGAACAGAGAAAGTTACTACTCCAAAAAGTCAGGAGGACTCTGAAGATCCTGCGCTTGATTGTGATATCATATAAAAAATAAGGACAACATAATTAAGCTACAATAAACATCTATATCTATACTATAATACAGATACTAATTCAAAGTCAAGCGTACTCTAAAGATCCTGAGCTTAATTGTGAAAATCATATAAAAATAAGGACAACATAAGATTGAAATGAAATCTGAAACCAAAAGTACCTTCTTTGAAGCATAAGGTGTTGTATCACTCCACCTCCATTCCCTGGAGGACACTGAAACTGATTGGAAGGGCAGAGGAACGGATTTGAAGTCTTCATCAGCAATCGCTGGCCTGTCCTCTAATACACCTTTTCCACTATATGCTAAGTCGTCATCAAAAAGACCCACGTCACCAGCACGGTCCCGAGCATCTTCATAAACCTCCCCAATCATAGCACCATTTTCAGGACTACCTGATCCAACCACATCAGCACTTCTCAATTTAGCCCCTCCCTGGTTTTCCATTCGATCAGGGGCCATATTACCATTAACCTTGAAACCAGGAGGCAAAGACTTGATAGGCTGGAGAGAAGGAAGGACCTTAGATGTCAAAGACATTTTCCCTTAATAGGCCACAACACCACCAGAAATGGTTACCAACAGCAATTGCACTGCAAGGACAAAAAGATAGATATTAAGAATAAACAAAGGGGTTCCCTTTTTAACCAAAAGTCCCTCTCAAACTTTTTTTAAAGGTCCCATTGACTAGCTTAATCAGTTAAACATAATGGAGGGGACCAGAGCTCAAGATACAGACTCTTCTATCTAGTGATGTGCTCTTCCCTTAAAAAAGTTAATCATTGACAATTGCAACTGTGCAAGTGCAACACCATTCTAATCAGTAAAAACACAAAACCACCAATCTGACAAAGACTCACTCTCTTCCACTAAGCCTAATCTCTAAGACACCACCTTCAAGTTAACCGAACCTAAGTCTTCCCGATCTGACACGTCATCTAAATATTATTCAAATTTGAAATCATCCTCATGCTTCAAACCTCAAACAGAAGAAGAACAAAAAGTGCTGCTACAGTTGCACAAACAGATCCTCCAATTTCCCAATTTGTTGAAAAAGTATAATAAAAACAAAAATAGAAATATCGAAAATTCTAAATGTGATTCTTACTTTTATCGTCCACGAAAGAAACAAGGAAAATAAAAACAAAAATAAAAATATTGAAAATTCTTAATTCACTTCAATTTCTGCTAGCAATCAGAGGCAAAAAAACGAAGCGCAAAAGGAAGTAGATGAAGTTTCAAGAAAATCACCTAGTTTATGCGATTGCAGTTGAGTGGCCGATCCAGGAAGTTTAGAGAATCCAGAACATGCTCCGTCAGTGAAGCAGATGAAACTCTGATCAACGCGTGAAAACAACGGATGAGGGAGAAAGAAGAGTAACAGAACAGAAAAAGAAGAAGACGGTGATGGTGATCTTGCGGAATGGAGAAGAAGTGAGTGAGAGTATTCAGAGCAAAATCTCTGACAAAAGGGATGTCTGTTTGATTTGCGAGAAAGTTGAGGAGAGAGAAAATGAAAACAATTTGCCAACCATCCCTGCAGCGTGTGTAGACGAACCAGCTTTTTTGCTTTCTTTTCTTTGCTTTTTTAAAATTACCATAATTACCATAATCATAAAGCAGGAAAATTAACAAGTTTAAACATATCAACGTCTTCGATTCCCTCCTTGGTTAAATTTGTTAACGAGACCCTGGTTCAGTAGTTTGAGCCAAAACTCCATTAACCACGGTCGTGCGTCGATTTCTGTCTTGGGTATGGAGTAGCGTTAAAACTCTGGGGCATCTAAAATGAACGAGGGATTAGTCACTACTGTCCGTGCGGTGGATACTCAGGTTTACCCAAAAAAAAAAATATCAAAGTATAAATAATGATAAATTCCGTCAAAAAAAAATAATGATAAATAAATAAAAAGAATTTCTCTGGTCAAAAAATAAATAAATAAATAGAATTTCAATTTCAACTAACTATATAAAGCATGTGATTTTCAAAAAAAAAGCCTATAAAGCAGGTGTTTCTTTTGACAGAGACTATAAAGCAAGTGATTAGAAATTTATTATTCATGTTGCCCCTTGTAAAGATATTTCTCAACACTATAAATAAAAAAAATTCTCGACAACTTAATTAAATAGGTTTTTATGAAGTTTTTTTTTCCCAAAGGTTTTTATAAAGTTGGATTGCTAAATTTAAAAACAATATAGTAAGTCTTTACAATTAGTTTATAATTAGATTAGATGGAGTTATGTGTTTACAAAATTAATTTTATCATATCCATAAGGTCTAGCTCAACTGGCAACTGCCGAAATTATTAGGCTAGATATCATGTCTCAGGTTCGAATCAGGGACCTCACAGCTGTGTGTGTGAGTTTCTAGTGGTTGTGACCACTCCATCTAAATACCAAAAAAAATATAATTAATTTTATCATTTTCTGTTTTTGGTTTTTAAAATTACAATTAGGTGTGATTTGACATAATTATAGCGAGATTAAAACCATTCAAAAGTGTTTGAGCTAAAGACAACATGAACACGCTTAGTAGGGCTTATTAGAGAAATATCTCCTCATAAGATTTCTCGTAAACGAGAAAGAAGGAACAACTAATGTCTTTAGAGAGAATAGGTGTCAAATTCACAACTGCCTCGCGCAGACCGCATATCATAAATGCAAAAGATATGCATCTAGAATCAAGGGAGGCTTTTTGCTAGAGCGAGACTTAACCATATAAAAACAAAGGTAGCTTCAAGTCGTATCGAATAAAAAAAAGTAACAACCACTATGCAAATGTATGCATATTATTACATTTTCTTAGTCATAACTAAACACTAAACTTTCATTAGAAAAAACTAAAGCGCTAAAGTGGTGTCTTAGTAGGTACTTACTCTCATCAACTTCGATCAAAACAGATATGCAAGAATAGTATTCTACACGATTGGAATTGGAGGAAGACTCGGGTCACTTGACAACCTAGATGAAGTCTAAACAAGTTGTATTCTACTCCTTATTTTTAGAGTAAAGGCCCATTTTAGTCCCTGACAATTTTTTGATAGGAGAAATTAGTCTCTGACAATTTTTTGGGACAAATAAGTCCCTGACATTTTCAAAACGAAGACAAATTAACCCCTAACACAGGGACTAATTTGTCCCCATTTTGAAAATGTCAAGGACTTATTTGTCCCAAAAAATTGTCAGGGACCAATTTGTCCTATTGAGAAATTGCCGGGGACTAAAATGGGCCTTTACACTTATTTTTAATGTTTTGTATCAAAAGTAAGGAAACCAATTTAAGATAAGAAATTTGTATTTAATTTTTGAAAATATATATAAAAAGTAAACGTACCTTTAAATAGAGTCGGCCAAATAATAAAACACTTGAGATGGGGCTTTGGGACTAAAATAAATATTTTGTCAAAATAAAAAATGCCTCATAATTTTCTTTTTTCACAACTTTATAAATTTTAGAGTAAATCAATCTTCTAAATTAAGTACTCCCTTTTTTTTGACAAAAAATAATAAGTACTCCCTAAAAATTGTTAAATCTATTACAATAATAGTTCATAAAATTTTATAAGTAGTCATTAAAGTTTTGTAAAAATCATTGTACTACTACAATGTAATAGACTACTTATAAAACTATAAAGAGTAATAAAAATTTTCATATATGATTTCTCAATTAAACAAATATAAGTAAAACTATGATAATTTTAATGAAATACTTTTTTGACAAGAATTTTAATGAAATACTTTTTTGAAAACAAGAATTTTAATGAAATACTATTATTTGCTTTAAATGGTATTACATGAGAGTTTCCTTTAGATCTCGACGATCCATGTCGGTACGGCTCTCTATCCTTAATTTGGGAGATTTTTGTTATTTTTCCAACTGATTTTCTGAAATGAAAATTCAAATACAACGTTTTACAATTGCCCCCACGTGGTATTGACGAATTTGCCCTTCTGGCGCTCAACTAATAATCTGGGATTTTTAGGAGAGTTAAAACCACACAGGCACCGTCCTACATTAAACGACAAAAATCTTGTTAAAAAATAAGCCAAGCAGACTAATAAATTAAATAAAGCTTGTTCCTGACATTTCTATAAAAAAATTTTACCAATGAAATCTATAATTTTCTCAACTACTCCTACGTTGATTGCTTGTATAATAGATTTATTTTTAAATTAATCAATAATTTGTTTTTTTATGAATGTAGTGATTAAGCTTTTTATTTCATTCTTATTATAAATTATAGATTATAAATCATTTTTTCTAGAGGTTTTTGAACTCACTCCAGTATATAAGGAAAAAGAATCCTGACTAATCTAGAGTTTTGGTTGTGTTAACACCCAAAACTAATAAGTGATTGGCCGAGGAGAGACCTAGCATAGGCAAGGGCCTAACCGAGTTCACATAGGCCAAGTTGCTTAAATATCAGGGAAAGTTGCTGAGTGGCCTATAGTTACTCTACTTTTTCTACTCTCTTCTATCATTTTTAAGGAGGGCAACCACATGAGGAATGTTGGCAGCCTCGGCTAAGTATTGCCTGGAGAGCAGGGATACGTGCCACCCAAGGGATTAAAGTAATGAGATTTCTTCAGAAGGAAACCACCAACTCTGAGGGGAGTCAATCTATAATGGAGCTAGCTAGGAGCATCAGTGAGCAAAGGTTTACCAAGGAAGGCAAAAGATAGTTGATATCAATAAGACTTGGTGGGAAAGCCTGGAAAATATGCTTAAGGACAATTCATTGGCTGAAGTGCCAAGGAAATAGTTGTGCTTGCTGAGGACAAACAGTTCGGCCAGAAGATAACCTAGCTGAGGATTTAGTGGTCGAGGGCATAATGGAATATGTAGCTAAGGGTATCTTGGTCGAGGCAAAGGAACTTTCTTGAGGAGCAAGGATACATTGCACGTGGACATTTGGAACATTGAAGAGTTGAAGAAAACGTGGAGAAGTGTCGTGAAAATAGGAGCGACGATATTTTACCCCACTCTATGTGCTAGTGAGCTTGGTGGAGCGCGTTCCTAAATTTTAGGGCATGTAAGTGATTGTGTATGTTGATCTTAGTCGATGGTTAAGCTGTAGGCTAGTGTTAGAGGCTAACAGAGATCGTGTGTGTGTATACACATTTGTAAAAAAAACATCAAATCAATCAAACTACATTTTATTTAGTCTTTTACTTTACTTTACTCGCATTTTTTCATTTATATTAGCCATTAGATAATTATACACGTCTCTCTCACCTAGCCTAACACTCTTTGGAGTAGTTAGGAAACTCATAGCTGAGGAATAGAGTTCCTATCAACGAAATCGCTTGAAGAAAAAGGAATCAAGGGTTCAAAGTTTGACAACAGGTCGAAAGCTAAGTAAAGTCTGACTTCAATTTGTTCCATCGTCAAGAATCAAAGTCGGATACAAGCCAAATCCATCGCTTAAAATGAATTGTGTTAAGCAGAGATATTTGTTGTTGGTATATTATTTGATTGCTTGTCGATCCGGAAAGTATCAGTTCTTTTCCCATTGAAAAAGCTTTTATCTTCATTATTTAGCAACGAATATTTGGTGATGAGGCAAAACAATTTGTTCACTGTTTTGTAAATGTATATTTAAAAAGTTCAATATTTATCTTGTGCTTTTTTTCTCAAATATCCGTTTTTTTACTACTTTTCATTATTCCTTTTGGTCATCTACATTTACTAATTAATATCTTAATTTTAAAAATATCCTACTAGTGAGAGGATTATTAAAAAAGTTATCATATTGTTTTATTTATTATATTATAAGAATGTGATGTATATGTTTTATCAAAAATAATGAATGTGTCTATTTCATCACTATTGCTTACCTTTAGTATGCAACAGAAAATAAAGAAGGCAAAAAAGAAAAAGAAAAATAAAGAAATGCAGAATGTCAAATGAAAAAAAAAAGTAAGACGTTGACGGATAAGGGTGATATTTTTACTTAAATTAAATGCAATTTAATGGCATTCACAGGTTTACTAAGGTTGGAGGGAGTCAAAGCCGGTTGGGCTATTTTAAATTGTCACCGTAGGATTGCAATCCAACGGCTAGAAATGAAGCTAAGGTGAAAATAAGGGCATCCGATTGCGTCTCCTCCCCGCATGGTATATATGTCTGAAGCCGGCAAGTGTTAGCTGCGTAAGTTGTAATATGCACTAATGCTGTCCCCTTCTCATTGTCGTTTGAAGATTTGTGCATTGGCTAAATGGACCCATGCTGATACAGCATATGCTATCACAACTAAGGTGTAGGCATGGCAACTGAGCGGGAGCGAGTTTTGCATCCCCTATCCCCGCCCTTATTTTTATCGGGGGTTTTGCATTCCCCATCGCTGTCCCAAACGGGGATGGGTTCCCCGCGGGTACCCGTTTTCATCACAAATTTATAAGAAAAATAAAAAATATATTTATGATAATTAATAGAATAAAATCATAATTATTATACAATGATAAAATAACGTGAAAATTATTAAAATAGACTTTTCTATTGATAATAGATCAAAATTAAAAATAAACAAAACTTATGAAACAAAATGAATGAGTATATATGTATAAAATAAAATAATTAATTAATGTCTTATTGAGTGGGTTCGGGGCGGGGCGGGTATTGACAATTTCGGGGCGGGACGGGTGGGTACTCGCGGGTTCGGGTTTCGTTGTCATGCCTATTAAGGTGCTCAAATCCAAGTCAATCCAAATAAAATATGCAAATGGATGCAATTTTTTTTAGCAAACACGCTCCATGCCTAAATTTATTAAAAAAAAGTGAAAATAAAAAAAATAGAAAAAAGCTCAAGAGGGGACCGTACCAATACCCTTACCAAAAGAGAAGATTATTTCAAAACAATATTAGGGAGCCCCTAAAACACTCCATCCTAGAGACTTAAAAAAGTGCTAACTTACAAAAGTTTGATAAAAGAGTCGGAGATAGAAGTTGTCCTTAAATGAGAATTATAGCCAACAATTATCTTACCAAATTCTGATTTTCTGAAAATTCTGAAACTAGCTTAGGATAGTAAAATCAAAAAGAGACAAAATTTGTCTTTAAACATGTATTATAGTCTACAATTTCCTGGATAAATTCTTTTTTTGCCGAAGCTTCTTCCTTTGGGTCTTGCAAACTAAATTGAAAAACTACAAAAAAATCATTCGGTTTGGAACTATTTACGTGAGTTATTCAATCAATCGAGTGGTTAAATTTGGATAACGTACAGTATATATATATATATATATATATATATATATATATATATATATATATATATATATATTTATAGATATAAAATAAAAGTCAACTTAACATAATTACATGTATATATAAAATAAAAGTCAACTTAACATAGTTACACTCACACATGCAACGCCTCAAGTAGAAATTATTCCTCTCATTGCCAATTTTAAATCGAAAACAATCCTGGAGTTCTTCAAAGGCATGCTTTGTTGCATTTCTGGTTGGAGAGCCATTAAGTAAAAGCTCTAAGACAAGTTGACCATGCTTCATGTATTTACATGTAACAACTTGAACCCAAAACTTGTCTTTTTGGTTAAACGGATTCCAAACCAACTTACCTAGTGTTTTGGACTGGACCAAGAGGCTCATTCAGCATTTGGACATGGATTGGCCCGATCACTTTGATCCATATCCACCATATGCAAGCCAAATTGTGGTTATCACACTTGGATGGCTCAGATCAACTCTATCAATCTGACGGCTCACAACGGACACAATTTCCTATAAATACCAGCCCACATTGCCATAAAAAGGGAGATTCTCATTCCTAGCTAAATCACTCGTCTATTATCAATACTGACTTGAGCGTCGGAGTGGCTTTGCAGGTACCCCTCCCGGGCTCGCATTAACCTCCGGCTAGGCAGCAGGTGACCTACCAACTGCAGTCCACCCAACACTACAAGGTACAGAACATTGGCGACCACAATGGGAGATATCTATCTTTCACACCATCTCTACTCTTTGAACTTTCTCCTGCCTCCCCATAGCACCTAGAGGTAGACCCCGAGTCCAAAGCATTGCCACTCCGCAACCCCAGCCAGAGGGCACTCCCGAAGGCCTTGCTGCTTCCACGCCAAACCAAGACATTCAGTTCCCGGTACCTCAACCAGCCTCTATCCAGATCCCCGTCCAACCTGGGGATTCGGCGACCATCCGCCAGCTCTTGGACCTGCTGTACAACCGCACCCAGATTATGTTGCAGCAAGAAGCGCGCCTCAGGCAGATAGAGAGGCGAATGACAGCCATGCCTGAGCAACCCCATCCTCGCACGAACACCCATTCCCCAAGGACAATGAGCTCCAGGCGCCGCAGATCTCCACTCAAGTGTCATCACAATCATTGCTCTCTACTTAGATGGAAGCGAGCTCGCCACTCTCCCCCTCGACGCGGCAGGCACCAAGGATCAGATTCACCTCTAAGCACCCATCCAACCTCGCCTGACAGTACATATTGGCCTGATGAGTCTCTCCCCAGGTCCTCTTCGCTCGCAACCTCCAATTCTCGCGAGAGGTCGCGGAGCCGAGTCAAGACCCATAGGAGGCATCGCCAAAGATCTACATCGAGGAGATCTCCAGCCCGACGTGACCGTCAAGAAATAGATCTTGGGGACTGGTCACCTCACAACTCACGATGGACCTCCAATGAAGGACCCTTCACTAGGAAGGTTGACGACTGCCCAATTCCGAGGACCTTAGAGAAGCTCTCAGCCCTCAAAACATACGACGGGACTGGGGACCCTGACAGGCATTTGGCCCACTTCTCTGTCAGATTCACCTCCCAGCCCTCAAAACATACGACGGGACTGGGGACCCTGACAGGCATTTCCCCTCACTCTCACGGATTCAGCACTAGCTTGGTTCCAGGAGTTGAAACCAAACTCTGTTTCATCCTGGGGGCAGCTGGCCACCATGTTCACTGTGACACCCTTTACCCCGAATGTAATCATAGAAGAAAGAGTACGAAAAACGAGTGAATTGTTTTTAAAACTAAAAATTTCAATTCCTTTTCTGAAATAGTTTTCGCAAGTAAAAGATGTTATCCAACTCCTTAAATCATATAAATAAGATTTATAATAATACCAAATACTAAGCTATAAAACATTTCTTTCAATATAATAACGATAATGATCTTAATTATAATAATAAGAGTACAACCCAAATCCTGATGTCACATAATCAGAGCAATTAACCTTTAATCCAATAAACTAAAAATAGAGTGACATCAACGTGTAGAATCAAATCTCTCCCACTGCACGATCGTAGAAAGTCACTCCAACGACACCTGGAACTCAATCTAAAAAAAGGTGCACGGGTGAGAAAGAGCGTCCAAACCATATAAGGAATATAAGACCGAAACTAAAACAGCAAGACTACCACAAACAAGGAAACAATCAACAATAGTGGATACAACTTTCATGACACGAATGCACAAACAATCCTTAACTAATCTTCATCTACTCCTAGTGTCACGACCTCCCGTTCGATCCTAGGACTACAAGCAGCAACAACAACAACAACAACAACAACAACAATAGGATCAGGACACCTTGCCAGATACTGCCTTACAATCATCATCATCAACAACAACAATAGGACCGGGATACCTTACCCGATACTGCCTTACAATCATCATCATCAACAACAACAGGACCGGGATACCTTGCCCGAACGGGATACTTTGCCCGATAATGCCCTACGACGACAACAACAATAGGACCAGGATACCTTGCCTGAACGGGATACCTTTCCCGATAACGCCCTACGACGAACAACAATAGGACCGGGATACCTTGCCCGATAACACCCTACAAGAAAACAACAGGAACGGAATAGCCCGAACGGGATACCTTGCCCGATAATGCCCTGAAAAACACCCAAGAGAGGACTATGAGCACCGGGATACCTTGCCCGAACGGGATACCTTGCCCGATAATGCCCTGCTAACAACAACAACAACAACGACAACGACAACAAGATGGGTACACATGCACCTAATCAGACGCGATATCGCACAACGACAATGACGACAATGAGAACGACGATGACAACCACAACGACAATGACGACAACGAGAACGACGATGACAACAACGACGATGACAACAACAACAACAACAACAACAACAACAACAACAACAACAACAACAACAACAACAACAACAACAACAACAACAACAACAACAACAACAACAACAACAACAACAACAACAACAACAACAACAACAACAACAACAACAACAACAACAACAACAACAACAACAACAACAACAACAACAACAACAACAACAACAACAACAACAACAACAACAACAACAACAACAACAACAACAACAACAACAACAACAACAACAACAACAACAACAACAACAACAACAACAACAACAACAACAACAACAACAACAACAACAACAACAACAACAACAACAACAACAACAACAACAACAACAACAACAACAACAACAACAACAACAACAACAACAACAACAACAACAACAACAACAACAACAACAACAACAACAACAACAACAACAACAACAACAACAACAACAACAACAACAACAACAACAACAACAACAACAACAACAACAACAACAACAACAACAACAACAACAACAACAACAACAACAACAACAACAACAACAACAACAACAACAACAACAACAACAACAACAACAACAACAACAACAACAACAACAACAACAACAACAACAACAACAACAACAACAACAACAACAACAACAACAACAACAACAACACCTATCATCATCACCATACTTTGAGGTACGGCTTGCCCATACTGCGACGAGTCCTTGCCCATACTGCGACAAGGTTCCTCCTACAACTTAAATTACTAAGGTACGGCTCGCCCATGCTGCGGAGAGTCCTTGCCCATACTGCGACAAGGTTCCTTAAACATCATCATCAACTTCCTTAAGAACTCCTAAGTCCGAGGGTATCATCAATAACTAGGGGTCATTTAATCATCATCTCGGGTATCACCATCCAACTAGGGGGTCACTATAGTCATCATCTCTGGTCATCACTATTACCCAAGTCCCCGCTAGTTCTATATAATGGTGTCATCGTTATATTCATATGTAGTCTTTTTAATTCAATGCATCTAATTCCAACTCCACCCGTTATTTGATATTTCATAAGGCTCCTATGACTCTTATTGTCTCAACTATCATCCACGGTCAAGGTTACCTGAACCAGCTTAGGAAGGGTCAAGCATTATCCGAAGCACCCCTACAATAGTCCTAATCCATTAACAACTTAATCTTATCCAACTAATAGGTTTCAATTGGTCTCTTAGGTAATTTTAATATCCGACACACCAAGAATAGCTCTAATCCATTAACGACTTAGTCTTAATCGGTTAAGAGGCTCTAAGTTGTCTATTAGGTAATTTCACTACTCTAATAAACTAACAACATCAACTTAATCAATCATCATCGTTATTCATGCCTAAGAATCATTATAAGTCGTTGTTGTCTAAAATTAACCATTAAAATACTTAGGAATCTCAACATCATCAAACCATTATACTATACTAAAGTTTAAGCTTGTTACTTAACTTAGAGATACTCTAAACCATAAGTACATCATCAATTTTCAACTTATGGGCTGTTTAACCATATGATTTAATCATCAACTTATTCAAAGCTCCAATAAGGTTTACTACCCTAGAGTTCATCAATTATAACTACCCAATTACACCAACACTAACAATCATATTTCTTCTAGGGAGGTTAGGCCTTAGGCCTTAACGACGAGACTCAATCACATTGAATTGGTCCTTTATCATCATCATCAACAACAATCATAACAACGACGGCAATCACAAAAACAACAGCCTATAGGCATAGCATTTACACATATCAACTTCATCTTAGTAACATACGAGCCATTCAAATCAAAGAACATCAGTTGTTATAAAATTGACTATGATTCATTCCCTAAACTCGGCGTATTAACTACAGTTATCCAATTCATTTAGTTACAGTCATCCAAATCATTTAATTGCAGTCGTCCAAATCATTAAATTACAGTCATCCAAATCGAATATAGATAATAACTAACCAATGAATAAATACAAACAAATATAAATGACGATAATCAATACTATTATAGTCCTATCCCCTATTCCCCATATAGAAAAGAAACCTTTTCCCCCGTACCTGATATCGAAGTGTTATCCAATAAGTGTTAGCAAAGATCAATGACGAGCTCTCGAGAATTCTATAAATCCGACGACGTGACTATTGACTCGAACACATATAATCAAGCAACACTAATACTCAATTAGTTACCTACTAAAATAATAATAGAAATGTGTTCCTTTAATTAATCGCATTAATCACGTTAAAAAGAGATTACCTATCGGGGATTGAAAAGCCAAGAGGAAAACGAAATTGCGTGCAACCAACGATGATTTGAGCATAATCCAGCACAAAGGAATGATCTTAGGGAGGGCCACAGTGGAACTAGACATTGGCTTCTTCTTAATTTCGTTGAAGGGCATGTTCGGTGGCAGCCTATGGTAATTTCGTCTCGGGAGAAAAATACGGTAAATCTACATTAATGTGAGAAGGGAGAGCAGCGGTTCTTGGCAGAGGTCGTGGTGGTTCTGGCGTTGTGGTGGTCGTAAATGGCGGAGCCAGACTGTGTGGGGTCGTTGTTCTTGACGAAACGACGCAACAATCGAAGGAGCCGAGGCCAAAAATGGAACCAGCGGCTGTTTTCGAGTGGTTCTGCAATGTTTCAGGCGTGGCCATGATTTGGAGAAGGAGAACGCGAAGGAGGGAGAGAGAATGGGGCTAGGTTGTTTTGGTTCTGCGTTTTCAGTCTCAAGGAAGAAGAAGACCGCTCCGGGTCGGGTCACGGTCCATAGATTTCGCGTTTGGGCTCTGTTGTTCGCATGGGCTGGAGTTGTTCACTTAGTGTAGGGGTGCGTTTAGCAGGGAGGTGGGGGTGTATGCGAGTAGCAAGACTCAAAATCAACTTTAACTCATTTTTAGAAGCTCATTTTAACTACAACTATTATTTTGGTACACTAATAGCCCAAAATAATTTTTGGAACACATAACATCTAAAATACTAATATTTGTAAAAATAAAATAAATATATAATAGCAATCATATTGTACCAATAACTTATAAAAATATCTTAGATATGATTTCAACCAATTTTAATAGCTCAAACACAAAAATTATTTAATATTATCAGTCAAAATAATTCATAAAACTGGCAGATACTAAAAGATTTACAATGCGCGAAAAATCGGGGTGTTACATTCACAACCCGCTTTGCCGCTTCCCGCTTGAAGCCAAAATCTGAAGAGGCACTCAGGGCGATTAGGCAAGGAGAGAAAGAAACGCTTAGAGAAATCTAGAAAGGTTCAACAAGGAGGTGGGCAACGTCAGGAACCTTGAAGACAAGAGAAGGCTCTTTTGGATGAAGGATGGCTTTATAAAAATGAAGCCTGTTTCGAAGGGACGTGGGGATTAACAAACCCTAAAGCTTGGATGAGTTCCTTCAGAAGGCAAAAAAGTACATGGATTATGAAAAAGACAACATGGCATACCAAGAGGAAGCTAAGGTTGACAATAAGAAGGACGAGCTGGCCTGCAAGGCCATTGAAGGACTATGGCGGAAACGAATCCAATACGACAGAACTCCCCGTGAGCCCCGACCTCGACAAGGCCGCTCCTCAGAGTACGCCCGGCTGAACACATCCCAGGTTGAGATCCTTGCCGAATGCGCCGATGCGGAGTTTCGGGACATCAAACAGTCTGAACCTCTCGTGCAAAGGAAAGACCAACCCTCTAAGAAGTACTGACGTTATCACAAAAGTTATGGGCACAGTACCAACAAATGCAACACCCTCAGGGATGACATTGAAGAAATGATCCGCGAAGGGAAGCTCGCTCAGTACGTGAATGAGGAAGATGATGAGACTCGTGACTCTGAATAGGGAGCAGGACATCAGGACTAGAAACTAGAACTAGGCCTAGTTAAGAATTTTACTATTTGGGCACAAATGCAGAATGTAAAAGCTCGATATAAAACTTCATTTTGCAATTACAGTTTTTGCTTTAGTTCACTAGATTGATGCTTATTCCAAAGAAAAATTCCTTAAGGTCAAGAAATAAAAAGGGCCCAACTCCATAGTTAGGGGTAGAGCGAGATAAGTTTGAAACCCGACATAGCCTGCAAGGAAGGACTGCCTACCTTGCAGGGGCAACCTCGACATTAACTCTAAGCCAAGACCATCTCTCCAAGACGATGGTTTTGCAAATACATCTCTGGATGCAAGATCGCACCAAGTAGGCAAGCGCTGACGTGCACCTCCAATTCTAGCAAAGGAATCAAGAGTGCCACGGCACGCCGAAAAAAGTAAGGCCATTGGTAAAAATACTGGTCAAAGGAAGACACCATGATCGTTTGCATTTTTCCTAATTACCAAAGCAAGAATCTCATAATTCTTTCCACTAAATGACCTTGGCGGTCACAATCCCTTGGGCGAGTTCTATTCGAGCCGAGTCCTGGAAAACTATGCCAAGGGTATACTTCAAGCTGACCTTGGTGGTCACATCCCCTTCGGTGAGTTCTATCCGGGTCGAGTCCTGGTAAACTGTGCCAAGGGTACACTTCAAGCTGACCTTGGTGGTCACAACCCGTTGGGTGAGTTCTATCCAGACCGAGTCCTGGTAAACTGTGCCAAGGGTATACTTCAAGATGACCTTGGTGGTCACGACCCCTTATGATGAGTTCTATCCAGGTCAAGTCTTGGTAAACTCTGTTCAGAGTATACTTCATTACAAATTATCCCGAGAGGCGTCGACAACTTAACCGCCTAAAGCAAGACAAATTTAGCGACTGCCTACCGAAAAAATCCTAAGTCCAACGAGAAGGCGCACACGCGGAAAATCACCAGTAGGCGCACACGTGAAGGCGCACACGCGGAAAATCACCAAGGGCGCAAGGATCCCATGTTCACAGTTTGCAAGAGCAGGGCACCAAGGGCGCCAAGATCACAGTTTGAGTTGATGGGCGCCAATGGCGCCAAGGTGACGGGTTGCATAGAGCAAGGTCACGATTTGTGGTGCTGGGCGCCAAGGGCGCCAAGATCACGGTTTGAGCTGCTGGGCGCCAAGGTGATGGTGACAGCTTGCAAGGCATGGGCGCCAAGGGAGCCAAGGGTCATGGTGACGGCTTGCAAGGCATGGGCGGCAAGGGCGCCAAGGTCATGGTGACGGCTTGCTTGCAAGGCATGGGCGCCAAGGGCGCCAAGGGTCATGGTGACGGCTTGCAAGGCATGGGAGCCAAGGGCGCCAGGGTCATGGTGACGGCTTGCAAGGCATGAGCGCCAAGGGTCATGGTGACGGCTTGCAAGGCATGGGCGCCAAGGGCGCCACGGTCATGGTGACGGCTTGCAAGGCATGGGCGCCAAGGGCGCCAAGAGTCATGGTGACGGCGTGGTGACGGCTTGCAAGGCATAGGCGCCAAGGTCATGGTGACAGCTTGCAAGGCATGGGCGCCAAGGGCACCAAGGGTCATGGTGACGGCTTGCAAGGCATGGGCGCCAAGGCGCCAAGGTCATGGTGACGGCTTGCAAGGCATGGGCGCCAAGGTCATGGTGACGGCTTGCGAGGCATGGGCGCCAAGGGCGCCAAGGGTCATGGTGACGGCTTGCGAGGCATGGGCGCCAAGGTCATGGTGACGGCTTGCAAGGCATGGGCGCCAACGGCGCCAAGGTCCATGGTGAAGGCTTGCAAGGCATGGGTGCCAAGGGCGCCAGGGTCCATGGTGACGGCTTGCAAGGCATGGGCGCCAAGGGCGCCAAGGTCATGGTGACGCCTTGCGAGGCATGGGCGCCAAGGGCGCCAAGGTCATAGTGACGGCTTGCAAGGCATGGGCGCCAAAGTGAAGGTCTAGACAAACAACAAAGTCACGATTTGCATGAAGGAAAGGGGAAGAGGACATACACCTACCCAAAAGAAAGAAGAGAGAAGCTTGCTTCAAGCTCAAATATGTGATTCCAAGAAGCCTTATCCAAAATCCAAGCAATGAAGACCCGCCTACTTATGGTGGGTGAAAAAAGTAATAAAATCATTTTTCTTTTCTTTCTCAAAGATCAAAAGCAAAAGTATTGTCGTCAAACAAAGACATTTTACACGACCTGACAAAGCATACGAGCCATCGCGTCAGACGAATCAACGAAAATCCTTCAAGCCAAGACCATCCTCTGGAATAATCTCAGCTTGGGGGGGGGGGGAACTGTTCTGGACTGGACCAAGAGGCCCATTCAGCATTTGGACATGGATTGGCCCGATCACTTTGATCCATATCCACCATATGCAAGCCCAATTGTGGTTATCACACTTGGATGGCTCATATCAACTATATCAATCCGACGGCTCACAACGGACACAATTTCCTATAAATACCAGCCCACATTTCCATAACAAGGGAGATTCTCATTCCTAGCTAAATCACTCATCTATTCTCAATACTGACTTGAGCGTTGGAGTGGCTTCGCAGGTACCCCTCCCGGGCTCGCATTAACCTCCGGCCAGGCAGCAAGTGACCTACCAATTGCAGTCCACCCAACACTGGAACGTACAGAACACCTAGTAAAGTCGTATTTTGTTCTATGCATTTACACACTCCCAAGCTACCAAGTCGTCGACATAGAGTGATGTTATCCCAGCCCACCATATAATACATGCTTCTATCACATGTTTCCTTCCAGATAAAACTTTGAAATGAGCTATCTATCCTATCACAAATATAAATTGGGAATTTATAGATTTGCGTGCTATATGTGGGAAGGGATGATAAAAATGAATTTACCAATGTGACCCATCCTAGTTTGTTTAATTACCACCCTTTCAAACTGCCAACTTAGTAGTAATCCTATAAAGTGGGAATTTATAGATTTGCGTGCTATATGTGGGAAGGGATGATAAAAATGAATTTACCAATGTGACCCATCCTAGTTTGTTTAATTACCACCCTTTCAAACTGCCAACTTAGTAGCAATCCTATCTGTAACCAAATCGAAGTCGTCCTTACAAGGTCTTCCTTGAAACATCTGAAATCCCAGATATTCGGTAACACGACCCGTAGGTCACATGTTGGGGGTGTTCGCGGTGCGGTTTGGTTCGGTTTTGAGCAAAAAAGTGGACCGAACCGCAAGGTCTAAATAGACGCGGTTTGGTTTGGTTTGGTTCGGTTGACTTTAAAAAAAAACCAAACCAATGTGGTTTGGATTAGTGCGGTTGGTGCGGTTTTTAGTGAGAAGAAACAATACATTAAACTTAAAACAAGTCTCCAATTAAAAGACAAACATTCTCCAGCAGATAAAATCTGCCAATTAAAACATTAAACTTAAAACATTATCCAACAAGACTTCAAACTTAATACAAGTCTCCAATTAAAACTTAAACCTTCAACTAGATAATAGACATTTTCCAGCAAGTCTCCAAAAGCATTCTCCATCAAGTCTCAACAAGTCCATAAGCTGCACTTGATGCTAAATTTCCTACAAAGAAAAAATAGACAAGTAGATGTCAAAATTAGTAACTATTAAGCAATTGAATAACTAATGGAGTAATAAAATCTAACAAGATTCAATCAAATTAAAGTACATATCATCTAGTCTTCATCAGTTTCAATATCAGAAAGCCCCTCATTAAGTTGTGGGATCGGAGCAAGTTCTAAGAATGTATCAAATATATTAACAAAAGTTAGACAAAACATATAATTGTAATTTCACAAAACAGAATTTACAACACATATATACCTTCTTCCAGATTTTCCAAGTCTTCCAAGAGCTCTTCAATATCCACTGACAAAGGGGAGGATCTCAACCAATTTTGTGCACAAATTAAAGCTTCAACAGTTTGTGGTGTAAGAGAGCTCCTATAAGAACAAAGAACTCTACCTCTAGTGCTGAAAGCAGACTCTGAAGCAATAGTAGATATGGGCATGGCCAATATATCTCTGGCCATTAGACCAAGAGTAGGGTATTTGGTAGAATTTACCTTCCACCAGTTCAATATGTCAAAATCTGGACATTTCTTCTCCCTAGGCTCCGTGAGATACATATCCACTTCATTTTTACTCATAGTCTGATCTTCGTCCATGTCTTTATCAAATGCATCATCAGTTCGACTAGAAGATACAACAACATCTGATAATTCTATTTCTTGTGTAACAATTTCAGCTTGGCCTTCATCATAGAAATCCCTATAGCTTTCAAACATTTTGTATAATGTTTCATTTACCTTTTCACACAAAGAATCAGCAACATCCTTCTCATAACCTCGAGTCAAGCCCCACCTAATAAACTGAAACTTACGCCGAGGATCAAAAATTACAGCAACAAAGACTAATATATTCATCTTTCTGACGTCCCCCCAATACTTGCTATATTTAGCTTTCATATTTTCGGCCATTTTTGCAAGTAATGGGTCACGAAGTCCCATCCAAGTCTTGAATGCATCCAATATCACACAATGTTCAATAAAATATGCAGAAGATGTTACATAAGTTGAACCTGACACCTTAGTGATTTCAAAAAACCATTTCAGAAATTGCACAAAACACTTTGCATTATCCCAATTCTCTGTTTTCGGGATACCACATTGCAATGTCACATAATCAACATGTTTCTCACCTAATCTCTTAAAGGCCTTTTGGAACCTCAATGCACGTTCAAGCATAAGGTAGGTTGAGTTCCACCTAGTAGGACAATCCAACTGAACCGTGGACTTATCTTGTATCCTAGCTTCCTTAGCACATGTTTTAAACCTATCCAAACGACCAGCTGATTGACGAACATATCGAACTGCACTCCTAATATTTAAAATTGAAGAATGCATGTCCTTCAATCCATCATTGACGGTAAGGTTAAGAATATGCGCACAACACCTAACATGCAAATGTTCCCCTTTTAGTGGATGTGAATTCCAATCCTCCATTCTACCTTTTAGGTAACTAATAGCAACATCATTAGAACTAGCATTATCAACCGTAGTGGTGAAAACCTTATCTATTATCCAACCCTCCAAACACTTTTCAATCTTTTTGCCAATCATTTCTCCCCTATGAGACGTAATTGGACAAAAATTAAGAATTCTTTTATGCAACTTCCAATCTTGATTAATGAAATGTGCAGTAAGAACTATATAATTAATATTTTGCACAGAAGTCCATGTATCAGTTGTTAGACTAACACTTTGATTTGTTTTGCTAAACATGCTCTTAACTTATGTTTCTCACTTGTGTAAAGAGTCAAACAGTCCCTAGCAAGTGTAATCCTTCCAGGAATCGGGAGTCTAGGTTGTGCAACACTCATAAAATGACGAAATCCTTCATTTTCAACAAACGAAAAAGGCAACTCATCCACAATTATCATTCTAGCTAAAGCTTGTCTACATGCATCAAGATCAAAATGAACACCAACAAGTGCACTAGCTTTTCCATCTTCTAAGAGTGCTTTGAGTAGGATCAAGCAAACTTTTGAGAAACTTCTTACATTTCTCTAAATGTTTTTTAAAGTAGAGTCTGATCTAATCTAAAAGTGAAAGTGAGTGATTGAGTTGTGTTGGGTTTGGGGTTGGGTCGAGTCAACAAGCCCAATATTAAGGAGTAACTAAGTAAGCCTACTGGAAAAAAAACAGTAGTATATATATAATTTAGCGGTTTGGTTTGGTTCGGTTTCTGTAATTGGAACCGCAAACCGAATCGAACCGCGCGGTTTAGTAAAAATAAAAACCGAACAAAACCAATTAAAAGCGGTTTTTTGCGGTTTTCGATTTGGTTTGGTTTGGTTTTGAACACTCCTAGTCACATGGCCAATATATGAGATAGATTATGCTTCTTGATTCTCCTCAACCTTTTTGAGAAATAAACATGTGACTTTTCTTTGCTAGTTTTCAAACCTGGAAAAGAGCAAAATTCATCAAGGATAATGTTGATCAACCTAGTTTGTCCTGATCCTACTTTTGCAAACAGGAGTACATCATCTGCAAAAAACAAATGAGAGATTCCCAAACCATCTTTAGACTGTAGCGACCGAAAAATCCGGGTGAGGATTCCTCGAAGGTTAAAAAATGAAGCCGCCACCAAAATTTAGTTTAAGGGCAAACATTGGAAAATCCCTTTTGGAATGGATAAGGGTCCTTGAGACCAGATAAGGGTTCGGGAGTCGGTTATGCGTGGGGAATGTATTAGCACCCCACGACATCCTTCCTAAGGAAGGTTATTTGCTAACTAGTTGTAGGAAAGAATATTAATTTCGAAAAAGTTTATTTTTACCCTTTTATTGTGAATTAAAAAGAAAGAAGAAAGTTGATATTTCATTTAAGAAAATGATTATTTAGGAAAAGACTAAAAAAGGTTTTTTATTAGTACAATTGACAGAGGTCGGCAGCCCTCCGCTCCTACGTATCTCTTGGTCGAGAATCAAATCACACGTAGTTCTTGGTAGAAAATGTTTGTGGGTTGGTGTTTTTTAATATAGGGGTTTTAGGACTGTGTGATCTATGTTGAAGGACCACTGGGGGTCTGAAGGAGCGCTGGGGCTCTGAAGGACCACAGTTCACTTATCCTAAAACGATGGCTAACCCGGCCGTACGACCGACTTAATCCCCTAGTTTGAAAATAAGATTTTTGATTTTTGAAATGAAAGAGATGTGTTTGTATTTTTTTAATTTAAAAATTATTTATTTTAAATAGGGATTTTAGGACCTGATCCGTAACGGTTCATTAGTAGCCTAAAAAAGCAGACTAACCCGACTGTACAGTCGACTTAATCCCCTATTTATATTTTGAAAATGAACTACTCATCTATTTATTTTTATAGGTTTTTTTGTAAAAAATGAATTAAGAAAGAAAGGTAATAGAAACTGTTTATTTGTGCGCTTGACAGGGGCGTGGCCCTGCTCCTACGTATCTCTTGGTAGAGAATCAAAGGCTACGTAGTTCTAGGTAGAAAATGTTTGTGGGTTTGGTGTTTTTTTATTTATTTTGAAATTGGGAGAGGTATTCGTGACGACCAAACAAGTAAAACTCGGAGTGGTCGTCACTCATGGCTCGTTTGAAAACTAAAGCTATAATTAACGGTCAAACAAACTAAGCTCAGAGTGACCATTAGCAACAAACCATTCCTATGTTTAGGAAAACATTTATTCGTTATTTGAGAAAAAAATAGGTTTGTGAAAGAAACTATTTATTTAGGGAAATTTTTTTTTTAAAAAAGAGAAACAGGGTGTGCAGTAGCAAAATGGGGTGTGATTAGCAGAAAAGGGTTGTATTTTAAAGTAGTGGATGCAGAAAACAGGCCCAGTTCGTTTTCTGTGAACCGGGCTGTATTCTAAAAGGTGGGCTTGTGCCGGAGGATGCAAGCTATTAAAACAAGGAGTGCACATAGAAACATGGGTTATATAAAACAAAAATGGGGTGTAAACAACGAGCCCAGCTGTTTTTTTTAGGCTGGGCTGTGCTTAGAAAGATGGGCTTGCATGGGGGCTGTGACGATGAAACGCAGGGGGTGTTAAAAGTAATCTAAATAAAAATTAAAAATTGAAACAAACAGAACCTAGGTATATAAGATAAAACACAAAAATCTAACCCTAATCCTATTCTCATTCTTCATCCGCCGTTTCACTCTTAGAGGAGAGAGAAAAGAGATTTCGAAAAAAAACCAGAGAGGATGAGGGGGAGAGAGAGAGATACAGTGAGAGAGAGATTGGGCGCAGTCCGATTCTGGTGGTGGTGACGGTGTCTACGGCGAGGGACGGTGACTGATGGAGAGGAGGGTACGGTGGTCGTACTGCGGTGGTGGCTGCTAGGTGTGGGTGATTTGGTGGTTTACGGCGGCGTGGGGGGGTTGGTCGTGAGAGAAACAGTAGGGGGCGGTGGCTTTGCGACGGTGATGATGTGGTTTACGGTGATGGTGCAGGGTGGAAGTTTCGCCGGAGACGCCGGAAGTGATGGTGAGGTTCGCGGCGGAGAGGACAGATAGAGATAGAAGTTGTGGGTGGTAGTGATGGTGGTTTCGGGTGGTGTGGTTTCCATGGATCTTACCGGAGACGGGTTTGGTTCGACGACGGTTTGCGACAGTGAGGAGGAAGAGAGGAGAAAGAGCGTGATGCGCGGGGAGGGAAAAGGGGAGGATCTCGCGGAGGAGAAGGATGGGACTACTGGCGGTAGTTACGGCAGTGGTGTGGGTTGGTTCGACGACGGTTGGCAACGGCGTGGTGACCACGGTTGATGACGGCATGGAGGACGGTTCAAATGGGAGTATGACCACCGTACGGTGGTGCGGAGGCTCGCGGTGGTCTGAGGCAGAACGGCCAATGTCTATGGCGGCTGGAGCTAACAGGCAAGGTTTCGGTTCTGACTCTCTTTTTTCTAATTCTGATTTCTTTTGATTTTTTCACTCTCTGTTTTCTTTTCTGAATGTGTCCCCCTCCCTTCACTGTTTTTTTCCTTTTCGTTTTTTTCCCTTCTCTGTGTCTGTTTTGTGCGCGTATGTTACTGTCTGTGCGTGTGTATTGACTCAGTGTATTTCTTGTGCGCATTTTCTACCCTGTTCCCCTTGATTGTGATACTGTGTTGCTGTTTTTATAGGTGGATGGGGTGCTGAGGACAGTCAGCAATTAGGGAAAAAAATGGCATCAAAAGGACAACATCTTTGAGGGGGAATCAAAAGGACAGTAGCTGGCATATGAAGGACCATAGCTGTCAATGGAGGAAGGACAGAAAAATCAAAACCCTAGCTAGGGCAGCTGCTGCCCCCCTCCCTCTTTTTTTTTGGATTTTATTTCAATTTTTGTATTATTATCTTTTTTATCTTTGTCTATATATGTAAAAGGATTTGGTTATAAAGCTTTGACTATTCAACTTGAGATGTTTATTTTATGTTCAGTTATGTTTCTAAACTAATCTAATAATAATAACTACAATATCAACAATAAAAATAATAAGCATCAAAATAAATGTCCGAACACGATGAGGAGAGAACACGTGCACGACGAGCGTAAAAGACACGCGTACGATTAAAAAGACGAAGAATAAAAACTTTTTTTGGATTTTTTTAATTAGCCGGACAAAATTAGGGTATGACAGCTGCCCCTCTTTATTTGTATTCCGTGGATAAACTGAAGGATTTCATAATAGGAATAGAAATAAAGATAAGACAGACGCTAATTTTGTCTTCTTTAGAGGAAGATTGGGGGTTTTGAGAATTAACAGATAGTGGTTAACACTTGGCATATTGATGATAAAGCTATAAAGAAGGATGAGTGGGGATCTGAAGGAGCACTGGGGCTCTGAAGGTCTAATTCACAGTCGATGCTTGGCGCATTGATTAGAGTTAAACAGAAGGACCGACGAGGTCTGAAGGGCATGCCTAAGCCTGATGGACCAAAGGGTCTGAAGGAGCGCAAACTAGCAACGGTACTAGTAAAACGGTTTGCCTGGGGGTGGCCTTTTTCGAGCGGCCATGGGTGGCAAGGTCAGGTCGTTGACCTGATTTGCGCACCTCGAAGGACGTGCACTGTGTTTTTTAGGCGGACACAGCTAGTCTGAAGGACCTGGGGTCGGATGATCCGTCGCGCTTAGTGGCGACATAGTGATCTTGATGGTAGAGTTCGAAGTCGTTGCTTTGACATACTAGGTCGAACTGAACTGATGGACCTGGGGTCGGATGATCCGTCGGTTGCTCGATAACGCGACGTGCGATCTGGAATGAATGACCATTGGAGGTCTACAGGAGCGCTGGGGCTGTGAGGGACTGCTGGGGGTCCGAGACTCTGAATTGTGATATGAGACCAGTGCTTGGAGCACTGACTTTGAGGGAACAAACTATTGGGATTGACACATTGCGTACTTGCCTAGGACATACCTAATGAATGCATTTACCTGAGAAGGGAAAAGCTATCTATATTTGGCATCTCTAAAAATGCGATGAATGATGCATGCGTGCAGTATGTGAAATGGTAGGTGTCCGATGGGATGAATGAAACGTGGCGGATGATGTGAGTTGAAGTTGGTGGAACATGGAGGTTGACAAACAGCGTATGTGAATGCAGATAAGATATGAATGTGATTGTGCTGATTAATGATGAATGTAATGGAATGAACAATTTTCCTCCTTTTGTTTTTTTTTTGCTTTTTTTCTTGGTATATAATGAGTGTATGAAGTGCAAAGTGTGAATGTGATGCAAATGTAATGCTTTGACGCGAATGTCATGCATGGTACAATGATATGATTAGTGATGTGAAAAAAAACTTTTTTTTTTGGGGCAACGACGAAACCGGCACTTGGCACATCCATCGAAGCGAACAATGTTATGCATGCGACGATCGTGCAATGATTGGTATCTGGGGGATGATGAATGAAATGGGTATACCATGGGTGTTGAACCCGATTGAATGAGATAGTCGACAAACGGTTGTATGTGGATGCAGATGGGATATGAATGTGATTGTAATGATTATATGCTATGGTGAATAAAGGAAACACATGAATGCATGGTAAATGATATGATTGGTGATGTAGAGAGCTTTTTGGTAACGATGAGACCGGCACTTGACACGTCAATCGAAGGAAAAAATTTTATATGTATGCAATGTGGTAAATATGCAATGTAAAAGAAAATGGACTACAAAAGCCCGTGAATGATGGATGTCGCCGAAGCTGGTCGGAGACAGAAATTGATAAGCCATGTATGCGACTGCAGATAATATGTGAATGCAAATGTACTACTTAGATGTAGGTGCTATGATAGATGCATGGTTTGATGTTGAGCTATAATGTATGGTGCAATGTGGAAACGAATGAACTACAGAGGCCCATGAACTGTGGATGCTGAAGCTGGTCGAAAACATTGTATATGTGAGTGCAGATGACGTGCAAATGCAAATGTAATGCTTTGACGCAGGTGCCATGGTAGGTGCATGTTTGCATGGTGGAATGAAATGTATGGTATGATTTATTGATGATGCATTTTTGCGATTTTTGAGATGAGAAAAAGATTTTTTTTATGTGAGAAATTGAGAAGTGGATGCTTTGGAATCATCACTTATTGGGTGCATGGTTGTATGCCGGGATGATTTATGCTATGATTTTATTGATGATGCAGAAAGATTTTTGTAATGATGAGGGATGAGGCTTTTGATGCAGGAGGCACAGAAGTGAATATTTTGCAATAATCGTTCCTTGGAAAAAATTGGATTTGATTTGAATTCAAGCTCTGGCAATCTCAAGGTTGTTATTTACAGTCACTGATGTGCAACCGTACTTGACTGTAGTTACAGACTCGTTCACGTTTGTTCTTCCCTTACGGTGTCCCATGATTGATTGAATTTTAGGTCCACAAAGTTAACAGAGTGAGTGTTCAGCGTCACATTATTAACTTGTGTTCTCTCTCTTTGAAGCATTGTTTAGTAGACATGTAGAGCAGTGCAAATACGGATGACTGAATCAGTTGACTTGGTAAGACACGTGATGGGATGAATGGTAGGTTTTCCCCAAAGTCACGAAAGGTAGGTTTTTCCCAGCTCAAGAAGTGTGGAACTGCCCCGATTTAGACTACCAGTGAAGGTGATCGAATAGTCTGCCCCTGCCTAGTGATGACAAAACAAGGGGTGTAGGGGAGATAATGAATTGGGAATGCCATGACTTTGGAATGAAGGGTGGAGAGCAAGAGATTCTGTCTCAACCCATGACGTTTGGTGCTGCCCCAATCTTGACGAGAGTAAGGTTGCCCCGACTGGAGTAACATTGCGGAAGGCTGTATTTAGGATAATGGTTTGAGAAGATGCCTCGGCATGGTTTTGTGGATGTGGATATGACAAGGGGATGAGATGGGTGTAGGGCGAATTCCCCCGGCTTTAGGTGAAGTGAAGAGTGACGGGATTGTCCCACTTGGGAATGATATTTAAATGATTGTTTTTAGTGGGGTTATGAAAGGTAACTGAGTTAGGGTCATGGGTCATTGGAATTGGTCGTATGGATTGGATGGGGTGTATGAATGGGATGGATGCCGGACATTTTCCAAGTTCAAGAAGCATGAAAGGTGAAAGGTATGCCCCACTTTGTGATCTAGGTGATGGTACTAGTCTAAACTTTTGGCCCTTTGAAGGTGACTCCCACAGACTATGATAATCCTGAGTTTTTGATACGATGAAAATTTCAATTGGTGATCACTAAACCTTGTCTTGATATCAGTGCGATTTGAATGAATATTGGAGTGCAAGCCCCTTTGGTTTTTTTTTCTCTTTTTTTTTTCTCTTTTTTTGAGCGAATATATTGTAAATAAATAAACTTACTTGTCCTAAAATTAAATCTTTGAAAAAATGAAAGTGATCAGCCACAGATCAGCATGGTCTTTGTAATGTGGCCAGTGTTTAGAGGTTTATGAAAGAAAGGTTTATAACGTGGTCAATGGTTATGGGATTGTGGAGCATAGGCTCAAATGGGCTCAGAGAGGTGTTTGACTCAGTGTATTTCTTGTGCGTATTTTCTACCCTGTTCCCCTTGATTGTGATACTGTGTTGCTGTTTTTATAGGTGGATGGGGTGCTGAGGACATGAGTCAGCAATTAGGGTAAAAAAATGGCATCAAAAGGACAACATCTTTGAGGGGGAATCAAAAGGACAGTAGCTGGCATATGAAGGACCATAGCTGTCAATGGAGGAAGGACAGAAAAATCAAAACCCTAGCTAGGGCAGCTGCTTCCCCCTCCCTCTTCTTTTTTGGATTTTATTTCAATTTTTGTATTATTATCTTTTTTTATATTTGCCTATATATGTAAAAGGATTTGGTTATAAAGCTTTGACTATTCAACTTGAGATGTTTATTTTATGTTCAGTTATGTTTCTAAACTAATCTAATAATGATAACTACAATATCAACAATAAAAATAATAAGCATCAAAATAAATGTCTGAACACGATGAGGAGAGAACACGTGCACGACGAGCGTAAAAGACACGCATACGATTAAAACGATGAAGAATAAAAACTTTTTTTGGATTTTTTTAATTAGCCGGACAAAATTAGGGACTGAATAATTGTGTCCCCTTTTTTCCTTCTGTATTTGTACATGTGGTTCAGAACTTCCTGAAGAATAATTGCATTATCCCCTATTCCCTTTCCTGGAATGAAACTAGATTGCATAGGACTTACAATCCTACTTAAGATAGGGTGACACCTAGCCATTGTTGCGCCCGAAAAAGTCCCTGAGGGAATCTTTCTTCGTTTACAACTTTTTTAAAAAATCAATGAAGTCGCCACCAATATTTTTTTTATAAGGAAAATATTGAAGAAAACCTTTTTGGAAAGCGGATGGCCTTTTAGAAACTGGAAAATTTGGGTTCGGGGGTCGGTGAGGCATGGGGAAGGTATTAGCACCCCACATCTCCTTTCTATCGAAAGGGAACCTTTAATTAAACGTGTGGTTTTAAGTGTTGATTTGGAAAATACTTAAATTTGCCCCTTTTTCGAAGAGAGAATGAAAAGACTTAATGAAAATTTTTATTTTTGGTGCTTGACGAGAGTTAGCCTCTCGCTCCTACGTATCTCCTGGTGCGATGGAGAATTCAAAGCTACGTAGTTCTTGTTTGCCCTGAAAAAGGTTTTTGTTTTTTAATCTTTTTGGAGTTTTTCGCAAAGGGGTTGAGCGTTCGCAGTGACCAAACAACAACGGTTTAGAGTGGTCGCACTACTAACTCTTATGAAAACGAATTATCATTAACGATCAAACGGCAACGGCGCGAGTGATGATTAATGATAATCGGTTTTTATTTGGAGCATTGAAAAGGTTTTCGCAATTGAAGGAGAGCGTTTGTGAGGACCAAACAACAACGGTTTAGAGTGGCCACACTACTAGCTCCCACGGGAATGAAATCATCACCCACAATCAAACGGCAGCGGCGCGAGTGATCATTAGTGATGATTAGTTTTGATTTCGACGTTTGAAAATATTTGTTTTTTGAAAAGTGTCTTCGTGGGTTTTAATTGGAGAGAACGTCGTGATGAAAGGAATTTGCAATTGGATTGATTTTCGTTCGGGGAAACATTTATCCATCATTGGGAAAAAAGATTTGTGAAAAGAAAAGAAAAAAAATAAATAAGTTTATTTAGGGGAAAAGAAATAAAATTTAGAAAGAAAGACAGGGGGTGAAATAGTAAAATGGGGGTTGTGTATAAAAGGAGGGCTGTAGTATTAAAAGGGGGTGCAGATAGTGAGCCCAGCTTGTTTTTGTAAGCTGGGCTGCGTTTTTTTATTTTCTGATGGGCTTTGGGGGGAGGCGTGCGAAATAAACCGTGGGGGTGCGAATAGCAATCTGAAAAATAAAAAAAAGGGAAAAGACCAAACTGCCCTTGCTCTTATACTATAAAAGGGAAACCTAATTAGGAAAACCCTAATTTCCTATCCCTCCTTCCACGGCGCCCCTACTCCCCCAAATAGCCAAACCTAAACTCTTCCCTTCTTCACGCGGCGCACTCCCTCTCTCCCCCCCAGCTCTGATCTTCTTCTCTCCTTGCTTCGCCCCTCGCCTCCCTCTCTTTCCCTACGCCGTTTCTCTCCTCCCTCTTCTTACACCGCTCTCATCTCTCTCTCCTTACAACCGTGGTGAACCGAAACGAAAGGGACGGGGACGGTGGTGCGAAGGATTTGACGGTGGTGATTTTGGGTGGAGACGCGGTGATGTGGTGCGAAGGATTTGACGGTGGTGATTTTGGGTGGAGACGCGGTGATGTGGTGCGAAGAGGGCTATTACAGCGGTGGTTACGGCGGAGGCGACGACGCCATGGCAGGATGGGTTGCGATAGAGGTGATTTCGACTTCCCTTCTCACTGCTCTTCTCTTTATTCATACTTCATTTTTTCTTTTATCTACCTTTTTAGTAATACAAGATGGGTGATTGATATGGTTTTGGTTGGGGAGGGATGAATGGGTTCTGTTGTTTTGAGTGAAGGTTTGGATTGAAAGAGGGTTAGCGACAACAGTGTTGTGTTGTGGGAGAATGGCTAAGATATGGGGTTAATAGTGGAGGTAGTGTGAGACTCACGGCTGAGGTTGGGAAGTGATGATCTTATTGCTTATTCATGATGCATTGCTCCTCAATTTTGATTTTCCCTATTCCCTTTTTGATTCTGTTTTTCTGTTTTCTTTATCACAGCACTCTCCCCATTAAAAAGAACTATACTCTATGTCCTTTACATAACATAAATATATAACAAACATGAATATGTAGCAAACAAAGAGGGTGGGTGAATGAGTAAGTAAATTTAGGAACTGACCTAGTTCCAATCGTGCTCTGTGTTTCCAAAATCTGATTCCTTTCTCTATTATTTTTGTGTGCTTCAGTCACTGTGTGTATTGCTCTTCGTGTACAGGGCTGTGTTTGTTGCTGTTTTATATTCCTTTGCGTCCCCCTAAACTGATTTTTGTTCATTATATTTATAGGCAAGAAAACATGGTGTAGGTGTGGTGTTGAGCAGGGGATCAAAAACCCCCCAGGAGACCAGTTTGTTGCTGCTGCAGTGGAGCAGCAAGGAGCAGCAAGGATGGCAGTAGGGGCAGCAATCTGTTTTTGCCCAAAAAGTGAAAAGCCAAGAGGCAAGGAGAAGGGACCTCCAACCCCATTCTCAAAATTCATCTTCTGCGCCCTGCTTTCAGTTTTTTACTGTTTTTAATTAATTTTTGTGTAAAAAAAAAAAGTTGACTTTTTTTTGTACCATTCTGCTTATTTTAATTTTTTTGGCTACATATGTAACAAATTAAAAAAGGACAGCTAATCAAAAAAACTGATTTTATTTTTACTATATATATTTTTTTTATGTCACTAATAATACTTAAAAGAAGCGGTAAAAACAACACGAACCGACGCAACCACTCGCGCACGATTCGCAACCAACACGCACTCGCGTTAAGACTATGAACACGTAACTGACTTAACTTGCACACGCGCAAGTTATTAAAACTGATCTCATTTTATCCTTACTTTTCTAAAACGCGGTAAAATAACGCGCACCGACGCAACCACTCACATGACTCGAAACGAAACACGCGCTCGCCTTAAGACTAGGAACGCGTACGCGATTTGAACACGCATGCGCGTACGTTATTAAAACCGATTTTATTTTATCCTCACTTCTCTAAAAAGAAAACGGTAAAAACGTGCGCCAACGCAATTACTCACACGACTCGAGACGAAACGCGCGCTCGCGTTATTCAAAATTATTTTTATTATTTTATTTTTTTTTGTGACTCTTTTTTGAAAGTAACGAGTGTCAGACAAAATCGTTGCACGGGAGAGCCAAAGACACCCGCGCTTAGAACCATATGCGAAGCGATAAATTTTTTGGGATTTTTCAATTAGTCGGACAAAATTGGGGTATGACAGCTGCCCCTCTTTATTTCGATTTTACCAAGAAATATGAATTGCGCGAGACATATTTCGAAGGTAAAATAGAAATAAAGAATTCAGAAATTATACCAATTTTGTCCATTTGGAGAAATCCGAATTTTCTTTCTTCTTTTTTGGAAAGATAGACACTTTCGTGTTGATGCGAAAACAGTAAATGAACACTGACGTGCAGACAGAAAGGTAAAATGGGCACTTGGCGTGCAAACAGAAAAGTAAAATGGGCACTTGGCGTGCAGACAGAAAAGTAAAATGGGCACTTGGCGTGCAGACAGAAAAGTAAAATGGGCACTTGGCGTGCAAACAGAAAAGTAAAATGGGCACTTGGCGTGCAGAAAGCGGTAAATGAGCACTAGGCGTGCAGAAAGCGGTAAATGAGCACTTGGCGTGCAGAAAGCGGTAAATTGGGAATTCGGAGGTTGCCTAAAAACCTTCTAACGAACTCTGGTCGAGTCCGAGCTTTGGGGGTGGCCTTTCGAGCGGCCGATCAACATCAGGTCCGGAACTGATTTGATCAATGGATTTACGCTATGCCTTAGGCTGACACAACTAATCCGAAGGACTTAACGAAGTCTGATGGATCCATCGCGTGCTCGTACACAATGTTGTGATCTGTGGAAGGAGTTCACTAACTCGGTGGGAGTTCACTAACTCTGTGGGAGTTCACTAACTCTGTGGGAGTTCACTAACTCTGTGTTGATGGAGTTTACTAACTCGGGGTTGAGGGAGTTTACTAACTCAGGGTTGATGGAGTTTACTAACTCGGGGTTGATGATTTTCTAAAAATGAGATTTTTGGGACTCTCTGGTCCGAAGTAACTTTTCTCTTGGATGGTGCATGAAATGCGTGCACTTGGATGTTTGGGGTGCACATGAATGCAATGATTGACTTTGGTGGGATGCCTTTTCTGTTTGATTTTTCTCTTCTTTTCCTTTTGTTATTCTTTCGCTCTTCTGAGATGCGAGTTTGAAGGCGTAATGTACTGTTTGATGCCATGGAGTGATGACTGGTATGGATGATATGAGAATGATGAATGATATGAAGATGTTGTGTTCTTTTATGTTCCATCTTCTGTGATTTTCTTCTCTTGTTTCTTATTTGCTCTTTTTTTTTCTATGGAATGCAGATATCTATGTAAATGGAGTGTGAATGTATGTTATGCAAAGTGTATGTGATGTGATGATTTCAATGGAATGATGGATGCTATGAGATGCTATTTTTGATTTTCTTCCTTTTTATTTTGGTTAAGGATCAACACTTCAAGTGCCTACAAGGTAACATCCTAGTCCCCAAGGATTAAGGTGAGCACCAAAGCCCTACAAGATAACAACCTAATCCCTGAGGATTAAGGCGAGCACTAAAGCCCTACAAGCGGCCAACTTTAGGCGACCCCCTCATGTGCTGAGATAGCTGGTTAAAGAATTTTTCCTATTTGTCTTTTTGCTATGTGAGGATGCAAATGCAGTATTTTGATGCATGATATGACAAAAATTTTTGGGGTATTCAAATACTTTTTTTGTGAATACTTTCATAATGATGAGACGCGAGACTTTGGATGCAAAAGTGGGATGATTATTGACCATTTTTGTTGAAAAATTGAATTTGATTCAAACTCCGGTGTTCTCAAGGTTTTTATTTACAAACAAGCTCACTTGTTTTCTCTCCCTTCCAATGACGACTGAATCTTAGATATCGCATGACTAACGTGTGTTCTCTCTCTTTGAAGCATTGCTTAGTAAGCATGCATAGGAGCGCAAATGTGAATGAGTGAGTCTGTTAACTTGGGATTGGTTTAGGATATGTATGACAATTGAAGGGATGACAAACATGATTATTACCGACGCTCATGAGGGACCAAGGGATGCAAGACTGCCCCGGTTCGGGCTTTTGATGAGTGAATAAGCTTGCCTTTGCCTGGTGGTGATAATGACTAGGGGTGTAGGAGATGATGAATTGGGAACACTTCGGCTCTTGGGATGAAAGGTGGAATGAAAAGGGTTTTGTTTCAACCCACAAAGTTTGGTGTTGCCCCAGTCAGGACGAAACAAAGTTGCCCCAATTAGAATGACGAGGCCTTATTTAGGATAGTGAGTTGAGAGATTGCCCCGGTGAGGTTCTTATGGGAATGAATGAGGTGAAGGAATGGGAATGCACTTGCCCCATTTTGGAATGAAATTTCAAACGGTTTCTTTGAGTGAGGTTGTGAAAAGGTGATAGAGTTATGGTGACGGTTATATACGGAGGGTGGTATGTGAACGGGATAGACGACGAACAAAATCTCCCCATGGTTGAGTGGAGTGAGGGGTGAAGGAAATGTCCCCTAGTACACATCTTTGATTCTTTTTAAGAAAAACTCAAATGCAATGAAAGTTTTGACTTTTAGTATGAAAGAAGCCTCACTTGGTGATCACTAAACCTTGTTTTAATGCAACTTGAATGCGTTTGAAGTGCAAGTCTTCCTTTTTCCGTCAGCTTTCTTTTTTTCGACTGTTTATTTTTGTTCCCTCATCTCTTTTTCCTAAGGGTTTGTTTTTCCTTGATCAGCTTTCTCTTTTCTGATCGTTTGTTTTTTCTTTTGAGCAAACACATTGTAGACAGATAAACTTAGTGGTCCTAAGATTTAAAATTTGAGAAAACAACAGCATTCGGTCATTGATCGGAATGGACTTTTCGGGATTGTGGTGTTTTGTGGAGGAGGGATGATGGGGCTTAATGAAGAGCTTGGGGGCTAATGGTAGGATGATTTTTATTCGGCGTTGGCTGACGATCGATGATTTATGATGGTTAATTGGCTTGATGAGGTGTTTGGAAATTTTATTCTTGGCTAAGGGTTTGTGGAGGGCGGGCTACCGAGGTCAAAGGGAAGTGTTTGCGGTTTATGGAAGGAGGGGTGTATGGGAATGATGAAGTGTTTGAAGGTTATTGAGACAAGGATCTCTTGTGTTTTGTGGTAACATGTACCAGCTCACCACTTACATTTCTTTTGTATTTTCTTTTGTTTTGGGATTTTCATTTTTGAATCCCTTTTTTGATTTTCTCTCTCTTTTTTTTTGTTTTATGATTCTTTTCCTTCTTTGACTCGGGTGAGCTGATAGAAAGTGATGCACTTTTTTTGGATATTTGAGGTGATCCTTGTCTAGGGTGATTTTTGGATTTTGGTTTTTCTTGGGTTAAGGTGGGTAGGAAAGGGAACTTCTGGATGGCCAAACTTCATTTCAAATTCCGATTGCTTATTTTTTTCATAAAACTTGACAACAATTTATCTATCTATATGTGTTTGCTCTTTTCTTTGCATTTTTTTTATGCCCTAATTTTTGCCTGGACCGCTCTTTGCGAGTTTTCAATCCACCGGGCGCTCCTTTTTGCCTAGGCTGCCCTTTGCGGGTTTTCAACCCAGCGAGCTTGTTCTTCTCAATTATCTCTTCTTTTCTCTTTTTTTTGGAAAGACTTGCACTAAAGGAAAATAATGCCGATAAAGAAAGTTAGTGATCACAGAATTGCCCCAGCATGGAGGACTTAGAGTGTTAGTGAGAATGAACCAAAAAGTCAAGTATGCACTGATGGGAGAGAATATGCATTTTATGGATGGACGGGGCGGGGTTAGACTGGGATGGTGATGATGACAAGGAAGGAAACTGACTGACTCAAACAAGAGAAACTGCACGTGTCATGCACGTTCACTATAGGAATGCTTCACAGAGAGTCAACATTAGTTAGAACAATGAATTGATGAGCTGCTTCGGTTTTTTTTTTTTGTCATGGAATGGATGGGATGCAGTGCTTTTGAAAGACATGCAAATGAGCTATTGATTTGCAAAACTGAGTGCCTTGGAACACCTTGAGTCTGCAACCAAGTAAGGATAAACTTTTTCAAAAAAAGGATGATTGTTTTGCAAGAACGTCTCACTTCTCATCACAACTTTTATTTTATGCAATGAATGAATGAACAGATTATGATATGCAAGTATGATGCAAATGCGTGGAGAACGACTACTCGAAAAGTGTGGCTTATTCTAAATTATTTTGTTGCAAGACAAAATATGGAATACCAATGCGAATGATGCAAGAATGATGCCCCCCATTTTTTCCAAATGATTTTTGATTTTTTATTTTATTTTTTAGAGGCGAGACAAGATGCGAAATGCCAATGCACCTTTTTTGAATGATGAGAGATGCAAGAATGGCGATATGAGGCAACTGATTGTCGTTACCCTGAGTAGCTTGCCTGAAACATTGAGTGGATCCTGACTCAATACTTCACACAATGTACCGAAACGTTTTGACAATTAGTTGACTCAATTTAATTTCCTACTTGAAACTAAAATACGTGCGACTGGGTCAAAGTGCTCTGACATCGTAAAGTAACATCTCAAATTTGTAGTCGACAAACAAATTTGAGACATTACCCTTCGTCGTTCAAAGGTGCACTTCTATCCATTAAGCCATCACATGAGAAATTTTTCTTTGTTTCGAAAGGATGCATGCAGGGAGAAATGATGTATTCGAACAAAGTGATGAGGTTAATGAAATGATGCATGAGCGGCACATTGACGCGATGTCCGCATTATTTGATAATAGTTTTTGCATAATCAAGGATGAATGAAATGCGATATGGATGATAGATGCTTCTGGTTTTCATTTTTCTTATGCAATGAAATGAAATGCGTGATGCTTGCAATTACTTTCCTACTGCATGGGAGATATTGAATGAAGATGCATGCGAGATGAGACGTTAATGCTTATTTTGATTTGCGACACAGAAAAGTATTAATGCGATGATGTGATATGGACGGACGACGGAATGAGTGGGTGAATGAATGAACGAAAGTGCATTTTGAATGAGGATAACGTAAATTGCATCACTTGATGATTTTTCATGATTATGAGCGAATGAAATACCATAGGGATGATAATTGTTTTTTTTTTTTCAGAATTTTGTTTTATGTAATGCATGATGCCATGATGCAAAGTGCGGATGATGATTGCTTTTCGTTTTATTTTTAAACTATGAAATGGAGTGCCTGATACTAACAATTATTTTTAGTGCGTGGAAAGATATGATTCTTATGAAAATGCATGCGAAATGAGATGTTTATTTGATTATTTTTTTGTAATGCAAAGAAAAAAATGCATGTAGTATGTTTTCTAAAAAAACTTGTGGAAAATAATAATTTTTGATTTTTCTTGATTTTTGGTTTTTTTTTTTGATAAAAGACGGTATGCACTAATACTTGTTTGAATGCAAGTGCAATGCAATATGTATGATTTCATGTTTGTCTTGGTGCCGGAAATCATGGTGTACTATGTCTTGCCACAGGTTTAACGGTGGATTTTGATTATTTTTTTTCTTTGAAACACAACAAGGTTAGAATCAATAAGCGAAACAAAGCACATTCCATGCATTCAAACTTAAACAAACTCACACCTCGGAGTATACGCTGTTTCACTTTTGATTCCACATCGTGCCTATGACAAGATTCTTTGTCACTTTGGGATTCTCGGTAAACAAACTTTGATGCAATGCAAGGATGCATGCATGAACTGTAAAAGCTTCTGTTGGATGCAATGCGAGGATGCATGCAAAATGATGATGGTGTTTTATGCATATGCAGATTAGGGCAAAACCCTTATTGGCATTAGTTCAAGTTTTTTTGTTTTTTTTGAAAAATGCGAGCCGTACGTGGTTTCATATGGACCAAGTAAGAGAAAGGATACAACGGCAGCTCGTTCTCTCTTTTTTTGAAAAGAGTGGGCCATATGTCACTTCGTACGGACCAGCAAAAGAAAGGCTACAACGGAAGCTCTTTCTCTACTTTTTATTTGAAAAACCTCCTACTATTTTTTGAAAACATGTCTATATTACCATGCAACACACAATTTGGTATGCCCCTTGTGTCCTACGAAGGTGGGGACCTAAGTTCTAGGACAACTCAAATGTTCCTCCCATGCGGGTTCTAGTCACTTCCTCACCAGGCTACCAGAGCTAATTCTCTTTCACAATAGCACCCACAACGATAGAACGCCATCTGGTGTGAGGCATCATGAAAGAGCATACTCTGGCTGAAACTTTCGTGAGAGTCAGAAGGACAACAGTCCAATTGCCAGTCACTACTCGTTTCCACTCTCCTAAGTTTTGTCAGACCTTGGGTTTTAGGCCCCTCTCGAAGCACAATAAGCATAAGGTGTGAGTGTGTGTAGCGAGGACATACCGCCTAAAACTACCCACATATATCCCCACCTGCGAAGGAAAACCCAGAACAGTCCAGACAATAGCAAGCGATAACATGTTGTCTACACTAGGGTTCAATATCAAATAAGCTAGCCTAGGGTTTCAACAACAATCAAGTGCTTTGCTTACCTCAAGAAAGGGGGCCAAGAAGAGGGGAACATAACAAGATGGGGGGAAATGCATGAGAGTACTAAGCACATAAGCAAAGACGAGGAAAAATAAACACGGAAGGAGAGAAAACAAATGCACATGCATACAACATGATAAGAAGAACAAACCGAAAAGGGATAGAAGCAAACAAAGTATCCAAATCACATCGATAGCACACTAAACCACACATTTAATTAGTTAGGCTTGACCCACTTAAAAAAAGAAAAGTCCCCAGTGAAGTCGCCAGCTGTTGCGCCCGAAAAAGTCCCTGAGGGAATCTTTCTTCGTTTACAACTTTTTTAAAAAATCAATGAAGTCGCCACCAATATTTTTTTTATAAGGAAAATATTGAAGAAAACCTTTTTGGAAAGCGGATGGCCTTTTAGAAACTGGAAAATTTGGGTTCGGGGGTCGGTTACGCATGGGGAAGGTATTAGCACCCCACATCTCCTTTCTATCGAAAGGGAACCTTTAATTAAACGTGTGGTTTTAAGTGTTGATTTGGAAAATACTTAAATTTGCCCCTTTTTCGAAGAGAGAATGAAAAGACTTAATGAAAATTTTTATTTTTGGTGCTTGACGAGAGTTAGCCTCTCGCTCCTACGTATCTCCTGGTGCGATGGAGAATTCAAAGCTACGTAGTTCTTGTTTGCCCTGAAAAAGGTTTTTGTTTTTTAATCTTTTTGGAGTTTTTCGCAAAGGGGTTGAGCGTTCGCAGTGACCAAACAACAACGGTTTAGAGTGGTCGCACTACTAACTCTTATGAAAACGAATTATCATTAACGATCAAACGGCAACGGCGCGAGTGATGATTAATGATAATCGGTTTTTATTTGGAGCATTGAAAAGGTTTTCGCAATTGAAGGAGAGCGTTTGTGAGGACCAAACAACAACGGTTTAGAGTAGCCACACTACTAGCTCCCACGGGAATGAAATCATCACCCACAATCAAACGGCAGCGGCGCAAGTGATCATTAGCGATGATTAGTTTTGATTTCGACGTTTGAAAATATTTGTTTTTTGAAAAGTGTCTTCGTGGGTTTTAATTGGAGAGAACGTCGTGATGAAAGGAATTTGCAATTGGATTGATTTTCGTTCGGGGAAACATTTATCCATCATTGGGAAAAAAGATTTGTGAAAAGAAAAGAAAAAAAATAAATAAGTTTATTTAGGGGAAAAGAAATAAAATTTAGAAAGAAAGACAGGGGGTGAAATAGTAAAATGGGGGTTGTGTATAAAAGGAGGGCTGTATTATTAAAAGGGGGTGCAGATAGTGAGCCCAGCTTGTTTTTGTAAGCTGGGCTGCGTTTTTTTATTTTCTGATGGGCTTTGGGGGGAGGCGTGCGAAATAAACCGTGGGGGTGCGAATAGCAATCTGAAAAATAAAAAAAAGGGAAAAGACCAAACTGCCCTTGCTCTTATACTATAAAAGGGAAACCTAATTAGGGAAACCCTAATTTCCTATCCCTCCTTCCACGGCGCCCCTACTCCCCCAAATAGCCAAACCTAAACTCTTCCCTTCTTCACGCGGCGCACTCCCTCTCTCCCCCCCAGCTCTGATCTTCTTCTCTCCTTGCTTCGCCCCTCGCCTCCCTCTCTTTCCCTACGCCGTTTCTCTCCTCCCTCTTCTTACACCGCTCTCATCTCTCTCTCCTTACAACCGTGGTGAACCGAAACGAAAGGGACGGGGACGGTGGTGCGAAGGATTTGACGGTGGTGATTTTGGGTGGAGACGCGGTGATGTGGTGCGAAGGATTTGACGGTGGTGATTTTGGGTGGAGACGCGGTGATGTGGTGCGAAGAGGGCTATTACAGCGGTGGTTACGGCGGAGGCGACGACGCCATGGCAGGATGGGTTGCGATAGAGGTGATTTCGACTTCCCTTCTCACTGCTCTTCTCTTTATTCATACTTCATTTTTTCTTTTATCTACCTTTTTAGTAATACAAGATGGGTGATTGATATGGTTTTGGTTGGGGAGGGATGAATGGGTTCTGTTGTTTTGAGTGAAGGTTTGGATTGAAAGAGGGTTAGCGACAACAGTGTTGTGTTGTGGGAGAATGGCTTAGATATGGGGTTAATAGTGGAGGTAGTGTGAGACTCACGGCTGAGGTTGGGAAGTGATGATCTTATTGCTTATTCATGATGCATTGCTCCTCAATTTTGATTTTCCCTATTCCCTTTTTGATTCTGTTTTTTTGTTTTCTTTATCACATCACTCTCCCCATTAAAAAGAACTATACTCTATGTCCTTTACATAACATAAATATATAACAAACATGAATATGTAGCAAACAAAGAGGGTGGGTGAATGAGTAAGTAAATTTAGGAACTGACCTAGTTCCAACCGTGCTCTGTGTTTCCAAAATCTGATTCCTTTCTCTATTATTTTTGTGTGCTTCAGTCACTGTGTGTATTGCTCTTCGTGTACAGGGCTGTGTTTGTTGCTGTTTTATATTCCTTTGTGTCCCCCTAAACTGATTTTTGTTCATTATATTTATAGGCAAGAAAACATGGTGTAGGTGTGGTGTTGAGCAGGGGATCAAAAACCCCCCAGGAGACCAGTTTGTTGCTGCTGCAGTGGAGCAGCAAGGAGCAGCAAGGATGGCAGCAGGGGCAGCAATCTGTTTTTGCCCAAAAAGTGAAAAGCCAAGAGGCAAGGAGAAGGGACCTCCAACCCCATTCTCAAAATTCATCTTCTGCGCCCTGCTTTCAGTTTTTTACTGTTTTTAATTAATTTTTGTGTAAAAAAAAAAGTTGGCTTTTTTTTGTACCATTCTGCTTTTTTTAATTTTTTTGGCTACATATGTAACAAATTAAAAAAGGACAGCTAATCAAAAAAACTGATTTTATTTTTACTATATATATTTTTTTATGTCACTAATAATACTTAAAAGAAGCGGTAAAAACAACACGAACCGACGCAACCACTCGCGCACGATTCGCAACCAACACGCACTCGCGTTAAGACTATGAACACGTAACTGACTTAACTTGCACACGCGCAAGTTATTAAAACTGATCTCATTTTATCCTTACTTTTCTAAAACGCGGTAAAATAACGCGCACCGACGCAACCACTCACATGACTCGAAACGAAACACGCGCTCGCCTTAAGACTAGGAACGCGTACGCGATTTGAACACGCATGCGCGTACGTTATTAAAACCGATTTTATTTTATCCTCACTTCTCTAAAAAGAAAACGGTAAAAACGTGCGCCAACGCAATTACTCACACGACTCGAGACGAAACGCGCGCTCGCGTTATTCAAAATTATTTTTATTATTTAATTTTTTTTTGTGACTCTTTTTTGAAAGTAACGAGTGTCAGACAAAATCGTTGCACGGGAGAGCCAAAGACACCCGCGCTTAGAACCATATGCGAAGCGATAAATTTTTTGGGATTTTTCAATTAGTCGGACAAAATTGGGGTATGACAGCCATCAACACCTTAGAGTTAAGCTTATAAAGCACATTACACAGGCTTATAGGTCTGAATTCTTTAAAGGTTGATTGCATGTTTCCATTAGGAATTAGCACAAGCAAAGTTTCTGTAATACTAGCATCAAAGTGACCATACTTGAAAGCTCTTTTAACAAAATGCTAGACATCATCCCCTATATCATCCCAGAATATTTTGTAAATAATAGGTTAAGAGCCATCTAGCCCAGGTGCTTTAAAGAACTTCATACTCATCAGAGCCTCATAAACCTCTTCTTTCAGCATATATTTCAGAAGGGACATTCTTTCATCAAAATTTACCTTACAAACATTGTGTTCATAAGAAAGAGCAGGCAAAACCATTTTTTTCACATAAAAGGTTTTTCATAAAATTGACAGCCTCATCTCTTAAGACATTAATATATGTACACGAAACACCTAAAGGTAGATGAAGACCATGCACCTGATTTCACTTCCTTTTGATCACCGTTTGAGTGTGAAAGAAAGTTGTGTTCCTGCTTCCCAATTTAATTCACTTCTCTCTAGACTTTTGAAACCAAAACGCCTCCTCACGGAATAAAATAGTTTCATATTCTCTTACCAATCTTTTTTGAAGGTTCCATAAGGCTGCAGAATCCACCATCTCCAATCTTCTTTGAATACCCCTCAATCTCTACTCAAGCTTCTTCTTCTCAGCAAAAATATTGCCAAATATCTCTTTGTTAAAACAAATGGACTCATCTTCCCATTTTTTGAGGCTATAGGAACATTCTGGTGATCTATTTCCCAAGCTTTACTCACCACCATTTTATAATCATCGTGTGTACACCAAGTAGCTTGGAACTGAAAATTCCTTGAAATCATTCATCATTAACACCAACAAAAGTAGAGGACTAGTAAACAACCAACCTATCATGTCTGTAAAGGTGTCTCACTCATCATTTCACCATTATTTCCAGACTCTATATTGTCCTCCTCACCATTCTCCAAGTTTCTCATCCCCACGTTATTCACATCAATGTCTGGTGGGTTTGGTTCCTCAAGTATACGAACATTGATTAGGTCCTACTACTTCCAAAGGCATTGTGGATTTTATCCCATGGGCATATTCATAAATATTGATATCTCATATCTTGAGGTTTTAACATCACCATGTGGGAGCTACCCCTTGCCCTTCAAGACTGATCCATCTATTTTGCTACTAGTTACCACTTCTTTTTAGTGTTATCTCTTTTTGTTCTCTTTAAAAAGCGCCCCTGATGCTCAAAATACAGAGGGCTTTTAGCGCCCCTAAAGGCCCTCCGTATTTTGGGCATTAGGGGCGCTTTTTAAAAAGCGCCCCTGATGCTCAAAATACGGAGGGCCTTTAGGGGCGCTTTTTAAAAGCGCTCCTGATGCCCTAAAATTCTAATTTCCTCTATCTCCCTCCTCATTTGCGATACCCTCTCATTCTTTCAATACACAGTCTCCCTCCCTCTCTCTTGCGCTGTCGTATCCCTGTCTTCCTCCCTCTCTCTTGCGCCATATCCCTCTCCTCCTCCCTCTCTCCGGCTGCCTACGACGCCCAAACGTCGTTCTTCCTTCGACGGTCTCTTCCCACCGTGAGCTGTTTTTTCCAGTTTTCCCTCCGTTCGCGACTCCGTGAGCTGCCTTCCCTCCTTCTTGAGCTCAACGACTACGCTTCTCCCTCTGTGAACGACGCGACGCTGCTTCGTCCTCCCTCTTACAAATCTGCCATTGTTGGTTGCTGGTGACATAGTTCACGATTTGCTTCTTTTTGGTAATACTCTTCACAAAGTTTGCTTCTTTTTTTCTTTTTATTTCTGGTTTTTTTTCTCTTTTTTTTCCTTGGTAGTTTTAAGCTTTAGAATTACTGTGTTCGTTTGGAGTGTGATTCCCTCTACATATGTTTTTGATTATGAAGCCTATTACTAGTTTCATTGGTGTTTTAATAAATTTTTTGTTTTATAAAAGTGGTTTAATAAATTTGTTGATTAATTTGTTTTGTTATATCTAGTTCGAGTTCTTTTTGCGGAGCTTCAAGTTCTTTCTTGATCCAGTTCACATCTAGTTCGAGTTCGTTGTTGCTTCCCCTTAATTTTCAGGTACTTTTATTGTTCTCTTGTCCTTTTATTGTGGTTATTGTTTATACACTTGAGCAGTTGTGGTTATTGTTTATACACTTGAGCAGTTCACATATGTATTCATAATTAGTGTATTTGAAATTGATGGATTCTTTGAGTTATAGTTCACATATGTATTCATATTAGCAAAGACCTTATCCAAGGTCGAATGTCTTGGTTTGAAAAAATTGTAACTTGTGTGTTTTTCACCTTTAATATGTTTAAGTTCTCTTATCAGGAATTTATAATAAATTTCGGTCTAATATGGATAGAAAGTGGATGTCTGTCAATCGTTTATCGAAAGAATATGCCGATGGAGTGGAATATTTTGTGAACTTTGTTGTTCGACGTTTAGGAACTTCTAGTAAGTTCAAGAATCCTTGTTTAAGTTGTTGTTACGCCAATCGAGTTACTGCAGTTGAGTTGGAAAGACATTTAAAGGCCAAAGGAATCGATCAAAGTTATACTTGTTGGACAATGCACGGTGAGGAAAGAGGTGAACCTTCAAATATGGATCATAGTAATCAGAGATGTGATCCGGTTGATTATCCTGAAACACATACATTTGATGGCCACCAATTTGAAGAGGTGGCAAAGGCGGTTGAAGACGATCTTAATGATTGTCCTCAAATGTTTGAGAATTTGATAACCGACGCGGAGACACCGTTGTATGCGGGTTGTACTGAATTCACAAAGTTATTGGCTGTGATAAAGCTGTATAACTTGAAAACTTGCCACTGATGGACGGATAAGAGCTTTACAGAATTACTCGGACTATTGAAAGATATGTTGCCGGAAGACAATGTGTTCCCTTCTCGGACGTATGATGCAAAACAAATGTTAGGCACCATTGGTTTGAACTATGAGAAGATACATGTTTGTCCGAATGATTGCATTTTATTTCGGAATGAACATGCATTATTAAAGTCGTGCCCTAAATGTAATGTATCGCGGTATAAGAAGAAAGAATCTGCTCCAGAAAAGGTATTGTGGTATTTTCCCATAATTCCTCGATTTATGTGTATGTATCGTAGTTCGGAAGATGCAAAACAGTTGACATGGCATGATGATGAAAGGATTAAATATGGCATGCTACGACACCCGGCGGATTCTCCGCCGTGGAAAAAGATTGATATTGAGTATCCTGATTTTGGGCATGACCCAAGAAACCTATGCCTTGCATTGTCTGCCGATGGATTTAACCCTCACGGTATCCAGAGTAGCTCCCACAGTACATGGCCTGTGATTTTGGCGATTTATAACTTAACTCCTTGGCTTTGCATGAAACGCAAGTATATGATGTTGTCTTTGTTAATTTCTGGCCCCAAACAACCAGTAAATGATATTGACGTATACTTGGCTCTTTTAATAGAAGACTTGAAGCAAATATGGGAGATTGGGGTAGAGGTGTATAATGGATTCAGAGAAGAAAGTTTCATTCTGAAGGCTATGATTTTTGGCACCATTAATGACTTTCCAGCATACGGCAATCTATTTGGGTACAGTAACAAAGGTCAGTGTGCGTGTCCTATATGTGAAGATAATACAGATTGGATGTGGTTGGAACGTGGTAAGAAGAATATATATCTTGGCCATCGAAGATTTTTGCCTCCAACTCATCAATATCAGGTGTGGAGAAAGGCATTCAATGGGAATACAGAAACTCGTAAATTTCCCTCGCCTTTGACCGGTGGACAACTATTTGAAAAGGTGAAAGATTTGAACATTAAGTTTGGGAAGCCTTTTGCAGGAGAGCTTGCCAAACGAGGATGGAAGAAAAAGTCGATTTTCTTTGAGTTGCCATACTGGAAGTCATTACACGTAAGACATTTCATTGATGTGATGCATGTTCAAAAAATGTATTCGAATGTGTCATTGGTACCTTACTCAATATGCCGGGGAAGACTAAAGATACCATCAACACAAGGTTGGATTTGGTTAGTATGGGGTTGAGACCCGAATTGGGTCCGATAAAGAAGGGTACACGTACATATCTACCTCCAGCAGCTCATACTCTATCTAGAAAGGAGAAAACTGTCTTTTGTAAGTTTCTTCATGGAGTTAAAGTTCCAGAGGGGTACTCTTCAAACATTACGAACCTTGTATCGATGAAAGACCTCAAGTTAAAGTCTCTAAAGTCTCATGATTGTCATGTTCTCATGCAAAATTTGCTACCCATTGGTATACGATCCATTATGCCCAACAAAGTGCGTCAGGCCATAACTAAACTTTGTTTCTTCTTTAAGGCGATTTGTAGTAGAGTGATTGACCCTGGAAAGTTGCCAGTTCTGCAAAGATAAATTACTGTCACTTTATGTGAGCTTGAGATGTTTTTTCCGCCTTCTTTCTTTGACATAATGATTCATTTAACGGTTCATCTGGTTAGAGAGACACAATTGTGAGGCCCATGTTACATGAGATGGATGTACCCGTTTGAACGATACATGAAGATATTAAAAGGATATGTTAAAAACCGATCACGACCCGAGGGTTGCATTGCTGAGCGCTACATAGTTGAAGAAGCTATTGAGTTCTCCACCGGATATGTATCTAGTGTTGAATATTCTGTTGGGCTGCCAAGGGTGCGTCACACAGGAAGCGTTGGTAAAGGGATGACAGGAAGGAAAATAGTGATGGTATCTAGGAAAGAACTAGAGCAAGCACACTTATATGTTCTGCACAATGATAGTCAGGTTGATTCATATGTTGTCAAACACATGGAGATTCTTAGGAGTGATCACCCAACTAAGAGTCAAGTCTGGTTAAAAAAAGAACACAATCAAAGTTTCATACTGTGGCTAAAAGATCACATTGATATTGAGTTTGTTTCGAATCCTACCTCGATTTCAGAAAGATTGAGATGGTTAGCAAAAGGTCCAAATATACATGTTTTCTCTTACACTAGTTATCTACAAAACGGGTACACGTTCTATACAAAATCCCATGATGATCAGAGTAAAATGAAAAATAGTGGGGTGACTCTTGTAGCTGAATCTATGCATACATCAAGTGCCAAAGACAGAAATCCCATTTACGCGAATATGTCATACTTCGGTGTCATTGAACACATATGGGAGTTGGATTACAATATGTTTTGGAGGCCTGTGTTCCAATGTAATTGGGTTGACAATAATAATGGTGTACAGATGGATGACTCAGGTTTCATGCGGGTGAATTTCAACAAGTTAGGGTATAAAGATGAACCTTTTATTTTAGCCTCGCAAGCCCAACAAGTGTTTTATGTCACTGATCCAGTTGATATCAATTGGTGCAATGTTTTATTGACAAACAAAAAATTATTGGTGAATGACATTGGTGATCAAGCCCACGAAGTTGTTGATATTGAGGATGACCCTTTCTTCGGGACATCACAACCAATAATAGGGGAAAGTACTTCTAAAGAGGATATTTTGTATGTTAGAAATGATCATAATGATGGAATTACGTTTCGTCGAAAACAAAGTACTAAGAAGCGAAAAGCAAAATATCATACAAATAAACAAGTAGCTAGTAACATTAGATCGAGGAAAAGGAAAAGGTAATATATCTTGCGTGTTTCTTTTTTATTCATTTTTCATATTGAAAAAATTAACTTACTTTATCATGATTATAAAATAACATTTAGCCTAATAACAATGATTATATTTTGTTCCAGGTGAGATGACTTCCCACAGTGATGATAGTGCACATGACAGTGGTCATGAGAGTGAACATCAGCCCCAAAAAAAGTTCAGTCGCCGTGGAATGACAGTTAAGAAGAATATCATCAATCGAGGGAGCAAAGGGCTTCCTAAACTTACAGTAAGAAACTTACTAATTAACTAACTTTGTTATATACTTTTAAATGTTTGTTATCTAATTTACACAATTAATAATGCAGGTCGAATGGAATGCTAAAGACCAACCGATTGGTGAAAATTGTAACATCCTCAAAATAATTAATCGAATTATTTGGATGTTAACCCAATTACATTAATTTGGTACTTAATTGGTAAAATTATTGAGTGCTAAAATTAATTATTGGCTGCCTCAGGATCGTTGACCGAATAATACGGACCAAGGAAGTTTCGAAATCGAAATAAGGGAATTAGATCAATACGGTAATTGGACCACGCTACCACATATTTATTAATTAAATATGTGTGTGTGTGTATGTGTTTAAAGAAAAGAAAGAAGGGTCCACGAGAGAGAGAAGGGAAACAGAGAAAGAAAAGAAGAGAAAAGAGAAGGAAAAGAAGAAAAGGAAAAGAGAAAGAAGAAGAGGAAAGAAGAAGAGAAAGGAAGAAGAGGGGTGAAGCCCAACCCTCCAAAATTCAACATCTTCATCATTTTTCCTCCCTCATCATAACCCAAGAATTTGGTAAGGTTCCCCTCCACTTTTCCCCTTCCTTTTTGATTTCGAAAATTGAGGGTTTTGTGGAGAAATTTGTTGAAATCAAGGATTAATAGGTTGTGTTGGTGATTGGGTTATGTTTAGGATCGAAGCTAGGAGCGGATTGAACGCGATTGGAAACTCGGAACGAAGTTAGGAGCGGTTCGGTGTTGTTTGGGTTCGATTCGGTGATTTCGACATCTCGGCAAATTCGGTTCGATATCGGCTCTCGCTTCAAGGGTGAGTTTTACTCACGTTTAGGCTCATTCCGTTTTGAAATAAATTGTGTGACTTAGTTTCGAAAGATTTCGAGTCGAAAACGTTATTTTGAAATATATCGCGTTTTAGTGAAATTCGTAATCGTTGAGTTTTTGATGGAATTGCTTGATTGTTTGGTGTTGATTGGACTTGTATATTGGCTGGTATGATATGTTTTCGAGTTAGGAATCGATCGGAGCGAGTTTCGGATTAAACAGAAAGCGGATTTTCATGAAAATGGCTATTTTTGCAATGCTGTCAAATGCGCACGACCCGTGCGTACCAGGGGCACGACCCGTGCGCCTGGTTCGGTTTCAGTTTTTAAAAATGCTTGACAGGGCGCACGACCCGTGCGTCCTAGGGGCACGATCCGTGCGCATGCGCACGATCCGTGCGTCCAGGGTGCACGAACCGTGTGCCTGGTCCGGGTTCAGTGTTTAAAAATGTCAAACAGGGCGCACGACCCGTGCGTCCCAGGGGCACGACCCGTGCGTGTGCTTCTGTCCAAATTTTTCAAAGTACCCTAAATGATTCCGTTTCGATTCCAATCCTCTCCTAATCCTTTCCTGACCCTTATATAATGATATTAGGCTTATGACGCCATGATTTTGGGTGTGTTACAAAGGGTTTTATAAAACGCTTTTTGGATGTCTAAACCGTTTCAAAAAAAAAAAAGAATAATAGTACACGTGTGCGGATACGTTTTATTGATAACAAATGGACTATGAGTCCCGTGTGGTAAAGTAAAATTTAATGAACTAAATGTTCATATGATTGTAGATATATATATTATATCGAGTTTGGGTGACGACCCATGTTGACATACTAGGCGGGGCAGTCATGATCCCTTACCCTAGGCTCCGTGCCATTAGGAAACACTATTGGTAAGGGGGTTCACCGGGTTTGGAAGCGGTTACGCAGTCGGTGTTATGTCAAATTGTTTGTTGTACGATTCATCGGGTTTGGAAGCGGTAACGCAATCGGTGTCGTACTGAGTCATAACAGGTTCACCGGGTTTGGAAGCGGTAACGCAGTCGGTGATCTGTTAAAAGTTAAGTAATGCGGTTCACCGGGTTTGGAAGCGGTAACGCAGTCGGTGCCGTGTCACGTTATATAAAAATTCATAATTGAACCGAGAGTGTTAGTAGGGGTCTCGGTAGAACTCACTGAGATTGTATCTCACTGTTTAAATGTTGTTGTTTTACAGATAAACAGGGACAGAAGAAACCTCAGAGGCACGAGTAGGTGGCCCCGGGTGAAGGATGATGACTTAGTTTTATGTTTAAGTTTAATTTCCTTCTGTTGTCCATGTATCACAACACTATGGCATTAGTGTTTTGTTTATCTTTCTTTCCGCTTTCTTGTATGACTCTGATTACCACAGTTGCTGACAGTTTATGGTCTGAGTACCGTATGGTCTTATTTGTGTATAAGATGGTTATGTTGTATTTCAGCAAAAATTTTATAGTGGTATTCAGTGTCTAAACGGGAATTTTTATCTCTGATGTTTATTGATGTGCACTCGGGTGTTTTTATCAAATAAATATACCGGGGTGTTACAAAAATGGTAGAGAGTTGCAAAGCTTCATTGGTGCCAGAGCAAGGCAGGATATACCAATTACAATCCCAAGTTGGAATAATAAAAAATATGTCTCTTTGGAGAAATTTAAAGAGTAGCTATGGCATTTGATACAGGTATGGGTCTTATTTTGACTATACAGTTATTTTATAATTAAATATGTAAGCATATTTATAATCATTTTGTTGAATGTAAGCAGAAATACTTTGATGTGGATGACTCTCGAAAAGAATATTGTTTTATGAAAGCTGGAAAGGCGCACAGAAGATTCAGATCAACTCTAACAAGTTGGGTGAGAGATGAAAAGTGGAACATCAGAAACCGTCCTCCACCACAATATGATGGGATTATAACTTTTGAACCAAGGGCAAACACTCTTTGTTTTGTATGATAACAAATTACACCTTATCTACTAATGGTTCAAGTTGAATTAAGTACAGGACATAAAGCAAAGAGCAGGAAGATTAAAATGGAGCAGCTTGGAGAAGAAGCCATCTCAGCAGTTCAAGACCTATTTGTTTATCCGCTTTCTTTAGGACACTGTGTAAGGTCCTATCACTGAAGGTCTATGACTTTTAGTAGCTGAGAGATGAGTTTTGAAAACATGCATGATGCATCAAAATTAGGGTTTTGAAATATATTTTTGCATGCATGCATAAGGTGGCAACTAAACCTAAAAACGATTTTGTGGAAATCAAAAATCAATTTCTATTTTGTTCCAATGACTATGAAATCGATTTATACAATTTATATAGGCTATGAAATCGATTTTAGGCTCACCTATAGGCCAAGAATCGATTTCCTTGCCCTATGTTTGAAGTATGTAATCGATTCATGCATATACATAAGCCAAAGGTAAGAATCGATTTCCTTCTATTTCAAAAGACTATGAAATCGATTTTCAAGCAATCCTATAGGCTATGAATCGATTCCTCCTCATTTTAAACAAAGTAAGAATCGATTCCTACCCTATTCAGGATGTCCTGAAAATCGATTCCCACCTATTTCCAAAGAAACAAACAATCGATTCCTATGTTCTCCATATGTAAAGAATCGATTCCTCAATTTTTTAACTAGCCATATAATCGATTCTTATGTCTTCTAAAATGATAAGAATCGATTCATCATCATTATAACTTCATCAAACAATCGATTCATCATTTCTTTAAATGTTTTTTTTTTCAGATCTACGTTTTCCTAAACCTATAAATAGGGAGGTGCTTCACACTTTTCAATTCACTCAACCACACGAAAAATTACAACAAATCTCTCTACTTCTCACATACATTTTCTAGATCTGAGAAAGAGAAAAATAGAGCTATCACTTTCATATCATTTTTTATAGATCTAGTCACTCATCTCTCTCAGCTATTATATTGTCATATTATCTGAGGTGATTAGATCATAGCTTCTATATTGTAATCTACTATTGTGGGGGTCCTTTGAAATCCTGGGAAGTTTTCTTGGGTCTCTCAATCAGGAGATTGAGTTGGTTTGAAATCCTGGGAAGTTTTCTTGGGTCTCTCAATCAGGAGATTGAGTTGGTTTGAAATCCTGGGAGGTGATCTTGGGTCGTTCAATCGGGGAAGATTGAAGTGGTATTGAAATCCTGGGAGCTGCTCTTGGGTCGTTCAATCAGGAGATTGAAGCGGTTGTGAAATCCTTAGCTGTGTGCTCGGGTTCTCAATTAGGGTTAATTGAGATTAGCTATAGGGAAGTTGCTTGCTTGTAAACATTGAAGAGGTTCTTCTCATATAGTGGTTGTTATCAAGTCCAAGGGTTGCAAAGCCGGAGGCCGAGGACGTAGGGCTTTTATCCCGAACCTCGTAAAATTCCTGGTGTATCTCTATCCCTCTCTCTTTACTTTATTTACTGTTTATATCTGTTTATAATTATACTATAACTGCACCGATCTATTTATTGTTATGCTGCTTTAATATCTGTCTATCCTGAACTCTGATAATAGCGTAACAATACACTTTGCATGATCTGCCTGCTTACATACATCATATAAGTTTAAATCTCAGATTCCGCATTTGATTTAAACAAACATTGCTAAAGTTTTTGAAAACTTAAAAAGAATTCAAGTTTTGCATATAACCTTATTCACCCCCCCTCTAAGGTTATCAGATAGTCCAACAAGTGGTATCAGAGCTAGAAATTGCATATAGAGCTTAACATCTCGCAATTTAAATTTTATTTATCTATCTGTGATTATGGGTTCTTTTTTGAAAGAGGGGATGTCTTTATTTAGGCCACCCCTGTTTGATGGGACTAACTATGACTACTGGAGTAGTAGAATGAAATGTCATGTGCACGCTATAGATTTCACCTTATGGAGGATTATTGTTGATGGACCACTGATTCCAATGAAAATCATAACTCAAGCTACTGGCAAAGCAGAGGAAGTTCCTATTGAAGATATCTATGTTGAACGAAGGGCAAACACTTTTTGTTTTGTATGATAACAAATTACACCTTATCTACTAATGTTTCAAGTTGAGCAAAGTGCAGGACTTAATTTAAAGAGAAGAAGACACAAAAGAAGAGAAGCTTGAAGAAGAAGCAACATATGAAGTTCAAAACCCTAATTTGTGTCTAAGCCTTATTTAGGACACTTTGTAAAGGTCCTATCACCTAAAGTGTGTGGCACTTTAGCTATTGAGAGAGATGACTTTTCAAAACATTCATGATGCATAAAAATAGTTTTGAAAATGTTTTATAAAATTGCATGCATGCATATGGTGGAAACTTAAACCCTAAAAATATTTTTGTGAAAAGCATGAAACCAATTTCTACCTTTTTTAAATAACATAATCGATTATCATCTTACCTCTACCATATACATAATCGATTATCAAGCCAAGATTTGTTTCTTTTTTTAAAACTATAATCGATTACCACCTCATTTGAACCATATGTCATAATCGATTATAGTGTTGCCTTACCTTCCTTATTTAGACATCCTGTGAAATTCTTGACAACAAATAATCGATTACTTGCTCAACATTACCACATGTAATAATCGATTATGATGCATTCCATACCTTCCTTTTTTAGACATAATCGATTAAGACCCTATTGCACTACTTGTAATAATCGATTATGATCCTTTCCATACCTTCCTTTTTGGTGAGATAATCGATTATCCCACATTGCACTTGAGAGAGATAATCGATTACAACATGCATTAATTGTATTTTTCAAAAATCAAACCTCTCCTATCACTATAAATAGGAGTGTGATTTCATTTCTAAAACACACCTCTACACCTCTTCTCACAATTCTCTCTACTCTTCTGATACGAAATCTAGATTTATAATATTGTGCTTCATTGTTTTTATCTTGCTAAAAGCTTTTGATTTCGAAATTATAATATTCTTTCTAAAAGCTTTTATGTTTTTACTAATCTAGATCTAAGATATTGTGCTTCATAGTTTTATCTTGTTAAAAGCTTTTCAATTTCGAAATTGATATATCATTTCTAAAAGCTTTTATACTTTTGCAGAGCTAGCTTCCATTCTCATATCTTCTTTAAGCCTTTTGTAACACCCCGATATTTTTATCGAGTAAAAATACCCAAGTGCACCATCCCTAAAACATCAGAGTTATATTTCCTGTTGAAATACTGAACACCACTATAAAATTTTCACTGAATAACAACAGAACAGTCTTAATCATAAATAAGACCATAAACCATCAGTGAAATACAATGTTCAGTATCGTACAAGAAAGCGGAAATAAATACATAACGCTAAAGACAAAATGTCTTGATACACAGATAACAAGGAAAGATAATACACTTAAGCATAAAGCTAAGTCTTCAGCAACCATCCAAGTATGACCTACTCGCGCCTCTTGGATCTCCACTTTTCCTGTTTCTCTGTAAAACAACAACATATAAACAGTGAGATACAATCTCAGTGAGTTCTACCGAGACCCCTACTAACACTCTCGGTCCAATTATAAATTTTTATACATTCGTAGTTTACTTTATAAACTACATTCTTTTAATTAACCATACTATTGATATCTTTAGAATGACACCGACCCCAGCTTTGGTAATCCCGGTGACCATTCTTTCTAACTTTAACATGGTACTGGCCCCAGCTTTGGTAATCCCGGTAACCCGCTTCATAACTTTATTACAGCACCGACCCCAGCTTTGGTAATCCCGGTGAACTGTTTTATAACTGTAACATAACACCGACCCCAGCTTTGGTAATCCTGGTGAACCCCCTTACCAATAGTACTTTCCCTAATGGCATACGGGCCTAGGGTAAGGGATCATGACTTCCCCGCCTAGTATGTTAACCTCATGGGTCGTCACCCAAACTCGATATAGTATATATATATATATATATATATATATATATATATATATATATATATATATATATATATATATATATATATATCCACCCACATTTGGGCTAACTCCTATATTCGATATAATTTATATATCGTGATAGACCGTTTTAGATGATTTAAATAATAATCATCCTGCATTAGTTATACAATACCACATCGGACTTATAGTTCGTTTTCCTTTCGATAAAACATGACCTCACACGTGTTCTTATTATTCGGCTTTCTCGAAACGATTTGGACATCAAAAGTATTTTATAAAACATTTTTGGAACATACCCAAAATCAAGGCATTATTAGCCTAATATCATTATAGGAGGGTTAGGAAAGGATTGGGAGAGGATTGGAATCGAAACGGAATCATTTTGGGCACTTTGAAAATTTTGGACAGAACCAGGCGCACGGGTCGTGCCCCTGGACGCACGGGTCGTGCTCATTTGACAGCATTGCAAAAATGGCCTGTTTTATGAAACTTTGCTTTCCGATCAATCCGAAACTCGTCCCGATCGATTCCTAACTCGAAAACAGACAATACCAGGCAATATTCCAGTCCAATCAACATCAAACAATCAAGCAATTCAATCAAAAACCCAACAATTTCGAATTTCGTCAAAACACGATATATTTCAAAATAACGTTTTCGACTCAAAATCCTTCGAAACCAAATCACACAAAAATGCATTTCAAAACGGAATAAACCTAAACGTGAGTAAAACTCACCCTTGACGCGTGATTCACGATCGAGCCGAAATCACCAAGTATCCACACGAACGTTCCCCCCTCCGGCGACACCCAATCCGCTTCCAAAGCTTCCCACTCGATCACGAAACCTCTTTTGACCGCAAAACCGAATTCCCCGAAATTCTCCATGGGTACTATTCATCATCTTCCTCCTCTTGAAGCACTATTCACACAAAATCCTCAATTTGATTTTCAACCCCAAATCACCCAACTAGCTTCCAAATCAACGATCCATCATCCTTGGGTTCGCGTCAACCACCATCCCAAGCTATCCTTGAGCTTCAATCATCAAAACCTCAATTTTTTCCTCTCAAATTCGAAAATGGCAAAGTGAGAGAGAGTGAGTTGATGATGAAGATCTTGGTACCAAATCGAAGAGGAAGTAACGCTGAGCATTTTTCGTGTTGGAAGGAAGTCGTTTTGATGAGCCTAACTTTCCCCTTTTTCCTCTTCTTCCTCCTCACCCTTTCTTCCTCTTTTCTTTTCTTTTCTCCCATTCTCTCTGTTTCTCCCTCTGTCTCGTACGCTTCCTTTTCTTCTTTTTCTTTCTTAATTCTTTCCTTTCTTTCTTTTTAACACACACACACACACACACTTATATTTATTTATTTATTTAATATATAACTCGTAACGCGGTCAAATTACCATATTGATCGAAATCTCTTATTTCGATTCCAAAACTTTCTTGACCCGTATTGTCCGGTTAACGATCCGATGGCAACCAATAAATAATTTTAGCACTCAATAAATTTACAAGTCAAGTACTAAATTAATTTAATTGGGTTAACACCCAAATAATTCTACTAATTATTTTGAGGATGTTACATTCTCCCCAACTTGAAAGAATTTTGTCCTCAAAATTTCGCTAAGTCTTTCATCTGACTAACCGAAGACCGACATTCTCAGAAAGGTCTTAAGTTGCTGGAACACAATCTTGAATTAACGAAATGAGTGTAGAAAATCTTCCCAACTTGGCACATCAATCTCCGAGTATGATCCACTACTACCTTGATACGAACTCTCTGGTTACGAATCTACACGAGGAACTCATCATTCGCCTACATAGGCTCGGCACCGCATTTGAAAACACTTCCGAAGCTTCATTCCAATTATCCTCGCTTACTCCCCAACTTTGATTAATCTAAATCAAGGGTTTAATACAAGACGCTTGGTAGAATATATGTTGAATATGAGATCCACAACTGGTACTTCTCGGTAGAGGTAAGAACAAACACGATTTCCTCGAAGGGTGTAAACACGTTCTCAAAAAAATCTTCTAAAATCCATAACAGTTCTCGTACACATTGACAATTGTGACAGAAAGTCATTTGTGAAACTTCTTGACTCGCCCCCAAGATTTCGAGATAACACTTTTTCAAAAGAAGATGAAATGCAGATTTACCAGAAACGTTTATCTTAAACGTAGAAATAAACCGTGGGGACAACAAATAAATTTGAACGTAATGAAAATCACCTCTGTTGTTCTCAAAACAACTATCAAAACAGAACTCAGCTCTTTTTCCTCTATTGCAACTTCATCACGAGGTTTTTACCAACGACGCACCCCATTCCTTTCCAAATTAGTCAATAGCGTTGAGAGTTTTCCCTCAACCTAAGTAATCCTCTTGATTCATTCCCAAAATTAACTTTAGCATGCGGGTTTTCACAAAAATGATTTTTCAAAACTATCACGCCGCACACCAAGCTTCATTTCGGAAATTTCACTCACTTGCAAGCAGATCCATCAATTAATCCTTTGATGGCCATTCGCAACGTGAAAACAGTCAGCAGTTACCTCACTTACATATTCGTATTCACGTTCGACTTGTCAAACGGAATCTCATAATACTATCTCATTGTCAACTTTCACAAAGGAGAGGTTAACAGACTAATACTTCGCCACTAATACATTTGCTTAACATCTCTGTACATCTTGGTGGATCCAGGGTGTACAGAATATAAACTTCGGTGTTCTTCCTCTAACACTTGCCTTTTATTGTTCTCATCATCGGGCGCACAGATTCTACCGTTGAAACAACTGACTACATCACTATCCATGGTGAAATCTGGAAATACCTTTTGTGATTGTAGCTTCACATCAACTTCCTATGCTAAGCGTATAGAATCCCTTAGGGAACTAGAGATCCTCATATGGTTCAACACTAATAGGTTCCTCCTTGATCTTGAATTCAGATTTAAGTCTCTAAAAGACTCCGATAATTCCATCTCATGCCTCAATAAACTCGGCCATGTGGATGGACTTCCTACTCAGTGCATCAGTCACAACACTGGCCTCTCTTGAAGGTTACATCAACACGAATTTATGACCCTCCAGAAACTCATCACACTTCTCTGCCTGCTATTCAGTTCTTTCTGATCAAACAGATACCTTAAACTCTTGTGACCACTAAAGACTTCAAAACGAGACCCTTACAGGTAACGTCTCCAAATCTTCAGTGCATACACAATAGCTGCCAATTCCAAATCATGAGTCGGATAATTCTCCTCATGAATCTTCAATTGCCCGAACGCATAAGCTACCTCTTGTTGATTATGCACAAGAACACATCCTAAACCCTTCCCAGAAGCATCGCTGTAAATTTGGAATTGCAAAGACGGATCTGGAAGAATATGGATTGGAGCAGAAGTCAACCGAACCTTCAAATCTTGAAAACATTCTTCACAATCGGCATCCCGCGTAAACGGATGACCCTTACGAGTTAACCGAGTAAGTGGAAAAACTGACTGTGAGAACCCTTGAACAATTCTCTTATAGTAAACAGCTAGACCCAAAAACTTCTGATCTCTGTGACTGAGGTCGGTCACTCCCATTCAACACCGCTTCCTTCTTACTGGGATCCATAGAAATTCTCGACTTGGGAAATCACATGTCTCAAAGACTTTACCTCTGACACCCAAAAATCACACCTCGAAGGTTTCAAGTACAACTTATTCTCTCGGAGTACTTTCAGAACAATGCGGAGATGTTGGACATGCTCCTCAATGGTCTTCGAGCACATCAAGATACCCTCGATGAAAACGACTACAAATTGATCTAGGTAATTGAGGAAAACTCGGTTCATGTATCCACGAATACCGCTGGAGCCTTAGTCACACCGAAGGGCATCACTACGAATTCGTAATGTCCATACCTCGTACGGAAAGCTGTCTTCGGAATATCTAAGGCTCTAACTTTTATTTGATGATATCCTGACCTCAGAACAATCGTAGAAAACACTGCAGCACCTCAAATTGCTCAAGCAAACCGTCTATCCTTGGTAAGGGATATTTATTCTTGATCATCACTTTGTTAAGTTGTCGATAACCGATGTACAATCTCATGCTACTAACTTTCCTTTCGACTAATCACACCAGAGTACTCCTTAGAGAAGCACTCGGTCGAATGAATTTCTTTAACATCGACTCTTCAAGTTGAGACTCCATTTCCTTTAATTCTCAAGAAACCTTCAAGAAGAAACAATAGATATTGATCCCGTGCCAGGAACCAATTCTACAGTAAACCCTACCTCTCGCTCTGGAGGTTCAGAAGAAACTTCTTCTGGGAAAACGTCTAGAAATTCTTTCACAACTAGAGCAGATGACAAATCTAAACCTGTTTCAATGGATGCAGATAACATGATAACATAAGCTTATGCACCTTGAAATAACGGCTGGCTTGCTGAGGTGAAAGGGATAACTGTTTCAGAATTTGCCTTTGTCAATTCAACAGATTCAGAGGCAAGACTGATGGTCCGATTGGCACAGTCGATTGCAACATGATTTGCAGTCATCCAAAGTGTTGACTCGTCCTTGCCTTGGAGCTGCTTATGACTCCTTGGAACTTTTCCTTGCAGGGCACTCTTTACCATAGTGACCCTCTTCCGCATCTCCTACGATTTCTAAATTGTGTTGCTTTCCACAATTAGAACATCTTAACCTTTTGAAGAATCGAAGAATTGCACCTGCTTTTCCTTTGCTGAAATTATCTTAGGACTTTACATTCGGAGTTGATAACTCAACTACCTTCTTTCCCTTCCCATACTCCTTATGAGATCATCCTCGGTGACATAGGCCGGTTGCACTAAGGCAACTTAATTGGTAATAGTATAAGAGCTGAGACCCTGAGTCATAAAAGCACTAAGGCCCCTCTTATACTTCTGCATCTTCCATTTCGTCATTCCGAGCTTACTTTACCACTTGGTAAAACTGAGACAACTTTTCCAACTTAGCGGTGTATTCTTCCACTGTCCTGTCACCTTTCCTGAGGATGCACCGGTTGGAGATTCCGGTCTTGGTTGAGGACCACGTCTTGATCATCCTACCATAATTCCGCCTATGATGCACTAAGTATTAAGTTGATCAGGCTCAATGTCTCTTAGCATCACAAGTGTAATTACAACCAGGACTAACAAGGAATCGACTCAACCCTAAACTAAGTCCGACTAGGTCGAACTGCTCTGATACCAACTGTAACACCCCAATATTTTTATCGAGTAAAAATACCCAAGTGCACTGTTGCACCCCAAAAAATCCGGTTCGGACTTCTCATTGTACAACGTGGAAAAGGTATGGAGCCGCCACCAATATTTTAATTTTAAGACCAAAACATTGAAAAAAGGTCTTTTAGACAAGGCAGATGGTCTTTCGAAAACTAGAGATATGGGTTCGGGGGTCGGTTAGGCATGGGGAAGGTATTAGCACCCCGTACCTCCTTTCTACCGAAAGGGAACCTTTAATTAAATGTGTGGTTTAAAGTGTTGATTTGAAAATGTTTTTATTTTGCCTCTTTATTGAAAAGGGAGTGAGAAGACTTAATGAAAATTTTTATTTTTGGCGCTTGACGAGAGTTGGCCTCTCGCTCCTACGTATCTCCTGGTGCGATGGAGAATTCAAAGCTACGTAGTTCTTGGTTGTCCTAAAAAGGTTTTTGTTTTTTAGTCTGTTTAGATGAGTTTTCGCAGTAGGAGTGAGGATTCGCGATGACCAAACAACAACGGTTTAGAGTGGCCGCGCTACTAACTCTTTTGAAAATGAAATTATCATTAACAACCAAACGGCAACAGCGCGAGTGATCATTAACGATAATCGGTTTTGCTTTTGATTTGAGTGTTCGCGACGACCAAACAACAACGGTTTAGAGTGACCGCGCTACTAACTCTTTTGAAAATGAAATTATCATTAACAACCAAACGGCAACGGCGCGAGTGATCATTAATGATAATCGGTTTTTATTTTAGATGATCAAAAAGGGCTTTCGCAATCGAATTAATTTTGGTTTGTTGTGCTTGACGAGGACGTGGCTCGCTCCTACGTATCCCAAATGGGAATCAAAGCGACGTAGTTCTAATTTCTTTAGTTTTGAAAGGGTTTTTGAAGTAGGACGAGCATTAGCGAATGATTAAACTAACAAAGGTTATGGGTAATCATCGCTGAGTACTCATGTGAAATTGAAGAGCGTTCATAGAGATCAAACTAACAAAGGTTATGGGTGACCTCCACTACTTGCTTATTTTTGTTTATTGAAAATGCTTTGAAAATTAATTGGTTTGGAAAAGAGTTTTTTAAAAAATAAATAAATCATTTTCAATCGAATTCTATGTCCAAAACCAAATGCAACATGAATGAATGAAGTTCAAACATATTCAACTAATCAAGCAATCATGAACATGTTGATCATCAACTAAGATTAAGCATGCCAATATAATCAAGAGATTTAATTGTCATAGATGCAAGACAAAGTTCTCAAAACAATTGTGTTTGTGTGTGAAGGAGAATTGCTACACAAGTTGGAAGCAATCTCAAGAGGGGCACATATGCCTCTATGCTACACATGTTGGTAGCCTTATAAGGGCACATGATTGTGTAAAAGGGTTTGTGCACAATTAAGTCAAGACATTCAAATGGCATCAAGAACAAAGGAATACAATTGATCATAGGCATAGAGTATTCTAGGTTAGGTGAATGAACATGTGAGCAATGATGCATGATTTGGCAAGCATGTGAATGCATGAGCATACAAGAATGAATGCATGAATGAGTAGACAAGAGGATGCATGAGCATACAAGAATGCATGAGCATTTGAGTATGATTACGTTTATTATGCAAGGCATAAATACTCGAGAATGCATGAGAGTGTCGCATAAATAGGGATGGATGAAGATGCATGAGGGTGAAAATGTTTTGGTAAAAGGTTTAGGTAAGAAAGTGGTAAAATGTTTTTGGGTTTTGGTGTTTTGTAAATGAGATGAAATGTTTTTGGTCTTGAAAGTGGTAAAAGTATTTTGGGGTTTATTTTATAAAGTTGAAAAAGTATGAAATGCAAATGAGAAAATGTTTTGGGGTTTTTATGCAAAGATGCAAGTGGTAAAATGTTTTGAATGAAGGTAAAAATGTTTTATGTGATGAGATAAAAATGTTTTGGTAAAAACTAAGTGAAATGGTAAAAACCAAAGTGGTAAAATGTTTTTATGTTTTTTTGGTAAAAAGTTAATGAAGTGGTAAAGTAAAATGGTAAAAAGTAAACAAACACAATGACATAACTTGCATTTACTCAACCACAATCAAAATGACAATCTTCAAGCAATCAAAGGGGTAAAAACCCTAGTCATGGCCGAATGCATACAAGCATGGAATCATCAACTTATTTCATGCAAAAATTGACAAATTAACTCACAAAACAACACAAAAGAAGAGGACCTAATCTATCATGCAAGTTCCTAAGACAAACATCAACCAAATCATGCATTTATACACGCGAAATCAAAGGAAAAAAAACTAGCAAAATGGGCATGAGAATGGGTTTTCATTTGATGAAAATTATACCAACAAGGTTTAAAATACAATAAAATGCAAGAAGACACAAGAACAATTCCTTCAAAGCCAAGGAGCCACCTCAAACACCCAAGCCTCCCTAAGTGCTTGTCAATAATGTTTGAGATGGCTCCTCAAAGCATCAACAACAATATATGAAGGAGTTGAGATGAGGAGAAGAGAGATTACATAATGAGAATTAAAGAAAATGCAAGAGTTTGTGAGCTTACCTCTAGATCTTGCTTGAAATGAAGAAGAAGATCAAAATAGAAACCAAGAACACTTGAACCTCCTCTTGAATCCCACGAAAATCACTTGATATTGAAGGATTTGATGATGAACTTTGAAGATAATGCAAGATTAGAAGTGGATCTAGTGTAGGAATCAAGAATAATGAAGTTTGGATGGTTGAAAATTGAAGAATTGGTGGTGGAAATGGTGGGAGGTGGTCTTGGGTTTGAGAGGGGAGGAGGAGAGGAATTGTGATATGATTGTGTGCTAGGGTAAAATGAGAATCCTCCTTTTGGTTTCTTATTTTTGGGTTTTATATGAGATACAAAATTAAGGGTATATAGGACATTGTGCTTTTGCCAACCATTGAGATTTGAGATAGAATTTGAATCAAGGGCCAAGATTGCAATGCACATGGATTAGGGACAATGAGAAAGCACAAATGGAAGGGAATGAGCTGGTGTCATATGAAATTGAAGAGTTTTTTGTACACAAAAATTGTTGAGGGCAATTAGGTCAATTTGCACATAGTTGTAGCCTAGGATTTGATCTAGAATTTTAATCAATGGCTAGGAATACAACTCACATGGATTAAGGGCATGAAGAAACACAAAATGAGGGAAAAAGAGGGCTGAAATTCGCAGCCATGAGGAGGGAAGGAGAGGGAAAAAATGCAAGTTGTCACAAAATAGTACATTTTGTCTTATTGAGGACACTACCTTATTTTGATTCTTTTTGATTTTTCTTTTTATGATCATTCTTTTATTCCATGAAGATTCTTTTTTTTTATTTTGGGCTCATCCTAGGATTCAATCATTGGGCCCAAAATTCCATGACAACACCATTCCCAAAATTGATTTTGGGCCTCACTCTAGCGGAAATGACCATTTTGCCCTTTTCTTCGAAACTTGACTTTTTATGCAAAATTTAATCAATGATGCGCAAAAATTTATAACCCAACTCATTTTGACCCAAATGAATTCCTCCAAATACGCCCAGTGATTTTTACTGAGAAATTATCTTTTAGGGTAAAATGACCAAAATGCCCTTTTTGACCCAAAAACCCTAATTTTGCCCGATAATGCATTTCCACTTCAAAAATGAATCTATAACCCTAGAAATGACCTCTAGAATCTTAGAATGCATGCTCAATGACCTTCATGAGGAATTATCATTTTTATTGTGAAATGACCAAAATACCCTTTTGGACTCAAAAAAACCTGATTTACCCAAAAAGTGCATTTCAACTCTAAAAATTATTTTAGAAACTTTGGAATGACTTTTAGGACTCAAAATGCAATGCATGATGCTTCTCACTCCTCAACTTATTTATTTTTGTGGAAAATTAGGGTTTTGATCTAAGTTGGACAAAATTGGGGTATGACAGCTGCCCCTCTTTATCTGAATTTTAACGAGGAATATGAATTGGCCGAAACATATTCCGAGGCAAAATAAAGATAAAGAATTTAGAAATTATACCGATTTTGTCTACTTAGGGAAACCCGATTTTTCCTTTTTCCATCTCTCTAGTTTTTTCTGTTTTTGTTAATGTAAGGTGAAAAATGAAATTCTAATGCATGCGAGAATAGAGATTTTTTTTTTGATAAATGGACACTTTCGTGTCGATGCGTGCAGACTGAAAGGTAAAATGGGCACTTGGCGTGCAAACAGAAACTGTAAAATGGGCACTTGGCGTGCAAACAGAAAGGTAAATGGGCACTTGTCGTGCAAACAGAAAAGTAAAATGGGCACTTGTCGTGCAAACAGAAAAGTAAAATGGGCACTTGGCGTGCAGAAAGCGGTAAATGAGCACTTGGCGTGCAGAAAGCGGTAAATGAGCACTTGGCGTGCAGAAAGCGGTAAATTGGGAATTCGGAGGCTGCCTAAAACCTTCTAACGGACTCTTGTCGAGTCCGAGCTCTGGGGTGGCCTTTTCGAGCGGCCGATCAACATCAGGTCCGGAACTGATTTGATCAATGGATTTACGCTATGCCTTAGGCCGACACAACTAATCCGAAGGACTTAACGAAGTCTGATGGATCCATCGCGCGCTCGTACACGATGTTGTGATCTGTGGAAGGAGTTCACTAACTCTGTGTTGATGGAGTTTACTAACTCTGTGTTGATGGAGTTTACTAACTCTGTGTTGTGGTGATTTTCTAAAAATGAGATTTTTGGGACTCTCTGGTCCGAAGTAACTTTTCTCTTGGATGGTGCATGAAATGCATGCACTTGGGTATTTGGGTGCACATGAATGCAATGATTGATTTTGGGTGGGATGCTCTTTCTGTTTGATTTTCATTCTTTTCTTTTTCTTTTATTATTCTTTCGCTTTTTCTGAGATGCAAATTTGAAAGTGTAATGCACTACTGTTTGATGCCATGGAGTGACGAATGGTATGGATGATATGAGAATGATGAATGAAGATGTTGTGTTCTTTTATGTTCCGTCTTCTGTGATTTTCTTCTCTTTTGTTTTTTTGTTTATTCTGTTTGTTTTCTTTAAGCAGCTTTCTTTTTTTTGCTTGTTTGTTTTTTTTTTGGCACTTTTGCTCTTTTGGCTTATCTTTCTCTTTTTTTGTCTTTTTCTTTCAAGCATAATACTTCTTCACAGAGTCTGAATTGACTGGGTTCTTGAGATCTTCGCCGTCCATGTTGGTAAGTATCAGTGCTCCTCTGGAGAAAGCTTTCTTGACAACATATGGTCCTTCATATTTGGGAGCCCATTTGCCCCTGGGGTTCGTCTGGAGCGGCAAGATCTGCTTGAGCACAAGGTCTCCTTCGCTGAATTCTCGGGGACGAACCTTCTCGTCGAAAACTGTCTTCATCCTTTGTTGATACAGCTGCCCATGACACAAGGCGGCAATCCTTTTTCCTCAACGAGGTTCAACTGGTCAAGACGGGACCGAACCCATTCTGCTTCATCAAATTTTGTCTCCTTTAACACCTGCAGGGATGGTATTTCAACTTCAATGGGGAGGACTGCCTCTGACCCGTAAACCAGTGAGTAAGGGGTCGCCCCTGTTGAGGTACGTACTGAAATTCGGTAGCCATGCAAAGCAAAGGGAAGCCCCCCCATGCCAATCCTTGTAGGTTACCACCATATTTTGCACTATCCTTTTGATGTTCCTGTTGGCTGCTTCAACTGCCCCATTCATCTTCGGGCGGTAGGGAGAGGAATTATGATGCTGAATTTTGAATTCTTTGCACAGGTCCTTCATTATTTTGCTGTTCAGGTTGCTGCCGTTATCCGTGACGATCTTGTTTGGAAGACCATAACGGCAAATCAGATCTTTCTTTACAAACTTGGCAACCACAACACTAGTTATACTGGAGTACGAGGCAGTTTCAACCCGCTTGGTGAAGTAGTCATTGGCGACCAAAATGAAGCGATGCCCGTTCGACGCTTTAGGCTCGACAGGACTGATAACATCCATTCCCCACATTGAGAACGGCCAAGATGCAGACAGAACATTCAAGGAAGCAGGCGGTACATGAATGTGATCGGCATAGATCTGGCATTTGTGCATTTTCTTACAAAGCTGTAGCAGTCTGATTCCATCTGCAACCAGTAGTAACCAGCTCTCAGGATTTTCCTAGCCATTGCGTGCCCGCTGGAATGAACCCCAAATGAGCCCTCATGAACATCTCGCATAATCTTTACTGATTCTTCTCTTGTTACACACCTGAGGAGTACCAAGTCATGGTTTCTCTTGTAAAGGACGTCTCCACTCAAGAAGAGATTCCTTGACAATCTTCTGATAGTTCTCTTGTCATTTTCTGATGCCCCAGGTGGGTATTCCTGATTAATGATGTATCGCTTGATGTCATGATACCAAGGCTTATCATCAGGCTCTTCGTCTATGGATGTGCAGTAATGATGCGCAGGCAGGTTCCGACGTGGGATTCGGATGTGAGTTAAACTCTTATCACAGCTGATGTTAAACATGGAGGACAAGGTTGCCAAGGCATCGGCCAGCTGGTTTTCACTTCGAGGGATGTGTTTGAAAGTGATTTCGTCGAAAGACTCCATCAATTCTTGCACATGGTCACAATAAGGGATCAGTTTGGGATCTCTGGTCTCCCAATCGCCTCTTACTTGATGAATCACCAGGGCTGAATCACCGTACGCATCAAGCCTTTTGACTTTCCACTTCAGGGCTGCCTGCATGCCCAGGATACATGCTTCATACTCGGCAATGTTGTTTGTGACGTAGAAGCTCAGTCTTGCAGTGACAGGAATGAAGTGGTTGTCAGGAAATATCAACACAGCATCTGCCCCATGCCCCTATATGTCGGACGCACCGTCGAAGATCATCCGCCATCTTTCATTTTCTTGGGATTTCCCCTCGTCGAAACAATGCCATGATATCTTCATCAGGAAAATCATGTTGCATTGGCTGGTAGTCTGGACTTGGCTGACATGCTAAGTACTCTGCAAGTGAGATGAACGAATGCATGCAATGCAAATGCCATGATGGGATGCAGAATGACTTTTCCTTTTTACTTTTCTTTTGTTACTTTTTGTTTTTCTTTTTGGTACATGATGAATGCATGAAACGCGAATGTGAATATGATGCGAATGAAATGCTTGGATGAAAATGTTATGGCACATGGTGCGATGGTATGATATGAAGTATAGAACATTTCTTTTGGTAATGATGAGACATGAGACTTTATATGTAAGAAGCGGAGGCGATTATCCCTTGGAAAGTTAGGCTTGATTCAAAATTTGGTAATCTCAAGGTTGTTATCTACAGGTATTGATATGAAAAGGTACTTGACCATATTTGCAAGCTCGCTTCTTTTTCTCTTCCATTATGATGCCCCATGATGACCGAAGTTTATGTCCACAAAGTTACCTAAGTGGATTTTTAGCATCACATGATCAACTTGTGTTCTTTCTCTATGAAGCATTGTTTAGTAAAGACGTACGTTAGTGCAAGTATAGATGAATGAGTCAGTTAACTTGGGGTTTTAAAGGCCTAGGGTGAGGATATTTGTGGCGCATGAAGGGGTGAATGACTGATTGGTCTTTGTCAAGGTCGTGAAAGGTAGGTTTTTCCAAGCCAAGAAATGTGGGACTGCCCCCAATTTAGATTTGATGACGGTGAGCAATAACTTGCTCCTGTCTAGTGGTGACAGGCTGGGGGCGTAGAAAATGATGAATTGGCTTTGGAGTGAAAGGTGGAAGGCAAAAGACTTTCCTCAACCCACAGAGTTTGGTATTGCCCTAATTATGGTAAGGACAAGGTTGCCCCGACTAGAGTAGCAGAATAATGAGTTGAGAAATTGCCCCGGTATGGTTTTGGGCATGTGAATATGGCAAGGGGATGAGATGGGTGTAGGGTGAATCCTCCCATTTGTAGGTGGAGTGACGAGCGACGGGGCTGCCCCACTTGGTAATGGGATTTCAGATGGTTGTTTTAAGTGAGGATTGGAAAAGGTGACGGAGTTAGGGTTATGGGTTTTTGGAGATGGTCAAATATGGCTGCATAGACTGGGTGTGGTGCGGGATGGATGTTGGACATATTTCCCCGAGCTCATGTGGAACAAATAGTGAAAGGAGTACCCCACTTTAGATTCAAGGCGAACATCCTGGCATGAACCTTTTGGTTGTCTACAAAATGAGTCTCAGACTATGATAGTCTTGAGCTCGCTATGATGAAAACTTCACTTAGTGATCACTAAACATTGTCTTGATGTAACTTGAATGATTCTTGGAGTGCAAGCCTTTTGATTTTTCTTTTCTTTTGAGTTTCTCTTTTTTTTTCTTGAGATTTTTTTTTTGTTTTTTTTTGAGCAAACATATTGTAAATAAATAAACTTATTTGTCCTAAGATTAAAACTTTGAGAAAACAGGAGCAATCAGTCATTGATCAGAATGGATTTTTGGAGTTGTGATGTGGCTAATGATTAACGATTTATGAAGGGAGGGATAATTGGGCTCAAAGAAGTATTTGATGATTGATGGAACAGATTTTTTTTTTTTTTAGTGGTATGATTTGGTTAGTGGTTAATGAAAGTATGAGTTATTAAGCTTAATGAGGTGTTTGAGGTCTTATTGAGATGAGAGCCTCTTATGTGTCTCATGGTAAAATGGACCTGTTTAGGATTATGACTTGGCAAAGGGTTTGTGGGGGGATAGGCCGAAGGAAGTGTTTGAAGATTGATTTTAGACAAGGATCTCTTAAGCATTTAATGGTATAAAGTATCAGCTCACAATTTGTACTACCTTGCTTCCTTTTTTATTTTTTTTCTTTTTGTTTGAATTTTTCAATTCTCTTTTTTGACTTCACTTTTTGTGATTCTTATTTTCTCTTTTTTTGAACTGAGTGAGCTGATAAAAGTGATACACCATTTTCAACGTGGAATTAATCATTGTCTAGGGTGATTGAAATGTTTTTTTTTGGATTAAGGTGGGTGGTAAAGGATTTTTTTTTTGAGGATATGGAAAGATGGTTCAACTTCATTTCAAATCATGATTGCTCGTTTTCTCAAAAAATAACTTAAGGGCAATAATTTACTTATTTTATATACTTGCTCTTTTCCTTTATTTCTCTTTTTTTTGTGCCCTAACTTTTGCTTAGGCCGCTCTTACGAGTTTTCAACCTAACGGGCCTTTTTTGATTTTTTTTTGTAAAGGACTTGCACCAAGGGAAAACAATATTGACAAGGTATCGTAGTGACCACAAATTTGCCCCTAGTAATGAGGGTCTAAAGTGATGTTTCATTAGTGAGAACAACCCAAATAATCAACTAGGTACTGATGTGGGGGATATGTACTTTATGGGTGGTCGGGGTGGGATCAGACTTTGACAGAGGATGATGATAAGGTAGGGACGCTAACTGACTCAAACAAAAATAAAGACACATGTCACACACAAGTTACTACACGAATGCTTCGCAGAGAGTTAACATTAGTTAAAACGTGAAAGAAAAATTTTTGTGGACCATTTCGGTCATTCATCATGGGGTGGATGAGATGCAATGCTTTGTTGAAAAAGTACGAACAAGCTGCTAATTTGAAAAACTGAGTGCATTGAAACACCTTGAGTTTGCTGCTAAGCTTTCCCAAAGAAGAATAATTAACCTCGCAAGAACGTTTCACCTCTCATCAAAATTTTTCTAGAATTATGCTCATTTTTTTTATAATGCATGATGTAAGTATTCAAATGAATGAGTATGAATGAGATGCAAACGTATGCGCTTGAAATGATAATGTATGATTTTATGTTTGTTTTGCTGCTGGGAATCGCGGGATGCCTTATCTTGTCGTAAGCGCATAAACCTTTTCTTTTTGATTTACGAAGTGAAGTAAACGAGGAATTGAAATAGCAAATCAACCTTCTTCATAACTGGGAAGCGAGAAGTAAGTGAAGCCTTGCTATTCGATTCCATTATGATGCACCTATGACAAGACGGTACATTATTCGGTAATCCTCGGCAAGCAAATGCAATATGAATGCAAATATTTACAACATTTGGTTTTAATGGATGCGGCATGATGCGATTATGATGATGCGCGTGGAAAAAAATAAAGGCGATGCATATGGACGGAAGTTCAAAAATTTAGGAGACACACTACGTGCCGCCTCACGCAGTGGTTTATTTGAAGAAAATATTTTTTGGGAAAATGCGGGCCGTACGTTATTTCATATGGACCGGTAAGAGAAAGGCTACAGCGGTAACTCTTTCTCCCTTTTTTGAAAATAAAGTGGGCCATATGTCACTTCGTACGGACCGTCAAAAGAAAGGCTACAACGGCAACTCTTTCTTCTTTTTTCTCTTTTGAAAATCTTCTTCTTTTTTCTTTTAGGAAAGATATGCATAAACTACAATGCAACATACAATTTGTATGCCCTTGTGTCCTACAAAAGGTGGGGGAACCTAGGCTCTAAGGCAACTCAAAAGGAATCCTCCCATGTAGTTCTAAACACTTCCTCACAATGGCTACCAGAGCTAAATCTCTCTCATGATAACACCCACAACGATGGAATGCCATCTGGTGTGAGGTACCATAAAAGAGCGTACTCTGGCTGAAACTTTCGTGAGAGTCAGAAGGACAACGGTCCAATTGCCAGTCACTACTCATTTCCACTCTCTTAAGTTTTGTCAGACCTTGGGTTTTAGGCCCCTCTCAAAGCACAATGAGTATGAGGTGTGAGTGTGTGTAGCAAGGACGTACCACCTAAAACTACCCAACACATATCACCCCACCTGCAAATGAAAACTTAGAACAGTCCAGACAAAAGCAAGCAATAACATGTCGTCTACCCTAGGGTTCAATATCACAATACTAATAATCCAACCTAGGTTTCAGCAACAGTCATAAGCACTGCTTACCTCAAGAAAGGGAGCGGAGAAGAAGGGATCATAATAGAATGGGAGGAAATGCATGTTTTTACCTTAAGAAAGGGAGCAGAGAATAGGGGACATGGGAATTGAGGAATGCATGAACATGGCATTGTGAACAAATAGAAAAGAAGTAAAACAAAGCTTTCAACTCAATTAATTTTAAAACCACACATCAAAGTTAACTAGGCTTGACCCTCGTCTTTTTTTTTTTTTTTAAAAAAAAGTGTCCCCAGTGGAGTCGCCAGCTGTTGCACCCCAAAAAATCCGGTTCGGACTTCTCATTGTACAACGTGGAAAAGGTATGGAGCCGCCACCAATATTTTAATTTTAAGACCAAAACATTGAAAAAAGGTCTTTTAGACAAGGCAGATGGTCTTTCGAAAACTAGAGATATGGGTTCGGGGGTCGGTTAGGCATGGGGAAGGTATTAGCACCCCGTACCTCCTTTCTACCGAAAGGGAACCTTTAATTAAATGTGTGGTTTAAAGTGTTGATTTGAAAATGTTTTTATTTTGCCTCTTTATTGAAAAGGGAGTGAGAAGACTTAATGAAAATTTTTATTTTTGGCGCTTGACGAGAGTTGGCCTCTCGCTCCTACGTATCTCCTGGTGCGATGGAGAATTCAAAGCTACGTAGTTCTTGGTTGTCCTAAAAAGGTTTTTGTTTTTTAGTCTGTTTAGATGAGTTTTCGCAGTAGGAGTGAGGATTCGCGATGACCAAACAACAACGGTTTAGAGTGGCCGCGCTACTAACTCTTTTGAAAATGAAATTATCATTAACAACCAAACGGCAACAGCGCGAGTGATCATTAACGATAATCGGTTTTGCTTTTGATTTGAGTGTTCGCGACGACCAAACAACAACGGTTTAGAGTGACCGCGCTACTAACTCTTTTGAAAATGAAATTATCATTAACAACCAAACGGCAACGGCGCGAGTGATCATTAATGATAATCGGTTTTTATTTTAGATGATCAAAAAGGGCTTTCGCAATCGAATTAATTTTGGTTTGTTGTGCTTGACGAGGACGTGGCTCGCTCCTACGTATCCCAAATGGGAATCAAAGCGACGTAGTTCTAATTTCTTTAGTTTTGAAAGGGTTTTTGAAGTAGGACGAGCATTAGCGAATGATTAAACTAACAAAGGTTATGGGTAATCATCGCTGAGTACTCATGTGAAATTGAAGAGCGTTCATAGAGATCAAACTAACAAAGGTTATGGGTGACCTCCACTACTTGCTTATTTTTGTTTATTGAAAATGCTTTGAAAATTAATTGGTTTGGAAAAGAGTTTTTTAAAAAATAAATAAATCATTTTCAATCGAATTCTATGTCCAAAACCAAATGCAACATGAATGAATGAAGTTCAAACATATTCAACTAATCAAGCAATCATGAACATGTTGATCATCAACTAAGATTAAGCATGCCAATATAATCAAGAGATTTAATTGTCATAGATGCAAGACAAAGTTCTCAAAACAATTGTGTTTGTGTGTGAAGGAGAATTGCTACACAAGTTGGAAGCAATCTCAAGAGGGGCACATATGCCTCTATGCTACACATGTTGGTAGCCTTATAAGGGCACATGATTGTGTAAAAGGGTTTGTGCACAATTAAGTCAAGACATTCAAATGGCATCAAGAACAAAGGAATACAATTGATCATAGGCATAGAGTATTCTAGGTTAGGTGAATGAACATGTGAGCAATGATGCATGATTTGGCAAGCATGTGAATGCATGAGCATACAAGAATGAATGCATGAATGAGTAGACAAGAGGATGCATGAGCATACAAGAATGCATGAGCATTTGAGTATGATTACGTTTATTATGCAAGGCATAAATACTCGAGAATGCATGAGAGTGTCGCATAAATAGGGATGGATGAAGATGCATGAGGGTGAAAATGTTTTGGTAAAAGGTTTAGGTAAGAAAGTGGTAAAATGTTTTTGGGTTTTGGTGTTTTGTAAATGAGATGAAATGTTTTTGGTCTTGAAAGTGGTAAAAGTATTTTGGGGTTTATTTTATAAAGTTGAAAAAGTATGAAATGCAAATGAGAAAATGTTTTGGGGTTTTTATGCAAAGATGCAAGTGGTAAAATGTTTTGAATGAAGGTAAAAATGTTTTATGTGATGAGATAAAAATGTTTTGGTAAAAACTAAGTGAAATGGTAAAAACCAAAGTGGTAAAATGTTTTTATGTTTTTTTGGTAAAAAGTTAATGAAGTGGTAAAGTAAAATGGTAAAAAGTAAACAAACACAATGACATAACTTGCATTTACTCAACCACAATCAAAATGACAATCTTCAAGCAATCAAAGGGGTAAAAACCCTAGTCATGGCCGAATGCATACAAGCATGGAATCATCAACTTATTTCATGCAAAAATTGACAAATTAACTCACAAAACAACACAAAAGAAGAGGACCTAATCTATCATGCAAGTTCCTAAGACAAACATCAACCAAATCATGCATTTATACACGCGAAATCAAAGGAAAAAAAACTAGCAAAATGGGCATGAGAATGGGTTTTCATTTGATGAAAATTATACCAACAAGGTTTAAAATACAATAAAATGCAAGAAGACACAAGAACAATTCCTTCAAAGCCAAGGAGCCACCTCAAACACCCAAGCCTCCCTAAGTGCTTGTCAATAATGTTTGAGATGGCTCCTCAAAGCATCAACAACAATATATGAAGGAGTTGAGATGAGGAGAAGAGAGATTACATAATGAGAATTAAAGAAAATGCAAGAGTTTGTGAGCTTACCTCTAGATCTTGCTTGAAATGAAGAAGAAGATCAAAATAGAAACCAAGAACACTTGAACCTCCTCTTGAATCCCACGAAAATCACTTGATATTGAAGGATTTGATGATGAACTTTGAAGATAATGCAAGATTAGAAGTGGATCTAGTGTAGGAATCAAGAATAATGAAGTTTGGATGGTTGAAAATTGAAGAATTGGTGGTGGAAATGGTGGGAGGTGGTCTTGGGTTTGAGAGGGGAGGAGGAGAGGAATTGTGATATGATTGTGTGCTAGGGTAAAATGAGAATCCTCCTTTTGGTTTCTTATTTTTGGGTTTTATATGAGATACAAAATTAAGGGTATATAGGACATTGTGCTTTTGCCAACCATTGAGATTTGAGATAGAATTTGAATCAAGGGCCAAGATTGCAATGCACATGGATTAGGGACAATGAGAAAGCACAAATGGAAGGGAATGAGCTGGTGTCATATGAAATTGAAGAGTTTTTTGTACACAAAAATTGTTGAGGGCAATTAGGTCAATTTGCACATAGTTGTAGCCTAGGATTTGATCTAGAATTTTAATCAATGGCTAGGAATACAACTCACATGGATTAAGGGCATGAAGAAACACAAAATGAGGGAAAAAGAGGGCTGAAATTCGCAGCCATGAGGAGGGAAGGAGAGGGAAAAAATGCAAGTTGTCACAAAATAGTACATTTTGTCTTATTGAGGACACTACCTTATTTTGATTCTTTTTGATTTTTCTTTTTATGATCATTCTTTTATTCCATGAAGATTCTTTTTTTTTATTTTGGGCTCATCCTAGGATTCAATCATTGGGCCCAAAATTCCATGACAACACCATTCCCAAAATTGATTTTGGGCCTCACTCTAGCGGAAATGACCATTTTGCCCTTTTCTTCGAAACGTGACTTTTTATGCAAAATTTAATCAATGATGCGCAAAAATTTATAACCCAACTCATTTTGACCCAAATGAATTCCTCCAAATACGCCCAGTGATTTTTACTGAGAAATTATCTTTTAGGGTAAAATGACCAAAATGCCCTTTTTGACCCAAAAACCCTAATTTTGCCCGATAATGCATTTCCACTTCAAAAATGAATCTATAACCCTAGAAATGACCTCTAGAATCTTAGAATGCATGCTCAATGACCTTCATGAGGAATTATCATTTTTATTGTGAAATGACCAAAATACCCTTTTGGACTCAAAAAAACCTGATTTACCCAAAAAGTGCATTTCAACTCTAAAAATTATTTTAGAAACTTTGGAATGACTTTTAGGACTCAAAATGCAATGCATGATGCTTCTCACTCCTCAACTTATTTATTTTTGTGGAAAATTAGGGTTTTGATCTAAGTTGGACAAAATTGGGGTATGACATGCACCATCCCTAAAACATCAGAGTTATATTTCCTGTTGAAATACTGAACACCACTATAAAATTTTCACTGAATAACAACAGAACAGTCTTAATCATAAATAAGACCATAAACCATCAGTGAAATACAATGTTCAGTATCGTACAAGAAAGCGGAAATAAATACATAACGCTAAAGACAAAATGTCTTGATACACAGATAACAAGGAAAGATAATACACTTAAGCATAAAGCTAAGTCTTCAGCAACCATCCAAGTATGACCTACTCGCGCCTCTTGGATCTCCACTTTTCCTGTTTCTCTGTAAAACAACAACATATAAACAGTGAGATACAATCTCAGTGAGTTCTACCGAGACCCCTACTAACACTCTCGGTCCAATTATAAATTTTTATACATTCGTAGTTTACTTTATAAACTACATTCTTTTAATTTAGCACGACACCGACCCCAGCTTTGGTAATCCCGGTGACTCGTACTAGTCAACATAGTATGATACCAGCCCCAGCTTTGGTAATCCCGGTAACCATACTATTGATATCTTTAGAATGACACCGACCCCAGCTTTGGTAATCCCGGTGACCATTCTTTCTAACTTTAACACGGTACCGGCCCCAGCTTTGGTAATCCCGGTAACCCGCTTCATAACTTTATTACAGCACCGACCCCAGCTTTGGTAATCCCGGTGAACTGTTTTATAACTGTAACATAACACCGACCCTAGCTTTGGTAATCCCGGTGAACCCCCTTACCAATAGTACTTTCCCTAATGGCATACGGGCCTAGGGTAAGGGATCATGACTTCCCCGCCTAGTATGTTAACCTCATGGGTCGTCACCCAAACTCGATATAGTATATATATATATATATATATATATATATATATATATATATATATATATATATATATATATATATCCACCCACATTTGGGCTAACTCCTATATTCGATATAATTTATATATCGTGATAGACCGTTTTAGATGATTTAAATAATAATCATCCTGCATCAGTTATACAATACCACATCGGACTTATAGTTCGTTTTCCTTTCGATAAAACATGACCTCACACGTGTTCTTATTATTCGGCTTTCTCGAAACGATTTGGACATCAAAAGTATTTTATAAAACATTTTTGGAACATACCCAAAATCAAGGCATTATTAGCCTAATATCATTATAGGAGGGTTAGGAAAGGATTGGGAGAGGATTGGAATCGAAACGGAATCATTTTGGGCACTTTGAAAATTTTGGACAGAACCAGGCGCACGGGTCGTGCCCCTGGACGCACGGGTCGTGCTCATTTGACAGCATTGCAAAAATGGCCTGTTTTATGAAAATTTGCTTTCCGATCAATCCGAAACTCGTCCCGATCGATTCCTAACTCGAAAACAGACAATACCAGGCAATATTCCAGTCCAATCAACATCAAACAATCAAGCAATTCAATCAAAAACCCAACAATTTCGAATTTCGTCAAAACACGATATATTTCAAAATAACGTTTTCGACTCAAAATCCTTCGAAACCAAATCACACAAAAATGCATTTCAAAACGGAATAAACCTAAACGTGAGTAAAACTCACCCTTGACGCGTGATTCACGATCGAGCCGAAATCACCAAGTATCCACACGAACGTTCCCCCCTCCGGCGACACCCAATCCGCTTCCAAAGCTTCCCACTCGATCACGAAACCTCTTTTGACCGCAAAACCGAATTCCCCGAAATTCTCCATGGGTACTATTCATCATCTTCCTCCTCTTGAAGCACTATTCACACAAAATCCTCAATTTGATTTTCAACCCCAAATCACCCAACTAGCTTCCAAATCAACGATCCATCATCCTTGGGTTCGCGTCAACCACCATCCCAAGCTATCCTTGAGCTTCAATCATCAAAACCTCAATTTTTTCCTCTCAAATTCGAAAATGGCAAAGTGAGAGAGAGTGAGTTGATGATGAAGATCTTGGTACCAAATCGAAGAGGAAGTAACGCTGAGCATTTTTCGTGTTGGAAGGAAGTCGTTTTGATGAGCCTAACTTTCCCCTTTTTCCTCTTCTTCCTCCTCACCCTTTCTTCCTCTTTTCTTTTCTTTTCTCCCATTCTCTCTGTTTCTCCCTCTGTCTCGTACGCTTCCTTTTCTTCTTTTTCTTTCTTAATTCTTTCCTTTCTTTCTTTTTAACACACACACACACACACACTTATATTTATTTATTTATTTAATATATAACTCGTAACGCGGTCAAATTACCATATTGATCGAAATCTCTTATTTCGATTCCAAAACTTTCTTGACCCGTATTGTCCGGTTAACGATCCGATGGCAACCAATAAATAATTTTAGCACTCAATAAATTTACAAGTCAAGTACTAAATTAATTTAATTGGGTTAACACCCAAATAATTCTACTAATTATTTTGAGGATGTTACATTCTCCCCAACTTGAAAGAATTTTGTCCTCAAAATTTCGCTAAGTCTTTCATCTGACTAACCGAAGACCGACATTCTCAGAAAGGTCTTAAGTTGCTGGAACACAATCTTGAATTAACGAAATGAGTGTAGAAAATCTTCCCAACTTGGCACATCAATCTCCGAGTATGATCCACTACTACCTTGATACGAACTCTCTGGTTACGAATCTACACGAGGAACTCATCATTCGCCTACATAGGCTCGGCACCGCATTTGAAAACACTTCCGAAGCTTCATTCCAATTATCCTCGCTTACTCCCCAACTTTGATTAATCTAAATCAAGGGTTTAATACAAGACGCTTGGTAGAATATATGTTGAATATGAGATCCACAACTGGTACTTCTCGGTAGAGGTAAGAACAAACACGATTTCCTCGAAGGGTGTAAACACGTTCTCAAAAAAATCTTCTAAAATCCATAACAGTTCTCGTACACATTGACAATTGTGACAGAAAGTCATTTGTGAAACTTCTTGACTCGCCCCCAAGATTTCGAGATAACACTTTTTCAAAAGAAGATGAAATGCAGATTTACCAGAAACGTTTATCTTAAACGTAGAAATAAACCGTGGGGACAACAAATAAATTTGAACGTAATGAAAATCACCTCTGTTGTTCTCAAAACAACTATCAAAACAGAACTCAGCTCTTTTTCCTCTATTGCAACTTCATCACGAGGTTTTTACCAACGACGCACCCCATTCCTTTCCAAATTAGTCAATAGCGTTGAGAGTTTTCCCTCAACCTAAGTAATCCTCTTGATTCATTCCCAAAATTAACTTTAGCATGCGGGTTTTCACAAAAATGATTTTTCAAAACTATCACGCCGCACACCAAGCTTCATTTCGGAAATTTCACTCACTTGCAAGCAGATCCATCAATTAATCCTTTGATGGCCATTCGCAACGTGAAAACAGTCAGCAATTACCTCACTTACATATTCGTATTCACGTTCGACTTGTCAAACGGAATCTCATAATACTATCTCATTGTCAACTTTCACAAAGGAGAGGTTAACAGACTAATACTTCGCCACTAATACATTTGCTTAACATCTCTGTACATCTTGGTGGATCCAGGGTGTACAGAATATAAACTTCGGTGTTCTTCCTCTAACACTTGCCTTTTATTGTTCTCATCATCGGGCGCACAGATTCTACCGTTGAAACAACTGACTACATCACTATCCATGGTGAAATCTGGAAATACCTTTTGTGATTGTAGCTTCACATCAACTTCCTATGCTAAGCGTATAGAATCCCTTAGGGAACTAGAGATCCTCATATGGTTCAACACTAATAGGTTCCTCCTTGATCTTGAATTCAGATTTAAGTCTCTAAAAGACTCCGATAATTCCATCTCATGCATCAATAAACTCGGCCATGTGGATGGACTTCCTACTCAGTGCATCAGTCACAACACTGGCCTCTCTTGAAGGTTACATCAACACGAATTTATGACCCTCCAGAAACTCATCACACTTCTCTGCCTGCTATTCAGTTCTTTCTGATCAAACAGATACCTTAAACTCTTGTGACCACTAAAGACTTCAAAACGAGACCCTTACAGGTAACGTCTCCAAATCTTCAGTGCATACACAATAGCTGCCAATTCCAAATCATGAGTCGGATAATTCTCCTCATGAATCTTCAATTGCCCGAACGCATAAGCTACCTCTTGTTGATTATGCACAAGAACACATCCTAAACCCTTCCCAGAAGCATCGCTGTAAATTTGGAATTGCAAAGACGGATCTGGAAGAATATGGATTGGAGCAGAAGTCAACCGAACCTTCAAATCTTGAAAACATTCTTCACAATCGGCATCCCGCGCAAACGGATGACCCTTACGAGTTAACCGAGTAAGTGGAAAAACTGACTGTGAGAACCCTTGAACAATTCTCTTATAGTAAACAGCTAGACCCAAAAACTTCTGATCTCTGTGACTGAGGTTGGTGAAAAGAATGTACACCATTGACCTGAGTGAGCTGAGAAAGTCCGAGCTAGACAAAATTTCTCAAAACGCAAGAGCAATGAACGTTCTTCACGTATCTCTATGTGAAGAAGAATATGGAAAAGTAAAAGGTTGTCAGACAGCAAAAGAGATTTGGGAGTACTTGGAAGCCACACACGGTACAAGCCAAATGAAAGCTATATGGGACAGTTCTGATACTGAAACTGATGAAGAAGAGGAGGTTGCAAATGTTACCTGTTTTATGGCAATGACTCATCTAAGGTAAGCCTTAACTCTTCTAGTCTTTCTGATTCCTCTATGCATGATGATTTACTTGATGATGGTTGTAGTAGTCAAGATTTGAGTGAGGCTTTTGAAGCTCTTTATTTTGAACATGAAACTCTTTTGTTAAAATCTAAGAAATTGGCAAAGAGTAACAAAAGCATGCTCACTCAAATTGAGACACTTGAAAATGAAGTAGATAGATTAAAGAATGAACTACATAAATCTGTCAACCTTGAGTTTTGTGAGCTTAAACAAAATTTTGAAAATGCCAAGGTTGAAAATGAACTTTTGAAAGAAACATTGAAAAAGTTTGAGGTTGGTGAAAAGACCTTGACTCAGTTGCTTCACTCTCAACATCAATATGTTGATAGGAGAGGAATTGGGTACAAAGGTAATTCCACCTCCTCCATTTTAAACAAGAAATTAACTTTTGTTGCATCTACTTCAAGTTATAAACCAATTGTTTTCTCATGCACCTACTGTCAAAAGGGAAACCATAGCTCACCTAGATGCCCTATTCGTAAATTATGTGAGCTTGGAACCCTTATACCTGCCTGTAAGAAACCAAGGTGGATTGTGAAAAACCCATTGATAACTAACCCCAAAGGACCCAAAGAGAGATGGGTACCAAAAGTTCCTACTTGATTTTTTTGTGCAGGTATGCTTCAAGGTATAGGGGATTGGTACCTTGATAGCTGAGCAAACAAAGCTAGTGAATCTGTAATGTATACCAACTATAAATCTGCTTAATAGGTAAAGGTTGTGTAGGTAAGGAAAACACAACTATATTTATCAAGTATTAAACACTTATGTGAAGTAATTGTTTGTATGCATCAAAGCTTTTTCTCAAGTGCTATTATACTAGATCTTTGATGCAACATATTTTTGATGTTAAAAATGATACCTATATTGTTGAACCAAGGATGATTATCTTGGGTATCATATTTTTAAAACCATGATGATCCACCCTCTTTTTGCTAAAGCCTTGCATTCTAAAATTATTAAGGGGGATCACCAAGTAAGGGGGAGCATAGCATGAACTACTGTTTCTGATATCTCATATGCTATGTGCTCCTTTGCTAGTTTACAAAGTGATTATGTCTGTTTGTGATTATCTCATATGCTATGTGCTCACCCCCCTCCTTTTTGATTAAAAGAAAGGGGGAGAGAATATTATGCATGTTATATGTGGGAGAGAATATATGCATGGTATATGTGAGGGGAGAAAATAATTGCTGCTATCCTGCTGATGTACTGTTTATTTTATTATGCATATGCTTAGGGGGAGCTTTTTGAAAAAGTTCCATTACTATCAAACCCCCTATGCATAATGTAATTTGTTATCATCAAAAAGGGGGAGTTTATTGAACCAAGGGCAAACACTCTTTGTTTTGTATGATAACAAATTACACCTTATCTACTAATGGTTCAAGTTGAATTAAGTACAGGACATAAAGCAAAGAGCAGGAAGATTAAAATGGAGCAGCTTGGAGAAGAAGCCACCTCAGCAGTTCAAGACCTATTTGTTTATCCGCTTTCTTTAGGACACTGTGTAAGGTCCTATCACTGAAGGTCTATGACTTTTAGTAGCTGAGAGATGAGTTTTGAAAACATGCATGATGCATCAAAATTAGGGTTTTGAAATATATTTTTGCATGCATGCATAAGGTGGCAACTAAACCTAAAAACGATTTTGTGGAAATCAAAAATCAATTTCTATTTTGTTCCAATGACTATGAAATCGATTTATACAATTTATATAGGCTATGAAATCGTTTTTAGGCTCACCTATAGGCCAAGAATCGATTTCCTTGCCCTATGTTTGAAGTATGTAATCGATTCATGCATATACATAAGCCAAAGGTAAGAATCGATTTCCTTCTATTTCAAAAGACTATGAAATCGATTTTCAAGCAATCCTATAGGCTATGAATCGATTCCTCCTCATTTTAAACAAAGTAAGAATCGATTCCTACCCTATTCAGGATGTCCTGAAAATCGATTCCCACCTATTTCCAAAGAAACAAACAATCGATTCCTATGTTCTCCATATGTAAAGAATCGATTCCTCAATTTTTTAACTAGCCATATAATCGATTCTTATGTCTTCTAAAATGATAAGAATCGATTCATCATCATTTTAACTTCATCAAACAATCGATTCATCATTTCTTTAAATGTTTTTTTTTCAGATCTACGTTTTCCTAAACCTATAAATAGGGAGGTGCTTCACACTTTTCAATTCACTCAACCACACGAAAAATTACAACAAATCTCTCTACTTCTCACATACATTTTCTAGATCTGAGAAAGAGAAAAATAGAGCTATCACTTTCATATCATTTTTTATAGATCTAGTCACTCATCTCTCTCAGCTATTATATTGTCATATTATCTGAGGTGATTAGATCATAGCTTCTATATTGTAATCTACTATTGTGGGGGTCGCTTTGAAATCCTGAGAAGTTTTCTTGGGTCTCTCAATCAGGAGATTGAGTTGGTTTGAAATCCTGGGAAGTTTTCTTGGGTCTCTCAATCAGGAGATTGAGTTGGTTTGAAATCCTGGGAGGTGATCTCGGGTCGTTCAATCGGGGAAGATTGAAGTGGTATTGAAATCCTGGGAGCTGCTCTTGGGTCGTTCAATCAGGAGATTGAAGCGGTTGTGAAATCCTTAGCTGTGTGCTCGGGTTCTCAATTAGGGTTAATTGAGATTAGCTATAGGGAAGTTGCTTGCTTGTAAACATTGAAGAGGTTATTCTCATATAGTGGTTGTTATCAAGTCCAAGGGTTGCAAAGCCGGAGGCCGACGACGTAGGGCTTTTATCCCGAACCTCGTAAAATTCCTGGTGTATCTCTATCCCTCTCTCTTTACTTTATTTACTGTTTATATATGTTTATAATTATACTATAACTGCACCGATCTATTTATTGTTATGCTGCTTTAATATCTGTCTATCCTGAACTCTGATAATAGCGTAACAATACACTTTGCATGATCTGCCTGCTTACATACATCATATAAGTTTAAATCTCAGATTCCGCATTTGATTTAAACAAACATTGCTAAAGTTTTTGAAAACTTAAAAAGAATTCAAGTTTTGCATATAACCTTATTCACCCCCCCTCTAAGGTTATCAGATAGTCCAACAATAACATCGGAGGATTGGAGTGCATGTGTATCTTCACGCGAAGATGAGGAATTCCAGGTTTGTACAATTACTTATCATACATAGACCTATACCTATATTTGACAATTATAAAGTATTAATGTAAAATGATTTGTCTTTATGGAGATTAAGCAATGAAAATCGCGAGAGAGCAGCAAGTCCTGAATACCCTTATAGAGTCGGTGTTAAGGGTTATCACGAGATTGAAAAACGATTGGTAGACACATTATCTTTTATTTTATCTTTCATTTATTAAATTAATCTTCTTATTTATTTACTAATAAATGGTAAATTTTAATAGCTGCGGGAGGACGGAAAAGATCCTACTCAGGAATCTATTGACCGACATGTTTTGTGGTTAGAAGCCCGACAAAACAAAGATGGTGTCATTGACAACCCAAAAACGAGAGAGGTGTCTCAAAAAATTGTAAGTATGATAAAGATGGTGTCATTAACAAAGATGTTTATATTACTTATAATGTCTAATAATTTTTGTGAATCAGGAATCCATATCACAATCAGTATCACAAGGAGAGATTACTGATTGTGATGGTCCGAATGACATCCTTGGCCGTGCATTGGAAATTGAAGAGTATTCAGGTCGTTTACGGGGTTTGGGATTTGACATTTCTCCAACCACTTTTTGGGGTTCAAAGAGGCAAAAGAAACAAGAGACACAAGAAAGTAGAGAAAGAAAACGGTTGGAAGCCATGGTATTGATGCTACGGGAAGAACTTAATGAATTAAAAGATAAATGGGGTCCAAGGACTGATGTTGTACCATCTCCTAACCCAAATAACTTCAGGGATAGTTGCAATATTGCGTCCAATGAGGTAATTATTGTTGAACCGTCTTTTTATTTTTTACATTTTACATTTGTAGATATTAATATTTGGTTATTTGGTTATTATTTAATTTAGGGTAACAATAACAATTGTGAATTATATACATCAAACCCGCTTACGTTGGTCGCAAAGGGCTTTGTTTGTAACAATGAGGACTCCACCTTGCACAATCTACCCATGCCTCCGAATCACGTGAGAGTCAGAGTTGAGTTTGTTGTTGTGGAAGATGCATTATTGCCGGTACCAATTGGCACTGCACAGATGACTTTGTTGACTGTGAATGATGCACTTGGCACCTTTGTGGCATGGCCAGCAAATCTTATCAATGTATGGAGCAATTAATATATTTATTAATAATTCATTGGCTTATTGTCATATATTAATAACTAATTATATTTCTAATATAGGTAAACAAAGCAAGATCTCGGATTTCTGGGCATGTTGGCAAATCCCAACTGGTGTGGTTTATTATATGCAAGTATACATAGTCACACAAGTAATAAAGTGATAAGAAAGGTCGAACCCACAGGGATTATGTATTGTAAATTTTTGTAGTTCAAAGTGTACACTTAGTGTGTCTACACTATTCAGTATTTTTGGTTTGAAGTTTTCAAAGTAAGTAAAATAATAATAAGCAATAAAATGTGTGAGAAATCAGTTGGAAAAAGTAGTTGAGATGTTTTCACCAAGTACTTTACTTCTAAATGTTTTAATGGAGTATGTAGTGTGGGAACACTGGATGTAGATGCATCAGTTTGTGCCTTTCAGCACTTCTCTTCAGAGTTTCATTACAAGCTCTTATGATCTTTGTTTTTTACAATAAAGAAAGGTTTGTCAATTCCTCTCTTGCCTCCTAACAATGATCCAAGTTGCTAAATAGATTCACTCTTGTAATTTTACTATCCTAAGAACTATGCTATCCTATGTCTAGGTTTTAGCATATATTTAACAAAGTTTCCTTTATTAAATACTTGTCCTTATTAACTCTTGAGTTCATAAATGTAGCCCATGTCTGCTGCTACAAGTTTTACCTATTCTAAAGTGATCAATTCCAGAATAAGTTGAAAGAAGTGTTATGCAAGAGTTTAAAGTGTTTACACTACATAAATCATAATAACATATTTAGAAGCTCATTACAAGGTTAGAACATCTCAACTTAAGGGAATTTAGCTCATGTTACTCATGTTATGAAGCAAAGAATGTGCAAAGAACATAAGTAAATGAATAATAAAGCAAAAGAACTTAAAAGAGTAGAGATTACTTGAATAGAAGATCTTTTGCATTAAGTTCCCAAGTTGAAGTACAATAAAGATTTCTTACACGAATTTCTTCAAAGTAGAAGTGAAGGGAATGGTTGTCAAGCACTTCCTCACCTTCCTCTCCTTAGAAACTTGAAATGAAAATAAACTAATCCTAAACTAAGCGAAAAGATAAAGGATTTAAAGATGTGAAAGATGATAGAAGATAGGATTCTTTTCTTGTGAAGATATGATATCTATTTATAGGCTTGAAAGCTTTCCTCTTGCAAGAGGTTTCCTTTGGCGTGAAAGATCAGCTGAGGAGACCGAACATGGTTAATTTGTTGACAACCAATCAAGCAAGCTGCACAGGTTTGGTCGCTTGCATGCATAACAAAAGATGAGGTCCATTGGAGAAGTGCCACATGTCTTTTAGATAAGTTTGAGTCTTGCAACTTGATTTTTATGTGTATCGCCGACTTCAGCAAGTGGCTCAGCTCCAGGTGACTAGGCATGACGTCACTAATCAAGTGTGGAAGCATTGAAATGGTCTTTGGATGTTTTGGTATAAACTGCAGAATTTTAGCAGGTGTTGGCAGTGTTTCCACTCCTAGTGTTTCCACTCCTGATGTTGGCAGTGTTCCCACTCCTGCAGTAGCTGCACTGAACAAAAACATCAAACCTAACAAGATGTGTGCATTTTGCCTAGATCATTGCCCTTTATCCATTTGAATATTTAGAATGCTGTTCCTTGATAAATAAGCTATAAATATATATATAAATGTTCTTGAAAATAAGCAATAACTCAAGCTTGATTGTATGAATAACTCTATATAAAATAGAGTTATCACACCCCCAAACTTAAATTGTTGCTTGTCCTCAAGCAACGACAAGAAACAAAACACACGACTTATATAATTATGAAGACATCTCAACTCATGTTTTTCAAGAAGTGTTTGAAGTGTATTGTAATGAGCCTTTCTCTTTTGGTGCTTTTTCTTCCATGCCCTTGCTTTAAAACATTCAGAGTTATAAAAACTAATTTGTGTGAGTGTGTGGCCCATTGAGTTTCTAATTGGTTCCATAACTGAAAAGAGTTTTTCTTTAGCTTTTTGAAAAAGATGGAACTCTTTTGGTCACTCTTAGAGAATTTTCAAAATATGGCCGAGACTAACAATTTCTTCAAGTATTTAGGGGACTCTTAAGCACAACAAAGGGCTTTTGGTGTCCCAACTTGTTGAGCCAATACCTTGGTGTTTGATTTTTGATGATGTAATGCAGTGAGTGCAAAAACATCATTTTTGGATTGTAGGTTCACCTTATTTTGAGTGAAGGTGCCTTTTGATGTAAATGGTGTTGACACACTAAGTGCTGCCACACTTAGAACTCTTTGAGTATTTTTGGTAGCGCACACTGCCCTCCTCACTGACCTCCACATGCATTTTCTTCTTTTTCTTGGTTTGTTTTTCTTTTTCTCTTTGAACTTTGTTCATATTTTTCAAACCAAATTGCACTTAAGGGACAGGTTCAGTTTATATGACTCAGGCAAGTGTAGCTCTTTTTTGGGATATTTTTGGTATTTTTGAGTGGTTTTGACACTTGTGGCTTGCACTCTTCAAGCTGTCACACTTTGGCCTTTGTATTCATGGAATTTCCCCCAAACTTAAGTCTTTATGCTCTTCTAAATTTTTAATGAAAATCTAATTTTGACCTCAAATTTCCAAAATTTCCTTGGCTTTAGATAGCTCTTGATCTAGCATGGTTTTTTTCAAAACTCAATTTTGCTGTGTCAAAGTATTTATAAAACTGATAATTTCTAGAAAACAAGGCTTTTTCATCATTTAAAAATTGACTCATTGATACACTTCTTCAATTTTTGAGAAAAATATGAATTGATCATGTTTCATAATCATTTTAAGTCTAAAAACAAATTGATGCACTTAATTCACCATGTTAACACAAATTATCATGCCTTGTTAAGTACATCTTAAAACTTAAAACATACTAACACTACATACTCACATGCTATAAATACTTACTCAAACATATTTCTATATTCATACATATATATTAGTACTAGGTTCAAAACATGCTGCAAATATAGTGCATACACAAAATACATACTATTCTCCACTCTCCCCCCAACTTAAATATGAGCAGTGTCCCCACTGCTCTAAGTTGAGTAAACAGGGGAGTACTAAGTTTGGGAGAAATGTAACATCCGCAAAATAATTAATAGAATTATTTGGGTGTTAACCCAATTAAATTAATTTAGTACTTGACTGATAAATTTATTGAGTGCAAAATGTAACGCCCCAAAATAATTTAATTATTTATTTAATTAAGTTATTTAAGGCTTACAATATTTATTTAATTTAAATAAATAATTCAAGGTTTAATTTATTTATTTTATTTTAATTATTAGGAGGTGTTGTCTCGAATTAGATGGTGCACGGAGCCCATGACCCACAAGTGAGCCCATGACCCATTGGATAGTCATGGGAATTCGACTCACTAGGGGTCTTATGACTTAGTTGCATTTTTGACTCTATTGCAAAAGAAAGAAAAAGAAACGTAAAAAGAGAGAGTGAGAAGAGGAGAAGTGCGAAGTGAAGAGGAGAAGAAGAGAAAGGGGCGAATCACTCAAGGAGGAGGAAGAGCTTGTTGGTGCCTTGCATTTTCCTTGGAGCTTTGCTAGCAATTTCGACTTCTAAGAGGTTAGGGGGTCCTCTTTTAGTTGTTAATACCATATGCGAATTAGTGATGCCTAGGGTTAGGGTTCTAGGATAAATTCTATGAATGAATTGTTGTGATGATGATTGAATTATAGTATTGTGATGCTTGATTATGAAATGGCCTAGGTTGAAATCGCATGACTATTGTTTTGAATTGTTGCTAATGTGAATTGTATGTCATATGCTTGAATATATGACTTGTTGGTGCTTACTTGGTGAAAATTGAGAATCATGGTGATACTTGAATCATATATATATATATATATATATATATATATATATAATTGAGTGTTTGGTGAGTCTAAATTGGTGTTTGAATTTGAAAAATTCTGGTTTTGGAAGCTCCTAGGCCCCTTGGGCGCCATATGCCTTGTTGCTGTGTTTCTGCGCCTCAGTCAATGGGCGCCAGGCGCCCAGTCAGTGTGCCTGCGCCAGTTTTTCCAGCTACTGTGTTGCTGTCTTGGTGCTAGGCGCCTTGTGTCATGGGAGCCAAGGGCCCCAATGTTCTGGTGGTTGTTTTGCAAAAATTGGTTTCTGGTTTTCATATTCAAGTAAAATAGCTAGTGCAAAATGATTTTGGTCACCAAAATAGTTGGGTTGCGTGTTTTCACTAGGTGCCTAGTCCATGGGCGCCAAAGGGGCGTGTCACTTTTTGCCAAACTTTTTGTTGGGTTCTCATATGCGGAGTATTTGGCTCGTACAAAATCAATTTCGAAGTAAAATGAATTTTCTTGCATGTTGGCCTTAGGTGCCTTGTGCCTGGGCGCTGTGTTCCCCAACGCCAGTTTTGCTAGACGCTGCGCCAGTTTTGCCAGGCGCCCAGCGCCAGTTGTGCTAGGCGCTGCGCCAGTTTTGCCAGGCGCCCAGCGCCAGTTGTGCTAGGCGCTGCGCCAGTTTTGCCAGGCGCCCAGCGCCAGTTGTGCTAGGCGCTGCGCCAGTTTTGTCAGGCGCCCAGCGCCAGTTGTGCTAGGCGCTGCGCCTGTTTTGCTAGGCGCCCTGCGCCAGTTTTGCTAGGCGCTCTGTGTCATACCCCAATTTTGTCCGGCTTAGGTCCAAACCCTAATTTTCCCCACAAAAAAAATAATAATAATAAAATGTATTGCATTTTGGGTCCTAGAAACCATTCCAAAGTTTTTGAAATCATGTTTAGGGTTAGAATGCACTTTTTGGGAAATTAGGGTTTTTAGGGTCGAAAAGGGCATTTTGGTCATTTCTCGCAAAGGGGTCTATAAAAGTAATTTTTTGCATGAAAATATTTCTCAATAAGCCTCATGCATGAAAATGATTTTTTTAGAAAGTATAAAATTGATTTTATCATGCATATAATATATTCTTGATGAATAAGGAAGGCCCATATTTTTAGGAAAAACAAATAATCGATTACCTCCTTATCTCATTCAAGCAAATAATCGATTATTTGCTCTATGAAAACAAGCAAATAATCGATTATTCCCTCCTTTTTGAAGCACATAATCGATTATTAGGATGCCCATATTTTTAGGAAAGCAAATAATCGATTACCTCCTTATTTCATTCAAGCAAATAATCGATTATTTGCTCTATGAAATCAAGCAAATAATCGATTATTCCCTCCCCTTTTGAAGCACATAATCGATTAGCATCCTATTTTAACTAAAGCACATAATCGATTACCACCTTTTAAGGAAGGTTGATAATCGATTATGCACCTGTTTTGCCTTACAACAATAATCGATTATCATCTCACCAAAGTTTCCATCTTCATCAACATAATCGATTAGCATGTGTTTTAATTGAAAGACATAATCGATTATGTCATGCATTAATTGTTGAGTTTTTGAAACTCTATAAATAGGAAGCTACGCTTCACCATTTCTTACAGACACTTCACACGAGATCAGAGAGAAGAATTGTTACACACATTTTTCACGAGATCTTCACACGCATTCTTCACGAGATCAGAGAAAAAACCCATTTTTCTCGAAATCTCTCACATTTTAGAAAAACTCTTCTACGCTTTATTTTTTTTTTGCTCTATTCGTTCCGTTGGTCCGTCTGAGCTGATCTTCTGCAAGAGTTAGTTGGAATTGCGTTCTTCAAGTCGTAGTATCTGCCTTCATCAGAGGTATTTCTGTTTTTATATTTGTTAACATTTAATCATTGTGATTCATGCCAAAATTGCCCTATGTGATTTAATTTAGCTATAGTGTCATTGTTGATGATGAACCACATGATTCCCACTTATGCCTAGTGCATCATTTTCTAAGTGGTGAAGATGGTCTCAGATGATTCAACTTGTCCCTTTCAAACCCTTTTAAAAACATTTTTCATTAGAACTACGTCGCTTTGATTCCCGTTTGGGATACGTAGGAGCGAGCCACGTTCTCGTCAAGCGCCACAAATAAAAACTCTTTTCATCCCCCTACACCAATCATTTTCATAAAACAAACAAAATCATTTTCAAACCCATTGTTGCTAATAGCTCATCAGAGCCTCTGTTCGTTTAGCTATTAGTGACAATGTCCATTTCTCCTAAAAATAATAAACGATGATCCATCATAACCTTTGTTAGTTTGGTCATCATACAAATCAATCTCTTTCGAAATCATTTTCAAAAAAGATAATAAAAAACGAGTTGTTATCAATAGTCCATCAGAACCTTTGTTCGTTTGACTAGCGGTACAACTCTCTCTTTTTTTGAGTATTTAGTAGTGATTCATCATAGCCTCTGCTAGTTTAATCATTCACTAATGCTCGTCCTATTTCAAAAACTCACTAAAAAGGGATAAAAAACAAAAACTTTTCAAAAAGACAACCAAGAACTACGTAGCTTTGAATTCTCCATCGCACCGGGAGATACGTAGGAGCAGGCCATGTCCCGTCAAGCACTTTTTTCTAAAAACCCTTTTTTCCCCCCCTTTCTCACCAAAAATAAAATTTCCAGTAAGTTTTCTCATTCGTCTTCAAACAAGAAATAAATAGGCAAATCTAGGTATTTTTCAAATCAAACGTTAAAACCACACATTTAATTAGAGGTTCCCTTTCGGTAGAAAGGACGTGCGCGGTGCTAACACCTTCCTCGCGCGTAATCGACCCCCGAACCTATATCTCTAGTTTTCAAAAGACCATCCGCCTTGTCCAAAAGACCTTTTTTCAATGTTTTGGTCTTAAAATTAAAATATTGGTGGTGGCTCCAAAATTATTCCACGTTGTACATTGAGAAACCCAAGCCGGGATTTTTCGGGGTGCAACAGCTGGCGACTCCACTGGGGAACTTTTTTTTTAAAAAGACGAGGGTCAAGCCTAACTAATTAAAATGTGTGGTTTAATGTATTGTTGATTTGATTAAAACCCTGTTTGCCTTCCTTTCGTATCTTTTATTCCCTTTCTTTTATCGCTTATGCCCATGCATTTTTTCAATCCCCATGATCCCTTCTTCTTGGCTCCTTTTCCTAAGGTGAGCAATATCCTTGTTTATAGATATTCTAGGTATGAAACCCTAGGGTAGATAACTTGTTATCGCTTGCTTTTGCCTGGACTGCTCTGGTTTTTTATTTCAGGTGGGGGTAGTACTAGGGAAAATGCCCTTAACACACACTACACTTATACCCCGCGACTATGTGTTTTGAGTGGGACCATAACCCAGGTCTGCAAAAACTTAGGAGAGTGGATTCGAGTAGTGAGAGCCCATCAGGACCTTTGTCCGTTTGGCTACTTGCGAAAGTTTCAACCGGAGTTGTGCTCTTTCATGATACCTCACACCTAGCAGTTTGCTGCATTTGTGGGGAATTTTGTGAAAGTGACTGTAGCTCTGGTGGCCTTGTGAGGGAGTGAATAGAGCTACATGGAAGGATTACCATTTTAATTGCCCTAGATCATAGGTCTTACCTCTTTTTAGGTCACAAGGGCTTTTCCAAAATTGTGTGTTGCATTGTTACATCTAGTTTAGTTCATTTCCACCAACGTTTTTGAAAAAAACAACGAAATTAAAAAGAATATGTTTTTCCTTCTCTTTCATGAATACCTATATGAGGTGGCATATAGGGTATACTGCCCTAAAATTTCAAAACCCCCACCTGTAAATATCTGTCTTTATAAACAAGCATCCTCATCACCCGCATTTTACAGCATGCATTACATAAGCAAAATTCTGAGAAATTCATACAGCATTCCTCATGCATCTAATAACATAAAGCCATGTGCATATGCATTGCATTCATTTACGCATTCATACTTGTACTCATAAAAGATGTTCTATCATCAGAAAGAAAAACAAAAGTCAAGCTGGTTCGCCAACACCGATACTCTACCCGTCTACAGGCAAGACTGATGGCTAGCAATCAGCATCTCGAGAATGAAGGTCAAGATGAGCCGGTCGTAGAAATCCTTAACCCTGAGCAGCTGGCTCAGGAGAATCAAGTTTTGAAGACTAAAATGGGCGCTATGGAGGCCCAGATGGCTGAAGTAATGAATATGCTGCAAACTCTGAGAAGTGGGGCCGCTGCTAGGGCCACCGCAGTTGTAACTCCAGAAGGGGGCGTTACCTTTGTTTCTCCTCCTACATCAGCTGAAGCTATAACTGTTCATCCTCCTCCCATACCAGAAGTTGGTGGTTCTTCGGGGACAAGCGGTCATAGACAACCAAATGCACAAGTGTATCCATGGGGGATGCCCATGAATTATACACCATCCACTGCTGAAGCCATTCCTGTGGTGACAAGTCAGCCTGCTCCTGCTCCGGAGGTTGCTGTGAATCCTCCAAATGCTGCTTATCAAATGGGAAACCCCGCTCAATATGGGGGTTATTATTTCAATCCAGGGAGCTTTCCTCAGGGACAGATGGTTGAGAGTTCACAACCGAGAGACAGATATCACTTACTAGAAGAACGGTTGAGAGCAATGGAAGGGTCCGGTACAAGGGCTAAAGATGCACGGGACCTGTGTCTTGTCCCAGGTGTTGTTATACCTCCCAAATTCAAGGCGCCAGATTTTGACAAATACCGCGGCACTGGCTGTCCCTCCAGCCATCTAACGATGTATGTCAGAAAGATGGCAGCTTATGCCCATGATGACAAGGTGCTGATCCATTTCTTTCAGAACAGTCTGACCGGAGCGTCTCTAGACTGGTATATGCAACTGCAATCCTCCGACATCCACAGTTGGAAGGATCTCTCGGAGGCATTTCTTAAGCAGTATCAGTACAATATGGATCTGGCACCTGATAGATCTCAACTACAACTCATGAGCAAAGGCGACAGGGAATCATTTAAAGAATATGCCCAGAAGTGGAGAAGTGTAGCAGCTCAAGTGAAGCCACCAGTGACAGAAAAGGAAATGGTATATATGTTCATGGAAACTCTCCCAGGAATATACTATGATCGATTGGTGGGTAGTGTCTCTTCTAGCTTCTCTGATATGGTGATCATTGGGGAACGTCTGGAACATGGATTGCGTAGTGGGAGAATTGCCGGAGGTTTTGGCAATCCTGGTGGGCAGAAGAAACCTTTTTCAAATTTCCCTAAAAAGAAAGAGGGAGAGACAAATGTCATTACAGCAGGGGGAGGTCCGTCCTTCAACACCCCACAGCAGAAAGTTCCGTTCTCTGTTCCAGCCCAGCCGCCGCAGAATAATCCAGGTCACAGAGCTCAGAATCATCAAGAAAGGAAACGTACCAGTTTTGATCCAATTCCCATCACTTATACTGAGCTGTTTAATCATCTCATTGCAAAGAATCTAGTCAAGACTCGCCCTATGAGGACTGTGCAACCACCTTTCCCTAGAGGATATAATGCTGACGCCACCTGTATTTTCCATAGTGGAGGGGTCGGTCACACGGTGGAAGATTGCTATGCGTTCAAGTTTATAGTTCAAGACTTAATTGATGCCAATTGGCTATCTTTTAAACCGAACAACCCGAGCACGACAACTAACCCCTTGCCAGGTCATGGGGCACCGTCTGCCAATGCTATAGAAGATTCGGGGAGCCAGATCATGCTAAAGAACGTTGAGAGTATCAAGACTCCTTTGGAAGACATACATGCTGAGTTATGTCGCTGTGGGGTAATTCAGAAGGGTTGTGTGTGTGCTGACCCTGCGTGTGTAGGTGCTTGTGAAGATTTTAAGTCTGTTTTGCAAGATTTGATGGACCGTTATGTGGTTCGGTTGGAAGTAGTAGAGAAAGCAGAAAGTGTGCTAATGCTGCAGTTCAATGATGGCAATGAGGCCAGAAGGCCAGTGGAGATACTGTATAATTCAAAACCGGTCCAAGCCAAACCACAGCCATTGGTTATTGAAATCCCAGCTCCATTTCCTTATGAGAAGGACAGCGCCGTACCATGGAAGTACAACACCTTACCTTCAGTAGGGGTTTCTCCAAGTACCACTGTTACAAATATAACTGGGTCAAGCGGGATGACAAGGAGCGGTCGGATGTATGCTCCCGAGTTTGGTCGGGTTGAGTCCTCCAAAGAAGCCGAAGATAGAGCCCGTAAGGGTAAAGAAAAGGAGGCAGAGAATATTCAGAAAAAGAAAGGGGCAGAGCCTGAAACAGATGAGTTTCTCAAGATTGTGAGACAGAGTGATTATAAAGTGGTCGATCAGATGAACCAAACTCCGGCCAAGATTTCGATGCTGTCTTTGTTGATGAGTTCAGAAGCGCATAGAACTGCTCTCATGAAAGTGCTGAATGAAGCACATGTTGCTCAGAATATCTCTGTTGGCCAATTTGATGAAGTGGTTGGAAATATTGTAGCTGCCAACCATCTGACATTCACTGATGAAGAGCTTCCCCCAGAGGGAAAGAAACACAATCAAGCTTTGCACATCTCAGTCAAATGCGGAGATTTCGTGTTGGCGCGGGTATTAATTGACAACGGTTCCTCTCTGAATGTAATGCCCCAGTCAACTGTAAGAAAACTGGATGTTGATTGTTCCTTTATGAAGCCAAGCTCAACTCTGGTGAGGGCGTTCGATGGGTCAAGGAAAGAAGTGATAGGAGAGATGGAATTCCCCATTCAAATAGGGCCAGAAACTTTTTATATCAATTTTCAAGTCATGGACATATCTTCCTCATACAGTTGTTTACTTGGGAGGCCATGGATCCATATGGCAGGGGCTATTCCTTCATCTCTACACCAGAGTGTTAAGTTTGTGGTTAATGACAAAATTGTGGTGGTATATGGAGAAGAAGAGATGCTAGTTAACAAGTCTTCTCCATTCCCTTATGTGGAAGCAGCTGAAGAGTCTTTGGAGACTTCTTTCCAATCTCTTGAAATTGCCAATGCTGTGCTTGAATCGTCATCGCCCGTGATAAAGTTGTCAAAGAGTGGAGAGATGGTCGCGAGAATTATGATGGACCAAGGTTATCAGCTGGGACGCGGTCTTGGAAAGACGGGACAAGGAATTCTTGCTCCTGTACAACTGAAAGGAAACAAAGATCGTTACGGGTTGGGATATCACCCAAGCGAAGTTGAAAGGAGGAAGTTGGCCGAAGAGCGAAGAAGTGAATGGTTGGCCAAGTTGAGAGGCCAGGATCCCTGGTCAAAGAGGATCCCCATCAGTAACATCAGTCAAAGCTTCAAGAGTGCTGGGTTGCTAGATCCAGACCAGATCACTGCTATTGGTTCAGAGGATGAAGAAGGCGGTACCAGTTTAGTTCGCCGTTGCCATACTGAGGAGAGGCTCAAAAATTGGGAAGCTGTGGACTTGCCCATCGCTTTTATTTCAAAGTAATGATTGTAATGCAACCCTGAGGCTCTGCCCAAGGCCATAGGACAAGTTGCTAGGGGCAAACATGTTTTATTTTCAGAGTTATCATCATCAAATAAAAACGTTTGTTTTGAATTTTCAATCAATAAAAATCTGTTTTCCTTCATTTCATGCGTCTTTTTATTGTTTCGTTATTGTTTGTTGGCTTGTTTCGATTTTCATTCTGCTTTTGCGCTTCGGCAAAATGCAGACATACAGCAATTGTCTCTAAGAACAACAGTGCTAGCAGTCCAAACTTTGACTTTGATCATCCAGTCAACCAAGCCGAGGGGGATGTTGATGAAAACTGGGAAGCTCCTCCAGAGTTGACGAGATTGATGGAACAGGAAGAGAAGGTTATTCAACCTCATGGGGAGTCGGTTGAGATCATCAACCTGGGTACAGAAGAGGATAGAAGAGAGGTCAAGGTCGGTACCGCCATGGAAAAGAGTGAGCGCAAAAGACTAATCCAACTCTTGCAGGATTACGCTGATGTCTTTGCGTGGTCGTACAAAGATATGCCAGGGTTGGACACCCACATTGTTGAACACAGGCTGCCAGTGAAGCCGGAGTGCCCGCCAGTCAAGCAGAAATTGAGAAGAATGAAACCAGAGATGTCACTGAAGATACGGGATGAGGTAAAGAAACAGTTTGATGCAGGGTTCCTAGCGGTTGCGAAGTATCCACAGTGGGTAGCCAACATCGTCCCTGTTCCAAAAAAAGACGGCAAGGTCAGAATGTGCGTCGACTACAGAGATCTGAACAGAGCTAGTCCCAAGGATGATTTCCCTCTGCCTCATATTGACATTCTGGTAGACAGCACGGCCCAACACTCATTGTTCTCCTTCATGGACGGGTATTCAGGGTACAATCAGATAAAGATGGCTCCGGAAGATATGGAGAAAACCACCTTCATAACTCTCTGGGGCACATTCTGCTATAAAGTGATGCCTTTTGGACTCAAGAATGCCGGCGCGACTTATCAAAGGGCAATGGTGACATTATTCCATGATATGATGCACAAAGAAATTGAGGTGTATGTAGATGATATGATTGCAAAGTCCAAGACTGATGAAGGACACATTGTTAATCTGCGCAAACTCTTCGAACGTCTACGGAAGTTCAAGCTCAGGTTAAACCCAGCAAAATGCACTTTCGGTGTGAGATCTGGAAAATTACTGGGATTCATTGTCAGTAAAAAAGGGATAGAGGTTGATTCAGACAAAGTTAAAGCAATCCTCGAAATGCCAGTGCCAAAGACTGAAAAAGAGGTCCGTGGTTTCCTTGGGAGATTGAACTACATCTCAAGATTCATATCCCAATTGACCGCCACTTGCGAGCCTCTCTTCAAGCTGTTGTGCAAGAACCAGAAAGCAGAGTGGAATGATGATTGCCAAAGAGCCTTTGAAAGAATTAAGGACTATCTGCAGAATCCGCCAATTTTGATGCCGCCGGTGCCCGGAAGACCGCTCATCCTGTATCTAACTGTGTTGGACAATTCGATGGGGTGTGTGCTGGGGCAGCATGACGAATCAGGAAAGAAAGAGCATGCTATATACTACTTGAGTAAAAAGTTCACTGATTGTGAGACGAGATATTCAGTGCTAGAAAAGACTTGTTGTGCCTTAGCATGGGCTGCTCATCGTCTAAGGCAGTACCTGTTGAGTCATACAACCTGGTTGGTGTCTAAAATGGATCCAATCAAGTATATTTTTGAAAAGCCAGCACTCACGGGACGGATCGCTCGTTGGCAGATGTTATTGTCAGAGTACGATATTCTGCATGTCACACAGAAGGCGGTCAAGGGCAGTGCACTCGCCGAGTACTTAGCATGTCAGCCAATTCAAGACTACCAATCAATGCAGTATGATTTTCCCGATGAAGACATCATGGCACTGTTTGAGGAAGGAAAGTCTCAAGAAGAGGAGAGGTGGAGGATGATATTCGATGGCGCATCCAATGTATGGGGGCACGGAGCTGGGGCTGTGCTAATCTCCCCAGATAACCGTTTCGTTCCGGTCACTGCCAGATTAAGCTTTTATGTCACTAACAACATCGCAGAATATGAAGCATGCATCTTGGGGATTCAGGCAGCCCTTGAATGGAAGGTTAAAAGACTCGATGTGTACGGTGATTCGGCTTTGGTTATTCATCAGGTGAGAGGTGATTGGGAGACCAGAGATCCTAAATTGATCCCTTATTGTAATTATGTCCGGGAATTGATGAAGTCTTTCGACGAAATTACTTTCCAGCATATCCCTCGAGGTGAAAACCAGTTGGCCGATGCTTTGGCAACTCTGTCGTCAATGTTCAACATCAATTGCGACAAAAATCTAACTCATATCAGAATCCAACATCGGGGTCTCCCGGCACATCATTACTGCACTGCAATTGAGGAAGAGCCTGATAGCAAGCCATGGTATTATGATATCAAACAGTACGTCATCAATAGAGAATACCCCCCCGGGGCATCAGAGAATGACAAAAGAACGCTCAGAAGGTTGTCGAGGAGTTTCTTTTTGAACGGCGAAGTTCTCTACAAAAGAAATTATGATATGGTCCTCCTGAGGTGTGTGACAGAAGAAGAGGCAGCAAAAATTATGAAAGAAGTCCATGAAGGGTCGTTCGGGGTTCATTCCAGTGGGCACACCATGGCAAGAAAAATCTTGAGAGCCGGCTATTACTGGTTGCAGATGGAAGGTGACTGCTACAGCTTCGTCCGAAAGTGCCACAAGTGCCAAATCTACGCTGATCACATTCATGTGCCACCTGGCTCTCTAAATGTCATGACTGCATCTTGGCCGTTCTCAATGTGGGGCATGGACATCATTGGCCCTATAGAGCCTAAAGCATCAAATGGACATCGTTTCATTCTGGTTGCAATCGATTATTTCACTAAGTGGGTCGAAGCTGCTTCCTACTCCAGTGTAACCAGTTCAGTGGTCGCCAAGTTTGTAAAGAAAGACTTGATTTGCCGTTATGGTCTTCCCAACAAGATCATCACTGATAATGGCAGCAACCTAAACAGCAAAATGATGAAGGACTTGTGCGCAGAGTTCAAAATCCAGCATCATAATTCCTCACCTTATCGGCCCAAGATGAATGGGGCAGTCGAAGCGGCCAACAAAAACATCAAGAAGATAGTGCAGAAAATGGTGGTCACGTACAAAGATTGGCACGAGATGCTTCCTTTCGCTCTACACGGCTATCGTACTTCAGTGCGTACATCGACCGGGGCAACCCCTTTCTCTTTGGTATACGGGTCAGAGGCAGTCCTCCCTATCGAGGTCGAAATACCTTCCCTGCGGGTACTAATGGAGACTAAGCTGGAAGAAGCTGAGTGGGTACAAGCTCGCCTAGATCAGCTAAATCTCCTTGAGGAGAAGAGAATCACAGCCTTATGTCATGGGCAGCTATACCAGCAAAGGATGAAAACCGCTTTCGACAAGAAAGTTCGTCCCCGAGGATTCAATGAGGGGGACCTAGTACTCAAGAAGATTCTGCCTATTCAAAGTGATCCCCGTGGAAAATGGACTCCCACCTATGAGGGCCCGTACATAGTCAAGAAAGCTTTCTCCGGAGGAGCGCTGATACTCACGAACATGGACGGGGAAGATCTAAGGAACCCTGTCAATTCCGATCAAGTGAAGAAGTATTATGCCTGAAAGAAATAGACGAAAAAAGAGAAAGATAAGCCAAGTAAGAATTAGCTCGCTAGGTTGAAAACCCGCAAAGGGCGGCCTAGGCAAAATCAGAGCGACCCGGTGGATTGAAAACCCGCAAAGGGCGATCCAGGCAAAAATTAGGGTCAGAAAGCTTGGGCATGAAAATAAACAAAGGCATACAGCACTCCTGAAGGTTTGGGATGAAGGGGTGGTCAAGGTCAAGGACATAAATGCTTAGCACCGTTCCACAGAGACGGACAGTCAGAAATCAGCTTCTCTCTTTTTTCGTGTCTTTTTGTAGTTTAAACTATCAAATGTATTGAACAGTCGGCGTAACTTCTTGTGCGACCGATTTCTACATCAATAAAGCTCAATCTTTCTCACGTCTGTTTGTTTTTCCATTTTCCTGCTTTTTCTGCTCAAATAAACGTTTTATGATGATGATAACACTGACCTGTAAAACATGTGCATAAATCATAGAGCATCACAATCATTGCGAAATTTTTAAAAGTTATGGGAAGGAAGCAACTTCTCAGGGAAAATTAAGCTTACAAGGAAATAATTGCACTCATAAGCCATTTCAGATGGCAAATTACAAGACAATCGGCACTGGGCTTATGCGCCACTACAATTCCAATCGGTCCCTCAGTCTTGTCGCGGGTTGGTGGAACCAGCAAAAAGAATGAGCCAAAAGAGCAAAAGAGCAAAAGAAAAAACAAACGACCAGAAAAAAAGAAAGTTGGTCAAAGAAAAACCAAGAAAAACAAGCAGTCAGAAAAAAGAAAGCTGACCAAAGAAAAATCAAAGAGATGAAGAATCAGGAATAGCATTTCACCACATTCATCATTACACCAAAATCATAGCATAACATGCACTCATAACATGCACCCATACTCCATGCACCATTCCTTGCATCAACTAACGTATGCAGGTACCTCAATCCAACACAGCAGCATCGGTCATTTCAAATCAATCAATCAACAGAATTTGCGAGCCCTCTGTGCCCCTCCTGAGCCCTCTGCGCTCATCCTGAGCCCTCTGCGCTCCCCCCTGAGCCCTCTGTGCTCATCCTGAGCCCTCTGTGCTCATCCTGAGCCCTCTGTGCTCATCCTGAGCCCTCTGCGCTCCCCCCTGAGCCCTCTGTGCTCATCCTGAGCCCTCTGTGCTCATCCTGAGCCCTCTGCGCTCCCCCCTGAGCCCTCTGTGCTCCTCCTGAGCCCTCTGTGCTCATCCGGAGCCCTCTGTGCTCCTCCTGAGCCCTCTGTGCTCATCCGGAGCCCTCTGTGCTCCTCCTGAGCCCTCTGTGCTCCTCCTGAGCCCTCTGTGCTCATCCTGAGCCCTCTGCGCTCCCCCCTGAGCCCTCTGTGCTCATCCTGAGCCCTCTGTGCTCATCCTGAGCCCTCTGCGCTCCCCCCTGAGCCCTCTGTGCTCCTCCTGAGCCCTCTGTACTCATCCGGAGCCCTCTGTGCTCCTCCTGATACCTCTGTGCTCCTCCTGAGCCCTCTGTGCTCATCCTGAGCCCTCTGCGCTCCCCCCTGAGCCCTCTGTGCTCATCCTGAGCCCTCTGTGCTCATCCTGAGCCCTCTGCGCTCCCCCCTGAGCCCTCTGTGCTCCTCCTGAGCCCTCTGTGCTCCTCCTGAACCCTCTGCGCTCATCCTGAACCCTCCGCGCTCATCCAGAGCCTTAGTGCTCCTTCAGATCCCGAGTGGTCCGTCATCTTCTCTCTCGGTTAATGCGCCAGGTGTTAACCGTTCCCCGTTTGTTCTCAAGCCTATCTTTTCAAAAATATAGAAAAAGAAAAGAGGAAAATTCGGGTTTCCCCAAGTGGACAAAATCGGTATAATTTCTGAATTCTTTATCTTTATTTTGCCTTGGAATATGTTTCGGCCAATTCATATTCCTCGTTAAAATTCAGATAAAGAGGGGCAGCTGTCATACCCCAATTTTGTCCGGCTTAGGTCCAAACCCTAATTTTCCCCACAAAAAAAATAATAATAATAAAATGTATTGCATTTTGGGTCCTAGAAACCATTCCAAAGTTTTTGAAATCATGTTTAGGGTTAGAATGCACTTTTTGGGAAATTAGGGTTTTTAGGGTCGAAAAGGGCATTTTGGTCATTTCTCGCAAAGGGGTCTATAAAAATAATTTTTTGCATGAAAATATTTCTCAATAAGCCTCATGCATGAAAATGATTTTTTTAGAAAGTATAAAATTGATTTTATCATGCATATAATATATTCTTGATGAATAAGGAAGGCCCATATTTTTAGGAAAAACAAATAATCGATTACCTCCTTATCTCATTCAAGCAAATAATCGATTATTTGCTCTATGAAAACAAGCAAATAATCGATTATTCCCTCCTTTTTGAAGCACATAATCGATTATTAGGATGCCCATATTTTTAGGAAAGCAAATAATCGATTACCTCCTTATTTCATTCAAGCAAATAATCGATTATTTGCTCTATGAAATCAAGCAAATAATCGATTATTCCCTCCCCTTTTGAAGCACATAATCGATTAGCATCCTATTTTAACTAAAGCACATAATCGATTACCACCTTTTAAGGAAGGTTGATAATCGATTATGCACCTGTTTTGCCTTACAACAATAATCGATTATCATCTCACCAAAGTTTCCATCTTCATCAACATAATCGATTAGCATGTGTTTTAATTGAAAGACATAATCGATTATGTCATGCATTAATTGTTGAGTTTTTGAAACTCTATAAATAGGAAGCTACGCTTCACCATTTCTTACAGACACTTCACACGAGATCAGAGAGAAGAATTGTTACACACATTTTTCACGAGATCTTCACACGCATTCTTCACGAGATCAGAGAAAAAACCCATTTTTCTCGAAATCTCTCACATTTTAGAAAAACTCTTCTACGCTTTTTTTTTTTGCTCTATTCGTTCCGTTGGTCCGTCTGAGCTGATCTTCTGCAAGAGTTAGTTGGAATTGCGTTCTTCAAGTCGTAGTATCTGCCTTCATCAGAGGTATTTCTGTTTTTATATTTGTTAACATTTAATCATTGTGATTCATGCCAAAATTGCCCTATGTGATTTAATTTAGCTATAGTGTCATTGTTGATGATGAACCACATGATTCCCACTTATGCCTAGTGCATCATTTTCTAAGTGGTGAAGATGGTCTCAGATGATTCAACTTGTCCCTTTCAAACCCTTTTAAAAACATTTTTCATTAGAACTACGTCGCTTTGATTCCCGTTTGGGATACGTAGGAGCGAGCCACGTTCTCGTCAAGCGCCACAAATAAAAACTCTTTTCATCCCCCTACACCAATCATTTTCATAAAACAAACAAAATCATTTTCAAACCCATTGTTGCTAATAGCTCATCAGAGCCTCTGTTCGTTTAGCTATTAGTGACAATGTCCATTTCTCCTAAAAATAATAAACGATGATCCATCATAACCTTTGTTAGTTTGGTCATCATACAAATCAATCTCTTTCGAAATCATTTTCAAAAAAGATAATAAAAAACGAGTTGTTATCAATAGTCCATCAGAACCTTTGTTCGTTTGACTAGCGGTACAACTCTCTCTTTTTTTGAGTATTTAGTAGTGATTCATCATAGCCTCTGCTAGTTTAATCATTCACTAATGCTCGTCCTATTTCAAAAACTCACTAAAAAGGGATAAAAAACAAAAACTTTTCAAAAAGACAACCAAGAACTACGTAGCTTTGAATTCTCCATCGCACCGGGAGATACGTAGAAGCGGGCCATGTCCCGTCAAGCACTTTTTTCTAAAAACCCTTTTTTCCCCCCCTTTCTCACCAAAAATAAAATTTCCAGTAAGTTTTCTCATTCGTCTTCAAACAAGAAATAAATAGGCAAATCTAGGTATTTTTCAAATCAAACGTTAAAACCACACATTTAATTAGAGGTTCCCTTTCGGTAGAAAGGACGTGCGCGGTGCTAACACCTTCCTCGCGCGTAATCGACCCCCGAACCTATATCTCTAGTTTTCAAAAGACCATCCGCCTTGTCCAAAAGACTTTTTTTCAATGTTTTGGTCTTAAAATTAAAATATTGGTGGCGGCTCCAAAATTATTCCACGTTGTACATTGAGAAACCCAAGCCGGGATTTTTCGGGGTGCAACACTCCGCCAGTTTTTCCTGCGCCAGTGTCCGGGCGCCAGGCGCCCTGCGCCAGTTTTTGCTGGGCGCCAGTTTCCAGGATGTCTAAGTATTTTTCCGGTTTTGTTTTTAATGTAACTTTTGACTCGGTTATCCAAATTTAACGGTTCAAAATGCATTTCGAAGCTAATTTCAGTGTCTATCCAAATGTTCCAATTTTATGCAAACATAAATTATTTTACTGGTGTTTTCTGGGCTGAGGTGTTCAAGTGCCCAAATGGCAATTTTTATCTACTTTCCCTATGTCGTGTCAATATCCTAAATTGGCCTAATTGAAATTGGTGTTGGTGTGAGTGGTGGGCTGAATTGGTGAGTGTGCTATGGTGAGATTGGTGAGCAGAGGCTTCGGCCTAATTTTAATTTGGTGAGCTGATTAACGCACTATGGTGAGAATATGAATTAAAATGGTGGATTGATTGAATTGTGGTGTGTTGTGATGCATTCCCATAGCATCTCATGAAACATGTGCATTATTGGTGAGCAGAGGCTTCAGCCTAGTTTTATTTGGTGAGCAGAGGCTACGGCCTATTTGTATTTGGTGACGGATCCGACATGCATGTGCCCGTGGAGTTTGGGTTGCATTTCATTGCATAACCATACCTTTTGCATTGTGGATTTGTGATTGTAATTGTGATATGGTTATTGACTTTGTTGTGAATCTGTTTGCCTGGTTCCTTTTTCTATGCAGTGCTTAATTCCCATATGTTATTACTTATGAAAAGAGACTCACCCTACTGCTTTTATGTTGCTTCTTATGTCGGCAACGTGCAGGTAACATCGAATGAAGGTTATCCTTATGCCTTCGTCTGGTAGGAAGTGTCATGCTCTGATACGTAGCACCGGGGGGCGTCTTATGTTTATGTGTTATTGCCTTTATACTGTTAGACTATTATTGGTGCTGTATTGGTTTCGTTTTCGAACTTGTTATTATTTCGCTGCGATAGTGACTGTATTTGGTTGATGCGAACTAAACGATATTTCATGGTGCTATGTATCTTGTGGTTTTAACCGAACTATGAAAATTGAAGTTGTTGATTTAATGAAGTAAGTGTAGCACTCGCTTAGATTGTTTTCAAAAAAAAAAAAAAGAAACTCTGATTTTATTAAATAGTAAGGTTATTAGAAAAGGGGTGTTACACAAAAATTAATTATTGGTCGTCATCGGATCGTTAACCGGATAATACGGGCCAAGGAAGTTTCGGAATCGAAATAAGAGATTTAAATCAATATGGTAATTGGACCACGTTACCACGTATATATTAAATAGGAGGTTAATAAAATCTGATGGAGGAAGAAAATCCTAGGAGGATTACTTAGGTTGAGGGGAAGCTCTTAACGCTATTGACTAATTCGGAAAGGAGTTCTGAGTTCTGTTTGAGAACAACTGAGGTGATTTTCATTACGTTCAATTCATTTGATGTCCCCACGGTTTATTTATACGTTTAAGATAAACGTTTCTGGTAAATCCTCATTCCATCTTTTTGAAAAGTTCTATCTTGAAATCCCAAGGGCGAGTCAGGAAGTTTCACAGATGACTTTTCCGTCACATTTTTTAATGTGTATGAGAACTGTTGTGGAAATTAGAAGATTTGTTGAGAAAGTGTTTGTATCCTTCGAGAAAATCATGTTTGTGCTTATCTTTACCGTGGAGTACCAATTTGTGGATCTCATTTTCAACCGGTATGTCTATCCAGTGTCTTGTATTAAACCCTTTGATTTAGATTAACCAAGTTGGGGAGCAAGTGAGGAATGAAGCTTCGGAAGTGTTTTCGAACGCAGTGCCGAGCCTATGTAGGCGAAAGAGGAGTTTCTCGTGTCGATTCGTAATAAGAGGGTTCGGACTATAATCTTAGAAGAGTTCAAGGGTAGTAGTCGAACATACATAATGATTGACGGGCCAAGGAACTTGACTGATAAATTTATTGAGTGCAAAAATTAATTATTGGTCGTCATCGGATCGTTAACTGGATAATACGGGCCAAGGAAGTTTCGGAATCGAAATAAGAGATTTAAATCAATATGGTAATTGGACCACGTTACGACGTATATATTAAATAAATATATATATGTATACGTGTGTGGGTGTGAGTGAAGGGGAGAAAGAATTAATTAAAGAAAAGAAAGGAAAGAATTGAAGAAAGAAGGAAGAAAAGAAAGAAAGCAGCAGAGAAGAGAAACAGAGAGGGAAAGGAGAGAAAAGAGAGAGATTGGCGTGAGGGAGAAGAGAAGAGGGAGAGAGAAGACTTCACCGAAACGACTTCCTTCCAACACGAAAAATGTTCGGCGTTCCTTCCTCTTCGTTTTGGTACCAATTTCATGACGATCAACTCACTCTCTCTCACTTGGCCATTTTCGAGTTTTTAAGGTTTTGTGGGAGATCCGATTTTGGGTTGGTTTTGAAGGTTTAAGTTCGATTAGGAACGAACCCACGGTGGATAGCTCGAGTATTAAAGTTCGATTGGATGATTGGGAGCTAGTTGGGTGAGTTAGGTTGGAGAAATTACATTTTGGGGTTTTGTGAATAGTGGTTTTGGAGGTTAGGGATGATGAATAGTTTCCATGGAGAATTTCGAGGAATTCGGTATTTCGGTCAATAAGAGGTTTCGTGAATAAGTGGAAAGCTTCGGAAGCGGAATTGAGCGTCGTCGGAACGGAAACATTATGCGGGGAATGTTCGTGTGGCTACTCGGTGATTTCGGCTCGATCGTGGATCACGCGTCAAGGGTGAGTTCTACTCACGTTTAGGATTTTTGTTTTTCGAATTAATTGACTAATCGTTTTATCGCTTTCGCTGGTCTGGAATATTATTTGATATTGTCTGTTTCGGGTTAGGGATCGATCGGAGCGAGTCTCGAGTTGTGTCGTGTTGAAACGGAATTTTTGGTGATTTGATTTCGAAAGATTTTGACTTAAAAACCGTTAATGGGAAAATATGTCGTTTTTGATAAAATCCGTTTTGATTGAGTTTTTGATTGGATTGATTGATTGTGTGGTATTGGTTGGATTTGTTTTGCTGGTTGTTAAATCTGTTTTTAGTCGGAACGAGAACCGGAATTGAGCGGAATAGCGAATTTCGCAAGAAAACGGAAAAACTGCACTTTTCTGCAGAGGGTCGCGTCGCGACCCGTTCTCATCGCGTCGCGACCTGGCCCAGTTTTGTCACGCAAAAAGTTTCTGTCGTTTTTCGCGTCGCGACGGTTTACAGAATTTTCAGCAACTAAATACTGTTTTTGTTTTTGCGATAACTTTTGATCCGGGAATCCGATCGAGGTGTTCTAAGATGCGTTGGAAAGCTTATTCAGAGGCCTAACTGAATATTCTATTTTTAAGGCTAAATAAACTGTTTTTGATATTGAAAATTGTGTCGAAAAGTGGTCAACTAGAGTGTGAGTGTGAACTTGGATTTTATAAAATGTGGTTTAAAGTGTTTCATTGATTGTCTGATTTGATGGACCGTGGGTTCATAGTACTGTAGATATATATATTATATCGAGTTGGGTGACGACCCATTGTTTGACATACTAGGCGGGGCAGTCATGCTCCCCCACCCTAGGCTCCATGCCAATAGGAGAATGTACTATTGGTAAGGGGGTTCACCGGGATTAGCACTGGATTTGCAGTCGGTGTTATGTCATGAGTTTGTTGTACGTTCACCGGGATTAGCACTGGATTTGCAGTCGGTATCGTACTGTGCGATACACCGGGATTAGCACTGGATTTGCAGTCGGTGTCGCACTTTGTTTGTTGTACGTTCACCGGGATTAGCACTGGATTTGCAGTCGGTGTCGTACTGTGTGATACACCGGGATTAGCACTGGATTTGCAGTCGGTGCCGCACTTTGTTTGTTCACGTGCACCGGGGTTAGCACTTTATTGCAGTCGGTGTCGTGTTGATTTTAAAAAGGATTATTAATTGAACCGAGAGAGTTAGTAGGGGTATCGGTAGAACTCACTGAGATTGTATCTCACTGTTTAAATGTTGTTGTTTTACAGAGACACAGGGACAGCGGAAATCCAAGAGGCACGAGTAGGTTGAGCTCGGACTGGTTGCTGATAGCCTAGCTTTATGTATTTAGTGTATATCTTTCTTCCGCTTTCTTGTATGATACTGAATTCTATAGATGCTGATGGTATATGGTCTGAGAACCATATTGTCTTGTTGTAAATAAGACTGTTTGGGTTATATTCAGCGAAAAATTTATAGTGATATTCAGTGTCTAAGCAGGAAATATATATCTCTGATGTGTTACTAATGTGCACTTGGGTATTTTTAGTTAATAGAAATACCGGGGTGTTACAGTTGGTATCAGAGCAGTTCGACCTAGTCGGACTTAGTTTAGGGTTGAGTCGATTCCTTGTTAGTCCTTTTGTAATTACACTTGTGATGCTAAGAGACATTGAGCCTGATCAACTTAATACTTAGTGCATCATAAGCGGAATTATGACTGGATGATCAAGATGCAATCCTCGACCAAAGTCGGAATCTTCAACCGGTGCATCCTCAGGAAAGGTGACATGACGGTGGAAGAATACACCGCTAAGTTTGAGAAGTTGTCTCAGTTTTACCAAGTGGTAAAGTAAGCTCCGGATGACGACTGGAGAATGCATATGTATAAGAAGGGCCTTAGTGCTTTTATGACTTACGGTCTCAGTTCTTATACTATTACCAATTATGTTGCCTTAGTGCAATCAGCCTATGTCGCCGAGGATGACCTCATTGTTACCAAGTGGCTTCAGTCTCAAGAGGGGGGTGAATTGAGATTTAAAACTTTTCAGATCTTTCGAAAACGTTTTTCCCCTTTTTCAATGACTTAGATCAATTTCGCGCAGGTTAAGTGGAAGCGAAGGAATTAGGATATAAAGCAGTAAAGCGGTATAACAGTAAAGCAGGAAAGCAGTAAAGCACGCAGAGATTTATCCTGGTTCGGTCACCTCCTAGTGACCTACGTCCAGTCCTCACACCCTTGTGAGATTTTCCACTAACCAAAACAACAAGGCTTACAGGTGCCTTGGAAAACCTTTACAGACTCAGGCACTCTCCTCCTAGGATACCCCACCTATGGAGAGCCCTCAAATCTAACAATACAATAACAAGAGATACCCCACCCCAGTTACAATCAACTGCCCTAGAAAGATACCCCACTTCCTAGTACATGCAGCTACCCTAGAGAGATACCCCACTCCCTAGAACAAAACACAACAATCAAATAATAAACAATTGTTAATACAGAAATACCTCTAATGTAGGCAGATATTACAACTTGAAGAATGCAACCCCAACTAACTCTTAGCAACAGATCAGCTCAGACAGACCAACGGTGCGTGACAAGCAAAAGTAAAAGCGTGAAGAGTTTTCTCAAAAGTTTTCTGATTCGTGCAGATGGGTTGTGTTGTGTGTTATGTAAAATGAATCGTGAAGCACTGCCTATTTATAGGCTATGAGGAAATTATTTTTACGTTGAAAATAGTGTAGGAATCGATTCTTTGTTAAAATGTATTTGATCTAGGAATCGATTTATTTAGGTGAGGAATCGATTTATCTTTGTTTGGAAAATATGGGAAATCGATTCTTGAGTACCATGGAAAGCTAGGAATCGATTCTATACTTAGTGAAAATATGTATGAATCGATTTTCAGCTTGCCTGAGACAAGTGGGAATCGATTCTCAGTTATGTGCAAAAGATTGGGAATCGATTCTTCCCTTAAAAGTTGTTTGGCTCAGAAATCGATTTATGTACTGAGAGTACATGGCCTGACAATCGATTCTACCTTTTCTAGTTTACCTGAAAATCGATTTTGATATTTGTTTATGCATGAGGAAATCGATTTTGTTATTTTAAAAGGTGATGAGAATGTTTACGTAAGTATGCATGCAGCTTTAAAAAACTTTGTGAGTGTGTGAGACTTTGATATACGAGCTGACCTTTGAAAGAGCTTACACTTTTTCCTAAGACACACCCAAACCCTAAGGACTACCCTTGTATTTAAGGACTACCCTTAAACTTGAATCTTCAATTCTTGGCTTGTTTGTCTTGGATTGATTTTGACGTTTAGTCACTTTTATTTGACTTTGACCGTCAATTTTACCTTTGGCTTTTTCATCATCAAAACACATCCTGCAATATTAGTTTACCTGCAACACAAGGTATCCACATTCTCCCCCTTTTTGATGATGACAAAACATTAACTCATCTCAAGGTGGGAGGTTAGTTCAAACAGATAATGTATATGATACTCCCCCTATCATGATGCTCCCCCTGACTTATTGACTAGATGCATAATATGCAAGTTCGATATGCTCATATGCAACCCTATATTTCTCTCCCCCTTTTTGTCATGATCAAAGAGGGTCAACGTAAGATAGAGTTTGCGAACCGAATGTCACGGCTATTTGACAAGGTAAAAGAACCATTGCAGTTTTATAAGGGATCATCAAAACTTTGAAAAAAAACATTTATGAGACCATGAAGAGAATATTTTATCAAACACAGGTAAAAGCTAGTTATGAGTCTCAAAAATCTGTGAAGTAGTTGTTTTAAACTTTATACATTTCATGCTGCTTAGTTTGAAAATTGGTGATGGCAGCCAGAATATGGGAGAAAAATTATTTTAGGTAAACAACGATTGTGAGCATGTATTTTTCGAAAAATACCAGTGCTAGCAGTTGATTGTAAAATAGATTTCAGGAAAAAATAGCACTTTAACTGCAGAAATTCACAAGTCACAATTTCACTTAAATTCACATTTTAGAAAATCACTTGAAAAACATTTTATTGAAAAATTCATTTGAGTAAATGAAGAACCAGGTTTTCTTTTGCAATGGATTTCTGAAAATGTCAACTAGTTGTTTGTGACGACTCAACTAACTCAATCACACTATCTCCTTTTTAACCATAACCTTTAAGAAGGTGATATATAATTTCTATATGCTTAGTCCTAGAGGGATGACCAGAATACTTTCATGCCTTATAAATATTTGTTCTTTAAAGATACATGAAATGAGATTCAGAAATTGCTCTATTTTAGTAGTCACATATTTGACTTGATAAACTATTCTTAAGCACATTTTAAAAATAGAGGTGAATAAAAAATTTAACCAATCTGACCTTTACTAGTGATTCTTCCTCTATCTATCACAAGTCACATGACGGCTTTTTCCGGGGGTGAGTGTTAAGAACTTTATTACGTCTCCGGTCATGCGCTTTGAGTCTTTGCTGTCAAGGTATCAATCTGCCCCCATACCTTGAAGCATACCTGCAATGATCTAAAACAGGATTCTAGGTACCCAAATCTCTTTGGGTCCTTGTGGGTTAGTGTTTGGTATGGTTCCTTTGGGAACCCACACCTTTTTCATGTTTTGTTTACCTCTTGCCCTGCAAACAGAAGCTGTATGTCCAGGTTTACCACAATAATAACATCTAATATAAGGTCTAGTGGAAAACTTAGGTCTATGATGCATATTGCTTTTCACAAAATTATTTCTCGGAATCCTAGGATGTACATGTTGTAATTTGGACATTTTGTTTATTGTACATTCAAGCTCATTGATTTTCTTTTCATGTTCTATACACTTATCACATACATAATTTTCCTTGAAGTAAACAAGATCATCATTTTCTTTTCTAAGCTCTAATTTTTCTTTAGTTAAAGCAGTGATATCATTTTCAAGATGAGTGATAACTTTCTTAGATTTGCTTAGAGCTTTAGCTAATTTTGAAGATTTATCATGCAATTCAGTAAATGCTTCATATAATTCATCATATGCATCTTGTAAAGAATCAGAGTTAGAATATACCTCAGTTTCGTTTTCACTGTCGTGGTCGGCCATGAGAGCAACTTGATCTTTTTCATTTTCTGAATTATCTGATGAGTTCATGTCATTGTCTTCCCAAGCTATGTAGGCTTTTCTACCATTGTTTCCTTTGGACCCCTTTTTCTTGAACTTTGACAATTTTCTTTCTAAGTTCGGGCACTTCATCGTCAGGTGTCCGGATTTACCACATTCGTAGCAAGTTGGGGGACTTGAGAAGTTTTCTTTGCTTGAGCCTCTTTTGGTTGGAGAATTCTTTTTGAGAGATCTTTCCCTTCTCATGAGCTTTTTGAATTTACTAACCATTAGTTCCATTTTCTCCTCGTCTTCATCTTCATCTTCTGAATCATCACTATCGTCGGATGAGCTTGAACTGGAGGCTTTGAGAGCTAAGTTTTTGTTCTTCTTGTCTTTTCCTTCATGCTCTGCTAGGCGAGTGAGCTCTAACTCGTGCTCTAGTAATTTCCCAAACAGGGTGGCGAGAGTCATGCTAGTCAAGTTTCTTGACTCAGTTATTGCAGTCACCTTTGGTTGCCATTCTCTGTTTAGGCATCTTAGCACTTTGTTGATCAAGTCTTCGGGAGGAAATGATTTTCCTAATGAACCCAATTTGTTCACTATGTGGGTGAACCTTTTCTGCATTTCTGATATTGTTTCACCTGTATTCATTCTAAACAATTCGTACTCTCTGGTAAGAGTATTTATTCTTGCCCTTTTCACTTCATTTGTACCCTCATGAGTAACTTGGAGATTATCCCACATTTCTTGGGCAGATTTACAGTTTGAAACTCGAAAAAATTCATCAGGACTTAAAGCAGAAGTAATAATATTTTTAGCACGTAAATTAAGTTGCACTTTTCTTTTCTCATCATCAGACCATTCATTTCTACTTTTTATTGTAAGAATACCATCTACTATGTGTGTGGGGACGAAAGGTCCTTTTTCCACAGCATCCCAAACATCTAAGTCTACCCCTTCAATAAAAATTCTCATTCTTTCTTTCCAATATGCATAGTCTTCTCCGTTGAATCCCGGAGGACGGAAAAGAGATGCACCCTCTTGCGTAGACCAACCTGAAGCCATTTCTCTTGAAGCTGCTAGGCCCTTTATACAAGAGTCTAGCTCTGATACCACTTGTTACCAAGTGTCTTCAGTCTCAAGAGGGGGGGTGAATTGAGATTTAAACCTTTTCAGATCTTTCGAAAACGTTTTTCCCCTTTTTCAATGACTTAGATCAATTTCGCGCAGGTTAAGTGGAAGCGAAGGAATTAGGATATAAAGCAGTAAAGCGGTATAACAGTAAAGCAGGAAAGCAGTAAAGCACGCAGAGATTTATCCTGGTTCGGTCACCTCCTAGTGACCTACGTCCAGTCCTCACACCCTTGTGAGATTTTCCACTAACCAAAACAACAAGGCTTACAGGTGCCTTGGAAAACCTTTATAGACTCAGGCACTCTCCTCCTAGGATACCCCACCTATGGAGAGCCCTCAAATCTAACAATACAATAACAAGAGATACCCCACCCCTGTTTCAATCAACTGCCCTAGAAAGATGCCCCACTTCCTAGTACATGCAGCTACCCTAGAGAGATACCCCACTCCCTAGAACAAAACACAACAATAAAATAATAAACAATTGTAAATACAGAAATACCTCTAATGTAGGCAGATATTACAACTTGAAGAATGCAACCCCAACTAACTCTTAGCAACAGATCAGCTCAGACAGACCAACGGTGCGTGACGAGCAAAAGTAAAAGCGTGAAGAGTTTTCTCAAAAGTTTTCTGATTCGTGCAGATGGGTTGTGTTGTGTGTTATGTAAAATGAATCGTGAAGCACTGCCTATTTATAGGCTATGAGGAAATTATTTTTACGTTGAAAATAGTGTAGGAATCGATTCTTTGTTAAAATGTATTTGATCTAGGAATCGATTTATTTAGGTGAGGAATCGATTTATCTTTGTTTGGAAAATATGGGAAATCGATTCTTGAGTACCATGGAAAGCTAGGAATCGATTCTATACTTAGTGAAAATATGTATGAATCGATTTTCTGCTTGCCTGAGACAAGTGGGAATCGATTCTCAGTTATGTGCAAAAGATTGGGAATCGATTCTTCCCTTAAAAGTTGTTTGGCTCAGAAATCGATTTATGTACTGAGAGTACATGGCCTGACAATCGATTCTACCTTTTCTAGTTTACCTGAAAATCGATTTTGATATTTGTTTATGCATGAGGAAATCGATTTTGTTATTTTAAAAGGTGATGAGAATGTTTACGTAAGTATGCATGCAGCTTTAAAAAACTTTGTGAGTGTGTGAGACTTTGATATACGAGCTGACCTTTGAAAGAGCTTACACTTTTTCCTAAGACACACCCAAACCCTAAGGACTACCCTTGTATTTAAGGACTACCCTTAAACTTGAATCTTCAATTCTTGGCTTGTTTGTCTTGGATTGATTTTGACGTTTAGTCACTTTTATTTGACTTTGACCGTCAATTTTACCTTTGGCTTTTTCATCATCAAAACACATCCTGCAATATTAGTTTACCTGCAACACAATGTATCCACACTCATAGGAAGTATGGGAAAGGAAAGGAGGTAGTTGAATTATCAATTCCGAATGCAAAGTCCTAAGATAATTTTATCAAAGGAAAAGCAGGTGCAATTCTTCGATTCTTCAAAAGTCAGAAGATGTTCTAACTATGGAAGACATCACCAGGGTGATCGTCAGCACAGATCAATCGGTGCTGTTATTGTAATGAAGAAGGTCACTATGCAAATAGGTGTCCTGCAAGGAAGAGTTCCAAGGAGTTACAAGCAGCTCCAAGGCTAAGACGAGTCAACACTCTAGATGCTTAGACAGTTACAACTGCTGACAAGTTACTGAGGGGTATGGGATCAGTTTTCAATAACTCCGTCAGTATATTACACGATTCGGGTGCAACCCATTGTTTTACAGCACGATCGCGTGTGAATCGGTTGAGATTAGCCTTATCATCGCTATCCGAGCCGATAACCATCTTAACTACTGCTAAGGGTCGTGTCCAGACCTAATCTTTGTATAGAATTGTCAACTTGTCATAGGAGGCAGAAATTTCGTTGTAGAATTTATTGTTTGCCTATGAGAAGTGTGGACACCATTTTGGGTATGGATTGGATGGCTGCAAATCATGTTGCAATCGACTGTGTTAATCAACTATCAGCTTTGCTTCAGAATCAGTTAAATTGTCTAGGACAATTTCTGAAGCGGTTACCTAGTTCACCTTAGACGGTCAATCTTCATTCCAAGGTGCGGAAGCACATGTTAGTATGTTATCTGCATCCACTGGAACTAGTATTAGATTCATCATCCGTACAAGTTGTGAATGACTTTTTGGATGTTCTCTGGATGCTTTTCTGGATGAAGTTTCTTCTGTGCATCCAGAGCGAGAGGTAGAGTTTTCTATAGAATTGATTCCGGTACAGGATCAATATCCATTGTTTCTTCTTGAAGGTTTCTCGAGAATTAAAGGAAATGGAGTCTCAACTTGAAGAGTCGATGTTAAAGAAATTCATTCGATCGAGTGCTTCTCTAAGGAGTGCTCTGGTGTGGTTAGTCGAAAGGAGAAATGGTAGCATGAGATTGTGCATTGATTATCGACAACTCAACAAGTGACGATCAAGAATAAATATCCCTTACCAAGGATAGAAGATTTGCTTGAGTAATTTGAGGTGCTGCAGTGTTTTCTAAAATTGATCTGAGGTCAGGATATCATCAAATAAAAGTTAGAGCCTTAGATATTCCGAAGACAGCTTCCCGTACTAGGTATGGACATTACGAGTAAGTAGTGATGCCTTTCGGTCTACCTAATGCTCCAGTGGTATTCATGGATTACATGAACCGAGTCTTCCGCACGTACCTGGATCAGTTTGTAGTCATTTTCATTGATGATGTGGTGGTGTACTCGAAGACCATTGAGGAGCATGTTCAACATCTCCGCATTGTTCTGAGTGTACTCCGAGAAAAGAAGTTGTACGCGAAGCCGTCGAAGTGTGACTTCTGGATGCCAAAGGTAAAGTCTTTGGGACATGTGATTTCCCAAGTCGGGAGTTTCTGTAGATCCCAGTAAAAAAAATTGAATAGCAGGCAGAGAAGTATGTTGCGTTTCTGGAGGAGTATGAATTTGTGTTGATGTAGCATTCAAGAGAGGTCAATGTTGTAACTGATGCACTGAGTAGGAAGTCCATCCACATGGCCGAGTTTATTGATGTATGAGAGGGAATCATCGGAGTCTTTTAGAGACTTAAATCTGAATTCAAGGTCAACAAGGAACCGGTTAGTGTTGAGCCATATGAGGATCTCTAGTTCCTCAAGGGATTCTATACGCTTAGCACAGGAAGTTGATGTGAAGCTACAATCACAAAAGGTATTTCCAGATTTTACCATGAATAGTGATGGAGTCAGTTGTTTCAACGGTAGGATCTGTGCACCCGATGATGAGAAAAATAGAAGGCAAGTGTTAGAGGAAGCACACCGAAGTTTATATTCTGTACACCCTGGATCCACCAAGATGTACAGAGATGTAAAGCAGATGTATTAGTGGCAAGGTATTAGTTGATAATCTCTTCTTTGTGAAGGTTAACAATGAGATGGTATTATATGATTCCGTTTGACAAGTCGAACGCGAACGCGAATAGGTAGGTGAGGTGACTGTTGACTGTTTTTTTTTCACATTGCGAATAAGCACCAGAGGATTAATTAATGGATGCGCTTATAAGTGACTGAAATTTCCGAAGTGAAACTTGACGTGCGGTGTAATAGTTTTGAAAAATCATTTTTGTGAAAACCCGCATGCTAAAGTTAATTATAGGAACGAATCAGGAGGTTAATAAAATCTGATGGAGGAAGAAAATCCTAGGAGGATTACTTAGGTTGAGGGGAAGCTCTTAACGCTATTGACTAATTCGGAAAGGAGTTCTGAGTTCTGTTTGAGAACAACTGAGGTGATTGGTGCTATTGCCTTTATACTGTTAGACTATTATTGGTGCTGTATTGGTTTCGTTTTCGAACTTGTTATTATTCCGCTGCGATAGTGACTGTATTTGGTTGATGCGAACTAAACGATATTTCATGGTGCTATGTATCTTGTGGTTTTAACCGAACTATGAAAATTGAAGTTGTTGATTTAATGAAGTAAGTGTAGCACTCGCTTAGATTGTTTTCAAAAAAAAAAAAAGAAACTCTGATTTTATTAAATAGTAAGGTTATTAGAAAAGGGGTGTTACACAAAAATTAATTATTGGTCGTCATCGGATCGTTAACCGGATAATACGGGCCAAGGAAGTTTCGGAATCGAAATAAGAGATTTAAATCAATATGGTAATTGGACCACGTTACCACGTATATATTAAATAGGAGGTTAATAAAATCTGATGGAGGAAGAAAATCCTAGGAGGATTACTTAGGTTGAGGGGAAGCTCTTAACGCTATTGACTAATTCGGAAAGGAGTTCTGAGTTCTGTTTGAGAACAACTGAGGTGATTTTCATTACGTTCAATTCATTTGATGTCCCCACGGTTTATTTATACGTTTAAGATAAACGTTTCTGGTAAATCCTCATTCCATCTTTTTGAAAAGTTCTATCTTGAAATCCCAAGGGCGAGTCAGGAAGTTTCACAGATGACTTTTCCGTCACATTTTTTAATGTGTATGAGAACTGTTGTGGAAATTAGAAGATTTGTTGAGAAAGTGTTTGTATCCTTCGAGAAAATCATGTTTGTGCTTATCTTTACCGTGGAGTACCAATTTGTGGATCTCATTTTCAACCGGTATGTCTATCCAGTGTCTTGTATTAAACCCTTTGATTTAGATTAACCAAGTTGGGGAGCAAGTGAGGAATGAAGCTTCGGAAGTGTTTTCGAACGCAGTGCCGAGCCTATGTAGGCGAAAGAGGAGTTTCTCGTGTCGATTCGTAATAAGAGGGTTCGGACTATAATCTTAGAAGAGTTCAAGGGTAGTAGTCGAACATACATAATGATTGACGGGCCAAGGAACTTGACTGATAAATTTATTGAGTGCAAAAATTAATTATTGGTCGTCATCGGATCGTTAACTGGATAATACGGGCCAAGGAAGTTTCGGAATCGAAATAAGAGATTTAAATCAATATGGTAATTGGACCACGTTACGACGTATATATTAAATAAATATATATATGTATACGTGTGTGGGTGTGAGTGAAGGGGAGAAAGAATTAATTAAAGAAAAGAAAGGAAAGAATTGAAGAAAGAAGGAAGAAAAGAAAGAAAGCAGCAGAGAAGAGAAACAGAGAGGGAAAGGAGAGAAAAGAGAGAGATTGGCGTGAGGGAGAAGAGAAGAGGGAGAGAGAAGACTTCACCGAAACGACTTCCTTCCAACACGAAAAATGTTCGGCGTTCCTTCCTCTTCGTTTTGGTACCAATTTCATGACGATCAACTCACTCTCTCTCACTTGGCCATTTTCGAGTTTTTAAGGTTTTGTGGGAGATCCGATTTTGGGTTGGTTTTGAAGGTTTAAGTTCGATTAGGAACGAACCCACGGTGGATAGCTCGAGTATTAAAGTTCGATTGGATGATTGGGAGCTAGTTGGGTGAGTTAGGTTGGAGAAATTACATTTTGGGGTTTTGTGAATAGTGGTTTTGGAGGTTAGGGATGATGAATAGTTTCCATGGAGAATTTCGAGGAATTCGGTATTTCGGTCAATAAGAGGTTTCGTGAATAAGTGGAAAGCTTCGGAAGCGGAATTGAGCGTCGTCGGAACGGAAACATTATGCGGAGAATGTTCGTGTGGCTACTCGGTGATTTCGGCTCGATCGTGGATCACGCGTCAAGGGTGAGTTCTACTCACGTTTAGGATTTTTGTTTTTCGAATTAATTGACTAATCGTTTTATCGCTTTCGCTGGTCTGGAATATTATTTGATATTGTCTGTTTCGGGTTAGGGATCGATCGGAGCGAGTCTCGAGTTGTGTCGTGTTGAAACGGAATTTTTGGTGATTTGATTTCGAAAGATTTTGACTTAAAAACCGTTAATGGGAAAATATGTCGTTTTTGATAAAATCCGTTTTGATTGAGTTTTTGATTGGATTGATTGATTGTGTGGTATTGGTTGGATTTGTTTTGCTGGTTGTTAAATCTGTTTTTAGTCGGAACGAGAACCGGAATTGAGCGGAATAGCGAATTTCGCAAGAAAACGGAAAAACTGCACTTTTCTGCAGAGGGTCGCGTCGCGACCCGTTCTCATCGCGTCGCGACCTGGCCCAGTTTTGTCACGCAAAAAGTTTCTGTCGTTTTTCGCGTCGCGACGGTAGCAGTTCGCGTCGCGACGGTTTACAGAATTTTCAGCAACTAAATACTGTTTTTGTTTTTGCGATAACTTTTGATCCGGGAATCCGATCGAGGTGTTCTAAGATGCGTTGGAAAGCTTATTCAGAGGCCTAACTGAATATTCTATTTTTAAGGCTAAATAAACTGTTTTTGATATTGAAAATTGTGTCGAAAAGTGGTCAACTAGAGTGCGAGTGTGAACTTGGATTTTATAAAATGTGGTTTAAAGTGTTTCATTGATTGTCTGATTTGATGGACCGTGGGTTCATAGTACTGTAGATATATATATTATATCGAGTTGGGTGACGACCCATTGTTTGACATACTAGGCGGGGCAGTCATGCTCCCCCACCCTAGGCTCCATGCCAATAGGAGAATGTACTATTGGTAAGGGGGTTCACCGGGATTAGCACTGGATTTGCAGTCGGTGTTATGTCATGAGTTTGTTGTACGTTCACCGGGATTAGCACTGGATTTGCAGTCGGTGTCGTACTGTGCGATACACCGGGATTAGCACTGGATTTGCAGTCGGTGTCGCACTTTGTTTATTGTACGTTCACCGGGATTAGCACTGGATTTGCAGTCGGTGTCGTACTGTGTGATACACCGGGATTAGCACTGGATTTGCAGTCGGTGCCACACTTTGTTTGTTCACGTGCACCGGGGTTAGCACTTTATTGCAGTCGGTGTCGTGTTGATTTTAAAAAGGATTATTAATTGAACCGAGAGAGTTAGTAGGGGTATCGGTAGAACTCACTGAGATTGTATCTCACTGTTTAAATGTTGTTGTTTTACAGAGACACGGGGACAGCGGAAATCCAAGAGGCACGAGTAGGTTGAGCTCGGACTGGTTGCTGATAGCCTAGCTTTATGTTTAAGCTTGTTTCCCTTTTGTTGTCTGTATACTAAAACATTATGTATTTAGTGTATATCTTTCTTCCGCTTTCTTGTATGATACTGAATACTATAGATGCTGATGGTATATGGTCTGAGAACCATATTGTCTTGTTGTAAATAAGACTGTTTGGGTTATATTCAGCGAAAAATTTATAGTGATATTCAGTGTCTAAGCAGGAAATATATATCTCTGATGTGTTACTAATGTGCACTTGGGTATTTTTAGTTAATCGAAATACCGGGGTGTTACAAGAAACAAACAAAAGTTTTTAACACCTAGTAATAGTTACCACATAGTATTGTAAACAGTTAAAAGTAAAGCAAAATATAGTTTTAGGAATAAACATTAAAAAGTATCCTTTTACTCTTTGTTTTGGAATCTGGGGCTGGCTCTCACAGCAGGGCTATGCTTGGCTCTTGTCTTCTTTGGCTTCTTAGCAGTGGCCACATCAGAGGTAGGCACACCAGGATCATCTACAGTAGCCTCAGGCATTTCTGCCTCTTCAGGTGTAGCTTCTGCAGGAACATCTGGTGTAGCCAGTGTTTGGACTTCAGGTGCAGGTACACCACTCTGCACTGGAGTTTGCTCAGATTGCTGCTCATTTCCCTCTGGTTGTTGCTCTGCTACCTTCTCAGCTTCTTTCTCTCCTTCTTTGGGTGTAGCTTCCTCAGATACCTCCTTCTCACCAGCTTGTACCCCTGTACCCTGTGCACCATAAAGTGAGCTCATTGTCCACATCTTCTTTGTTGGAGCAGGCTTCATTGTTCTCCTTGTGTATCCCAGCATATGTTTCTTCTCTGCTAAGGCTTTCAGAACTGCAGAGATTGTTGCTGCAGGACTAGTTGCCATGACTGTTGATTTTGAAGCTTCAGCAGTTGGTGTGGGAACACTAACAGACTCTTTGATAGTATTTATCTTCAACTCTGAACCTGCTTTGTCTTTCTCTTTCTCAGGCTCTTCAATGAGTACCTGCATTTGAACTTTCTCAGAAACAATGTTAGTTGGCTCAATAGGTTCTGTTGGTAGGGTGGGTGATTTCTGGGATGGGATGGTTGTATCTTCTTGTGCATCTTGCTTTGGATTTTCAGATTGGGGAGCATTTTCTGGTGGAGTTGTGGGTGTTTTTGGTGTTGAAGTTTGACTGGGGGAATGGTGGGCGGTGGGGGATGGAATGTTGGTTTGTGATGGTGGTGAGGGGGTGTTTGATTGCTGTTGTGATGGTGGTGATGGTGGTTGGGCTTCATTTGTAGATTTCTTCCTTATTTCATACTTTCTTCTAGCACTAGCTTCCATATCATCACTGCCATCATCATCACTGTCACTAACTTCCAGTGACTCAGATTCATCCTCCTCTTCATCCTTTTCAATATCCTTCACAGCTTGCCTTGCCTCTTCATCTTCTTCAGTATCTTCATCACTTACTTCTTCAATTTCTTCCTCCACTCTTGGTTTCTTTCCCTTCTTTTCTTTCTCAGTATCTCTCTTTCTCTTTACTCTCCTCTCTTTCTTATCAGTTTCCTTTTTCACTTCTTCTTTTTCATCAATCACCCAATTAGGAAAAATTGGGGATTCTATTTCTGCTTCAGGGTCATCCAACTTTAATTTCAACCATTCATGCTGTTCTCTTTGAAATTTCCAGACAGCTTGGAGTTTCTGCACCAAGTGTTCAGACACTTCCTGCTCTACAGTATTTTTAATTTTCACTGACCTCACTCTTTCTTTAACTTCAGCAGACAGACCACTAGGAGGGGTTTTTCTGTAGACTTTTTCTAGATCAGAAGTAACAACTCCTTGCTTTTGACACAGTTCAGTGATTAAGCATGGGAAATATAAGAATCCAGATTCCTTGGCTTGACATTCTACAATTTCTTTAGCTATCAATTTCCCCATGTCTACATTATCCTCACATAGGATTGAATCAATAAGAATCAACCTATCTTTAGATAATGTAGAAGTGTGTGAAGTAGGGAGAATTGATGTATCAATAAATAAATGCCAACTACCAAGTTCAGGGATCAATTCACCAGTTTTAAGTTTGAATTCAGTATTTGTGAATTTCTCCCACTGAGATCCTTCTATTGCTACTCTTTCTTTGATTTTAGTCATTTGCTTCTTTCCATCGTTTTACTTAAAATGCATTACCAGTGTATGTGAGATCATAGTGCTTATTGATTCTAGCAGGGTCAAAGAAAACTTTCTTACCTCTAACTTTGGAGAAAAATATAGTACCTCCTCTGTTATTCTGAATTCCTGAGTAGAACTCTCGCACCAATTGCTCCAAGTAGTAGGCTCGGGTTTGAACAAATATTTCCCAATGCATGTTGTTGACAGTGGAGAGGAATGAATGATGAGCCTTTGCGAAGTTGAAACCACGCTCAGGCAGAAACTTCATGTTCCAAAAGTGCTCACATCCAGGGGTTGCTTCCATTGATGCTAGTACTCCTGATTTTCCCTTTTTCGCCTGAGTTTCCAAACCGGATCCTTTCCCAGTGTTTTTAGAGGCAGCTTGTTTCTTAGCCATTGATGATTTGGAGTGTTTGAGATTGAAAAACTGTTTGTGAGTGGAGAGGATTTTTAATCGGGTTTGTGAGAGGGACGAAGAAAATTGAAACTTAGGGTATGTGAAAGGGTTAGTGGGATTTGGTAGTTGAGGTTTATAGCCGTTAAGTTGTGTGGCCTAACATGCAAGCCAACACGTGGAAGTTTAGACTTAACACGCCACTTTCTAACCCTTGATCAGAGATGATTCCACTAAGTTGATGATTTATCAAGTGACAGTTTTCTTCTAAATTATTCTAACACCAGAGTAGGCAGGGTGGCTGCATCAAGTGTGGGAACACCAAGTGTAGAAACACTAGCTACTCTGTTGTCCTATTTTTCCTTGGTCTAAGGTTTTGCAAAGTGAGTGGTGATCTTGTCTCTCTCTACATGCTCTCCATAGTACATTTTCACTCTTTGTCCATTTACTTTGAAAGTGGTATCAGTGGTTGCATCATATAGATCAACTGATTGAAGTACCTTAGCTGCTGTTCTTTGGCTTCCAAAGTGACCTCCATATGGTGCAGCATGACAATGCAGGAGCACTGCTTGCTGTTCTTCTTCAGGAATGCATTTTCTAATGATTTGATCAGGACATATCTTGAATAGGTAAGGGTCATCCCAATAGTATTGTTTTACTATGTGGAAGAACCTTCTTTTCTGTTGATAGTTCATGTCACATGGTACAATTTTGGTTACAAGGAAGTTTACTATGTCTGCATACCATGGTGTTGAAACATGAGGTGTGGCCACACTGAGTGCAGAAACACTGGCTGTATTCATGGTAATTGCTAGTAATTTCTCATCAGGGAAACTTTCCTTGATTTCTTCAATTGTACCTGCATTATTACTTTCAAGTCTAGAGAGATGATCAGCCACTTGGTTCTCTACTCCTTTCTTATCTCTTATTTCAAGATCAAATTCTTGAAGTAGTAGAACCCATCTTATTAGCCTAGGTTTTGCATCTTTTTTAGAAATCAGATACTTGATGGCAGAATGGTCAGTGTACACAATTACTTTGGTGCCAACCAAGTATGATCTAAATTTTTCAAAAGCAAAAACCACTGCTAATAGTTCCTTTTCTGTTACAGTGTAGTTCATTTGAGCTTCAATGAGTGTTTTTCTAGCATAGTATATGGTATGAAACACTTTGTTATATCTTTGTCCTAGGACTGCTCCTACTGCAAAGTCACTAGCATCACACATGAGTTCAAAAGGCTTACTCCAATCTGGAGTGACTACAACTGGTGGTGTAACTAAGGCCTTTTTTAGTTTTTGAAAAGCTTCTACACAAGATTCATCAAAATTAAAAGGCACATCATGTTGCAAAAGCATACACAATGGTTTTGAAATTTTTGAAAAGTCTTTGATAAATCTCCTATAGAATCCTGCATGACCAAAAGAACTTCTAATCCCTTTGATTGTTGATGGAGGTGGTAGTTTCTCAATTACCTCTATCTTTGCCCTATCCACTTCAAGAGCTTTTTTAGATATTTTATGACCAAGCACAATGCCTTCTTTTACCATGAAATGACATTTTTCCCAATTAAGCACTAAGTTAGTGTCTTCACACCTTTGAAGAATTTCTTCTAAGTTTGAAAGACACAATGAGAATGTTTCTCCAAAAACAGAAAAGTCATCCATGAAGACTTCCATTGATTGCTCAATGAAGTCAGAAAAGATTGACATCATGCATCTTTGAAAGGTAGCAGGAGCATTACAAAGTCCAAAAGGCATCCTTCTAAAGGCAAAAGTGCCATAAGGACAAGTAAAGGTAGTTTTCTGTTGATCCTTAGGTTCAATTGCTATTTGATTGTATCCTGAATAACCATCTAAGAAACAATAGAATTCCTTTCCTGCTAACCTATCTAACATTTGATCTATAAAGGGTAAAGGGAAATGATCTTTCTTAGTGGCCTTATTGAGTTTTCTGTAATCCATACAGATTCTCCACCCTGTTACAGTTCTGGTTGGGATTAATTCATTATTTTTATTGGCTACAACTGTGACTCCACCCTTTTTAGGAACACATTGCACAGGACTAACCCATGCACTATCTGAAATGGGGTAGATAATACCAGCATCTAGCCATTTAATTATTTCCTTCTTAACAACCTCTTTCATTGTTGGATTTAATCTTCTTTGCCCTTCTATGCTATTTTTAGAATTTTCTTCTAAAATTATCCTATGCATGCATGTTGAGGGGCTAATCCCTTTAATGTCAGACATTTGCCAACCTATAGCTTTTCTATGTTTTCTCAAGGTGTTAATTAAATCAAGCTCTTGTTCTAAAGATAGGTCAGAAGCTATGATTACAGGAAGGGTATTATCCTCACCTAGAAAAACATATTTTAAATGCTTAGGTAGTTCTTTTAATTCTAGCTTAGGAGGTTGTTCAATAGAAGGTACATTTTCTTTAAGGTTGGGATCTTCTAAATTAAGAGATTCATAAGTTCTAACCCATACCTTAGGTGTAGCTTGTTCCTTGGGCAATATGCTTTCTTCAATAAATTTCTCAGCAGGCAATGCAGAAACATCAGGTGCTAGTGCATTGGCAAGGTGATCATACTGCTTGTGGAACTGCTTCTCTACCAAATGATCAAGTGAGATTGATGAACACTCTTCACTCTCCTCTGCAGGATACTTCAAAGCATTCAAGACATTAAATTTTACTTTTTGATCATTCACTCTCATGGTTAGCTCTCCTCTTTGCACATCTATCAGTGTTTTACCTGTTGCCAAGAATGGTCTTCCAAGTATGACTGGCACTTCTTCATCTGCAATGAAATCAAGTATAACAAAATCTGCAGGAAACACAAATTTGTCAACTTGCACCAATATATCCTCAATAATTCCTTCTGGATATGCAATTGATCTATCTGCCAAAGATAGTGTCAATGTGGTAGGTTTTACATTTCCAATCCCTAGCTTTGTGAAGATAGATTTGGGCATCAAATTGATGCTTGCACCTAAATCACATAATGCTCTTCCTGTATAGTACTTACCTATTGAAAAAGGGATTGTAAAGCTACCTGGATCCTTTAGCTTCCTTGGAATTTTGTTTTGTAAAATCTGACTACATTCTTTTGACATAACAACAGTTTCAAATTCCCCTAATCTTCTTCTTTTAGAAAGCACATCTTTCATGAATTTGGCATAGTTTGGCATTTGTTGAAGTGCCTCTATCAAGGGAACATTGATATGCAATTGTTTTAAAACATCTAAAAATTTACTGAATTGCTTCTCCTCATGTATTTTTTTCAATCTTTGAGGAAAAGGAGGAGGAGGGTATTCTGGTACTAACCTTGGAGTAGAAGATGTAGGAACACCAGGTGTTTCTGCATCTTGAGAATTTTTTTCATTTTTATTTTTTTCTCCCTTTTCTGTACCTTCAAGCTCATATGGTTCTGTTAGATCCTTGCCACTTCTCAAAGATATGGCTTTGACCTGTTCCTTACCTTGCCTTTGTGAGGGTGAAGCTTCTGTGTTTGATGGCAAAGTACCTACTGGTCTTTGCTGCAAAGCAGTTGCTAATTGCCCTACTTGGTTCTCTAGGTTCTTAATTGATATGTCATGAGCTTGCCTAGCAGTTCTAGTTTCACTAATGAATGATCTAAGCAATTCTTCTAGAGAGTTGGCACTGGCAGGTGGGTTTGATCTTTGTTGGCTTTGAGGTAGGAATCCAGGAGGAGTACTTGGTGCAGGTGCACTTTGTGCAGGTGCATTAGAATTGTTCCACCTAAAATTTGGGTGGTTCTTCCATCCTGGATTGTAGGTATGAGAGTAAGGGTTGTTATTTTTATTGTAACCTACATAATTGACAGAGACAGGGTTGCTAGGACATTCTTCATATAGATGGCCTCCTCCACAATACACACAACTTGTAGTTCCTGGAGAGGCTTGTTCTATAGCTGCTGCAGTGTTTTCTTTTGGTGTTGCTACACTAGATGTAGGTGCAGTGCACTGTTTGATCAGACTTGTTAAAGTGGCTACTTGAGCAGATAGGGCTGATATATTATTAATCTCATGTACTCCAGAGGTTCTCTTTTGAGCACTTACCCTCTCAGTAGGCCAACTTGAACCATTTGTAGCAATTTTGTCAATAAGATCACATGCTTCATTATAAGACATATTCAAAAGAACACCACCAGCTGATGCATCTAGCATCACTCTGGTTTGTGGTTCTAGACCATTGTAAAAAGTTTCCATTTGTATAATGACAGGTAAACCATGATGTGGACATTTTCTTAAAAGTTCTTTCCATCTTTCCCATGCTTCAAACAATGATTCAAATTCTTTTTGCTTAAAAGATGTAATATCATGTCTCATCCTAGCATTTTTAATAGGAGGAAAATATTTGCTTAAGAATTTTTCAGCTAATTCATTCCATGTATGAATAGAATTGGGCTCCATAGAATTTAGCCATGATTTTGCCCTATCTTTCAAAGAGTATGGAAATAACTTAAGCCTAAATGCATCCTCACTAATGCCAGGAATGATAAAGTTACTACAAACTTCTATGAATTGCTTTAAATGATCATGGGGATCTTCATGTGGAGATCCACCAAATTGACCAATTGTTTGCAACATTTGAAACATCATAGGTTTAAATTCAAAATGAACAGCATCAATTTGAGGTCTAGCAATACTAGTTTGTATGTGCTGCTGGTCATATTGAGCATAGTCTCTCATAGGTCTATCTCTATCATTAATCATACCTATTGGTCCCATTTGAATGAATTGTTGTCTGTGATCTGGTCCACCTTCAGTTTGTTGATGTGAATTAGGTCCTCCTCTTACTGAGGCATCTTCACTGTGGTGAGACATTGTTCTGCAGTCTTGTTGTCTTTGTCTTTGTTGTCTTAGCAATCTCCTAAATCTTCTCTCAATTTCTGGATCACAATCAAATTCTGGTGGTCTATCTCTGGGCATAAACTAGTGTTTCCACACTGAGTGTTTCTGCACTAAGTGTTTTTGCACAGAAAACAGAATACCAGTAGTACTAATAAAACACTAAATTAACAATCTAAACAACAAAATTTTACTATAATCCCCGGCAACGGCGCCAAAAACTTGGTGTGGTTTATTATATGCAAGTATACATAGTCACACAAGTAATAAAGTGATAAGAAAGGTCGAACCCACAGGGATTATGTATTGTAAATTTTTGTAGTTCAAAGTGTACACTTAGTGTGTCTACACTATTCAGTATTTTTGGTTTGAAGTTTTCAAAGTAAGTAAAATAATAATAAGCAATAAAATGTGTGAGAAATCAGTTGGAAAAAGTAGTTGAGATGTTTTCACCAAGTACTTTACTTCTAAATGTTTTAATGGAGTATGTAGTGTGGGAACACTGGATGTAGATGCATCAGTTTGTGCCTTTCAGCACTTCTCTTCAGAGTTTCATTACAAGCTCTTATGATCTTTGTTTTTTACAGTAAAGAAAGGTTTGTCAATTCCTCCCTTGCCTCCTAACAATGATCCAAGTTGCTAAATAGGTTCACTCTTGTAATTTTACTATCCTAAGAACTATGCTATCCTATGTCTAGGTTTTAGCATATATTTAACAAAGTTTCCTTTATTAAATACTTGTCCTTATTAACTCTTGAGTTCATAAATGTAGCCCATGTCTGCTGCTACAAGTTTTACCTATTCTAAAGTGATCAATTCCAGAATAAGTTGAAAGAAGTGTTATGCAAGAGTTTAAAGTGTTTACACTACATAAATCATAATAACATATTTAGAAGCTCATTACAAGGTTAGAACATCTCAACTTAAGGGAATTTAGCTCATGTTACTCATGTTATAAAGCAAAGAATGTGCAAAGAACATAAGTAAATGAATAATAAAGCAAAAGAACTTAAAAGAGTAGAGATTACTTGAATAGAAGATCTTTTGCATTAAGTTCCCAAGTTGAAGTACAATAAAGATTTCTTACACGAATTTCTTCAAAGTAGAAGTGAAGGGAATGGTTGTCAAGCACTTCCTCACCTTCCTCTCCTTAGAAACTTGAAATGAAAATAAACTAATCCTAAACTAAGCGAAAAGATAAAGGATTTAAAGATGTGAAAGATGATAGAATATAGGATTCTTTTCTTGTGAAGATATGATATCTATTTATAGGCTTGAAAGCTTTCCTCTTGCAAGGGGTTTCCTTTGGCGTGAAAGATCAGCTGAGGAGACCGAACATGGTTAATTTGTTGACAACCAATCAAGCAAGTTGCACAGGTTTGGTCGCTTGCATGCATAACAAAAGATGAGGTCCATTGGAGAAGTGCCACATGTCTTTTAGATAAGTTTGAGTCTTGCAACTTGATTTTTATGTGTATCGCCGACTTCAGCAAGTGGCTCAGCTCCAGGTGACTAGGCATGACGTCACTAATCAAGTGTGGAAGCATTGAAATGGTCTTTGGATGTTTTGGTATAAACTGCAGAATTTTAGCAGGTGTTGGCAGTGTTTCCACTCCTAGTGTTTCCACTCCTGATGTTGGCAGTGTTCCCACTCCTGCAGTAGCTGCACTGAACAAAAACATCAAACCTAACAAGATGTGTGCATTTTGCCTAGATCATTGCCCTTTATCCATTTGAATATTTAGAATGCTGTTCCTTGATAAATAAGCTATAAATATATATAAATGTTCTTGAAAATAAGCAATAACTCAAGCTTGATTGTATGAATAACTCTATATAAAATAGAGTTATCACCAACCCTCCCCTTCTATTGGTCGCAAGAAGCATGTGTCTAGGCGAGAAGCTAGCGAGAATGAGATTCAATCCCAACTCCCCCTTCTATTACTAGCAAGAAATCAGTGTCTCAGCAAGTAGATAAAGGGAAGGAGGTTCAATCCCAACCCCCCTTCTAAGGAATTTATCAGTTATCTAAAGATTCATGCCTCAAAAATGACGAGTGCAGATTTGATAACTGCATTGGTTGATCCAGACATCTTGGGAGATTTCCACCAAATCTGCCTTTCAAATGGAACTGCAAGAGGTATATGATCACAAGTGGGCATCTGGGGCTACTCTTAATATATACATCAGGTATTATTATTATTATTATTATTATTATTATTATTATCATAATTATTATTATTACTATTATTGTTATTATTTGTTAATTTATTTGTATACATTTTAACTATAGGTATTTGTACCATGAGATTATGATCCCCATGGAACAAACACATAAATTTATCTTCTTGTGCCCCGAACGTACTTTTCTACGCAACGTCCACTTTGATAAAGACATGTCAAAAGCCATGGTTAAAGACTTGAAGAAAGCGATTAAAGAAAACAACGAAGCGGTAAAAGCCTATATCGATAGACGCTTGGCTTTGTCACATGAAAGAAGCTGTGATAGCTTTTTTGGCACCCATCAACTTAGGGTAAGAAATTTAATCTATCTATCTATCTATATATATATATATATATATATATATATATATATATATATATATAACGTGTTTTTGAAATATCTGTTATTTATTTGGTTATTCAAATTTTTTGTAGGGCACATTGGATATTGTTGGTAGTTGATTCTAAAAGAAATCGAATTTTCTATTTGGATTCGTGTCATGGTCATTATACCAACCACCCCAAGATGAAAGGAGTATTTGAAAGGTGTGTATTTAGTTACATCGCATATTTCATTATTTAAATTATGTATGTATTTCGATTAATTAATACATTTATATGTATGATGTTTCAGTTGTATGATGACTTATTGGGGATCAAATGAGAGGAGGGCTCGAGATGGGAATGTCAACAATAAAACAAAATGGATACTAATAACGGTAAGTTTATAATCAATATTCTTATCCATGTAAATATTGTTCGCATTTTAATAATTAATTGTTATTTTGATTTCTAGTGTCCTAGACAACCAAACAATGATGATTGCGGGTATTACGTTATGAAGTTTATGAAGGACATAATCACTCACAATCAAATGGAAATTCCAGAAAATGTATGTAATTTATATAGTTTGTTTTTTTACAAGTAATTCCATATCTAGCATATAGCACTTTATTCTAAGTTTATTTTATTTTTGCTTATTTTTGCAGTATTTTCCTGGAAATGAGGTTGGAGCTCCATTTTCTGATGACCAACTTACTGAGATCAAGGGAGAGTGGTGTCACTACAAAAAAACAGCGTATTAGCGACGGATTTTTCCCTCGCTAATGCCTGTTTTTCCCTCGCTACTGACTTTTAGCGACGGAATTAGAGACGGACCAATTCCGTCGCTAAACCACTTGTCGCTAATGGTTAGCGAGGGAATAAAATCCGTCGCTAAAATTAGCGACGGAAAATCCGTCGCTAAACACTGTGCACACTGCCTGTTGCAGTTGATTTGACACTGACACTGACCAACTTTAGCGACGGAAATCCGTCGCTAAAATCCGTCACTAATCTCTTTTTTTTTTTTAGAAAACGCTAATCTCAGATAGAGAGAGGGAGAGATAAGGGGTTGGGGAGGAAAATGGAGAAGGAAAATAAATGAAAGAGGGTGGTGTGGTGGTGGTGGTGTGGTGTTGAAGGGAGAAGATGATGGTGGTGGTGGTAAGAAAAATGAAAGAGAAAGAGGAAAATGGAGAAGGAAAAGAAATTAAAGGATAAGAGGAGGAAATGAAAGAGGATGGTGTGGTGGTGGTGTGGCGTTGAAGGGAGAAGATGATGGTGGTGGTGGTAAGAAAAAATGAAAGAGGAAGAGGAAAATGGAGAAGGAAAAGAAATGAAAGAGGAAGAGGAGGAAATGAAAGAGGATGGTGTGGTGGTGTTGAAGGGACAAGATGATGGTGGTGGTGGTAAGAAGAAATGAAAGAGGAAGAGGAAGAAATGAAAGAGGAAGAGGAAAAAACGAAGAAGAGGAAGAAATGAAAGAGGAAGAGGAAGAAATGAAAGAGGAAGAGGAAGGATTCGGGTTTATAAAAAAAAATTTACCCGTTAGCGACGGATTTCCCTCGCTAATGTCTGTCACGTGTCAAATCAACTGCAACGGTCAGTGGCACAATTTTCCAAACATTAGCGACGGATTTAGCGACGGATTTCCGTCGCTAATTCGAACCAAAATTTTCAAGTTTCGCACCATATTAAATCTGTTGCTAATTTAGCCAATTTCCGTCGCTAAAGACATTGTTTTGAAATCCGTCGCTAATGCTGTGAATTTCCGTCGCTAATTTTGATTTTAGCGACGGACCACCTATCCGTCGCTAAAATCCGTCGCTAATCCATGTTTTTTTGTAGTGTGTCATCATGTTGCCCGTTTGATTAATGAAAATCGAAATTCATCTAACTTTGGTTAGCTGGTTTTTTGTTCCCCACAATGGATGTCATGTCATTTTTGCTGTCTATGTTAACATTCAGAATTTGGTTAATGATTTATGTAATTTTTGTTGGTACTTTGTTGATATGTGTTCTGTACCGAGCAGCTTTTTGGTCGTCTGCTGTTGGTAGGTCTCTTGCTGTCCTGACAAGAGGTCAGGTCGCTTGCTGTCCGGACCGGAGGTCAATGAGCGCCCCGGGGGGGGGGGGGGTACCTGCAACCACTCCGACGCTCAAGTCAGTATATAGAATATAAGAGTGAAGGTACTAAGGATTAGAGATTCAACCTTTGTAAGGGCAAAATTTGCCTGTATTTATAGGAAATCGTGCCCTCTTGTGGATCGTCGGATGGGTAGAGTCAATCTTGACCGTCCAAGCATGTTGGGCTCGCATGAGGTGGATATGGGCTGAATTGGCTGGGCTGATCCATATGACTTGCTAAGCGCACCTCCTGGTTTTGCTAACGGGACCCTCTAGTTGACTCCAGAACAATATGTATGTATGTATATTAGATGGATTTATAAGTTTGTTAGTTTGGAATTTGATTTGCAATTGGTTAGTTGATTTGAAATTTGGTTCATATTGGTTGTTGAGTTGATATTGGTTGTTGTTGGTTGATGAAAATGAGAGTAGGGATGTGCTGCAAAATATTGGATATACCAGAAACAAGAAAAAATATTTTAAAAAGAAAACATAGAATCGGGGGCGCTTGCAGTTAGAAGCGCCCCTGTTGGTGTTACCCCCACTTGACAATCAGGGGCGCTCCCAGTAAAAAGCGCTTCTGTTGGTCAGACCAACATGGGCGCTTGTTACTGCGAGCGCCCCTGATTGTCAGAGGCGCTAAGACCAACAGGGGCACTTTTTTTTAGCGCTTCTGTTTCCTAATAATTAGAGGCGTTTGTTGTGCGCTCCTGTAGAAGGGTTGGCAACAGGAGCGCCAGATTTAGGGGCGCCCGAAAGCGCCCCTAATGGATAAAAAAAAGCACCCCTAATGGCCTTTCCTATTGTAGTGGTCAAACTATTTGTGGAACGAGAAAGTTCAAACGTTCAATTATCGGGTGGGGAGAACAAACATTCAACTATTGGGAAACATTCAACCGTTAAGGTGCACAGGATTCCTCAAACCCTACAAAGGATTAGGCAGCTATATAATGCCCAATGATAAGGTGCATAGGATTCCTTCATTGCAGGAATGATCTCTTGTCTATCTAGGTTGTCTGTTTGTATGTATTAATGTTAGTATGAAAATAAGGTTACTTATATGTTGTTATCAATAAATGGTATGATAACATGGTGACACAGATTGACTTTATATGCTAATCAAATGATATGATAGTTGAATTCTTGAGATAATAAAATTTTAGATGAATTAAACTAATCGATGTCGAGATGTCAAGCTGAGTAGATAGTGGATGATAAAAAAATTAGTTGTAGTTAGTTCTCATATATGATCGGTAGTAGTTGCATACAAAATCTATGTGAACACCAATACCACATAGAGTTGTAGATTGTATGATCACTCATCACACATAGAAATTAGGTAGAGGGATCAACAATTGCACACTATGGAGTGTGATCAGGAGTCTCACATTGGGAATGATCAACAGTTGCTCCTATCAAATGATCAAAAGTTTCATTTAACAACCATGAGTGGTTAGTTGCCCCTGAAAGTATGATTATTGATTTGTGACTTTACAGGTTGGGGGGACCCATGGGAGGATGGTTAGGAAGATGTGTTAAGCTATGCAGTTGCTATGATGTGTGTGCATGTTAACATGTTATATGCCATGTGATTATCGAAATGATTCTTACCTTCTCTATTGAGGGGTGCCTTTCATCACATCCTCATGCTTAAACATATGCAAAATATCTCCTGAGGTCCCTTAACTTATTTTCAGGTAACGAATAGGTTCCTTAACTTTTTTTTGTAACGATTAGGTCCTTGATGTTTTAAAAACGTTGCATTGTTACCATTTTTTATAATTTTCGTTTATCTTTGTGAAAAAAGCTTAAGTGGCTGGCAATGCTGACGTGGATGTTGATGTGGCAAAACAGTGATGATTTGGCAGGTCCACCTAAGATTTTAATTTAAAATTAATTTTTATTCAAAACTAAAATACCCAAAATACTCCTATGTTACTATTCATCATCTTCTATCTTACAATAATCCCCAAATCTCTAATCCCTCATTCCCTTGACCCTATCCTTATCCAAATACTCTAGAAATTTGGAATAAGACATTCTGGAGGAAGAAACACCTTGTTGTTCATCAACAACAAGAGCTTTGCCATTTCCTAATACTACAGGTAGACTAGCTCCAACATTTCTAAGCAACAATTTTAGAAACCCCCTTCTCCCTTCCTCCTCCTGATTTTGGTCTAACGATGCCTTAATGGAAAATGCTTTGATGACTTATTACTCAATGCGAGTTGCAGAAGAAAGGAAAACGAAAATGGGTATCGTTCGCCTGATATTGTCGAATCAGTTTCTCCAACTCCATGAAAATTCCCCTTATTGCTTCCAGCAATCTCTTCAAATTTGTGATTTCTCCATGAAAATTGAGACTCAAACTTCGAAATCGAAATCGAATCTGGGTTTCATGAACGAAATCAAAATCGAAACTGGATTTCTGCAAAACGATTCAATCCTTCTACAAATCAAAATTGAAACTGTGTTTTAGATGCCCATAAATTTTGCTTTCGGTTTTGCTTTTGTTTTGTGGTGTTTCAGATGCCCATAAATTTTCAATATCAAATTTTTTAAGGCTAAATTGCACTTTTGGTCATTTATTTTTGACTTTGGTTTCATTTTGGTCATTTTTTTTTCCCGTTTTGGTCTCTCATCTTCCATTTCTGTGTCATTTTGGTCCTTTTTTGGTATTTTCTATCCATTAACTTAACAGAGGTCACGCAGGCAGTTAACTGTTGACGTAGCATCTTAAGTGTTAGAGCTGACTTAGAATTCATTAAGTGATGTGGCAAATGGGTTTAATTTGGTCCCCCATTTGCCACATCACTTAATGAATTCAAAGTCAGCCCTAACACTTAAAACGCCACATCAGCAGCTAACTGCCAGCGTGGCGTCTTAAGTTAATGAATGGAAATGCCAAAAAAGGACCAAAATGGCACAGAAATGGAAGACGAAGGACCAAAACGAGAATAAAAAAAGATAAAGCTCCAAAGTGAAACTAAAGTCAAAGATAAATGACTAAAAGTGCAATTTAGCCATTTTTTTAATTCAATATTTTATTGTGTTTAACGTTTCAAGATTAGATTGTGTTTCATGCCCATAAATATTTTAAGGCAAATTCTTAAGTACCATTGTCAATTAGTTGGGTACTGCACCTCCTGTAAGGCAAAATGTGATGATTTTTTTTGACCAAGTAAAAACCTAATGACTTTTCTTTTAACCAACTGGAAAATACACTCACAACACATGTTGGGTGCAACACCCAAATTTATGTTATGGGCACATTAGTTGTCACCATATTTTAATTCAATAAATTTTGTTTTCGGTTTTACTTTTGTTTTGTTGGTGTGCCTTTATACAGATTTGAAACTTTTAAGCTCTTTCTGGGTTTCACGTTTCCAAATGATGAAGAAGAATGCGAGAGAAGGAAGATGATGAATGAAATCTGAAAGTGATATTTTTTGTTTTAAATAAAACTAAATAAAAAAGACTTGGATAGTATGTTAGACTGCCACATAAGCATAGTCAGCAAACACCTAAGCAACTTAACGGAGTTAAACGGCCACATAAGCTTTTTTGTAACGGAGTCAAATGGAAATTACAAAAAAGAGTAGCGGTGCAATGTTTTTAAAACATAAGGCACCTAATCGTTACAAAAAAAAGTTAATGGATCTATTCGTTATCTGAAAATAAGTTAAGGGACCTCGAGAGATATTTTGGCTTAAACTTAAGTCGATGTGTTCCTTGACCATATGTCAAATTGAACGAGGGTAAGCACAATCAGTGCAGAACACGGAGGCGGAGCTGCTCCATTCGCTAGGCGCAGTGCAGAACAGAGCTTCTGCTTCTTAGTTTTTGGAAACCCAGGTCAGTTTCTTTTTGCTTTAACTTTTAATAATTATATATAAACTGTTACTGCTTCGAAATGCTATATTTTTGCTTTGAAATTCTTAGAACTGCTCCTAAAAACCCAATTTAGTTATGATAAAAGAATCAGCATAAAAATGGGCTTTGAAATGCTCCAAATTGAAGTCAATAATATTCAATTGAGTAAATAAGTTTGAAGATGCATGGCCAACCCTAAAATAGAATTACACCAGACAAAATTCTAGTATGCTTCTTGGTAAAATGTGATATAAATTTATGCAGTTATTCATTGAACAAAATAATCTACATTGATTGAAAAAATGAGTCACATTGATCTGATGGGTTAAACAAGGTGTATGCTATCAAGTAAACAATTCTATTTGAAAAAATAATGTACATTGATTGAAAAAATGAGTCACATTGATCCGATGGGTTAAACAAGGTATATGCTATCAAGTAAACAATCTACTATCTATCTATACCATTTACCCACTACCAAAATACCAATTTTATCCTTTTCACTTTTTCACTTTTTCAAACTTTTTCACTTTTTCACTCTCTCACACACTTTTTCACTCTCCCTCACACTTTTTACTCTCTTCTCCTATTTCTTTTTCCAATTCTCTTATTTCTCTATTTTTCATATTTTTTCACTCTCTCACACACACTTTTTCACTCTCTCTCACACACTTTTTCACTCTCTTCTCCTATTTCTTCCTCTAATTCTCCCATTTATCTATTTTTCACAATATATCTACTTTAATTTAATCTACAAGTCACCTTCATTTTTCCTCTTTACTATTTTAAAATTTTCAAATTTTGACAAAATTTTAATATTTGTTTTAGGCTAATTAAATCTGTTAACTTTAAAATTGTCTTGATTTTCACGGGATAAAGTTCTGACTAATTAAATTTTGTCTGAGTCCATACATTACCCACTACCAAAATATCAATCTTATCATTTTTTCAACTAAGCAATTGGAGTATATTTAGGTAATTTTATTTTTTCACTTTTTCAAACTTTTTTACTCTCACACACTTTTTCAAACTTACCATTTACTTACTACCAAAATATCAGTCTTATGCTTTTCCCAACTAAATAATTGGAGTATAATCAATTATTTAAAAAAAATTATTCATTTTTATAATTTACTCAAACCACTCAAACCTACTTTTTTCAAACTTTTTCCCACACAAATATTTTAAAAAAAATTATTCATTTTTATAATTTACTCAAACTACTAAAATTACTAAAATCAATTAAAATGAGTAAAATCAATTAATTTTTTCATAAAAAATAAAATCAATCAATTTAATCACTACAAAAAATTACCAAATAACTATTTTATAATTACTAAAAAGGAGTAAAATGCCAACGGGAGTGCAAACGGGAGTGCCAACGAGAACGCCAACGGGAGTGGCAACAAGAGCGGGAGTGCCAACGGGAGTGACAACGAGAGTGCCAACGATAGTGGCAACAGGAGTGCCAACACGAGGACCAACGAGGATGCAAACGGGAGGGGCAACGGGGATGCATATTTTACCTCTAATGTCCAAATACATTATTATGGATCAATGTAATTCTGATTGTCAACGGGGATGCATATTCCACTTTGAATTTCAAATCATACATTTTGGACATTGTTCACAACTTATCAATATCTTCCAAATTATTAATATGTATTCATGGTAATACACCGACCAAACAGTATCACCCGTGCGTATGCACGGGTAAAAAACTAGTTCTATTTGAAAATACAAAACTCTATGAGCCTATCAGTGGTATGTCTTACTATGAAGCACCGACACATACACCAACACCAGACATGACATGGACACAAACATCTAGACACCAATAAGTTTTTTTAGAAGATGGATGTGATTGAGTGCAATCATATCTTCCAGTGTCAGACACCGAACACATCTTAATAGGAAGCACGTTTCAGATCAGGTCTTAGATGGTTTATCCATCTTAACCTACAAAGCATGTGACATCCGTGGCTGACGAGAGCGGGGAGTGATCGCCGGTGCCCAAAAGTTGGCACGACAATGAGTTGCTCCTGGCAGCTTCTAGGCGAAGGGACACGTGAGTGAACCGAATACGCATCGGAATGAGAGGGATCCTGAGGCTGTGCAGGTATGAAACTGTACAGTTGAAGGAAGACTTAAAAGAATTGATTTGGATTACCTATACCAACATGATGCATTATCTTTTCGGGAGCCATTCCCATAAGAACTCCATAGTTAAGCGTGTTTGACTTGGAGTAGTAGTGGGATGGGTGACATTCTGGGAAGTTTCTTGAAAAACATGCAAGTGAGAACAATGCATGCTGAAAAGACACGTGTTGGTTTGTGGGGGCAGTCGACAGTTTTGAAGCCTTCACATCACGATAAATGAACATATCATAAGAAAAAGAGTGTTGAGAACTGCTCAATGCAGATAATGAAAATTGATAAGAAAGAGGGGGGTGAATACAAAATCACCCTTTAACAATTGTACAAAATCACCCTTTTATGTTATAGTTATAATAACGTTTTTTTACTGAAGTTATATTTTTATGTTTGTACAATTGTTAAAGGGTGATTTTTGTAGATAGAAAACTAGTCTGAGAGTCACGATTTTTGTACAATATCATATAAACTAAGTCTTATATGATATTGGGCCAAGCCCACTAACATAAGCTAACCCTAATTTTAGATGGGATTTTTTTTACCCCCATCAGATAAGAATCAACCCCATCGACCCTGCGAAAAGACGCAATTGCCCTTCACAAAATTTAAAAAATTCGAACGTATCCTGATTTCAATTTTTTTTTGGAAATCGGATTTAGGTAAATCCGATTTCCACTAAAAATTTTAAAAAATTAAAAGCGGATTTATGTAAGATGGGGTAGATCCTCTTTTAAAAATAACAAAGCGGATTTACCTTAAGTGGGGGTAAATCCGATTTTGTTATTTTTAAAAGCGGATTTACCTTATATGGGGGTAGATCCGCTTTTAAAAATAACAAAGCGGATTTACCTTAAGTGGGGTAAATCCGATTTTGTTATTTTTAAAAGCGGATTTACCTTATGTGGGGGTAAATCCGCTTTGTTAACCTAATTAATAAATACATAAATCAGTTAAAAATTTAGATACGAATTTCGACCGTCCTTTGGTTCTGTTTAGTGTGTAGTTCGTTAACACGTGACGATGTTGTACGTCGAGCGAATAATTTAGGCTAAAAAATTAGTTTTCGGCACCCTACTCAAATTGTAATGAAACCACAGCCATGAAATCCGAAAAAAACCAAGGATTAAAACTCCTCAAAAGGGACTTCTTTCAGGACAGGTGGCCTCAAAATCCCAAATTCCATCGTTTACTATTTTTTATTAATTTTTTTAATTTTTCATAATCTCCAAAAAATCTGAAAAAATTTGGATAACCTTATTTTGGTTTTATTAGATTTATAGTGGTGTTTGTATAATTTGTAGATTAGTTTTGACTCTTTAACGGATTTTTAGTAGTATTTTTATAACATTTTTTACAAAAATAAAATAAAAAACAGGTATTTTTAGTACACAAAAGCGGATTTAACTAGGGGTGGCAAAAAAATCCGGACCCGCGGGTACCTGCGGGCTGCGGGCCAAATAAACGAATATTTTGACAACCCATCAATAAACGGGGCGGGTCCGTGTAGCGGGGTACCCGTACCCGCGGGTACCCGTACCCGTTAGTAAATATAGTTGTTTAAGTGGATGTTTATTTATCATCTATTGTTGTTGTTTAAGTGGATGTTTATTCACATTCTATTGTTGTTGTTGTTTAAGTGGATGTTTATTCACATTCTGTTGTATCTTTTATCCTAATATTTTGGATAATGTTTAGTTGTTATTTTTCAAGTTTCTATTATCATAATTCTAGTTTTTTTATCTCCTTTCATTAACAATTATATGTTAATAAATAGTTGATAAGATAAATGCATAACGAAATGCGTAATTTTTTATATAAATGAATCAAAAAAATAGTGTTAAAAAATTAATTTTCTATGGTCTTTCAAATTTTATTTTTAAAAGTTGTTTTTATTAATTTACAAGTACCCGTGGGTACCCGTTTAAAAAAATACCCGTTTAAGACCCGCGGGGCCCATTTATAATAAACGGGGCGGGTCTGGGTAGTGAGATACCCGTGCCCGCCCCGCCCCGTTGACATCCCTAGATTTAACCCCCACCTAAGATAAATCCGACTTTTAAATAACAAAGCGGATTTACCTTATGTGGGGTACATCCGCTTTTAAAAATAACAAATCGGATTTACCTTAGATGGGGGTAAAGCCGATTTTCTTTTTTTAAGTGAAATCGGATTTACCTACTAAAAGATAAATCTGATTTTAAAAAAAAAATCAAAATCAAATTTATCTTTTAATAGGTAAATCCAAGCGAATTTTTTAAGTGAGGGGTATTTTGGGGTTTCGGGTAGATAGTGGATAGATAGTGAGTTGATGGGTTAAAAAAAAAATCCCATTTCAGATAGGTTTTCTTTTTTGTTCTCTGCACATAACAAGCGCCGTTTCATTTCAACTTTTCATCTACCCTCTTTATTTGACATCCAGTATTCGGGTATTCTTCTTAATCTTTTCCCTTCTTTCTTTCATCTTTTCATTGTTTTTTTCTTGACATCAACTCTTCAGGTACCTTCTTCATCTTTTCCCTTCTTTCTTTCATCGTTGCATCGTTTTTTTGTGTGAAACAGAACGATCTGGTGCGCGCGATTTCGTGCGATTCTGTTCGCCGTTCCTGAAAAAAACCCGCGTGGAGAGGAGCGGACCCGACCCACCCGCTCCCAACCGCTCCCAATTCTCCCTCTCCGGCGAGCAGCCATAGCCGACGTGCCTTGCTTTCGTTCCTGTACGTGTTACTGTTGCTTCGTTTCGTGTTATCCCCTGCTTCGTTTTTATCCCCTGGTTTCCAAGCCTGAACGTCTTCTCCACTTCTCCATCTCCGTCGAGAACAAGTCGCCGGCGAGCAGCCATAGCCACTGCACTGCATAACGTAAGTGACAATTACTGTTGGTGTTCTTCTTTGTTTCTTTAGCGGTTTGTATTGCTGTAGGTGTTACGATTTGTATTCATATCTTTTGTGACTATGTTTACTTGTTTTGTAAGTGTGATAATGGATAATACAGTCAATGTCTTTTACTCATATCCATTACTTAATGTCTTTTGTGACGACTATGTTTACTTGCAGAAGTTTCTTATGAAATAATGGATAATACAGCCACTCAACTATCTTAGTAACTTGGAATTGAGTAAAGTTTACTTCACTCTTTCAAGTTTGAGACTCATTCATTATTTTCTCATCATCTTTACCAATACCGAAGTAAAACAAGTTTAAAAGTATTTGATTGGCATCAAAAACAGTAACAAATAAATGAGTTGGTGAGGTTGCTTTATCATTTTTTCTTAAGCTTTGTATTCCAGTAATTTTTTATATCATTCTTGGTTCTACCTGGCAACTAAGATGCTATTATGGACCACCTTTACTTGTCACAATTACTCTTATGGATAAGAGAAATTGGGGGAAATATAAAAAGTAATTGCCAAGTGGTGAGAATAATTTTCTTAGTTGATAGAATAAGAGAAATTGAAAGGAAATATGAGAAGAGAAGAGAATTGGCAGGTGGAGAAATAGGGAGGAGAAAATTGTAGATTGCTTTCTTTTTTTTTCCTGTCACTTTTTCTGTTTCTCTCCTTATTTTGCTTAACAAATATATTTTGTTTTCTTTACAGGTTCAACGCAAAAGCTATGAAGTTGATCAATATAAATGGAACTACTCTTTTTCTTGCACTCTACACTGATGTAACCAATTCAAAGTTTGTCTCTCTCTCTCTCTCCCTCTCTCTCTCTCTCTCTCTCTCTCTCTCTCTATATATATATATATATATATAATTTTTATACAAAAATCAAAAGGTTATAGGTGAACTAAATGTTCTGAAAAATGTGAAATTTGTTATGGGAATGTTACCTCTGTAAGTGAAAGTCTAGGTATTATGATACACTCGGTTGTCATCTTGAATTAGTTTAAAATTACGTTTGATTTCTTGTGCCAACTGTCATGGAGTTTTGTTATAAACAGAGTTTATGTGTCTATCAAAGGTTAAACACCTTTTCATTTCTTTATAATGGCATTAGGTTAAAAGGTTATCAAGATGCATGTTTGTTTTGGGGTGGCCATCATTTATTTTTTTATTGTTAAAGAGTATAAAGTACACAAGGGATCACTTAATCTCAAAATTTAGTTTTACCATAGTTAGAGTTTAATCTGCTTATTTTTACTCGAGATAATGAGTAACAACTTTAAGTGCTAGTTGTGCAATTACGACAGTTAATTTATGATAATTCATATACCAGTTGCTCCTAAGTAATTGTTCCAAGATGGTAATTGCAGAGCTTTTTCTATTTATGGTCATACACCAATCTGTAAAAGTAGATATACAGAGTACACTGTACTTAATATCTATTTATATGTAATTGATTGAGAAGATTAAAAACCTTCTCTTAGCTGAAGTATATTATGTAATTACTATTATCGCAGGGAACTATTGGAATGTATGCAAGCTGGGAAATTGGAGCCAGAAGTTGCATTACTCAATGCTTCACTTGTATAATTTCTTATTATTTGTGTTTTATGTCATGTCAAGCACCAGTTACAAGAGGATCAAGATCATCTGATATCACTCACTGATATGAGAAGGTCATTTTGTGAGAGAAAAATATACAAAAATCATTGGTTGGATATTAGGACCTACCACCATTGTTTACAGAGGATCTAATAATTTTACTCTGTTTCTTTCTCTCTCATAACTTGACCCTCTAGTGTTGGTAATGAGAGGATCCTAGTGATGCTGGTACTTACATTTTTAAAAAATACTGTTAACAACACTTTTGCTTCTCAACTGAACCAGATTCCAGATATTTTCCCTGTCCTAGCAGCTGCACACAAGACACTTGTAGCCAAATCACGAGACTCTTTGACCACACGCACTCTTCATTCGGAGCTTGTTTACAACTACTCCGGATCCAAACATGTAATTATGTATAGCTATTCAACCTATTTTAATTCATCTTCCAATTTGAGTTGCTAATTTGAGCATGTCTTATGACTAGATTACTGAATCTTTGAAAAGATGTGGCATATCTGAAAGCACAACTTATGTTCTTGCCGCTAGATTTGATGCCACTCCTGATGAGGTGAGATGATTGTACTAAAAAATATGGCAACCATTTTTTCTTTCCCTCACATAACTAAAATGATGTCTCTCTTTTTACTAGATAAAAGCCATAGAGAAACTGATTAGTGGCAAGGAGATTGACTTGGAGGAGTTGGAAGGGAGAGCAAACCAATCCCAGATACAAAAGGTTTGTGAACTAATGGCTCTGATCTTAGATCACTTTGCATCTTTTTGTGTACTTATTAGCATATTCAATAATCTGTTGTGTTTCAGCATTACAAGATAACTGCCTTGGAACTTGGAGTATCATCACTTCCAGATGCAATAGTTTGCCGAATAGCTGCTCGTGATGCCTTGTAGGAAAAATGATTGTGATCTGCTTGTATGCTATCAGTTTTATTATCTCACAGTAGGTGCTTTATTTTCATAAAATATAAAATATAAAATATTTTCTATGTTTGATTTTTTATTGTTATCAATCTTATTGTATAAGATATAAGAATTGTTGTAAGATGTAGATTTAATTGTTGTGTGATGAGATATTATATTTATTATGACATGATTTGATCTATCAAGTTCCAGTATCTTGTGAGCCAACATGTTCTTGTGTTGTGACCCAAGATTAGCTTAGTCAACTGCATTTGTTTGATCTTGCAATGAAATAACAAATTCATTCTCTTTCAATGGTTCGCCAATTTAAAAGATGATCTCTGTTTGGAAATTCCTGAAAAACAAATGTAGACAAGATAATTAAAATGTTCACAAACTTCAATTGAGGTGAAACACCAATGTTTTTAGAACCGGACCGGATCATGAACCGTCGAGGCCTCCGGGTCATGGTTCATTCGGTTGAACCGGATGAACCGGGTAATTATTAAATTAATAAATAAATAAATAAATGAATAAAACATAAGAAATACACAAATTAGTTTTCAAAATAAATTCAAACATCAAACTAGTCTTCATGAAAATAAAAATAAAACATAAGAAATACACAAAAGTCTTCAAGTCTTTATCAACATAAGAGATAAACAAAAGTCTTCATCAAACAAGTCTTCAAGTCTCAAACAAAACAACATAGGGCGCGACACTAATGACTTTCACGCATTGGTGTTTGTTGGTTCATGTGGATGAATCAAGATTGGCACGAATGTCTTCTAGAGGAAATGAATCCAAATTAAGCCCTTCATCTTCGACTCCCATAGGTTGTGTTTCTTGATTATCTTCAAATAACAAGAAAATAATTAGTTAATCACTTGGTCACAAAATAACAAGAAAAATGTAAACACAAAAGTAAATAGATTCTCACCATCATCATTTTCTAAACCAATTATGGGAATTGATTCCTCATTATAAAGTATATTTTCCATCTCAGTGAAATCAAGAATAGGTCTAGTGTCTTCTTCTTCCATGATCCAAAAATCAATATCATCTATGCTCTCATAGTCAATAGGATCAAAGGTCCTCTTCTTGTTGAAGACTCTAACAAATTAAAAAGGTATAAATTAACAAGTGATATCCAAATTAAACTAAAGGAGAAAATGTTAAAATAAAGAATTACAATGGCATACCTATTTTTCAATCGCAAACTGTAATGCACAAATACAAGATCATTCAACCTTTGATGCTCCAATCTATTTCTCTTTTTTGTGCGTATCCTTTCAAAGACACTCCAATTTCTCTCGCAACCGGACGAAGAAGAAGTTTGGCTAAGTACCTTAATTGCCCATGATTGCACATTTGGCACACCACCTCCAAAAGTCTTCCACCACATAGCTACCAAAATGATATATTTGGAATATATATATATATATATATATATATATATATTATAAAAAAAAGATTAAAATTTAACAAATTTATATAAAAGTAGCTTACCAGGACTCGTTGTCTTTGTAGATTTAAGTGCTAATGGACGACCAAAGTCACCAATTTGTTCACGGTATTTTATTGTGTCTTGCAAAAATTCAGTTTGGTTACCATCAACTTGTGAGGTCAACACATCAAGAAATCCTGCCATAACCTCTGGTTTGCGGGACAAGTTAACTTTGTCATAGTAGAAGGCTGGGTTCAAAACATATGCAGCAGCATGTAACTTTTGGCGAAGGTGTCTATCCCACCTACTCTTGATAATCCTTGTGTAAGGTTTGTACAGAGACTTTTTGTTCATGAATGTGCTCTTAATAGCCTTCTTTGCTCTATGCATTCCATCATACACATAACCAAGTGATGGTTTTTCATCACCATCAACAATCCTTAACAACCGTATGAGTGGTGCAACAATTCTAACAACAATCCCAATATCATTCCAAAATCTAGTATCTAAAATAGCAGCAACAAAATCCCTAGCCTTTGGATCTCTATAGTACCTAGACTCCACAAAGGTGATGTTAGTTACCAAGGCTTGAAGATCATGTTGGTGTTGGAGAAGACTCTTCAATGCAATGAAGGTTGTGGCGAATCGTGTTGGACCTGGACGTATAATTTCTGTCCATCCTTCCCTTTTTCTCAACCAAGCTAATAAAAATCCATGATTATACACAAACTTTGTAATTAAGGATGCACGTTTTGCTAGACTTTCAACAAGTTCCATCTTTCCTATGTCTCCTAACACCAAATTTAAGCAATGTGCAGCACATGGTGACCAATAGACCTTAGGATACTTGTCATTTAGCAATCTCCCAGCAGCTTTATAATTAGCTGCATTATCAGTGACAAGATGCACAACATTCTTTGGACCAACATATTCAACTAACTCGGTAAATAAATTACAAAGAGTTGGTGCATCTTTTACAACATCTGAAGCATCAACGGATTTGATAAAACTAATTCCTCTAGGACAATACACAAGAAAATTAATCAATTGCCTATTTTGTATGTCTTGCCAACCATCACCCATAATAGTACACCCCGTTTCTCCCCAATGACCACGACAAGTATCAACCAACAATTGGACTTCTTTTTTCATAGCAGACAATAAATTAGTCCTAACAGCATGATAAGTTGGCCCTTTATAACCAGGACCAATGGCACCAATTGCATCAATCATTTTTTGATAAGAAATTGAATTTAATGCATTCATAGGGATGCAATTTTCATAGAAAAATGTTGCAATAGCAAGATCAACCCTATGCACAGCTTCTTTACCTGCAAGAACACTCTTAATTGTTGGTTGAGCTCCTGGGGTAGTTCTTGGAGCAAAGAAATTAGGCACACCATCAGTTGCTCTCCTTTTTGCGTTTTGTGTAGAAGGTAGAGTATTGTTAACCACCGCTTCATCAGATTGAGGATGAGGTATTGCTTGCTCGTCTTCCCCATCTAATTCCATGACATTAGGACCATAAGGATTTTCGTCATCCCACACTTCCGAAGCTCTTTTCCTCTTTCCCGAAATTTCTTTCAAATTCTCTTCCATTCTAAATCTAGTATCAGGATCCACTTTTTTCATGCAATTAACTGAGAAAACCAAATTGAATATATATTCTCTTATGTTTATTTCTAATCATGAATCATTTTTTGGGTACCTTAGTTTCCAAAACACATTCAAATCCCAAAAATCACATATACTACTAGATCATGATGGGGACGATGAAAACAACTAAGGAGAATGATAACAGAATACAAGGACCCTTATTCTGTGACAATATTTACATACTGTAAAGGAATGCTTCTAGCATATGGTAAAGGTTTATTTACTGTTAAGGGGTAGAATGTAGTGGCACTAGTAGGGCTTGTTAGTTTGAATATTCTTTATGAGCATCATTGTAAATGCATATATAGAGGATTCATGCTAATTGGAATGACAATTAATAAAAAACCCTCTCTTATACTGAGGTTCATATTCTCTGAATATTATCCCCGAAGTGAGCTTGGATTATTATCGAATTTATATCCCTAGAGAGAGAAGACGGAGAAGAAGATGAAGAGTTAATGTGGTAAAGAAAGAGGGAAACGACTTATGATACTAAGGAATTTTCTTAGTAACAATTACTAAACCAATCTTAGCCATTATACAACAATCCAATGGTTAGTACATACTAGTCACAATTTAGTTTTTGTGTGGTGAGTGAGCGGGTAAATGAAAACACTGGTTAGAACATGTTTGCCACAATATAACTTTGGGGTGGTGAGTAAGTTGCCGCCGTTTCTATTATGCCAATTTAGTAACAATTACTAAACTATTGTTTAGTAACAAAAATCGGACTCGAGAAAGAGTTATGGATGAGGTGTGAGATGCATAATGCGAAGGAATTAGAGGAGGGGGAGCTTGCATAATGCCATTCATGTTTTTTTTTTCTTTCTCTCTAATGAATATGAATTGCAAATATGTAACCTCATCATTCTCCCAAGTGAAGGTATTGGAAAATCTCTAAATTTATACCCTGACCTGAAATCTGCACACTCTGATATTTTAAAAGTCTCATTGATACCCCTATTTTCCTTTTATTTTAACCCCGATAATTTTTGTTTGCACACTCTAAATTTATACCCTGACCTTATCTATTGAGATCAAGAGAGGCTGAAAGGGATGATGGGGAAGATATAATGAAAAAAATGGAGATAAACGGCATCTGTCGTGTGTCTGATTAACCAGGGGAAGCACTGTTGAGGGTTTTGTTGGTTCAAGATTGCTTCAATCCTACTGGTCGATGCTTCAAGGGGAAACACTGTTGTGGGTTTTGTTGGTTCTCTGTTGCTGCTTCAGTTCGTGTAGATCTAGATCTGATCCTCTTGTGGGTGCGATTTGTTCCCTCTCTTTCTCAATCGCTCTCTGCTTCTAGAAGACATCTTTACTTTGGTTTGTACTTTTTTTGGTTTTGTTCTGTACTAGTACAGCCTAGTTTAGTTCCCGTTTGGCAGCTTGGACTTGGGCTTAGTGTTGTTTTGTGAGAGTTTTCTGCAGCTTGTCTTTGGGTTTTGCTTTTCCCACACCCCCTCCTACTCTTTCACACCCCTTAACAAATTTTATTCCAAAAATAACCTCGCGTGAGACGCTGCGAGGACGTGTTTTATGACTGTTCGAACGACCTTGTTCGAACGGGTTCGCATGACCTCATGCGAACAGTTTAAAAACGCCCAAAAGGGTGTGAAGTCAAAATTTAACACACTCGAACGATGTCGTTCGAATGTGTTCGAACGAGGTCATGCGAACAGGTTCGCATGACCTCATGCGAACAGGTTCGCATGACCTCATGCGAACAGGTGAAAAACGCCCAAAAGGGTGTGAAGTCGAAATTTAATACACTCGAACGATGTCATTCAAACCTGTTCGAATGCCCGTGTTCGAACAGGTGAAAATTCGTGAAAAAAAAGAGGTTTGGCCTGGCCTTTTGGTCTTTTCACACCCTTATGGGGTGTGTTTCGAGTAGGAGGGGGTGTGGGAAAAGCAATACCCCTTGTCTTTTGTTTGTTGGGCCTGGCTTGTTTTGTCGATGGGCCTTGTCCTTGTTAGTCCAAAAAAGTATTAAATTTATTATTAGAGTTTTTTTTGGACCCCCACTCTTTCAATTTATACCCCCATCAAAAATTTTATTCTGAAAATACCCCTGTTGAAATTTACAAAGACGGAAGTACATACCAGACATGTACATCCGTCTTGAAGAAAATTTCAAAACGGATTTACTAAAATAGACATAATTTCGTTTAACTTAAAAATTGGCTAACAGATTTACGTAAGAAATTTTACTTCTGTTTTACAAAAATATCATAACGGAAGTAAGTTTTGTCAACATACATCCGTTACTACAGTTTTTGCTAACGAAAGTAGCTAGCAGTAAGGTACATCCGTTTCGTAAATTACGAAACGGGTGTATGTCCCTTATAGGTAAATCTGTTTTTAATTAATTTTAACGGACACGATTCCACTGACAGATTTGATCCACGACCCACTTTTGTTCGTCTTGATAACTGTGCCCCAACAGATATATTTTTAACGGTCTAGATCGCACCGACAATATCAATGGTGGATATTCAGTGACGATTCCTATAAATACCCACACTCACCCTCATTCTTTTCACACCAACATTTCACTCCAAAATGAAAATTTGTTCAACTCAGTATTCAGGTGAGAACAGGCTTACCGCTATTCACCATGGCAGCCAAATAACCATGACAGAAGAAGGTGTCTACTTCTCATGTCCAAACCCTATTTTATGCAGGTTCCGAGAAAGCATCAGCTACGCCGGTTTGAAGGATAAAGTGGAGCTCAAAGTTCAAGTGGTTGGTGATGACCGTGAGGTCACTAGTATCACTTATCGCAAGCCGGAGCGCAGAGACGATGGCCGCATTTACTTCTCGTCCATGAGGATTAGGACAGATGACGATGTACAAAGCATGTTGAACATCCATGACATGCTTCAGAAGCGTAGGCCGTTGGAATTGTACGTGAAGCATCAACAGAGCGTCCATGAGATTTTACGCCGTTTTTATCCAGTAGTTTAGAGCTGTATTTGTTGTTGTTGTTGTTGTTTATGTTTTTGTTGTTGTTGTTGTTTGTGTTTTACTTTTTATGTTAGTTTGTATGTTTGCATCAATGAAAATAAAATTTTATTTTAAATAGTCTAATAGTCTAATATAATAAACTAGTCTAAAACAGTACAATCCAAGTAGTAAAAATATCGTACGCTACAACAACAAAAATAATCAATCACGTCCCTCTACCAAATCAAGCAACCTCGTGAGCCGTCTGTACGTCCGAGACTGAGGATGAATCTCTCCGGACGCAAGTGCCGACCGCAGCTGCTCGCTCACAATCATCAGTTTCTCCTCAGGTCCCCTCACACCTGGTGCTGCTGGTGCTGGAAGGAGACGAGGAACTGATACCCTAACGCACCATGGCAAGTACTGCTGATGAAGCTCACCCAACTCTGTAGCAGGAGCAGTAGTGCTCAAAACCTCCCGAACACTGTCCCTCCACCTGGTGATATGCATCATGATCTCAGTATACGGTGGCCGACCGCAAAGCGGGTCACAAGGGATCACCTGAATGTATCCAAATTGCCGGAGGCACCTATCCGGCATGTAGGGAACAGTGATGTCCTCCCAAATCAAGAAACCTTTATATAATGACATCTGTTCAAAGGGTCTCTCGTGCCGGTGGCCCTCAAATGGTCTCCAGATGACATCCTCAGGAATCAAAGCATCAATCCTCCTCCTATACTCATCCAGCTTGACCGCATCCGTCTTCCTCCTCTTCCAAAACCTACACCTAGGCCCGGATGTGGTCCCAGTCTCCCCCCGCATAACTATCTGAGGAAAGTACTCAAAGATCCAGGACTAAAATGCACAAATAAACAATATCGTTAAAAATAAAGTATTTAACAATAAATCAAACAAACTCGTTAAAATAAAAAAAATTAACTTACCATGAACAACGTGGCATACCCCCTAACTGAGTGGTACCCTCTGGGCATGAAAAGCTCAGCTGGTCGTACAAGAAAGCTAAACTTGTTGGTTCCCATGCCCATCCGCCAGCTGCGGTGATGTCTTCCAGTAAGAGCAAGCACTTTGCCTCAACCCTGGTTCCAGTCTTGTTACAAAAAATGCTCATCCCCAAAATAAGCAAGATGAATGCCCTGACAGCACAAGTCTGGTCCATGCCTATATGACGGCTAACTATCTCCAGCAGCCAGTCAAATCGGAAATATGGCCCCCTACTGGCGATGCACTCCTCTGCCGCCTCAGCAAGAGTAACCCCAAGCAACCTCACAGCCAGCTGGATGGCATCATCAATGGTAACTGATTGAGCAGGAGACCGGAAATATCTGCCAGCCAATGGTAGATGTAGCAGACATGACACATCATCCAAAGTGATCGTCATTTCACCAAATGGTAGGTGAAATGATGATGTCTCTGGGCGCCATCTCTCCACAAAAGCAGATAGCGGCTCATGATCCACAGTCGTGTAAGCTGAACTGACGATGGGGGCTAATCCTGACTGCCGAATATACTCCCAAAATCCCTGATTTTGTGAATAAGGGACCAACCTCTGACCGATTTTGTTGCCATGTGCACATACTTTCAACTTACCCACAAATGTCTGAATTAAAAATAAATAAATTTACTTATACTATTAATCTATAAATTTATATAACAACACTATGTAAATAAATATATTAAATTATATTTACCCGGTCTCCAAGTATCTTAGACGCTACATGAGCATCAACTCCAGTGAGGAGAGAACCATCCATAGGTCCTATGTCAGCATGCTCCTGCTCCTCATGTGCCTCGTACTGATGCTGGTCATCAGCCTGGTACTGCTGCTGGTCATCAGCCTGGTACTGCTGCTGATAATGATGGTACTCACGCTCCTCATCCATCTGATACTGCTCCTGCATCTGCTCCTCCTCCTCATCCTCCACAGCCTGCCCTTGGGCGCGCCTACGCCGGTGAGACGCATGCCCCACATTCCTGATGCGGGTGCGTGTACTAGGACCAGGAGTATCTACCGGGTCACCACCACCTCGTAAACTCGGTCGTGAAGAACTCTCCCCACGCAAAATCAACCCCGGTGAATCACGGGGGATCCAGCCGTCGACCCTTGGAAAAGGCACTGCAAAAAAAAAAATTAAAAAACAAACATAGTTCAAAAACGGATGTATGTACATCCGTTGAGAAGAAACGGATGTAAACGGAAGTACTTTTACTTTCGTTGTCTTCAAACGGATGTATGTAATTTCGTTTCGTCAAAAACGGAAGTATGTAGTTTCGTTTGCTGGAAAACGGATGTAGGTAGATCCGTTGGAAGGAAAATGGATGTATGTAGATCTGTTTTACGTGAAAATGACAGACTCTCTCTCTGTAAAATGGATGTAAGTGTAAAATAATAAGGTAATTGTAATTTTGTAAACTGGTCAAGGGTATAAGCGTCTTTTCACAGGGTTCGGGGGGGTAATAGATTGATGGAGTGGGAGTTTTAAAAAAAAAAAACCTTACTATTATTCACTAACTTCACTCGTAGGACAAATTGGAAGGCATTGCTTTAGAGGTTACTTGCCAACATATATGAAATTCTGCTACTATGCTAGATAAGGACATGGATAACACCAAAGGATATGTGGCTGAATAATAAAATAACTATTTATATACTGTATTTTTTCTTTTTGAAATTAAGTAAAACAACATAATATTTACTAAAATATATTACATCTAAGACAATATAAAATATGATTTAATGCTATATAATACTATATTATATTCTATAATGTTGTATTTTTATATGTATAAATTGAATTCTCGCATTCTACTTTTTATTAATTAATAATTAATTAATAAATAGGCATAGATTTAAGTTATAATATTTTAAATACATACTAGTTCTTGCGCTGTTTAATAAAAGGATTCTGCAAGACTGTATAAATTTGTGAGATTTGATAAGACTTTAATGATTTTTTTTGCATAAATCCAAAATTTAAAAGAGAGTCAAAAATAAAAATAACAAAAAACAACAATGTTGGGATAAAAAAAGTAAATCAGTTATTAGTTAATTCAGTATAATTTTGTGTCCTTCTAAGTAGCATTTCTCCACATATTCATAGCTATGCTAGTCCTCCAAGAAGTAACATCTTCTCGTTCTTGTTCTTGGGTTTGAATAATATGCTCAAACTCATGGTATTCATTAACCGGTAATGTTGAAGATGAAAATTTTCCCACAAGTTCAACTGGCAATTCATCAGAATGACATTCTTTGCGAAGAAAGTTATTAATGAATTGTGATTAATTGGTTGAATGGAAATCTAATCTATGCAAGCTAGAGTTTATAAATCCTTGCTTCTTTAGTCTCCAAATAGTCATTGATGCTTGGAACCAATTAAGAGTTTCTGCTCCTAAGGCTTTTTTTAATTTAGGTCACTTAAGGTATTGAGGTTTAATTAAGAACAAAGGTTTTCTTACATAAAGACACAAGACTTGAATAGGAAAGGAGAATTCAGTAAGGACCAGCAAGATGAATTCACGTTAAGTTCTAATTAATTAGCCCAAGGTTGAATTAAATTGAAACTCATCCCTAATCCTTTTATTAGCAAGTCATCAACTTTGTAAGGACCAGCAAGATGAATTCACAAAACTTTTAGTTCAAAAAAGCACACATTAGAACCTCCCTCCCTCCCTCTCTCCAAAATTTAAAAGAGAGTCAAAAATAAAAATAACAATAAACAAAAAACAACAATGTTGGGATAAAAAAAGTAAACCAGTTATTAGTTAATTCAGCATAATTTTGTGTCCTTCTAAGTAGTATTTCTCCACATATTCATAGCTATGCCAGTCCTCCAAAGTAATTTAACGGATTAAATAGTACATAGGTAAATTGGATTGAATTTTTTTGGATGAATTATAATGTATTGAATTTTTTTCCTTCGAGCCGAGTAAAAGAACAGATCCACAATATCTCATTCAAACGCTCTTGGGTAGGGCTGAAAATGAGTCAAGTTGAGTCGAACTAAGGTCAGCTCGGCTCAATAAGAATCGGCTCAACTAGTAGCTCAACTCGAGTTCGACATGAACCTTTTTTTTCAGCTCGACTCGACTCAAGTTCGCGAGCAGTTCGGTTCAACTCGTTAGCTCGACTCACAAGAATAAAAAGTTAAAAAAAATCTTTTTTTTTATAAAAAAACCAAAGCCGTCCAGGCTGGGAACCGAAGTTTGAATGAACATCAAAACCACTCATGCATTTTTTTTTTTGATCAACAAACCACTCACGCATAAAAAAAGTTCGGTTCTTTTGCTGTTTTTTTTTTTTTTAAACCACTCATGCATAAAACCAGCAAAAGAACTCCTGAACCGAAAATTCAATTAAAACAAGTAGGAAATACAGTTCAAAAAGTCGACCAAGACAAGTGAATTGGTGTATCACACACGTACTCCTTTTATAGCTCAAACTTGTCGCTCTGGTTTTGAAATTTTCCGATGTGGGACTCAAATTTGCAATGCTTCAAATGCAAAATACACTCCTCCATTACTCTCACAATTACATTCAAAGATATGCGCTGTAGAATATTAATAATTAATTTAATTTATTTTCTGAACTCAGCATATCATGTGTAATAAAATAGTTTGAGAATTTGAGAATTGTATAGTAATGTAGTATAATAATTAATATTAAACAAATTGCACCAACCAATAAACAAAAAAACTCTCTAGAAACACAAAATGTACAACCGAGATCATATTGAAATAAAAATGATAGAGTAATATATATATATATATATATATATATATATATATATATATATATATATATATATATATATATAATTATCGAGTTGGTTCATGAACCAGACGAATCGAACTATACCTAGTTCAAGCTCAGCTCATTTATTTAACGAGCTCAATTTTTAGCTTAAGTTCAGCTCATTTGGTTCATGAACCAAGTTCAACAAACTATTTATCGAGTCGAGTTTCGAACTATGTTCGAGTTGGTTCGGTTCATTGCGAGCCCTACTCTTGGGTATTAATAGATTATTTTTATCCGTCTAATATAATGCAATTCAGATTTTATTTAATCCGTCCGTTTTTTTGATCAGTTTTCTAAACTTTTTTTTTATCAGTATTCAATCCGTCCGTTTGACACCTCTAACCCTCACTTACCTAGTTGCCTTAGATCTCTTCAACACATGAAGTTCTGCGCGCATGCCTTTTTGATATACTAAAAAAAGTCCTACCTTTTTAATTCGATCTATAATTTCGTTTTCTTCATATTAGCACTATTGTAACTTTTTCTCACAAGCAACATGCTGGTTACCAAGTCCTACAACGTTAATTGTAAATGAATGTCAAAGCTTAGGCCTACTAATTAAATGCCATATGCAACCACCAAAGAGTAGAAAACTCCCACTAGGCTCAAGCTGGGTATTGTCATCGCTTTTTACCTTTTCCCCAGTGATATCAAAATATTATATTTATCTATATATAATATGATGAAAAGATATAGCTAGATTAACCAACGGGAGTTGGCTCAGTGGTTAAGGTTTGTCCTTCCACTGGGTCTCGCTGGGGGTTGACTGGGTATGCTCCCCAGTTCGATTCCCGGTTGGAGCAGATTTCCGTTGGCCACCTCGGTAGATTACTGGGGGCAGATTAGTCTTTCGTTGTCAGCGTTGGGACACTGTCCGGTTTCAGGGGTCTCCGGGGGCTCGCCCCTTCCCTTTGTCACCAAAAAAAAAAGATATAGCTAGATTTGGTCCAAAAAAAATATATACCCAGAAGAGATGTTTTCAGCGCAGACTACGTATACTTCAACTATTTTTTATAAGAACTTCGACTTCAACGATTGTATATACCAACATATATATATATATATATATATATATATATATATATATATATATATATATATATATATATATATATATATATATATATATATATATATATAGTGGCGGACCCAGGACCCCGAGGTCAGGGGTGTCAAATTTTTTAAGGCCGGTGTTAAATGGGTGCAAAACTTGGTCTAGTAGTACAATTTCAAATTCTCAGAAGTGTCAAAATTAAAATTTCAGGAGATTTAGGCTATTTATACAGGGTGTTTAGGTATATACCAATATTTAAAGTATACATGCAATTACGGGTGGAGCCCTCCCACGATGACAGGGATACGTTTTTTTTTGACACAAAATTTACATGATACACATGTACACTTTGTGACAAAATATAAGAAAAAAAAGTATGCATATGATCGAATTGTAACAAAATATAATTAAAAAAGAATATATTTAGTCTAAATTTAGGCTAAATATGCTTGTTATGGATTGGCCCAATAGTCAATCCACCAAAAAGGCCCAATAACAAAGGACCTAACTCATTCAACGGTGGAGATTGCAGACCTAGATCCAACAGTCCTCCTCCACTCCAGACACCTATAAATAAGCATTGATTGCCCACATTAATGGTACTCATCTCTCACATACTCCCACTTGTAATTGACTCACTCACTGACTTGAGCGTCGGAGTGTCATTGCAGGTACCACCCCACCTCGGATCGGAGCACCAACTCGGACTAACCAAGGACATACGTACCAACTATCTCAGACCGGACTACTTATCCAAGACCATTATACATAGCCGGAAATACGGTACCGAACAATGCTCATCTTTTTACTTATTTTTTGTTATGAACTTATGAAGAGTGTATATTGTCGTAAGTGAAATATATATGAACTATCAAACTATTGTTGTAATTGTACAAAGTTGATTATAACGAAGTAGCACAAATTTATGGAAAATTCTACTATACTCATTAAATTTGGGTGGGTATAATACCCGTAGGCAAAATTAATATAATATTTAAACTTATTTTAAAATACTTAAACATAAAAAATGAGATGTCATTGAGTAATTGTATGTTGGGTATCATACTTAACAAAACTCAAGGTATGTGCGCGGGTGGGTGCGAGCGCAGGTGCGTGTGTGTGAGTTACCACGGCAAGATTACGAGGCATTGCAACATTGTTAATTAACAGTGGTTTCTACTCTCATCAAGAAAAAAGACCATTTTGTTCCTCTAAAAAAGAATATTAGGAGGTAAAAGATAATATCCGCCCCTCACAAATAATAAAATCTTTTAGTCTGTGCGGATTTCCTTTTTTTTTGACAAAAGTCTATGCGGATTTTTATTGGATTCTTTTTTATTTATATAAAATTTCATATTTATGCACCAAAAAGGTTTTTATAACAACAAAATTGTATTATAATATATATATATATATATATATATATATATATATATATATATAATATGTGTTTTAAAGGAACACAAAAACTTCTATACAGAGTCCTCCTCCACTCAGAGAAGGACCAAAGCAGAAAACAAAAATCAAAGACACTATACCACCTGACACTCAAGGGTGGAACAACAAAACACCAAAAAACATGAGTACAGAACCATCTAGACAAGTCAATTGACTCAATCCAAGCGAGCAAAGAATACCCGCACAACAAGCTCCTAGCCCCTGGAAATGAATTCCAACAGGTCGACACACTACTCATAGAAGAGACAATGACTCGACTTAGTCTTAGCAAGAAACCAATTCCATAAATATGTCTTAACTAGAAACAATGTCTCAGCAAGGTCGAAAGTCTTATTAGAGAAAACCACCCTATTTCTACTTTTCCAAATCGCCGAGAGAACAGAATGCCAAATCATCATAAGATCCCTCCTACCTTTCCTAAGACTAACCCAGAGTAAAAAATAGAGAACATGGTAGGGAGATCATTCAGGAGCACAACCACCAAGTCTAACCACTTACAAATAAGATACTGCAACCTTTTTACAACCTCACACCCCAAACAAATGTAGCTACATTTCCAAATGACCCCGACAGGGAAACAACTTGTTCGCATCAATTATAACTTGTCTACGAAATAGGTTCTCTCGGGTTAGGAGCCTATTCAAAAGGAGGCGCAAGGCAAATGCAATAACTTTAGAAGGCGCAAGACTTTTCCGTTGCTCGTGTAAGGCAAAGGCCACAAGGGGCTCCCTAGGGGCCACCATCGAGGTATGGTGAAGAAGTAAATCATATGCTGATTTCACCAAATAGGTCCCATCATTATCAACCTCTCAGATCCACTGATCCTCAGAAGGAGAAAAGGACACTAGTGAATTTAGACCCATCAGGTCCCCCAAAAGTTCTTCTTCCCAGACAAAAAAAACCACACCTCAATTAAAGACTCTAAATCCTCCCCGCCCATACCCAAACCCTTCACCTCCAAAATACTACAGTTCTTTTGTGTAGAGATGGAAAACAACCTTGGGAAAGCTACCTTAAGAGATGCTTCCCCAAGCCAGACATCATCCCAGAAGCGAGTTAACATCATATTTCCAACCTTTCTAACAACTCTATCTGTGAACCAATCGTACTAGAGTCTAAGCCAGACCCTACCTTACATATATCCTTCCACTATAGAGATGAGAAATATGGAGGGTTAACTAGAAAAAACTCGGTATTCCTTTCTATCTCACAACCATACTTAGCTTTGAGGACCCTTATTGAAAGGGAATCCTCACCCAACAACATTCTCCGGCTCCACTTCCTAAGCTGACTGAAATTAAACAACCTTAGATCCTTTACCCCAAGACCCCCTTCCTTTTTCGGCTTACAGACTTCAACCTACTTTACCCATAGGATTCTCTTACCTGAACTGATCCCACCCCACAAAAAGGTTCTTTGTATCCCCACTACCACCTTCCACACTTGTAGCGGCATCTAAAAAAACAAGAAGAAGATTGGAATACTATTTAAGACGACATTAATTAGAACAATCCCCCCCAAAATGATATACCTATTCCCCTACCCATTCAACATCCGCCTTAAGGTAATTATAGGCCGCCAAGTAGATAAGCGCCTAAAACTTGCCCCCACTTGTAGGCCGAGATACTTAAAAGGTAAGGAACAAATCCCGCAATGGAGAAAAGCAACTGCCATCTCTAGGAAATGGGTCGAAGTATTAACCACCATAATCTAATACCTCGTTCACCACCACCACCCCATCAGCAAGGTGCCTCCCACAGATGAATGTCGATTGGTTCTTTGCCACTAGAGAGTCAATGACATTTTCCAGTCGAGTAGCCAACACCTTAGCGACAAGCTTATTCAAGCAGCCTAACAATGAAACCGGTCTGAAATCCCCAAGTGACAGAGGGGGATCTACCGTTGGAACCAAGTGAGGAAGTAGGATGTGAATCCTATAGGGAGCCTAGCATTAGCATGGATTCCACAGAAGAAGGCTTCAACTTCCCCTTTTATCGATTGCCAATATGCTTTCATAAAGCAGAAATTAAAACCATCTGACCCTGGACTCTTATTCCCATCACACGAGCAGACAACGTCCTCAATTTCAGAATTAGAGAAAGGAGCAGTCAACCCTATATTTTGAGAGAAGGAAACATGAGGGAAAATCACACCATCCAAGCTAGGACGATCCCAAAACTCTCTAGAGTAATGGTGAGGAAAGTATCTCACCACCTCACTCTTGACTCCCTAGACCCCTTCGACACAACTATCGCCCACTCAGAGTGCAAAAACAAGATCCCTCCTTCCTCGGGCCTTCATAGAGGCATGGAAAAAGGCTGAATTTGCATCCCCGTCCTTTAGCCAATAAGACCTATTTTGAGAAGTTTTCACATCTCATCAAAGTTACTCCTTTGAAGAATCTCTTCTTCCACCGATAGGTCCCCCGACTCCCTTTTCAGGTCAGCAACCTTAATTACCTCTACCAACAGCTCAATGTGAAGTAGACACTCCCAAAAACCTCCTTATTCCACTTCTTTAAATCAGACTTCAGGACCGCTTCTCCTTTAAGATAACCCCCATCCAAACCAGAAAGCTCCACTGATTATCAACTCTTATGGACCACCTCTGAGAACCCTTTGTGATTAAACCCAAAATTATTAAAACGAAAAGGTAATAAACCCCAATTAGCCAAGGCATAATTGAGAAGGATCAGGCAATGATCAGATACATCCCTTGGAAGCGCCCAAAGAGATACATTACCCCATTTCTCCAACCACTCTTTTGAAACCAAGATACGACCTAGGTTGCTCATAGCCAATCCATTAGGCCGAACCCAGGTAAACCCCTTCCCCGGTAAAAGTAGATCAATCAAGTTAATATTTCGCAAAAAGGTCAAAATTTCCACAATTTATGTGCTAACAGCCTTCCTCCCCCATAAATATACCACATGTGATAACCATCCTTTATGATGGTTATTACTTGCCTTTTTAGCTTGAAGTTTAGTATTTTAATAAACTTGTTGTGTCAATTATGATGTAATTATGTGTGTAGGGTATAAATAATGGTGCAGGAATGAAATGGTTTAATTTGGGCATTCTGATGCCCTTAGTGCATTTAATTGTGTTTAGTGTCAGTGCTGTAGCAACAGGTGCGAGCGCAATAGTGGAATTGCGAAAGATGAGAGAGAAAGCTCAAGGGGAGTGCGGAAAACACGGAAAGTAAGGCAAGGACAGGTGTCAGAACTGTATGACACGAAAAGATATTTCCTATTGAGGAATTCCCATGATTGCCCCCGATCGTAGGACGCATTTCCTTAAAGGGCCCTCATTCTAGGGTTGCGTGCAAGGAGACACTATATAAGGACATTTCTCCTTCTTCATATGTATGCTCTGCCGTCAAGGGGAAGTTTAGAGATAGCTCCTCATAGCGTGCTTAGCTCACCATTGTTACCCACAAGCTTCATTGCTGAGACCATTGCGACAGCATTACTTGGAATTACATTCCTCTTGGAAGATTTCTACTAGAAGAGCTGGAGCAGATCTCCATTACTACTACTGGAGCTCCTTCACTGTTTCATCTTGATAGTATCATTTCTTCCCTTGAAATTTGTAATATGACTTCTACTCTTTTGTTTAAGTTGTTTTCCATGTTTTGTAAGCTCAATATGAGCTAATTTCTCATAGTTGAGATGCTGGATCTGATGTAACTAGATTTTCTATGTTATTTATGAAGTATGTTTAATGTTGTGCATTTTACCTTGTGTGTGATAATATTTCCATTTTAGAGTAGGATTGGCCGTCTATTCTAACTAGCATTTATGAATTCAGAGATGGTTTGTAAATTAATCTCACAAGGTAATATGGGTAGTGGGCATTAACGAGAGATCTTGATGCTCCTTGCTTAACCCTAGAGATAGGAAGGTATAGCCCATAAGGTGATTAATGCCGGTGCTCAAGCAGCCTAGGAGGTATTTCTTTAGGGTTTAGAGATAAACTTTTGTAAGGAAAACCTAGTGTGAAGTATTCGAGAGAATAACGTCTTATTGCTGCAGCACCTAATGCTGCAGCATTGAATATACCCTTAATAGCATATTAATGAAGTTACTGAAGTGAATGCATCTCAGCTTGTTCTCATCACTGATTCTTAATTACCATTTCCATTTATTCTTATTGTTTATGTACCCAAAATTTGTGTGTCATTTACTTTATTCACTAAATTGTTAGCAAAATTAAACTCTGGTATTTAACTAAATTCCTCGTGGGAACGATCTCATTTACCCTTTATTACTTGTTAAGACAGTGTATACTTGCACTAAGTTTTCACACAACAACAAGCCATTCCCAAAACCTGTCTTAGACATAAGAGGTTCCGCCAAAGGAGCCTTTTTGAGACTAACCCATGTTTTGACCATAATCCCCCTCTCTACACCCCACTCCAAGCCATCCCCACTAAAAGAATAGACCATAATCCCCCTCGATTTCTTCCAAAGAGAGAGGATCCCCCAACTCGCCCCAATTGATGGGGACCAACACCACCCCACCTCCGAGCTACCCCACAAAAACCAACATAAAAATTCTGTGATAATCTCCTTTTTAGTTTCTTGAATACAAACAAAATCTAAACGAATCAGGTTCCTAATCTTCCTATTTTTAACCCGACCCCCAACCCCCTAATATTTATCGAGCAAACTATCATTGAGTATTGGCAACACACTCTCTATTGACCTCAGCAAGGATATCCCTCTCCTCCAAGACCACTAACCTATCCAACAAAGGACCATCATCCACCTGACAAACCAATGTCCCTAACTATTTTCGGAATATTCACATCTTCCCTAGGTTGGTTCACCGTTGAACGCTGACTCCCACTCAGGGATCCCCCACTTGTGTTTGCAACAGTACAATCCTCAACCCTATGAGTAGGAGGCTATGAGGATACTTCTTGAGTGAAACTCGGGACCCCAACAGGAACATATCCTAAGTTCACTACTAAACCTACCTCCGACTACTTCTACAAAGTTTGAGACATTGTGTAAATGGCCAAAACAAAAAGGATATTGAATTGTAGAGTCTACTAATTTGTTAGGAAGTGAATTCGAAGACCGCCTAGGTTAGAAGAGTGATCTAGAAAACCTTTTAGCAGCCCGTCGAACAACCAAACAGCGACACCTAGTGTGCTTCCAATGAGTAGAGAATATCCATTTTGGGTTCTTGAGAAATCTACACGTACCAAGGAGGATTAACCGCTTCACCCCCTTCTAACTAACAGCCCCCTTAACCCGTTTAGCACCACGTCCTTTTACCTTCTTCTTGCTTGAAAAAAGAACAAGAGCCCTCTTGATGGAGTCATGCATTGATGACACGTGTACTAGAGAATCAACATTATTCCACACATAAATGTTGGGTAGCCAAAGTTAGAGCGTTGGCGCGCTCAAGCATGGTCTACCCCACGATTCGGAGTGGGCCTTCGATTATAGGTTTTCTGTTTTCTATTCTTGTCCATTCTAGATATCAGTTCTAGCCCTATTATTTGGTTTCAAATATTTATACAAATCATGGAACATGTGATTGCATGTTACCATACAATCAATAAAAGGGATAGTACACGAGTTAACCCAGGGTTTGTATATGGTGAACTGTTGTGGATGGATTATTGCCGATATTAGTGCTATTGGTTGTGTTTTGTATGTGGAGTTCAATGAGTCAGAGCTTCACTTATTTGGTCATTGTGATTTTACTATACCTGACTATGGTAGTTGTGGTCATGTGGCTTGAGATAGTTTTAGTATTTCCCCTTGACGAGTTCACTTTGTTTTTAGTATTTTTCTATGGGAGGACACTTGCTTGCGATAAGAAAGGTTTGAGTTTGATTTGACTCGTATTTAATCAGGAATTTGAAAGGTTTGAAATCAGTGCTACTTCTCTAATAAGGTACCAGATTTCTTTGAGATTTTACATCACATTAAGGCTTTTTAATGGAGTTAGCTAGTGATTTTTTGCCAAAGTGAACAATTGTCAATACCGCTTTTATGAATGATGCATTGACCCATAAGATTGTATCATAAGTGGTAAGTTTTAGTATTATGATCGTGTGGGCGAATATTGCTAGTAGGAATGTTGTGCTTCTGGATTTCTTTGCTAGGTTTAGTTCGACTTTGTGGTTAGCGATTTAGTTGTAGCTCTTGATGCATTGTTTAGAGAACATCTAGTACTCTCTTTTTAATATTATTTGATATTTCAATAAAGAAATTACAAAGACAATACAAAATTAATGAATAAAAGCAAAATTCCGCTTATTTTAGAGACCTAGAATTAAACAAAAAAATTTAGAGACTTAAATCAAAAAATAGTATATATGTGCTAAAATAAAATAGACAAAATATCTCCCGAGGTCCCTTAACTTATTTTAAGGTAATGAATAAGTCCATTAACTTTTTTTATAACGATTATGTTCCTTAAGTTTTAAAAACGTTGCGCCATTGCCCTTTTTAACAGTTTTTTGTTTAACTCCGTTAATTAGTGATTGATGTGGCTATTAGACTGCTTACTTGGCATGCCACATAGGATAATTGCATTATTTTATAATTATTTTTTGTTAAAATTAAAGAAAAATGTGAATTGTCTTGTCCCCAGTGGCGGACCTGGCTTGTTACCAGGGGGTTCAGTTGAACCCCCTGGAAAAAAGTTTTACACTTATCACTCTATATAAATAGTCTAAATTTCCTGAAATTTTGATTTTGAACCCCCTGAAAATTTTAAATTGTACTAGTAGACCAAATTTTACACCCATTTGACACTGACCTTAAAAAATTTGACACCCCTGACCCCGGGGTCCTGGGTCCGCCACTGCTTGTCCCCATCTTCTTCCTTTCCCCTTTCCAAACCCTATCTTCTCAAACTGAGTGTTTACGGTGAGTGCCTCTTCTCGCTTCTCTGGATTACGGGTTTGACGAACAATAATTCTTTTCTCATTGAGTGTTGTGTATGTTAATGAGAGAGAAGTGTTCTGTGTGTGCTTGTTTTCCTCATCACATGCACACACTTCGTAAATCACATGGTACGTCAGATGACACATGGTGTTGTCATCTTGCTGGGAAGCGATAATTACTTGGAAGTTGGTCATGCTGCACAATCAGAATGAGAGGTTGCCTTAAACTCAAAAGGATTAAGCTAGCCTTTTCACCTCCAACTCTGAAATTCTACCACATAACAAAACGACACTGGTTTGCTTTTCGGAAATAACAAAACAACAACACTGTGTTCGAAAACACTGGTCATGTTGCACAACCAGAATGGGTGGTTGCTTTCTGGAAATAACAAAACAACATTGGTTTTCTTAGCTTGCAATCAGTTGGGAAGGGGGACTTGCAGATTTCAGTTTTTTTTTGATGAGCAAAACAAATTTATAAAGGAGGGCACTAGGGGTGCCTCAACCCGTTTACACTTAACATAACGATTTCAAGTAAGCTGAGGGATTGACATTCCATTCCTCAAAATCTACCCTCCCTTGATGTGCTACTTTATTAGCTATCCACCCCCAAGACAGGGTTTGGAAAGGGGACAGGGTTTGGAAAGGGGAAAAGGAAGAAGATGCAGGGAGACAAGGAAGACAATTCACATTTTTTTAATTTTTAACAAAAAATAATTATAAAATAATGAAATTATCTTATGTGTCATGTCAAGTAAGCAGTCTAATAGCCACATCAGTCACTAATTAACGGAGTTAAACAAAAAACTGTTAAAAAGGGTAACAGCGCAACGTTTTTTAAAAGTTAAGGGACGTAATCGTTACAAAAAAAGTTAAGGGACCTATTCGTTATCTGAAAATAAGTTAAGGGACCTCGAGAGATATTTTGATATTTCAATAAAAAAATTATGCATTTTGATATTTCAATAAAAAAATTATAGAGACAGCACAAAATTAAAGAATGAAAGCAAAATTTCCCTTATTTAATTTAGAGACTAAGAATTAATAAACACAAATTTAGAGACTTAAATCAAAAAATAGTATATATATATGTGTGTGCTAAAATAAAATATTTAAACCTTAAAAAAAATGCACACTAATGTTTTCAGCACTAAACAATCAACAGGAAAAACAAGGTAATTACAAAACAAGATATATATATATGTCCATCCTGATTGGATTGCACTTTTGTTAACCAATCAAAATTAAACAATTATTACAAAATTAAAACAAAAAAGTAAAAACATTATTACAACTTTTATTTTCCAAAAGCTAGATTGCAGCAACGATTAATTAACAAAGCTGCATTGCTTTCTAATCTCACCATCATAACCAGTAAGCACATCAATAGAACCCATATGGACCATTGCCTCAGCAAAGTTAATCTCCCAACTTGCACCATTATAAACATTACTTAACACAATTTCTTGAGTTGATTGACTAGTAAACAAAGTCTGATCAGAAGTCAACAAACCACGATGACTAACCAACCCTTCATAATACTTATTATCCAAACGAATAGGTGTAATAGAATCAAGAGCAACTGTTGGGTCATTCAAACTTGGTGGTTCAGGACACTTAGTTTTCAACCATGCAGCAAATGAAGGGTCCAATGAAGGATCTTGAGTATGTGTCTCATTGAAAGAATATAATCGATTACTGAAAAGAGTACAATGTGATACACCTATTGAATGTGCTCCTGAGAGTGTAACCATTTCTTCTGCTGATAAACCTTTTTGTGCAAAGTTGTTAATAAGTTGATTAGCATTGGAAGATGGTCCAGGTACATTTTGTGGAACTTCATCACCAATAGAGATACGACCATCTCTTCTACCTGATAGGACATTGTAGTTTATTGTTCCACTTAGTTTGAGTGCACTGTCTCTTGCTGCAAAGGCTAGGATGTCTGCACATGATACTGTTTGTGGACATGTAGCTTCTAATTGTGACTTTGCTTCATCGATTACTTCGAAGCCACGTAAACTTGGATTGTTTATGAAGTTGTCTCTCTCGGCAATAGGGTTTCCTGGGGTTGATGCTAGCAACACTGATCCATCACAACCCTGTGTATAAAATTCAATTTTAGTATCAAATTAATAACTTGGTTATATATACATATATATTGCTTAAGGTGTATTTGTCAAAACAACTTAATTAAGTGCTTAAACATTTATGTGATGAACGCTTAAACACTTATGTATAAGTTATTTCTAGATAGTTAAAAATAATATTGTCAAATTGTTTAAGCTATAAGCTAGGCCGTGGAACTAAGTTATGAACATGTCATAAACTGTTTCTTTATAATAATGTGTATATAGGAAATTATGATGAAGATATATGTGACTTACCCTGACAAAGCAGTCATGGAAATGCATTCGGATCAAACCAGCACCTATGCCAGGATTGAGAGAAACAGCTTTGTTAACGGAGCTTCTCACAATTTCCTCAGCAGATGGACATGTTTTGGTGTAGAAACCAACCTGCAGGGATGCTGAGGCGAATGAGGAAATAGATAAAATCAGAAGAACCAAGGTAGAAATCATATGATGCATGTGTATCGGTGTACTACTAAACATTAATTGTAGTTATATTTGTTAAGTTGAACAAGGAAGAGGTGTAAAGAAAAATGTGGGGAAACAAAAGTATTTATAGGCTGGGAAACTTCTCATTGTCTCCTAAAACGTGTGAATGTGTATATCCTGCAATGCATTAGTTGAAGATTTCTGTACAGTTGAACTGATCTTCTCTTCTTTTGTAGGTCAACTTGTATTCTTTATTTGGAAATATAGAGTGATGACATACGAGGTAGAATCCAATGGCCATTTTTCTATTATATATAGTGACTGCATATGGCGTTGAAGAAAGAAAATTATAATCATTTATTTACAATCTGTAGTAGAGGACTTGGTAGTGGATGAATATATCATGTGTTGGGTGGTCGTTGTGATGGGTTTGAAACTTTGATCAACCCTTGAGCAGCATGCCAAATTGATCCTATATATAGTATATATATGGTACGTACAACAAGGTAACACTGCAACTCTTATTTACCTTTCTAATTACCAACACAACAAGCCATTTTCAATTATGGGACGGTCCTTGTAAAGTTGTAAAGATAAGATTCTACCTTCTACAGTATTTTAATTTCACATATGAATATGATATAATATACTGGTTTGGTAGTGCATATAATTAAAAATACGCGTGGATTGTTTCCTGAAAATTACCGTTTCATTATTATATATTTTTTAGAACACAATTTGAGTTTTCATGTACGCAAACACATGCCTAAAATTGGACAAGTTCCTAACAGAATATTGAATGGTTCAGGTTAGAAAATTTCGCCTCTGGTATTTAATTTATTCTTTTTTATAATAAAAAAATTGTGCTAGTTGGGTTCTTAGAGCTCACTGGACTTAAGTAAAGCCTTAAAGCTCAAAAAGCAGTTATATAATTCCTTAGATATTACCCACAAGCAGTACTTACATCCACAACAAGATTTGAACTCATGAGTCTGTTATAGCAAAATTTCGAATTCGAAATTAGCTATATGGACACGTGAGCAAGTGGGTGAAATTTCGAGACACTGAAGACTTTAAAGTGCGAGGTAGTTCCCAAGACAGTTTCAAGTGGGAATTCAGAATTTCGTCCAGCGCGCATGGAGATCAAGAGCGGTTTCTGGTTGGTTTTCTGAAGAGTTTGCAGGCGCAAGGACAGGTGTAAAGCATCCAATGGGCCAGAAGATATGTGACAGCACGTCATTGACAATCATTAGATAGTTATTAGAGTAGCTTATATTCGAATTGGACATGTGTCCATCATGCAACTAGCTAGTTACTGTGTGCACACTAGTGGAAAAAAGACATTTTATATCGCTTAAAAATGACAATTCATATCGGTTCCCGAATCAATGCAAAAAAGGGAGATATAAAAAATTGGGACTTTTAACATCGGCCGCAGAATCGATGCGAAAAATGGTTTTCATATCGGTTACCCGTACACCCGTTATAAAAAGTCAATTTATTATCAAGTATAAGCGTATTTTTGACATCGGTTTTTTATTGGAACCGATATAAAAAGTACTTTTGGCATCGGTTATCCAAAGGAATCGATATTAAATATTGATTTTTAACATCAGGTTATTTGAGAACCGTTGTTAAAAGTGGAATTTTTTAAAAAAAAAACGTGTTTCTAATCCGCATACATGAGACAAGACTTTATATATTGTATAATCTCAAATAATTAAAAGATGAAACACCACAATCTCAAGTGCATATTACAAAATCTTCAGCACAATCTCAAATACATATTATCAAATCTACTCAGCACAACCGATATTAAAAATGCCACCAAAATTTCAAAATTGCCACTGCCTCACTTTTAACATCGGATATTTTTTAACCGATATGAATTCCTGTTATAAAATGTGTTTTTTCCACTAGTGGCAATTTCTATAAATAGTAGTTTGTATGTAGTTCTAGGGGCGACATTCATAACATTCAGTAGCTCATACACGCCTAACACATCCGCTCACACAGGATCTCTGGAAAGTTGTGGTGAACGTATGTTTGAGCCATCTTTATTTGTATTCGAATCTTACTCTCGATGAAAGCTTTTTACTTTGACAATTGAGTGCTTCACTCTTGTCCTTTTTTTATTCAGCATATTGTTTTACTTTATCATTTCTAATACTTAAAGAAATCGTGATGTTCAATCCTTCTAGGACTGATTTCCATGATTTGTTGAAGTTATTTATATTTTTAACAAAGATTTCGAAAACTCTATGTGCTTAGATACTTGAAGGATTCATAATGTTCAATCCCTCTGGTCTTGACTCTCGTGTTTATTTAAGTTACTTTACACTAATATTGAATTCGAATTTTGATTAGGCTATTGGCCTTTAGTCATTGATTCGATTGATAACATAATTGAATTTTGTTCGAAAACCATTTTACTCTTTGAAAACACATTGAATTGAGGCTTGAACTTAAACCTGTCAACTGGTGAACCCAGGATCTAATTCGAGTCCGCCTTATTTTATCTCTTTCAAATTCATTTGTTTGAAAGCGAAGTTAATGAAATTTACTGGAAAATAGAGTCTTTTCTTGGAGGATAAATATATTGGGCCGGTGCACTACTCTACCTCAATCACAAGCCCACAACACATTTGGGGTGCCTAGGGGTGCACAAAATGTCCATGGTTAAAAAACCAATCCATAACCACTAAATATCCGGTTTATATAATTGGTCCCATAACCAAATTAGTGTAACTGGTTATTATTTTGCAAAACCGGTTATTTAACCGGTTATATCCATAACCAGATTTTATAACCGGTGTTTGGATTATTAACCGGATTTTGAATTTTTAACCGGATTTTGAATTTTTAACCGGTTTTTATATTTTTAATATCTATAATATAATAGTAATATAATATATAAATATAAATATAAATACATATTTATATATGGAGGTGGTTCTAATGGTGGCCGGTGGCGGAGTTCTGGTGGCGGTCAACGGCGGTCAACGGCGGTCAACGGCGGTCAACGCCGGTCAACGGCGGCCAACGGTGGTCAACGGTGGTCAATGGCGGTCAACGGTGGTCAACGGCGGTCAACGGTGGTCAATGGGCTTGGTTAAGTTTGATTGGATATGGATATTTTATCTAGTTATAAAATATGGACATCCATATCCAATCCCAAAAAATAATATGGATATGGACATAACCAAATCTAAATATATGGTCATTTTTAAAATGGTTTTGGATATAGATTTGGATAAATTTAGATAACCGGATATTTTGTGCACCCCTAGGGGTGCCTGTTGATCATGCGATTAAGTCTTGTGGAAAGTGAACTCATTGTCGATGTTAATAATCAAGGGCTTAATAAAATTCTTCCTTCACCGGCCTGCTACCACAGCTTTTCCTAATCACAACACACTCACGAAAAAATTGTAATTTCCAAGTCGAGTTTGCACTACGGGGTGGGGCTGGGGGGCAAGACGAAGATTCTTGGTAAATAGTGATGATGATGTGCATTACTTAAGACTGTGAAAGTGTAAAATCGGAAATGTTTAGCAAGAGTAACAGTGACTTGGAGGACACAACGTTTGGCCCTGCCAAACACCCATAAAATAGGTTAAGTCTAAACTAACCTTCGACATGAGGGAGCTGCTGAAGGGAGAACAATGCAAAAAGAAGCATGAAGCCCAAACGAAGGCGAAAAAACCAATCAAGGCCCAGTTCACGGGCCATCCAACCAAGGAGATGGCAAAAACAACAATCAGTGATGAAGAGAACAACCCAAAAATTAGGGAGTCCGGAAAGCTTGCAGTTCCTGGATAGCTGAACAAACATTCAGTCGATTTTTGTATTGTCAAATAATGTATTTTGTATGCAGCGGTATACGCCCCCAAATGTAATAGTTGCAATCATTACCAAATAAAGAAGACTGACAGTTACTAGTTACTATTTTTCTTTTCTTTTCAATCTCAAATCTAGAATGTGCCAACAGTAATAAAGTCCCAACAGGTAAGGATCGAGCAATGACTCAATGTTACCCTTGGGCAACGAAGACAAAAATACCCTCTTAGGTGAACGTCATGGGAAAAAACAAAGCTGGAACGCTTGCTGCACCATGGAGGAATCCTCTTAGGTAAAAAGCGGAGCCATAAACGCTCGCTGCAATGAAGCTACAACTTACATTGCTCTAAGAGGGGGATAATACAAGTCCTGACAGATATAGACTGTGGTAACACTGACATATACGCTCGCTGCAATGAATTCGAATTCTGGCCGATAGCAGAGGGGGCAAGACAGCTGCTTGCCGAACGCTTTGTACCTGGATATAACAAGAACTAACCGAAAACATTTTATCATGAGTTAGAATCCATTTCCAACAATCAGATTTACCTCGAATCGGAGAAACTTCACGCAAAATGTCCGCCAACTCTGCAGCTTCTTGAACACAAAGATGACAACCTGCAACATTAGATAAAAAATTCCAACTCCATACATCTCTTCTCCAACAACCAGCTTCAGCCACAGTGAGATCCTTATCAGCACAACCTGCAAATAAATTAGGAAACACGATAGACAGCGGTTGGTGACCAATCCAATGATGTTTCCAAAGTTTGACCCCCTCACCACTGCCCAATCCTCTCCGAATACAATCTTTGAACCAATCGTCCCCCATTTCTTCTTTACCAACAATACAAAGATCCCTCCACCACAAAGAATCCGATCTCATTCTCCTGGCGGAATCACTAGACATAAATCCCGACAACTCACCATATCTATGACTTAATAGACCTCTCCAATTCGCATTCTCGTCCACCAAACAATGCCACTTCCATTTTGACAATAAGGAAATATTGAAATTCTCCAAGTTTTTGATACCAAGACCTCCCTCATTTTTCTCCCTACAAACCTTATCCCAAGCCACCCAATACATACCTCTCGCATCCTCCTTAACTCCCCAAAGAAAATCTCTTTGAATCTTTATCATCTCCCTAATAACCACTTTTGGTGTTTTGTAGAATGAGAAGAAATACAAAGGTAAACTACTAAGGACCGAGTTGATAAGCGTAACCCGACCTCCTATAGATAAATTGCGCCCCTTCCAAGATGCCAGCCTAGACCGAAACTTTTGCAAAACCGGATTCCAAGTCCCTTTTCGCCTCGGATTAGCACCAACAGGAAGGCCAAGAAAGTTGAACGGAATGGATTCCGACCTGCAGTGAAGGAATACTGAAGCTTGCTCCATAAAATTATCAGGCACATTAATACCAATAAGCTTACTTTTGATGAAATTGACCTTCAATCCGGAGACGAGTTCAAAGCTCCTGAGAATAGATTTTAGACCCCAAAGGTTATTCCAAGACGGCTTCCCAATCAGAACGATATCATCAGCAAATTGAACAAGCGAATAACTAAGGTTTTCATTAATTACAAACCCCTCAAAAACCCCAACCCCCACCGCCTTATCCACCAACCGAGCAAGACCCTCAGCCACTAACAAGAATAAAAAAGGAGATAGAGGATCCCCCTGACGCAATCCCCTTTGATATCGTACCCACAAACATTTGGTGTTATCCGCAAAACTTCATAAAAAAGGTAAAATTATTTTATCTTTGAATCTCTACCCACAAACATTTGGTGTTATCCGCAAAACTTCATTTCCTTTAAAATGTGTAATTTTTTAAATATTTTATTACTTATTAATAATTATTTTAATTTTAAGTCTCCATGGGATACAATAGCTATTAACGATACAAGTTATCAGTATAATTTCATTGCATTTGACAGTCTTGACGAGGAAATATTATATATTTTCATTATAACTATTTTTAATAGCTTTCTTTACAAATGTATTTATTTTTTTAAATAAATATTTACTTTTGAGTCATGAAAAAAACTCTACATGTTGTTTGCATAATAATTTTTATATTTTATCACTATAAATGAGTATTTGCTTTTGAGTCCATGCTTTGTGTATTTTGAATATTTTGTTTGATTTTTCGACGTGAAAACATTATATGTTATTAAAAAAAATTATAGTTTTATTTGGTGCTCTGATGAGAAAATATTACATGTTGTTGGTATAATTTAACTATTTCTTATTCTGTTAGGAAAGTATTATACATTATCGTAGTAATTATTTGTTTCTATAATTTCCTTTTTTATAAATAAATATTTAGTTTTTGAGTTCCGGGGAGGAAACACCCGTCGTTGTCATTATAATTTCATCATCTTTAAGTAATCACAACAATAAAACATTATACGGTATCAAAATGATTTTTTATTTTTTATTTTTATAAACAAATATTTTGCTTTTGATTCTCAATGAGAAACCATTGAATGTTATCAGGATAATTATTTTTATATTTGTGTCTTTAATTTTTTGCTAAAGGATTATTTTGCTTTTGAGTTCCAACCGAAAAATAATAATGAAAATATTATCTAATACATGTATAATTAGTTTTTATATTTTGTCTTCATAGATATACTTTTTTTATAAATCATTATTTGGGTGTGGGGTCTAATGATAAAATATTATTTTTTGTCAAAATAGTCAATTAATAAATTTTACCTTTTTTATGTGTATTTTTATTTTTATAAACAATGTTAATGTTAGTTTCTGGGGTTTGAATTCATGACCTCCTTCTTTCACTCTTTTTTAGTACACTCCTTCGATATCTTTTAGCTCTGAGCTACCTACTTGGATTCGATTGACGAAGTGTTGTTAGTTTGATGTCATATTTTCAAAACATTGACTAATACTCATTTTTCACTCGTTTTGAAATTATTATTATGATTTGTAATTTTGTATGATTGAGGAAGAAAATGGTTGAAAATAGAAATAAAGGAAGGCGCGTGGGATGGGATTGAAAAAGAGAGTAGTGAAATAAGCAAGTTGGAGGGGTATGAGCTGTGGGGTGTAAGTACTGGACCCCCACCACCCATGTGCCTTCCTCCTGTCTCCACCACCTCCTGTTTCCAACTCAATCATTTCACTCCCTTCTACCTCCTCCTACTAACATTCAACAAAAACCCCGCAAAACCCTTCATTCCCACTCTCACAAATAATAAAAAAATATATTAGAATCTATTCTCAATTCATTTTCATGTCTAACTGTGAGGGAGCAACAACAACTAACGCCGTCACTAACGGCTTAACAACAACATCAACAACAGAGCCGCAATCCACTCAGCGAAATGCTCTCTCCGTCAAAAAACCACCGGCAAAAGATCGTCATAGCAAAGTCGACGGCCGTGGAAGACGTATAAGAATGCCAATAATATGTGCCGCACGTGTCTTCCAACTCACACGTGAGCTCGGTCACAAATCCGACGGTCAAACCATCGAGTGGCTTCTCCGTCAAGCCGAACCTTCAATCATCGCCGCCACCGGCACCGGAACTACACCAGCTTCATTCTCCACTCTCTCAGACCATAAATCTTTCCTCCCTCCCTCTCCTTTCATTCTCGGGAAACGGTTACGTTCCGATCAAGACGACGCGGTTTCAGTTGCTGCACCTCCCGCTCTTTGGGCTCTTCCCACTAGACCCGACTTCGCTCAACTTTGGAGCTTCGCGGCTGCTGCCGCCACCGCACCACCACCGGAGCTTGTTTCGATTTCACCGCCACAACATAATTCGTTGTTTCATCATCAGCAGCATCAACACCACCACCAGCAACAAGAAGCTTCTATTGGAGAGGCTTCCGCCGCCAGGCTGGGGAATTACCTTCCCGGACACCTGAATTTGCTAGCTCAATTGTCCGGCGGTAATGGAAATTCCGGCCGGAGAGACGACGAACATCATTGATTGGGGAGTTTTATTCACCTTTCACGTTCTTCGTATATATAATTTTAAAATATGTATTATGGTGTGTTTCTTTTTTTAATTGTTGTTTTATGATTTTGTTTGTGTGTGAACAAGCAGAAAATTTTAATTTTTAGTCAAATTTTAGGGTTTAGTTTTTATTTTTTTCTTTATTGGAATGGAGAAGTCCATGAATTAAGGAATTCAATTAGGGTTTTCCTGGGTAGGAAAACTAATTAGGTTTTAGAAGATGATGCTGAATTGAATTATTTGTTTAGATTATTGGGGTCTTTGGTGAAGGAGGGAAATGGAAACATGGATGTTGTTGAATTGAATTGAGTGAATGTGTATCACTCCAATTTTACTGGAATACCCTTGTTTCCAGAATTGAGTATTGCTGAGTGGATTGGGGTTAATTTGAAGTGGCCATGGTGAGTTGTGGCTTGCTTTGTCCTTCTCTTTTGGTGCTCTTAGTTGTTCCATAGAAGACTAGTGGTACCTGAAAGGATTGGTCTACTGGTTCTAATCTGTAAGACCTCTGTTTTGAGGATTTTTACTTGCAATTGTTAGCCATTTCATTTCTTAGATTGATGATGAGTTTGAGAATAATAATGTATGTAACTTGATTGTTGTGGGGTGTTAGTGGAGTGAATAAAAGACCCATTTGTTTCTCTATTTTGTTTCTATCTTACTATTCTTGCCACTTTTCGTTCCCTCATGTATTTTGTTTTGAAATTGTTCAGTTACTAGACTTCTTTTTTTACATCATTCAACAACTAAAATAAATATCTGCACAACAATACAAAGAGAGTTCAGATACCAAAATCTTAATCCTAACAACCAAATCAATATCTCCCACATATGGTAAATGACCAAAGAGAAATGAAGATCTTTGATATCATCTAGTTACAGATAATTTTATGCGATCCACCTTCCATATTAAATGATTCATGAGACAGAGTTTGCTTTCTATTTTTTTTATTAATTAATAATGCAATCATAGGTTATATTATATGAAACATTTTTATTTATTATACTATTCCTGGAGCTTGTAGTCTTGTACTCAGTCTTTCAGTATTTAAGGATGGAAGGATAAGGTTTGGCAGATCCTGTGGACAAATAGATAGCCAAGAAAATCTAATTGCTTGTACTATACCTAGTATTGTTACTATTTTTGATGTTTCATCCTTCGTTAAAATGAATCTTATGTAGTGCATCTGATTCAACAAATTCAACTTTTGCAGCGGGTGGACAGAAAAATATTGTCCGACCCAATCCGCCATATCCGTGCAAGAATTTTGGTCAGCGGTCGGTTTGACTCGGGCTTCGGGTAAATCGGTTGAAAGTAAAAGGGTAACATTGGGTTTAAACGGTCGGAATCAGTTCCATGTTTTAGATCCAACGGAATCCGTAACCGATCGAGTATATCTTTAGCTAGTTTGATGTGCCAGCTGCACATATTTTTATCTCTTCTAAGCTTCTAGCACACTCTACTGTTTTTTCCACTCAGAGTACTTTTTCTTCTCTAGTGACACACTCAAACTAAACTAGGCCTATAAACTAGTATTAAATATTAGTAAATATTTTCAACAACTCAAGGACTTAGGCCTGGACAACGGGCGGTTTTGGGCAGTTTCGGGCCCAAAACCACCATGCTTAACCATTTCTTCTCACAAATAGACCCGATGCCTGATTTGACCCGCCCGTTGCATCAATATCTGTTCCGAATACTCCGGTTTCGGCCGTGTACGAATTTGATGTCCAACCCTACTCGAGGTGCATATGGGTAGTCTGCGCCATACACATAAACCAAGACACTCTTAGTAGTAGTATTAAATAATAAATCATTTTTTGTATTTGTTTATTTATGTAAATTGTAGTCGGTCTTCTTTCTCTAACCTGTTTCCCCATTTTTGATCTTTCTCAAGCTTCTTTCTCTCAACCAGACCCATTTTTTTCTTCGAATACGTTCCAAAGCTACCAAAAGCTTCAAATCGAAATTATCCACCATGTGCCTCTGAAAACGGTCGGAAGTGGATGCTATATCTCCTCCTCGGTTTTCAATCGGATGTGCCTCTGGCGGCCCGAATCCGGCCGTAACCGACCGGTGTCCACCCCTACTTTTGCTGATATGTGTTTTTATCTATTAGATACATCATCTTTTCAATAAATCTAAAATGTTATTTGTTGCTTATACATGAGTCTTAAGGGAGTAATTAATTAATGACTTGTTTACATTGATGGCATTGGCTTCTATTGTCACATCCTATGAAATGTTGGTTGATTTGAGAGGATTTCGAGAATTCAAGATGAACAAAGTAACCAGAATAATACTTGGATAAATCTGAAGTCGTGTATAACACTTTCAGATTGAATCAAATTTCGGGGTTCAACCAAAATCGTTCAATCGGATAAAATCAGAAATTAATTCTAAGAGTTTGTTCTTTTGTATGTTCTTGTTCTATGACTTTCTGAACCAGAGAGAATGATCAAAAATCTATATAAAAATTCATCAAAACTAGCAGTTTATATCAGTTTTACGTTGAAAACCGTTTTTCCAACATCTTGCGCCTCATAGGCGCCTCGCTTGCGCTCCAAGCGCGGCTTCGCGAGCAACAGGGCGTCCTGCGTGCGCCTAAGTGGCGCCTCGTTCACGCCTCACGCGTGACTCGCGCTTAAGTTGCGCCCAGGCTGCGCTTCCAAGCGTGAAAGGGCAGGAACTCAGCAATTTCTGCCATTCTCTGCGCCTGACTCGCGCCTCAAGCGTGGCTCGCGCGCAACCTGCATAAACTGCTTACAAATCACATTATTATGTTAAAATAAGCGTGCACTCTTATTCTAACATAATCATAAGATCAATCACACTAAAATGTCCAACAATCCTCCCCCATTTTAGTGTAATTACTGATCAAATTACCAAAGTCATAGCATACTACAAACTATTGCTTAAATGAAATATCGTGACGATTGAATTTCATCTTAGCTAATTACACGTTTCAAATATTCGAATATCAGGGTGTCACTAAGGATTGAACCCTTATTATTCATCTTGAATACATGAAGGTAACCCGCACAATAGTTCAAAACATTACTCTTACTTGACACTAGTTTACTAGCCTGTGTCCCTATCCTTCATAAGCATATCAAAGCCAAGTCCCAGCTTCTTGAAGCGGCTAAACTTCATGCTTATATAGGTAGCCCTTTTCTATCTTGCACCTGCAAATGCAATTTTTCAAAAGAACTATTAAGAAGTTGTACTTCAACCTCCTTAACTTACAGAACCGAACACATACCTTTGGGATATTTTGATGATGTGTTCCAATCTCTACATATTAAGCTTTCCACATTGAATTCAGCACCTAATGTCATATTAGATGGGAATTTGGTATCTTAACATAAGAAATTTCAAATGGACTTTAAACCTAATCCCACAGCCGACCTTTTCACGAGATCTCTACTTAACCCTTTGGTTAAATGATCGGCCAAATTATGTTGAGTTCTCACAAACTCCACTGATATCACACCATGCATGATTAACTCCCTAACCATGCTGTGTCTAACTCCCAAGTGTCTAGACTTCCCATTATACACTTGACTATATGCCTTAGCCAAAGTAGCCTGACTATCACACCTGATAGACATGGGAGGTATAGGTTTGAGCCACAACGGAATCTCATATATCAGATTTCTTAGCCATTCAGCTTCTTTACCAGCTGCCGCTAAAGCTACAAATTCAGATTCCATTGTTGAATTTGTAATACAAGTCTGTTTCTTGGATGCCCAAGAGATAGCACCTCCTCCAAAGAGGAATACCCAACCACTTGTGGATGAATGATCTTCCATATTGGTTATCCAACTTGCATCAGAGTAACCTTCAATAACTGAAGGAAACCCAGTATATGTCAAACCATAATCAATGGTTCCTTTTAAGTACTTGAATACTCTATTCATAGCTTGCCAATGATGAGAACTAGGATTACTTGTAAACCTACTAAGTTTACCAACAGCATAAGCTATATCAGGTCTAGTACTTATCATTGCATACATAAGTGATCCTATCGCCCTTGAGTATTCAAGTTGAGACACTGCTACACCTTTATTAGGTAATAGCTTCACGTTAGGATCAATGGGAGTACTTACCGGAGAACAATCTTTGAAATTAAATTTCTCCAATATCTTCTCAATGTAATGTGATTGAGAGATGGTGATACCATTGTTTCTTCGTTTGATCTTTATTCCTAAGATCACATCCGCCTCCCCCATATCTTTCATATCAAACTTTGAAGACAAGAATGCCTTAGTTTCATCAACTTGATCTTGGTCAGTACCAAAGATCAACATGTCATCCACATACAAACAAATGATAACTCCTTTGCCATGAGTATCAAACTTGCTGTATAGACATTTATCTGCTTGGTTTAGAACAAAACCACTAGACAACACAACCTCATCAAATTTTTGATGCCATTGTTTAGGCGCTTGTTTCAAGCCATAAAGAGATTTCATCAGTTTACACACCTTATTTTCATTTCCAGGCATAACAAACCCTTCAGGTTGTTTCATGTATATCTCTTCATCTAATTCACCATTTAAGAATGCAGTTTTTACATCCATTTGGTGAATTACCAGATTGTGGATAGCAGCAAGTGCTAACAACAATCTAATAGTGGAAATCCTAGCAACAGGAGCATATGTATCGAAGAAATCAATACCCTCCTTTTGCCTAAAGCCTTGGATAACCAACCTGCTTTGTACTTGTCAACAGTACCATCCACTTTCATCTTTCTTCTAAAGATCATCTTACACCCTAATGGCTTGCATCCAGGAGGTAGGTCAACCAATTTCCAGGTATTATTTTGCAAGATGGAGTCCATCTCACTTTGGATTGCTTCTTTCCAGAATGCTACATCCCTTGAAGCCATTGCTTCACTAAAAGTCTTTGGATCTTCCTCAACATTGAGGCAATATTGATATTGAAATTCAACATCATTCCTTGACCCTTCAACTAAATATAGTTGAAAGTCATCACCAAATGACTTAGCCTTTCTTACTCTCGTACTCTTTCTAGTTTCAGTACTAGTTGAAGGTATATCCTCTTTATTAACTGAGACTTTCGACATGGAAATCATGTTCTTTGGCCTAGGTATAGATGTAAACCTTTGTTCATCAAAGATAGCATCCCGTGACTCTATGACCGAGTTCACAGCAACAGAATCATTAGATTCCAGCACATAGAATCTATATGCTTTAGAATGCTCAGCATATCCAATAAATATGCAGTCTATACCTCTTTCACCTAAGGTTTTCCTTTTAGGTTCTGTAAGCCTGACTACAGCCCTACATCCCCAAATTCTGAGATAACTCAAATTTGGTGTCTTTTTGTGCCAAAGTTCATATGGGGTAACCTTATTCCTTTTGTTAGGAATTCGGTTCAACAAGTAACAGGCTGTCAACATAGCCTCACCCCAAAATCCTTCACTTAGACCCGAATAGGATAACATAGAATTCACCATTTCTTTCAAGGTTCTATTCTTCCTTTCGGCTACACCATTTTGTTGTGGTGTATAAGGAGCTGTTGTTTGATGTATTATTCCAGTAGATTGAAAATATACCGGATCATAATACTCACCTCCCCTATCCGTACGAAGAGTTTTGATCAGCCCATTTTGATGAAGTTCCACTTCATTCTTATAAATTTTAAATTTATCAAGAGCTTCATCCTTTGTAGTTAACAAATATACATAACAATACCTACATGCATCATCAATAAAAGTAACAAGATATTTCTTATGACCTAATGAGGGAGTAGCATGTAAATCGCACAAGTCACTATGAATGAGGTCTAAGACTTTAGTCTCACTTTTAACATCCTTAAAAGGTTTCCTAGTGATCTTAGTCAACATGCAAGTCTTGCATTTTTCAATGTTCATATCAAAAGGAGGAATCATGCTTGTTTTTGACATATCTTTTAATCTTTTGTAATGAACATGTCCTAATCTAGCATGCCAAATTTCTGATTTTGTCATATTAGATATAGAGCTACACGAGACCATGGATACAGATTCATGAGCAAAGGGAACATCAATGTTTAACTTAAACATTCCATTACAACGATAACCAAATCCAACAAAAGAACCATGTCTTGACAATATATACTTGTCACTTTCAAGTACTTGCTTGAAACCACAATTATTTAAAACCATACCAGACAATAAGTTCTTACGGATACCTGGTACAAATAAAACATTATCCAAATACAAACTTTTTCCAGAAGTAAAAACTAAATTTACACAACCTAATCCTAGGATTGGTTCAGTCGCAACATTGCCCATCTTCACAATAGAGCCATCATCGATTGGTCTAAATTCCTTGAACCAACGACGATCTTTGCACACATGGCTTGTTGCGCCCGAATCAAACCACCAGGCAACATCATCATCCTGCACATAGAATGCATCAGATATTAGTGATACATAATTTGAATTCGTATTCGAATTAAAGTTATTCACAACCATCTGACCTTGTTGCTTTTCAGGATCATTCGACCCACTTGGACCAGCCTTGTTCTTTTCTTTGAACACCCGGCAGTCCCTCTTTAGATGACCAGGTTTCCCACACTTCCAACAAGACAATTTTGTCTGTTTATTTGGACCTTTGTTCTTATTTCCTTGAAACTTTCGTTTCTTACCTTTACCATTGTAATTTTGCTTAACTGTTCCACTTTCCTCTACCATATTAACGGACTGCTACGGTTTTATTATTGGCTTTGTCATTTTCCTGAGCCCTCAGCGACTCCTCAATCATGAAATGACTACCGAGTTGAACCAGAGTCAACTCTTCCTTCTTATGTTTCAAGGTATGCTTGAAATCTTTCCAAGAAGAAGGCAGTTTATCAATTATAGATGAAACTGCAATGGATTCATCCATTTTCAAATCATGTTGAGTAAACTGACCCAAAATTCGCAGCAGTTCATTATATTGTTCCATAACAGGCCTCGAATCCACCATTTTGTAATTAAAGAAATTACTAACTAAGAATTTGTTACTTGAGGCATCCTCTGCCATATACTTGGTTTCAAGAGAGTCCCATAGTTCCTTAGCAGACTCAACATTTTGATAAATATCAAAGAGAGAGTCAGACATACCGTTCAGAATGTGTCCACGACAGATGTAATCGTCGTTCTCCCATTTCAAACGCTTCCTTGTTTGATCCAGAGTTTCGACTTCCATATACACCGGTATCGGTGTACTCAGCACATACACCACTTTCAATGTTGTCAAGAGAAAGTGCATTTTCTTCTGCCATCTTCTGAAATCCTGCCCTTCAAACTTGTCCAATTTCGCAAACTTGCTAGTCATCTTCGAACTATCGTTCGTCATCTCGAAAGAATTTGATTCAATCTTTTGTTGGTTGATTTGAGAGGATTTCGAGAATTCAAGATGAACAAAGTAACCAGAATAATACTTGGATAAATCTGAAGTCGTGTATAACACTTTCAGATTGAATCAAATTTCGGGGTTCAACCAAAATCGTTCAATCGGATAAAATCAGAAATTAATTCTAAGAGTTTGTTCTTTTGTATGTTCTTGTTCTATGACTTTCTGAACCAGAGAGAATGATCAAAAATCTATATAAAAATTCATCAAAACTAGCAGTTTATATCAGTTTTACGTTGAAAACCGTTTTTCCAACATCTTGCGCCTCATAGGCGCCTCGCTTGCGCTCCAAGCGCGGCTTCGCGAGCAACAGGGCGTCCTGCGTGCGCCTAAGTGGCGCCTCGTTCACGCCTCACGCTGACTCGCGCTTAAGTTGCGCCCAGGCTGCGCTTCCAAGCGTGAAAGGGCAGGAACTCAGCAATTTCTGCCATTCTCTGCGCCTGACTCGCGCCTCAAGCGTGGCTCGCGCGCAACCTGCATAAACTGCTTACAAATCACATTATTATGTTAAAATAAGCGTGCACTCTTATTCTAACATAATCATGAGATCAATCACACTAAAATGTCCAACATGAAACAACCATGTGCTCTTGACATCCTCTCTCTCTCTTTCAATCTGATTCCTATTGAATGAATAGCTTGAAATAAAGATATACCGAAGCATTGATCTTGTGGTTGAAATAAACAGCAGCTGAATTTTATTATAATATATACTCGCAATAAAATGGAAAATAAGGACATGATTGGTTGATAAGTAGATGATAGCTTGGCAATATAACGGGACATTTGGATCAGTCCTTGATGGAATTTCACTTCACCTATAGATTTTGTTGTTGTTGTTGTTGTAACGTACAGCTGATTTAAATAATAAGAGTAAGACTCATATTCTACATAACCTATAATAGCTCATATGAGATTTTGGTTGATGGGTAATCTTTTTTTTTGATCAATCATCATTTTTTTTTTATCAAAGTTGATGGGTAATCTATGAGTAACTATTTGAAGATCTTTTATCTAACTCATTTAAATTTTTTGTATAAAAAAGTATAATCTTATTTTCATGGTCCAGGTGAGCTGGTGAGAAAATGAGTCATTAGTGATGAGTTAATAGTATTATTGAGGATAACCCCACCAATTATTTTATGTATGCATTTTGTATTTATTTTGCAGATGAATCAAATTTACGATAGTGACAGGCTTTTAATTTTTAAACAGAGTACGGAAAGGTCAGTTTCCAATAACTGATGGGTCCTGATATATTACTGCATAACATGGTTAAACACTAGTTTCGCTTCCTGTGTGATATGGGGACGATATTTAAACACGAGGATATTTTAAATTTGTCTTATTTTGTTACCCGTCCATACGCATGGGTGATACTGTATGGTCGGTGTTTTGTCATGATGTCATAATAGTAATTTGGAAGATATTAATAAGTTGTGAACAATGTCCAAAATGTATGATTTGAAATTCAAAGTGAAATATGCATCCTCGTTGACAATCAGAATTATATTGATCCATAATAATGTATTTGGACATTAGAGGTAAAATATGCATCCCCGTTGGCCCTCCCGTTTCCATCCTTGTTGGTCCTCCTGTTGGCACTCTCGTTGCCACTCCCGTTGGCACTCATGTTGGCAGTCCCGTTGGCACTCCCGCTCTCGTTGCCACTCCCATTGGTGCTCTCGTTGGCACTCTCGTTTGCACTCCCGTTGGCATTTTACTCTTTTTTAGTAATTATAAAATAGTTATCTGGTAAATTTTTGTAGTGATTAAATTGATTGATTTTATTTTTTATGAAAAAATTAATTGATTTTACTCATTTTAATTGATTTTAGTAATTTTAGTAGTTTGAGTAAATTATAAAAACGAATAATTTTTTTTAAATAGTTGTGTTGGAAAAAGTTTAAAAAAAATAGGTTCTCCTGTTGGCACTCTCGTTGCCACTCCCATTGACACTCTCATTGGCATTTTACTACTTTTTAGTAATTATAAAATAGTTATTTGATAATTTTTTGTAGCGAAAAAAGAAATATTTTTTTAGTAAAAAACTGACAAAAAAATGATTTTTTTTGAAAAAGAATTGAAAAAAGAAATTAAGGAAAAAAATGGAAAAAAGTCATTTAAAAAAAAGGAAAAAAAGTTAATTAAAAAAAATTCAGAAGAAAAGTGATTTAAAAAAAGGAATTTTTTTAAAAAAAACTGTTATTTTTCAAATTTTAAAAAAAATACTGTTGTTTTTAAAATTTTTATAAAAAAATGAAAAGAAAATCAGTTTTTATAAAAAAAATAATTTATAAAATATTAATTAAATTAAATGAAATGAAAATCAGTTTTTGTAAAAAAAATAAATTTTTATAAAAAAAACAGTTTATAAAATATTACTTAAATTAATTTTTTTTATGGAATTTTTTTTTTTTACAAAAAGTAGTTATAAAAAACAGTTTATAAAAAAATTTAAAAAAGAATTAATTTTTTAATTAAAAAAACGAATTTTAAAAAAAATATAGAATCTGACACGTGTCAGCGTGTCAGTTTGCGCGCGGCTGACGCGTGTCAGAGCGGCAGGTAAATTTTTTATTTTTAAAAAGCTGTGAAATACTGTAGCATTTTGTCTTTTTGTGCGAAATGTCTAAAATGTCTATAAAATTGAACACGTGGCGGCCTAATAGAATGTCTAAAAATGTCATTTTGCTGGCGTATGTTTTTTATTATATAAATGTCTAAAATGTCTATAAAATTGAACATGTGGCGGCCTAATAGAATGTCTAAAAATGTTATTTTGCTGGCGTATGTTTTTTATGATATAATAATTATATAATTATATAAAAAGTTGATACCAATTTGAAAAACAACTTGGAATTCACATTGATTAATGAATTGTTGTCATGGCGTATGTCACGACTAAACTTCATTAACCAGGAATTTAAACATGTGTAAAATGTTTTTTTTTTTAGATAAGCCATGTGTGTAAAATGTATTACCTCCGGTCCACTTTATAACATGAAAATCATTTTTTAAGTTTATTGAGTAAATGATGTATCTAGTCTATGATGTAGATTAGATTGATCATCTATTCAACGAACCTAAAAAATGATTTTTCTCATCTAAAACAGACCGGAGGTAGTATTAACCATTTAAAAGTTGCTGAATTAAGTGTTCCAAGAACACACTGTGTTAATACATTGCAATTAAGAATGTTTAATACTTCTAATCTGGTAGTAGCATCTGACTGGTGAATTTTAAGAAAGCTTTGGGGGATGTCTCAGATGATGTTGGTGATCCTTTGGCTACCGATACTCAAGGAACAGTTGCGCGGTATGATAATTTCACACCGGTTGTGTCCAAGACCCAAAAGAAGAAACTGAGGCAAACAAAGAAATTAGTCGTTGGATATAACATTCGTTCAAAGGCATTCTGTCTCTGTTTCCTTTTGATCTGTTTACTGTATTTTAGTCCTTTAACCTGTCTTCTATTTTTTGTTTAGGATGAATTGTTTTAGGGGCCTCCAAGTAAGGGTTCCCTATTATTTTTTGGCTTTATTTTCTTTTCTTGCCAGGGGTATTGGTCTAGTCCCCCATTGGTCTCTTCTTCGTCTTATTTCTTTTTTCTCTTTTTTAATACAATTAGGGGGAATCACTCTTTTTCCTTCTTGATGTTTCTTAGCATCAGAAGGTTTTGATGAGTCTTCTTTTCTTTTGCCAAAAAAAAATCCTTTCAAGAGGCCAAAAAGGGTGGATTTAGATAGTCAACAAATATCTGTCAAATTTTTGACCAAAACAAAACTCTTCTCATTGAAAAACTATGTTCTTCTATAGTCTAGAGTCATCTCATTTGAGAACACACATATATGGTTCCTCCATTAACAATTGTAGGCACTCATTTGAAAATACTGATGATACAATACATAAAAACAAGTTAAAACAAAAAAAGCTCCCTTAAGATATTTCAAGCTAGTTCTAATCTTTTAATGGGGTCGTGCTCAATAGACCTGCTTCAGTCATGAAAATATTACCATGGAATTGTCATGGGGTTTAGAAGCCTACTTATAAAATTCATTTCTTACAGAGAGCCAGGCCTTGTATTTAGAGCTGGGAAAATGGGTCGGGCCTGCCAGGCCGGGCCGGGTTAGCCCGAAAAATAGGAGGGCTTGGGCCGAAGGAATTGAGCCCATTTTTACATCCGGGTTTTTAGCCCGGTCCGCAAAAGCCCGAGCTCGTGTCGGGCTAGCCCGACCGGGCCATGGGTAGCCCACAAGCCCGTGAATAAAAAATTTTGGGTCCATGTTTCTACCCAACCTAAATTCATGTACCCAACGTCCTAGTCCAAAGGCCAATTCCCATCCATGTCTTTCTCCCTCACTTACAGTAACGTTTCCATTCCCATCCCAAACAAATACACTACAAGAAAAATTGGACTTTTCGGCAGACAAAATCCGCCGGAAAACCCAAAAGTCCGCCGAAAATGTGGACTTTCCGGCGGATTTTTTGGACTTTTCGGCGGATTTTTGGCGCCGGTAGACAGCTCGTGGCAAACGGTTTCCGGCGGATTTTATGGCGCCAAAAAATCCGCCATTTTTTGAATTACCGACGGATTTTTAAAAAAATTATTATTTTTTTAAAAAAAATCCGCCGGAAAATCCAAATATTTTTTTTAAAAATCAGCCGTTAATTCAAAAAATCCGTCGGAAATGTCGCTGGAAATTTACCGGCAGATTTTTGGAATTACCGGCGGATTTTGCAAAAAAAATTAATTTTTTTTAAAATTTTATTTTACATTTTTTTTTCGAATTTTCGTATTTTAATTAAATAAGAAGTAATAAAAAATGAATTAGAATGTGAGAAAAAAATTATATAGAATAGAATGAGAAGTAATAGAGAAATTAGAATGAAAGAGAGTTGTGTCAAAAAAAATAAGAATATATGAATCCGGTGTATGGAAAAATAAAGTAGGCGAGAATAAGAATGAATAAGTGATAGGGAATAAGAATAAATAAGAGTATGTAAAAGAAGAAATAAGAAGTGAGAAGGAAGAAGAAATGAGAAATATAGAAAAGAGATATGTAGAGAAATTTAATTAAGTTTGAAGAGTATATGAGAAAGAAGAAATAAGAATGAATGAGAAGGAAGAAGAAAAGAAATGTAAAAGAGTGTAGGAGAAAGTGAGAAGGAAATAAAGAGTGAAATGAGAGAATGAGAAGAGTGTAGGAGAAAGTTTTATTTATAGGAATTTCAAAATGTTCCAGTAGATTTACCGGCAGATTTTTTGAAAAATTTTAATATTATTTTTAAACAAAATCCGCCGGAAATATTAAAAATCCGTCGGTAAATTTTTGGCTACATTTCCGGCGGTTTTTTTGAATTTCCGGCGGATTTTATAATTTTTTTTTTTGGAAAATCCGCCGGAAATTCAAAAAATCCGCCGGAAAATTACCGGCGACATTTCCGGCGGATTTTTTATTAATTTTAGGCGGATTTTCAAAAAAAAAAAATTCAAAAATCTACCGGAAATTCAAAAAATCGCCGGAAATACCATTTTTTCCGCCGGAAAGTTACCGACGGAACAAAATCCGCCAGAAATACAATTTTTTCCGCCGGAAAGTTACCGACGGAAAAAATCCGCTGGAAATGCAAAATGTCCACCGGAAACTTACTGGCGGAAAAAATCCGCCGGAAAAAAGGAAGAAATAAGAAAGAGATTATTCCCTAAGAGCTTGTCCAGTACTACCAGTACCAGAAATGTACGCGATATTCTTGTAGTGATACAATTGAAAAAACGCTCAATGTTGAATTAATATTGGATGCCAAATATTAATTTTTTGGCTAAAGTGCTCCCGGGGTCCCTTATCTTTATTTAAAGTAACGAATTAGTCCTTTATATTTTTTTTGTCCCAAATAAGTCCTTTATCTTTCAAATTTTTGACACATAAATCATTTTCCGTTAACAGTGCTGATTTATGAGTAAAAAAAGGATTTATGTGTTAAAAATTTGAAACATAAATGACTGATTTGAGACAGAAAATGATTTATGTGTTAAAAATATAAAACATAAAGGACTGATTTGGGACAAAAAAAAGATAAAGGACCAAATCGTTACTTTAAATAAAGATAAGGGACCCCGGGAGCACTTTAGCCTAAATTTTTCCTATATAGAACGATGAGCATTGTCTTCTATTGTGCATTGTCTTCATTGCCTCTGTTGCGGGTCTTACAAGTGTAGATATATTGGAACCATTTATGCATCAATTAAATCAATTAGCTGACCAAAAGTCTTACTGGACAGGTTATTTCTATTGATGGAGGATTTATTGTGAATGGATTTCGATCCAACATGAGAATTAACTAAAGCAACAATGTCATTTATTTTTCTGGCTAGAATTGGACTAACCGAAGTCATATTCTTATTTGGTTAGATCGTACTAACCGAAGTTATCTTATTCCCTGGCTAGAATTTGAAAAACAACTTGGAATTCACATTGATTAATGAATTGTTGTCATGGCGTATGTCACAACTAAACTTCATTAACCACGAATTTAAACACGTGTGTAAAATGTATTACCTCCGGTCCACTTTATAACATGAAAATCATTTTTTAAGTTCATTGAGTAAATGATGTATCTAGTCTATAATATAGATTAGATTGATCATCTATTTAACGAACCTAAAAAATGATTTTTCTCATCTAAAACAGACCGGAGGTAGTATTAACCATTTAAAAGTTGCTGAATTAAGTGTTCCAAGAACACAGTGTGTTAATACATTGCAATTAAGAATGTTTAATACTTCTAATCTGGTAGTAGCATCTGACTTGTGAATTTTAAGAAAGCTTTGAGGGATGTCTCAGATGATGTTGGTGATCCTTTGGTTACCGATACTCAAGGAACAATTGCGCGGTATGATAATTTCACATCGGTTGTGTCCAAGACCCAAAAGAAGAAACTGAGGCAAACAAAGAAATTGGTCGTTGGATATAACATTCGTTCAAAGGCATTCTGTCTCTGTTTCCTTTTGATCTTTTTACTGTATTTTAGTCCTTTAACCTGTCTTCTATTTTTTGTTTAGGATGAATTATTTTACGGGCCTCCAAGTAAGGGTTCCCTATTATTGTTTGGCTTTATTTTCTTTTCTTGGCAGGGGTATTGGTCTAGTCCCCCATTGGTCTCTCCTTTGTCTTATTTCTTTTTTCTCTTTTTTTAATACCATTAGGGGGAATCACTCTTTTTCCTTCTTGATGTTTCTTAGCATCAGAAGGTTTTGATGAGTCTTCTTTTCTTTTGCCAAAAAAAAATTTCCTTTCAAGAGGCCAAAAAGGGTGGATTTAGATAGTCAACAAATATCCGTCAAATTTTTGACCAAAAAAAAACTCTTCTCATTGAAAAACTACGTTCTTCTATAGTCTAGAGTCATCTCATTTGAGAACACATATATGGTTCCTCCATTAACAATTGTAGGCACTCATTTGAAAATACTGATGATACAATACATAAAAACAAGTTAAAACAAAAAAAGCTCCCTTAAGATATTTCAAGCTACTTCTAATCTTTTACTGGGGTCGTGCTCAATAGACCTGCTTCAGTCATGAAAATATTACCATGGAATTGTCATGGGGTTTAGAAGCCCACTTATAAAATCGATTTCTTACAAAGAGCCAGGCCTTGTATTTAGGGCTGGCAAAATGGGTTTCCATTCCCATCCCAAACAAATACAATTGAAAAAACGCTCAATGTTGAATGAATATTGGATGCCAAATATTAAATTTTTCCTGTATCGAACAATGAGCATTGTCTTCTATTGAGCATTGTCTTCATTGCCTCTGTTGCGGGTCTTACAAGTGTAGATATATTGGAACCATTTATGCATCAAGTAAATCAATTAGCTGACCAAAAAGTCTTACTGGACAGGTTATTTCTATTGATGGAGGATTTATTATGAATGGATTTCGACCCAACATGAGAATTAACTAAAGCAACAATGTCATTTATTTTTCTGGATTGTGCAAAACAAAAGGTAGGAAGGTATTCATCAAGTAGTGGTTACAGGTTTTGGCTTTCAGTTTGTTGTGCATCATTTTGTCCGATTACATGATAGTGTCGCTAAAAAATCGCGCATAATGCGGGCTAGCCCGAAAAGCCCGCAGCCCACATAGGGCCGGGCTTGGGCCATAAAGGGTGAGCCCGAATTTCAACCCGGGCTTTTTAGCCCGACCCTTAAAAGCCCGAACCCGTAGCGGGCCGTCCCGATACGCGCCGGGTAGCCCGTTTTGCCAGCTCTACTTGTATTGTTATGGAAACAAGGAGAAAATATGTACATTTGGTGAGATTTTGGTTGGTCTCTTATATGGTTTTTTTAAACAAAAGAAAGGATTATGGAGTCTCGTTAAAATCTTCTGATGCAAAACCATCTTTAGGGAAAAAAACATCAAGAAGGAAAAAGTACCCCCCCTACAATTTATTAAAAAAAAAGGAAAATATACAAAAGACATGGGGGACTAGGCCAATACCCATGATAAAACAACATTACATCCAAAAAGAAAAAGAAGCAATCCTATTAAAAGGAATCTCGACTAAAGAAAGATAAAATTGGCATGCAAGAGCATCACTGTAATGACTCTCTTATATGGTGGTTGTTAGATAGATGAGAGAAGTATTCTAATTTTTGGAAAAATTCTATTAAGATGGAAATTAAAAAAAAAACCTTGAATTTGATGGACATGGTTACGATCTTTAAAGGATATCAATCACTACTAAAAATTTTCTATTTAGTGATCGATTTGGAGATCAAAATTTGATTTTTATAGCAGAAATGATATTCAGCCAAAGAATTAAGCCAAAATACAGCCAAAAACAGCAATACATACGGTGGGCCTACCATAGTAATTTAAATGAAATAAAAAAACAAATTATTAGGTTTTACAAAAATTAGTCACTCCCACGCTCTCTCACACACAATTCTCTGTTCACGCTAACCCCTATTCTGAAACTCAACATCTCACGAAGGAGTCTCACCTCACGCACTCTCTCCTCCAATCTCGCATTTTCTCCTTCAATCTTGCTCAGCCACCGAAAATACGCACTCTCCCCTTCAATCTCTCATTATCGCACCACCGTCAATCACGCACTGTCGCCGTCAATTTCGTATTCTCGCGGTCACGAAAGATATTCTCACCGGAAACTGTTGATGATTCGCCAAGTCTGACCTGAAGAACTGCGAATTCGAAGTGGAAGAATAACTGTGAATCCTAAGTTTGAGTCAAGTAAGTGTCTTTAGTATTTCTGGCTTGTGTAATCTGGATAATTTCTAAACTTTAATGATGTTATTCAAATGGGTTAACATTAAAATCTGTTATCATGGGTTATGACCTAGCAAAGAAAAACATTTGACAAGCAGCTTGGTCTAAGACCTACAAAAGTTGGTTAGTTGGTGTTGGCATTTGGCTATCTGATTCAAAGTGACGAAGTAGATGTCAAAGTAGAAAACATTGACTTGCCCTTACTTCAACTGGCCTATTTAGCACTGAAATAGTTCCCTGTTGTCATTTTACAGTTAGATTTAAAGAAATAAATGTGATATACCAGATTGGTTTATGGCTTTGAAAAGTTGGTTAATTGGGGTAGTAATGTGGCTATCTGGTTCAAATGGATTACATACATGTCACACCAGAAACATTTGACTTATACTTACATTCATTGTCCTATTTAGTACTTAAATAGATCCCCCATGGCTCATGTTTTTTGACAGTGAGTAGGAAATAATAGCATGTGAAAAACCAACTTGGAAAACTGGGTTAGCTGATATGTTAAGATGGCTTTTTGATTCAAAATGACCAAAAAATGTGGCACATATCAGTTAAATAGTGCCGTCATGCTATTTCATTGTAATGTATTGCTGACCATTGTAACCTTGTGGGTTTATCTATATTATTACATTTTGTATGAACACAGTATTTGGTGTTCTAAGGCACTCATATAGTTCCTCTCTTTTGTGTTGTAAGGTGGTTTTTCATTGAAAGTTGTTAATTATATGCCACTTATAAAAACCTTACATTAAAAGAGTCATATAGCACTCATATAAGACCCTCAAGCTGTGAAAAAACAGGTTGGTCTATTTAGCACTAAATTACTATCCTCATATGCTGTTTCTCAGTAAGTACCACGAGAAAAGCATCTGAAAAACCAACTTGGTTTATCGGCTAAAAAATATGGCTAATTGGTATTGTAACTTGGTAATTAGATTCAAATCAAGCAAAATATGTGCCGCTTGACAAATCTTTGACTTATCTTTGGCAAATCCCTTGGTCTCTTATTTAGGTGTCTTTAACTATGGAAGTTGTTAACTTCAGCTTGGAAACCCATTGACATAACGAAGTCTTCATGTTTTTGGAATTTCTTATTGCTGCTTGAATCTGTTGCAATTCACAAATGGTTCTTTTGGTTTCTTTTCTAAGTTTGTCAAATTGTGGTTGCCTAAGAGATTCTTAACAATTATTCATTCTTGCTTTTTAACTTACAGGTAAGTGCAATGAAAATTGCTAAATTGAAGAAGTTGCCTAAGAGAAGGGTTTGAGAATGATGTTGTATTTAAGTGCAATGAAAATTGCTAAATTGAAGAAATGATGATTGAGGCAAAAAGGAAAACAGTGTCCATCGTCTCTCGCAAAACAACTCTGCTCTCGTTCCTCCCTCAATGAAAACATGGAAGCTCCCACCCTCTCTCGTTCCTCCCTCAACCTCTGCTCTCACCCCTGACCTCCTCCCCCGGTAGTCGTCCGCCGCCGTAAAGACCACCACTCTAAGAAACACGCTTCTTCTTTTGTTCCACGACTCTTTGATCACTCTACTTCACCATCCAACACCATTGTGAGATCGTTCTCTTCTTCAAAATGATGGTAGATTAATTGATGGTACAATGTTTGTTTACTTCTTTCAATTAACACGATTATAGGGTTTCTCCAAGTATATTTTGTAAATTAGCATTTCTTTTTGTTTTGTTAGGGTGCTTCAACATGATATAACAAAAAAAACAAGAAAACCATGAATGTTTGTGCTATTAAGGACATTTGACTTTGTGTTTGCATTCTGGTTACTCGTTAGAAAGAAAAGACTGTGAAAAATCAGCTTGGTTTATGACATCCAAAAGTTGGTTAATTGTAGTTGTAATGTGGCTATCTGGTTTAAATAGAGCATGTACATGTCAGACTAGAAATCTTTTAGTTATAGTTACATTAATTGTCCTATTTAGCACTTAAATAGAGTCCTCATCTTGTTCATAGTGAGTAGGGAAGAATAGCATGTGAAAAACCAAGTTTGAGTTAGATTGAGCCCTCTTGTCCTTTAGAGTTAGATTGAAAGAAATAATTGTGAAATACCAGATTGGTTTATGGCTTTGAAAAGTTGGTTAATTTGGGCAGTAATGTGGCTATCTGGTTGAAATGGATTTTGTGCATGTCACACCAAGAACATTTGAGTTATACTTAAGAAATTGGGGTTGAAAAGTTGGTTAATTGGGGTTGTTTAGCTGATATGTTAAAAAATTTCGGTTTACATCTATACACGATATTAAATTTAATATAAGCTATACATAATTGGATTTTATTGTGCAGTACTGCTGTGACGGCGACATCTAAAATTTCATGGAGGGTAGTGATACATTCGTTGAGGGTGATAGTGCTGAGGCTGAAGGTATAACAGTTGACAACACCAACAATGACGATACATGTTGGGAGCCAACAATCGGGATGTGTTTTGCTTCATTAGATGAGGGGATATCATATTATGGTGAGTATGCTTTAAAAAAAGGATTTGGATGGAAAATTAGAACATCAGTAAAGGGAAAGGATGGGGCAATCAACTACATAATTCTGTCATGCTCGAGAGAGGGGTCTAGCACGCAAATGTCAAAAATTCCATGTCCATTGAAGACACTTCCGACTAGGGTGAGCAATTGTCCTGCCAAGATATGTTTCAAGTTAGAAACAGATGGAGTATGGTATATCAAAAAATTTGTAGATGAGCATTGTCACCAGTTGATCCCCACAAAGTCAAGGTTGTTTAGGGCAAACAAGAAAATAAATCAGCATGTGAAGAGAACAATCCAAATCAACAATAAAGCGGGCGTGAGGATCAACAAAACTTTCCAATCTCTTTCCAAGCGTAAAGGTCGTCCTCCTGCAAACAGAAAAATATCTATAGTTGAGAAAGTTGTTAAAAAGAGAGTGAATAAGCGAACCAAACGAGCTAATGACAAAAACAATACGGAGGTTTGTGTTGTTTTTTAACAAATTATGTATTAAGCATTAAACTCCATATCACATGCATCTTACTGTTTTTTGTATAATGTGTAGGCGGGCAATATTGGAACCGTGGGTATGGAAGTCAACACCGACATTTGTGTGGAATCAACTGTTGAGGTTACTACTGGTGGAGATGTGACGGAAGCAACTACTTTGGTTCGTGTCCATTATAAGATTTTACTAAAAGTGTAGACAATGCAACTAACAACTTTAGTTCCTCTTGTCAGGCATGTTGTTTGATTGTCTGTTATTAGAGTTTTTATTTATATGTTCATGTTGTTAAACAAAATAAGTGATTATTAACAGGTAGGAGGTGATCATGGAACTTTTGGCAAACATGGAAACAGACTTCACGGGATTGTCACAATTGACTACAAATCCCTGACTTTAGCTTGAAGGATACTCCCTGCATATTAATGGTCATGAGTATTTTTTGTTGTAATTAAAGATATATGTATATTAATGCTCATGAGAAATTTTTGTTGTAATTAGACATATATGTATCTTCTGATTAGTATTGATGTAAATGTTGTAAATGACATCAGGTTCATGTTTTGATACACTTTGTATAGACAGTGTGTAATGTTGAAGTTAACAGGTTGCTTAATGTTGTTTCACAGTCATACATCAAAGATATAGTGCCCTCATGTTGTTTCAAAGTGAGTACCAAAGGAAACTATCTCAAAAACCAGCTTGGTGTATTGCCTATAAAAGTTGGTGAATTGACGTTGTAATGTGGCTATCTGTTTAGAAATTAGGAAGTACATGTTACCACCCAAACCTTTGAATTTTACTTACTTCAATTATGATATGTAGCAGTTAAATAGTTCTCTCATGCTCTTCACAAGTGAGTACCACGAGAGAAGTATCTGAAAAACCAACTTCGTTTATGGGCTAAAACATACGGTTATTTGCTATTGTAAGTTGGTCATTAGATTCAACTTGAGCAAAATATGTGCCGCTTGACAAACCTTTCAGTTGGCATTACATTAATAGAGTCATACATCACTGATATAGTCAGATATTCGCATTGGGTTAGGTCATCTCCTTTCATTTGAGTAGCCAAGACCAATGACCAAGGTATCCAAGCAATTCACCAACTTTTTTAACACAATAGCCAACCCTCCTTAATCCAAAACCATTATGACATATGACTGTGTGGATACATGAGACACCAAATAAGGGTACTCTGAACCTTGATATGTCAGATATTCGCATAGGGGTTAGGTCATGTCCTTTCATTTGAGTAGCCAAGACCAATGACCAAGATAGCCAAGCAATTCACCAACTTTTTTAACACAATAGCCAACCCACCTTAGTCCAAAACCATTATGACATATGGCTATTGTGTTAAAAAAAGTTGGTGAATTGCTTAGATACCTTGGTCATTGGTCATGGCTACTCAAATGAAAGGAGATGACCTAACCCCTATGCGAATATATGACATATCAAGGTTCAGAGTACCCTTATTTGGTGTTCCATGTGAACACACAGTCATATGTCATAATGGTTTTGAACTAATGTGGGTTGGCTATTGCGTTAAAAAAGATGGGGAATTGCTTGGCTACCTTGGTCATTGGTCATGGCTACTCAAATGAAAGGAGATGACCTAACCCCTATGCGAATATATGACATATCAAGGTTCAGAGTACCCTTATTTGGTGTCTCATGTGAACACACAGTCATATGTCATAATGGTTTTGGACTAAGGTGGGTTGGCTATTGTGTTAAAAAGGTTGGTGAATTGCTTGGATACTTTGGTCATTGGTCTTGGATACTCAAATGAAAGGAGATGACCTAACCCCTATGCGAATATATGACATATCAAGGTTCAGAGTACCCTTATTTGGTGTCCCATGTGAATACACAGTCATATGTCATAATGGTTTTGGACTAAGGTGGGTTGGCTATTGTGTTAAAAAAGTTGGTGAATTGCTTGGATACCTTGGTCATTGGTCTTGGCTACTCAAATGAAAGGAGACGACCTAACCCCTATGCGAATATCTGACACAGTTAATAAAATCTCATCATTCAATATGAAATTTACCAAAACATTCAAAATCAATTGATACCGAAGGAGCATTTGATACATAATCATTGAGAAAATATCAATTACAGTTAAGAAATGTACAACTATAGCCACTCCAAAATAACAATTAATAAATGTACAGCTAAAGAGGCAGTGACCATCAGGCTTTATTTCACAAACAGTCAAACCAATAGGCTTCAACTTCTTTCCGAGTTTCTCATTTTCAACCATACGATCACTTATAATGTCGTTCTGCTCTGCTTGAATTTTCTGTTTCCTGTCGATTTCTTGTTGAGCTTATTTGTCGCGCCTCTGAAACGATCGTCACAACATTGTTAACAACTTCCCCTTGAACAATGATACTCAGTAACTCTTCAAAACGGGTGCACTAAAAAATCACAATTATTTAAATTGTCAATTTATTTGAAAGGCTTGAAAAGTGTTAAATGAGAAACCTGAAAATCAAAAAGTGTTATCGTAACACAATACCATTGCCAAATCAAGCAAAACCCAGTTCTGATTCCTTTCGTGTTTCAATGAGTCCAACACATACATCTTCCTTTCGTGTTTGTTTAGCACGTAGCACACCCAATGCCCATTAAACACGGCTGGTGCAAAAATCAAAAACATGTATACAAGTTAATTAGGTAATTTTCATAATTTGAACATGTACAACAATGGGACCCAAAGAACTCCAAATACACGCTTACCAAATTGGAAGACCGTAAGAGATAAATGGGTTTTCCCGGGAACTTATGAAATTCCAAATAATCTTTCAAAGTCCAACGCTTTTGGGTCCCATTTTGGAACATTGGTAATTCACGAATAACTTTGTCATACATTATAAATCACTACGGTCAGTCAAACTGTATTAACAAAATGTTCCCTAAATGAAATGGCTTCAATAAAAGAGTTTTAGATTTCCTCACAACAAAGAATGAATTAAATACGAAACGGCTGACAGCACCCGTTCATTGATGTTATGAAACAATAATCCATTTGAACCAGATAGCCACATTACTTCCCCAATTAACCAACTTTCCAAAGCCATAAACCAATCTGGTATTTCACATGTATTTCTTTGAATCTAACTGTAAAAGGACAAGAGGGCACTACTTCAGTGCTAAATAGGATAGTTGAAGTAAGGGCAAGTCAATGTTTTCTACTGTGACATCTACTTCGTCACTTTGAATCAGATAGCCAAATGTCAACACCAACTAACCAATTTTTGTAGGTCTTAGACCAAGCTGCTTGTCAAATGTTTTTCTTTGCTAGCTCAAAACCCATGAAAACAGATTTTAATCTTAACCCATTTGACTAACATCATTAAAGTTTAGAAATTATCCAGATTACACAAGCCAGAAATACTAAAGACACTCACCTGACTGAAACTTAGGATTCACAGTTATTCTTCCGTTCAGACTTTGAGTTGGCAGTTCTTCAGCTCATGCTTGGAGAATCATCAACAAATTCCATGGAATCCAAGTGATGAGAGATGAGAGAGTGATAATGATCTGGAACGAAGACGAAGAAACATATGTTGCGGTTCTGCTATCTCTCGCGATGCTCACTATTGCGGCGGAGGTGCTGCGTTCCTAGACATGGCGTTGGATGGTGAAGTCGAGTGATGAAAGAGTGGTGGAAATGGAAACCTAAAAACGTGGAGAAGATGATTTTGCGTTAATTCATTTTTTAATTATCACACAATTTTTTTATTTTATTTTATTTATAAACAGTTTCTATTAGAATAAATATTAAATCTTATTTAAAATCCAACCGGGTCCCACCACCGTATATTTGGCTGATTTTGGCTGGATTTTTTGGCTGAATAGCATTATTGTTTTTATAGTGATCCTGAAACCAAATTTCAAAACGGTCACTAAATTGGCTACTAATTCAATTGCTAACTAATTTTGCAACTTATTTGTGAAAGTCGCTAAGCCGGTATATGTAGCGACCAATTTAGGGGATGAATCGAACAGTTTAGGGGCTGAATTCGACCAGTTTTTGAGAAAGTCAATAACACTACTTGTGGGTATGATAGATTAATGATGACCATATTCAAGCAAATTTGGCATAGGGATGAATATTGTGTTCAAGTTGTTGAGGATATTTTGGACAACTCATCAATACTAGTCCAACAGAAAATATTTTATGTCTCAAAAAGTATTTTCTTGAGGAAAGAACAAATTTGGTGATATTCCTAGAAAAATAAAAGACAAGTAAGAGGAATTGGAGAAGCTAAATAGTCATGAACCAAGAGCAATGAAAAAATCAAATCCATTGGAAAAGCCGCAGATGATTTGATTGAAAGTGAACAAATAGGCTTATATAGCTTCAACATGGAGACTTGAACACTTCATTCTTTCACCAGAAGGTCTCGAAAGAGATGCTGATCCACTGCAGTCGTAATCAGGGGTGTACAAAAATATTGGTAAACTTAAACCTTACCATAAACCATACCATACCGTTAAGAAAACTCCGTACACCACTTCTGAAAAAAATAATTTTTTTGGAATACAGGTATTCAGTTATCCATACCGGTACAGTGTCTGGTTTACCAACTCTCTCTCATTTGCTACTTGTCCTTTGGTTGAAGTATCAACTGTTTACTAAATTGTCATATCATGACACACAAGTGATATCATGTGAACTTCTTCATATCTGAGTTTTCGGTTTTTATTTTAGAACCTTATCGCCATTAGTATTGCAACTCTCAAAGCTCACCGCAGCTCTCACCACCTCCCACCGGAACCACCTCTCACCACATCAGTTAGAAGCACCTCAACCCTTTGATTGAGTTTTCTTTAAATTATAGTTGTTGGTTAATTTCGAATAATAAAATATTAAAAAAAACATGATATATATGTATATATATATATATATATATATAGAGAGAGAGAGAGAGAGAGAGAGAGAGAGAGAGAGAGAGAGAGAGAGAGAGAGAGAGTTGAATGCAGGGGATCACAATCCCTCAAAAAAGGGGAAGAAATTAACCGTGTTTCCAATATCTTCTAACTTCTTCATGTATAAAATTTCTATTTATACATGAAGAAGATATTGGAATTTTTGTTCCAAGAAATTTCAAAGAGTTGTTTTCTACTTCTTTTCCAGCATATATTGAAGAAGTTACAATTGTGGTCAAAGATAGATTATCATAAGACCTACTTTTTTCCTTTACTAGTTTTGAGAAAAAACACTAATGCTTGAATATATAATTTCAAGTGCATGCAAAGTTCATGCATTACACACTTTTGAACTTTATTTCTTCATTGAATCACTATCTTGAATTTTTCCCTCCCTATATATTCATTGTTGCAATATTTTCCTTTGTATCAGCCAAAATTCGTCGTCAAGTTCATGGAACTGACTTATGATTATGACCACCAATGATAATGTGATCGGGAATAAACTTGGCCCAAAACCAATGTGACTTCCACACCATGTTCATTTCTTCAATGGGGACATTTTTGGTCTCAGGTAAAAACAAGGCAATAAAAGTGGTCATAATGATCACAAATCCAGCAAAGAACAAGAAGAGGCCGAACTTCAAGTAACAAAGCATGGTAAGGAAGACTTGAGCTATGGCAAATGTGAAGAACATGTTGACTGCAACATTGATAGCTTGACCCGCAGGTCGAACCTCAAGAGCACATATTTCACTAGGCACCAACCAACCCAATGGTCCCCAAGACCAAGCAAATCCCGCAACATATGCGCAAATAAAGAATAGGAGGACATCTGCTTCTCCTCTACTAAATGATCCTTCACCATTCAATCCAAACTTTGCCCCAATCATGATTGCCACGATAACCTACAACAAAATATTGTAGCCTTTTTACAAACACAAGTATAGAAACAAGTTTTTAATTACAATGAAAGTTTAAGTCTTTTTTCTCAATTAATTTCACCTGACAAATAAACATCTGTGTACCACCTTCAAGAAATAATATTCTCCTTCCAAGCTTGTCTACTGTGAAGACAGAAACAAGTGTGGCAACAACATTGACACCTCCAGTGATAACTGCAGACATGAGGGAAGCATCATTACCAAATCCTAAAATCTTGAAAAGCACGGGCGCATAAAACATGATGACATTAATGCCGGTGAGTTGCTGGAAGAATGGAATAAATGTACAGAATGTGACTTGTGGCCTGTATTCTGGTTGTGTGATATTCTTCCATGGATGTTTCACCTTACTAGCTGCCTCACTAGCATCCACAAGATCCTGATATTCCTCTTCAATGTTGTTGGTTCCCCGAATCTTTTGCAACATTGCCTTTGCTTCTGCATGTTGGCCTCTTTCAATCAAGGAATTTGGTGTTTCATCTAGGCAAAGAGATCCCACGCATAACACAATAGCTGGCACAGCTCCAAGACCTAAAGATATTCTCCATCCATTTTCATGCTTTGATGTACCAAAGTTGATAAGGTTTGCAATTAGGATACCCATTGTAATCATCATTTGAAACCCAATGTTGAGTGCTCCTCTAATTTTTGCAGGAGCCATTTCACACAAATACACCGGCACCGACTATTTATACATTAATAAATAAATTAATATGTATATATAACTCATGAAAATTTAATCAATGCATATGCATATGCATTCATACCTGGTTACAAAATCCCACACCAAGACCTAGTAATAAACGACCAATTATTAGCATTTCAATGTTAAGAGCCAATCCATTTAGTAATGCACCAATTAAGAAAAACAAGCCACCAAGAAACATTGAGGCCTTGCGTCCCAACATTCTTGTAGTTATGGAAGCAAAGAAAGAAGCCATCAATGCTGCCAGGTATAATGAAGATGTGAATAGGGTCAGAAGTTGATCGTCGAATTTGCAATATTGATTGGTATTGTGTGTGTCGTCTTTCATTTTTCTATATACCGATGGAAAGAACTTGATCAAAAACGGATCCATAGAAGTCACTCCTCCCGTGATACCAAGATCATAACCAAAAAGAAGACCTCCCATTGCAGCCACAAAACATGTAATTAACACAAATGCTGTAACTTTACCCTCATAATGACGTACCCCAGTTGAATCAACAAAGGTTCCACCTGCCATCTTTGATCAAACGTATATAGTTAGCACAAATCTCTTTTGTTTGAGTCAAAGGTTTGTTCCAAATATGTTTTGAAAACTTAAATTAATTACTACAAAGAAGCACCACTATCACTTTGTGTTTGCTCTTTTCCTTTCCTTTTTGGTCACTTGTTTTACACATAAATTTATGCTTTAATAGATATAAGCAATGAATTTTAGATGGCTACAAAATGCTCGTAGTATTAGCAAATACCAATAACCAAAAATAGGTCCCGATTGTCACTTATTCACACTAGCTACATTTTCTATTTGAGCGATGTGCATTGGTAAATGCCATTTGGATTTGCAAGAAAGTAGGGAGTCAAATAAGCTTTTACCTCAAAAGCTCTAACTCTTGGTTTGACTTTTTCCTATCTCTTTCAAACTTCATCTTTCACTGCATTTTGTGACTAACAAAATATAGTACTTTTTTTTTTATATTACACGAATTTTATTCTGACTACTGTACTGGCCACTATCGTGCCTATCTGTCTGTTTTGTTTACTATGCTAAGGTATGTATATAGCATATTGTAGTTTTTTTTTTTGTATATAGCTTATTGTAGTTGTTTAATTATAAGGAATTTGAGTCTCTATTTCAAATATTCCATCATACCAATATTTTAAAATGACATATTATTAATTTTTTGCACCAAAGAAAAAGAAAAGAATGACATATTATTATTATTATTTATTTTGAAAGGTGTTACGGATTGACCCAATCCACAATAGTGAGGCCCATAAGCAAAAGCAGATCCCACTAATGGAAAAAAGGCATTTCATATCGGTTAAAATTGACATTTCATATCGGTTTTTGAACCGATGCCGAAAAAGGAGATATAAAAAATAGGGACATTTCATATCGGTTCCTAAACCATTATGAAAAGTTATTTTTATATCGGTTGCCCCTAGAACCGTTATGAAAAGTCAGTTTTTTATCAAATATAAGCATACATTTGACATCGGTTTTATATGGGAACCGATATGAATACTGATTTTTAACATCGGTTTTCTCTCTTTTTTTTAAAAAAAAAAAGTGAGGTTTCCAAAATCACTGTCCATGTTTCTTTTAATGATGTTCAAATTATTGTATCAATCAGCTCATGAGCATGTGATTCCTTCATTAAATTCACAACCAGAAACCAGTAAATCTGTAACAATAACAACAATCCAAAAGTGATATCAAATCATGCACCACTCCTCACATCAAGAAACAACTTATAAAAAAATAATCATCCATACAAATAAGCTACTAACAGTAGAACTACATGTGTGTTTACCGCGATTTTTGGTAAACACCGCTAGTTACACGTGTGTGTTGCTTGCGAGACCAACTAGAAACATCTCAGAACATTTGTGGTAAGTTTTTTACTAATGTTTGCGGTTTGTTATGAAAAAGGGTGATGATAGTCATTTTTTTTAATGAAAGAAAACGATAATGAAATAAACAAGTGTTTAAGAAAAGAAATGCAAAAATATAATGAATTGCAGTAAAGTGCAGGAAGTGTAAATGAAGAAAAGAAGATTAAAAGCAGTAGATTGCAGGAATTCGTAAAGAATAACAAGTAAACTGCAGAATTCTTTTAAAGGAATGGTAAATACATTGCTGAATTTAAAGGATTGGTACACAGATCACATACATTGTTCGTACTTGACTCGTTTTCTCTAACGCGGAAGTATGAGTGTTTTTTCTGAACTTTGTATAAAATGAATTGCGACCTTTGTTCTGTGTACAGAACTTCTATTTATAAGAATAAAATACATATATAACCGCGCACAACCGTTTCAGAAAATAAAACAACTGCTCAGATGCTTCGACTAAGTAACTGCTCCATCTTTCGACTACGTTGCTGTTGTCCCTTTCGACAGCGCTCTTTGCCTTGACCTATTATTCGGACATTATTCTTCTCCCTGTCGAACCATTGGCTTTAGCTTTTCCAATTTTTCGCTAAGTTATGAACTATGCTGATTCTTCTTGGCTACCACTTCCTAATGTCGAAATATTGATCTTTCTTCTTGAATTTGCTAAGTCCACTACAAAAAATGTTGCCTTTAGCGACGGCATTAGAGAGGGACTTTATGTCCCTCGCAAAAACTGATATTAGCGACGGCATTAGCGAGGGCATAGAGCTGTCGAATTTTTTTTAAGCGTTAGCGACGGCAATTTTAGCAATAGCGACGGCAAGACCGTCGCTAATGGCCTGGGCGGGAAAAATTAGCGACGGCTATAGTGTCCCTCGCAAAGGTTTTTTGACCGTTCAACGCGTGGTACCACGTGGAAATGTTTGTAACGGTTAGCGACGGCCCATGCCGTCGCTAATGTCAAATTAATTTCCAAATCTGAATCTCAGAACAGAACCCCTCATTTCTCTCTTCACCTCTCTCTCACCGCATCTCTCTCTTCACCTCTCTCTCCGCCTCTCTCTCACCTACGACGGCCACCCCACCACCACCATCACCTACCTACGACCTCCTCACTCCGGCTCTCTCTCTTCGCCTCCTCACCGTCTCTCTCTCCGCCTCTCTCTCTTCCTACGGTGCGCACCCAAACGCCGCCAACGCCACCACCCTCACAACCACCACCACCATCCTCACCTACCTACGACAGCTCCTCTCCGCCTCTCTCTACTCGTTGTCTCTCTCCGCCATCTCGCCCTCTCTCTCTCCGCCTCTCTCTCTCTCACCTACGGCCAACAACCACCCACCACCACCAGCACCTACTTTCTGTCTGTCTCTCTCTCAGCCTCTCTCTCTCACCTACGAACCTGAACTGTGCACCGCCGCCGCCACCACCACCACCACCGCCGCCACCACCCCCACGAATTTCTGCCCTCTCCCTTTTGTAGGTTTTGATATTTTTTTTATGATATTTTTTTGATATTGATTTTTTAAATTTGTTTTGATTTATGTTTTTTGATTGATTTAGGATTGACATCGTTGGTGTTTGGAGTTTAAGAACCGCACCAGAGTGCGCATCGTCACCGAACAACCGCACCATACGTCAATCTCATAACGGTTAGTTTAATTGAAAAATATTTAATTATTGTTTTGATGAACCCTAGGTTAGATGACTGTGTGTTGTTGATGGAAAAGGGTGAGGGACATCCTAACCCCCATATTTTGCTCGAAATCATCTCCATTGATATAATTGCGAGACGATACTAACAACGGTAAGGTTGGGAGTTATATGAAATAACTTCCTTCACTACTTGGATGGAAAAGGGTTTTGTGCTGTCCTTAACCCCCATATTCGGCTCGAAATCATCTCCACTGAGATCATATTGATGCCACTAACTTGAAATATTATTGGGAATGTTATCTAACACGTTTTCTTAAATACGTGTAGATGAATTTGTATGAATTTAATCGTGATTGGGTGTATGATCGGTTATATCCGAGAAGAGCGGGTTTAAAGGAATCTTTTGTAATTGGGGTTGAACAGTTTCTTGTGGTAGCGTGGCGACATGAATTGGCTCAACAGGAAAAAGGGGTTAGATGTCCATGCTTAAAATGCGACGGTGAACCTATTATGACCGATGATGAAATCAGGGATCACTTGTATCATTGGGGGTTTAGGCCTAATTATTGGATTTGGGTAGACCATGGAGAACAACAATTTCAAAATTTTGAGATAGGGGCTTCAAGCAGTTCTGGTGTTGGTGTTCCACGTAATGAAATTTTTGAGTCGATGCAAAACATGATTTGCGATGGTCTCAGGGTGAATGTGCCATTTGATGAGCCTCAATATGATGATAATGATGAACTTCCAAATGAAGAAGCACAAATTTTTTATAATTTGTTAAGAGATTCAAACACACCGTTGTTTGAAGGCTCGCCACATTCAAAATTATCTATGTGTGTGAAACTTTTAGCTCTCAAGTCCATGAGTAATATTTCTGATGTGGGTTTAGACTATGTGACTGAAATGATGTTGGAAGCAACACCTAATAAGGATAATTTGCCAAAAAGTTATTATGAAGCAAAGATGTTAGTTTCGAAGCTGGGATTGAAATTTAAGAAGATTGATTGTTGTGAGAAAGGGCACATGTTGTTTTACAACAACGAATTTGGTAAAAATGATGGTGAGCTACTTGAATGCAAATTCTGTGGAAGGCCAAGGTATCATGATCGTAAAGGGGCAAAACGTAATTATAAACCTATCCCTGTAAAGTCGATGTTCTATTTGCCTATAGTTCCAAGGTTGCAAAGAATGTTTGCATCGGCCGAAATTGCGCAAAAAATGACTTGGCATTATGACAATAGACGTACCTCGGACGACATTTTACGCCACCCATCCGACGGTGAAGCGTGGAAGCACTTTGATCAAGTGCATTCAGATTTTGCCTCAGACCCACGGAATGTTCGGCTTGGTTTGTGCTCTGATGGGTTTACTCCATATATCCAAGCATCGGCGTCACCCTACTCTTGTTGGCCAGTCATTGTTACCCCTTACAATCTTCCTCCTGAGATGTGCATGACTAAACCGTATATGTTTTTGACTTGTTTGATACCTGGTCCATCCAATCCAAAAGCTAACATTGATATCTTTTTGGAACCTCTGATTGATGATCTTAAGAGATTGTGGGGGGTGTTTTGACATATGATGCAGCACGAAAGAAAAATTTTATGATGAGAGCCGCATTGATGTGGACAATTAACGACTTTCCTGCTTATGGTATGTTGTCTGGTTGGGGGACTCACGGTAAATATGCATGTCCGCACTGCATGGAACACACAAAGTCGTTTACGCTAAAGTACGGGGGCAAGAGTTCTTGGTTTGACTCGCATCGTAGATTCTTACCGCAAGATCATAAATTTAGAAAGAACAAGAAGGCCTTCATGAAAGGGGCAGTTGAAACGGATGGACCACCGCCTTTGTTGACATCAGGTGAAATCTGGAGCAGAGTTATGGATTTTCCAGAAGCCACAGAGGTAGGGGAGCTCACCCGGGTGGATGGTTATGGACAGTGGCACAATTGGACAAAAAAAAGTATATTTTGGAATCTCCCATATTGGAAAGATAATTTGTTGAGGTACAATCTTGATGTTATGCACATCGAGAAGAATTTCTTTGACAACATATTTTTCACTGTGATGAATGTGAAAGATAAAACCAAAGACAATAATAAGGCTAGATTGGATTCTGCTCTTTATTGTAGCAAACATCGATCTGATTTGAATTTGGTGGAAATGCCTAATGGGAAGATGTTAAACCCAAAGCCAAATACTGTCTAACACCAGATGAAGCGAAAAATGTTTGTCGATGGTTGAAAGAATTGAGGATGCCAGATGGTTATTCTTCTAACCTTGCAAGATGTGCCGATGTGAACACCGGGAAGATGTATGCGATGAAAAGTCATGATTGTCATGTATTCATGGAGTGTTTGCTTCCAATTGCTTTTAATTCATTACCAAAGTGTGTTTTGGAACCACTTATTGAAGTGAGTCAATATTTTAAAAATATGTGCTCTTCAACATTGAGAAGGGATGATCTTATTAAGATGGAGCAGAATATTCCTTTCATTATTTGTAAGTTGGAGAGAATATTTCCTCCCGGTTTCTTTGATTCCATGGAGCATTTACCAGTTCACCTTGCGTATGAAGCAAGGCTTGGTGGACCAGTTCATTATAGGTGGATGTATCCATTTGAGAGGTAATTATCTATTTCAACATTTTATTAAAATTATCTTAATTAGTATGATTATTAGTTTAATGAAGTATTTTTCTTTCAACAAATAGATTAATGGGTGATTATAAACGATCGGTGAAGAATAAAGCTAGAGTTGAAGGATCGATCTGCACAGCTTACCTACACCGTGAAACAATTTATTTTTGTTCACATTATTTCAACAACTTTATGTTGTCAGCAAATAATAGAAACGAAGTGGAGATTGAAGAAGAAAGACACCCGCTCACTTTATCTGTGTTTATCAAACCCGGTCGCCCTTCGGGTAAGAAGTCAACCAATTACTTATCAGATAAAGAGCATAAATCAGCACATGTTCATGTCTTGATCAATTGCACTGAAGTTAAACCATATCTTGAGTAAGTATGCTCCAATTCAGTTAATCTATACTGTATGAAGTTAAATAATAATTTGATCAACTTTCAATCTAAAGAGTAATAATATTTCTTTTTCAGTGCATTCTTACGAATTGAGGGTATAGGCGTTGAAGAATCTTCTATTCGTATACATGAAAGTTTTCCATCCTGGTTTAAGGCTAGAGTAAGTAACCAAATCCCCAAGGCGCTGAATAATTCTTTAAAGTAAATATGAGACATAACTTATTTTTTCCATATGTGGTTTACTTAGGTTTATGAAGCAGAACCAACTCCCCAAATCCGACACTTGAGGAACTTAGCCAATGGTCCTTTTCTTGAGGTGACCGAGTGGCACACGTACCTAGTTAATGGTTACAAATTTGACACCCAATCATGGAGTGATGGAAAAAAACAATTAATAGTGGGGTATATGTTAAAGGTGAAACAGGAGGAGGTGAAAATGACTTCTACAGTGTGATCGAACGCATATATGAACTTGAATACCCACGGTTAGACTATGAAAAGAGAATAGTTTTGTTTTTCTGTAGATGGTTTGATCCATCTGTTAAAGGAATGAAATTGAATCCAAAATGTAATACCGTGGACATTCGAATGAATGGAAGGTATAAACTTTATGATCCGTTTATCATGGCAGAAAATGTGAGACAGGTGTATTATGTTCCATATCCATCAACTCAGAGAGGATGGTGTGTTGCAATTAAGACAAAACCACGGGGTCACATTGAAGGCACTGATGCGGAGGATGAGGTTCCTTATCAGGTGGATGAAATTTTGGGAGTAGATGAGGTGCTTGAATTTGAACCGATTGACTCCTTATGTGATGATCGACACCTAGTTGAAGAAGTTGATGAAGATGAAGAACAGAATGAAGATGAAGAACAGAATGAATATGAAGATGATGAAGAGAATGAAGATGAATAAGAGAAATATGAATTTGAACCGATTGACTCCTTATGTGATGATGACTCCTAGTTGTATATGATTAATCTTATATATGTTGTCTACTTATGTTGACTCCTTATGTTGTCTTTAAATTTATTAGAATCATTAATATATCAATATTGTTCTTTATGACTCATTATGTTGTCTTTAAATTAATATATCAATATTGTTGTTTATCACATTTCGTTTCTATTTTTTAATAGATATGGATCCAGGAGGAGGTTCTGACCCACCACCGAGACGTCCTAATAAAGGGAAGAAGACTATGACCGATGAACCTCCTAAGAGGAGGCGTAATCGTGAGGTGGAACTTAATATTGGGAATATGAGGAGCCATAATTCGTTTGTGGGCCCACCATCTACTGCCCCACAACCTTCGCCTCCATCTGGCCCTGGATGGTTTCATTTACCATCTCATGGGCATTATACGGGCCCAACAGCTGGGTATGGCGCAGCAGCTGGGTTTGGCGCAGCAGCTGGGTATGGCGCAGCAGCTGGGTTTGGCGCACCAGTTGGGTATGGCGCACCAGCTGGGTATGGCGCATCAGCTGGGTATGGCGCAGCAGCTGGGTATGGCGCAGCAGCTGGGTTTGGCGCACCACCTGGGCATATAGGCTCATCATCTGGACATATAGGCCCATCAGCTGGGTTATCTATGCCTACACCAGATCCCCAGGATGATATTCAGCATGATGTACATGATGTTGGTGGGGGTAATGTTGATGCTGATTCATCCACTGATGACGAGAGAGTGGAGGTAATTGTTATTAATGGCATCAGACTCAAAGTCATTTATAGCAGTGGTAACGCGTAAGTATTATATTATTTGTTTTTTTAAAGTTAATTATGCAACGACTTATATATATTTGATAATTGTTTGATATATCTTTCAATATGCAGGCTTCTTCCTGCAAAGGTAGCTTCATCAAACATCACTCATGTCATCCGCAAACGATATTTTCAAACGTTCCATAAAAAGTGGAGCAATGTCGAAGAAGATGAAAGAAATGATCTGCTAGACTTCTTTAAGGTAAGTGTTAATTATTTTGTCATTACTTATATTGTTTGTTTAAATTTTATGTTTAATAACGTTTAATATAATACAGACCAATGTAACTTGGGACATAGAAGACGATGACAATGTGCGGAGAATTTTTTTCAGAAGGATGGGCGCTCAAATTTCTGATTTGCTTTATAAGCTCCGCTGTAAAGATAAGAAGCCTTCCTACATGAGTGATGAGATTTAGAATGCCTTCAAGACCCATTGGGCTTCAGAGGCTTTCAAGGAAACTGCTGCAAAAGCCAAAAATAATAGAAACTCGGAAAAGGGTGGCTCGCTTCACTGCGGTGGGTCCATCAACCAGGCTCAGCATGCTGCTAGAATGGTAAATTATTTTTCAAATCTTTGTGTTTTTTATATTATTTAATTAGTTAGCAATTTTTAAAAATGTGTTTCATCTTACAGAGTAAGAAGGCAGGACGCCCTATCACTGCTCCTGAGCTGCATAGAGCCACCCATGTGAGGAAAGGCACTGGCGAGTATGTTGATGAGCGCTCCAAGATGACCCAGGTAAATATACATATTGATTTGTATTATATAATGTTCATTTGTCAAAATGGAGCGCTAATTTGTGGTTATTCAAAACAGGAGCAAATAAATGAGTTCATGACTCAGCTAACTCAGGGGAGCTGGAACCCTGATTCATTTGGCCAACTTACTCCTGAGATGAGAGATCTGGCAAACAAACATTGGGAGAAGACAGTAGGTTGGTCTAAGGGTCGCCTGTATGGTACGGGGCCCATGGCTCCATGTATGAGTCAGTCTGGGGCCGAGAGCAGCAGAAGACGGAGTCGACCAGCTTTTACTCCTGCGGAGACAGAGCATATTAGGCGGCTAGAGCAGGAGCTGCACGAGACTTGATAGGAGGTCAGGACCTCCTCTGAGGCGATGAGAAAGATGCAGCAAGATTATGAGAAGGTGACCCGTAGGCAGGAGCTGATGTTTAAGTATTTTAAGAATATGCAGCAAAATGAGCAGCAGCAAGATGAAGAGGAAGATGAGGAGGAAGCTGAGGAGGAAGCTGGGGAGTCTGATGGTGGCAGCTTTTAGTGTTGTTGATTAAATATTTTGTTATAACATTTCAGATTAAGTGTTGTTGATTCAAAATTTATGTTATTGGATAATTTTTATTTTAAACCAATTTATGTATTTTAGATTTTATTATTTATTAATAAAATAAACAGGTATAAAAGCAGATAAAATAAAATAAAAATTCCATCAGGTTGAGCAGTAGCGTGGGAATTAGCGAGGGAACGTGGCCACGTGGCTGAGCAGTAGCGAGGGCATTAGCGAGGGGTTAGCGAGGGAACGTGGCCACGTGGTTGAGCAGTAGCGTGGGAATTAGCGAGGGAACGTGGCCACGTGGCTGAGCAGTAGTGAGGGAATTAGCGAGGGAGCGTGGCCACGTGGCTGAGCAGTAGCGAGGGATCTAGCGAGGGACACTGCCCTCGCTAATTAGCGAGGGACCCAAATCCCTCGCTAATCACATTTGCGAGCAGGGAATTAGCGAGGGAAGTTGTCCCTCGCTAATTCCCTCGCAAATGACTTTTAGCGATGGAATAAGGTGATTTAGCGAGGGACTTTGCCGTCGCAAATGACCTTTTTTTTTTGTAGTGGTCAAGCCTTGTTGACTGCATTTAATTTTAGCCTGTCGAAAATGCAGGCTAACAAATTGCCCCCCAAAAAGACGTTTTCGACTGAATTCTTGAATGTAGATAGGAAATGACTTTTTGAAATATCCTTCGACTATCCCATAAAATATTATGATATCATTTAATGTAACATCCTTAAAATAATTAGTCGAATTATTTGGATGTTAACCCAATTGAATTAATTTAGTACTTAATTGGTAAAATTATTAAGTGCTAAAGATAATTATTGGTTATTTTATAATCGTTAACCGATTAATTTGGGTCAAGGACGATTTAGAAACGAAATTGGAGATTAAGGGCAATGTGGTCATTTGACCACATTACCACTTAATATATAAAGGAAGGAAAGAAATAAAGAAAGAAAAAAAAAGAAAGAAAGAGGAGAACGAGAAACAGAGAGAAAGGAGAGAAAAGAAGGGAGAAGAGAAAGAATGGGTAAGGAGGAAGAAGAGGAAAAAGGGAGGATTTAGGCTCATCAAAACGACTTCCTTCCAACACGAAAAACATTCAGCGTTACTTCCTCTTCGATTTGGTACCAACATCATCATCATCAACTCACTCTACACAAATTCACCATTTTCGAATTTGGAGAAGAAGGGGAGGAAATCTTGAGTTTCTTTCTTCAACAAGTGTTCTAGAGGTTCGGGAATTTCAAATAAGTGATTGGGTGCAAGCTTGGAGTGAAGGAATCAAGGATTGGATGACTTAGGGTTTGAAAATCAAATTTGGGGTTATGGATGAATAGTGATTTGGAGGTTGAAGATGATGAATAGTGTTTGATGATTCAAGGATGATTAGGAGCGAACCCGAAGCGTATTGAGTGCGGAACGAAGTTCAATTTCGCGAATTGGAAGTTGGTTGGTGATTAGGGTTCGAATGGGGGACTTCGAGGAATTTGGTATTTCGGTCAAAGAGATGTCTCGGGATCGAGCGGAAAGATTGGAAGCGGATTTGGGCGTCGTCGGAGCGTGGAAGTTTATGCGGGGATTGTTCGTGTGGTTATGTGGAGATTTTGAAGTCTCGGTGATTTCGGCTCGGTATCGACTCTCGCTTCAAGGGTGAGTTTTACTCACGCTTAGGATGTTTTTGTTTTACAATGAATTTTACGTGATTTGATTTCGAGAGATTTTGACTTAAAAACCGATATTTGGAAATTTGGCGTATTTTGATAAACTTCGTTTTGATTGGGATTTTGATTGATTTGATGGATTGTGTGATATGGGTTGAATCTGTTTTTCTGGTTGTTTAGACTCTTTTCAACCGGAATGAGAATCGGAATTGAGCGGAATCGCGGTTTTCACGCGAAACCGCCAAAATCTGCACTCACAGCAGCTCCATCGTGTCGCGACCATACACAAATTTTCCAGCGAAATGTTTCTGTCACTTTTTGCGTCGCGACGGAACCAGTTCGCGTCGTGACGCTTTGCAGTTTTTCAGCAACTGTACACTGATTTTGTTTTCGCGATAACTTTTGATCCGGGAACCCGATTGAGGTGTTCTAAGATGTGTTTGAAAGCTTATTCAGAGGCCTAACTGAATATTCTATTTTTAAGGCAAAATGAACTGTTGTTGGAGACGTAAAATGTGTTGAAAGGTAATGAATGAGTATGCGAGAGTGAATGTGGATTTAAATTGTAATGTGAATTAAATGTTCAATTGATTATCTGAGGTAATGAACCCTGAGTTCATGTGTCTGTAGATATATTTATTATATCGAGTTGGGTGACGACCCATGTTAACATACTAAGGCGGGGTAGTCATGCACTCTTACCTTAGGCTCCGTGCCAATTGGGAAACACCATTGGTAAGGGGGGTCACCGGGGATATAGCAAAGTTGCAGCCGGTGTTATGTTAAAAAGTGTTGTGCGATACACCGGGGATATAGCAGAGTTGCAGTCGGTGCCGTACTTTGTTTGTTGTGCGATACACCGGGGATATAGCAAAGTTGCAGTCGGTGCCGTACTTTGTTTGTTGTGCGATACCGGGGATATAGCAAAGTTGCAGTCGGTGTCGTACGATCTCATAATAGGTTCACCGGGGATATAGCAAAGTTGCAGTCGGTGACCTGTTAAATTAATCATAAGTTATAATTTGACCGAGAGTGTTAGTAGGGGTCTCGGTAGAACTCACTGAGATTGTATCTCATTGTTTATATGCTGTTGTTTTACAGATAAACAGGGAAAGTGGAGATCCAAGAGGCACGAGTAGGTGCTACTCGGATGGTTGCTGAAGACTTAGCTTTATGCTTAAGTGTATATCTTTCCTTGTTATCTGTGTATCAAGACATTTTGTCTTTAGCGTTATGTATTTATTTCCGCTTTCTTGTACGATATTGAACACTGTATTTCACTGATGGTTTATGGTCTTATTTATGTTTAAGACTGTCCTGTTGTTATTCAGTGAAAATTTTATAGTGGTGTTCAGTATTTAAACAGGGAATATATCTATGATGTTTTAGGGATGGTGCACTTGGGTATTTTTACTCGATAAAAAAATACCGGGTTGTTACAGTTGGTATCAGAGCAGTTCGACCTAGTCGGACTTAGTTTAGGGTTGAGTCGATTCCTTGTTAGTCCTTGTTGTAATTATATTTGTGATGCTAAGAGACATTAAGCCTGATCAACTTAATACTTAGTGCATCATAAGCGGAATTATACCAGGATGATCAAGACGCAGTCCTCGACCAAGACCGGAATCTCCAACCGGTGCATCCTCAGGAAATGTGGCATAACGGTGGAAGAATACACCGCTAAGTTTGAGAAGTTGTCTCAGTTTTACCAAGTAGTAAAGTAAGCTCCGGATGACGAATGGAGAATGCAGAAGTATAAGAGGGGCCTTAGTGCTTTTATGACTTAGGGTCTCAGTTCTTATACTATTACCAATTATGTTGCCTTAGTGCAATCAGCCTATGTCGCCGAGGATGATCTCATAGGGAGTATTGGATAGGAAGAAAGGTAGTTGAATTATCAACTCCGAATGCAAAGTCCTAAGATAATTTCATCAAAGGAAAAGCAGGTGCAATTTTCTGATTCTTCAAAAGTCAGAAGATGTTCTAACTATGGAAGACATCACCAGGGTGATCGTCAGTACAGATCAATCAGTGCTATTATTGTAATGAAGAAAGTCACTATACAAATAAGTGCCCTACAAGGAAGAGTTCCAAGGACTTACAAGCAGCTCTAAGGCAAGGACGAGTCAACACTCTGGATGCTCAGACAGTTACAACTGCAGACAATTTACTGAGGGGTATGAGATCAGTTTTCAATCACTCCATCAGTATATTATATGATTCAGGTGCAACCCATTGTTTTATAGCACACGCATGTGTAGATCGGTTGGGACTAGCGTTATCTGAGCTATCCGAGCCGATGACCATTTTAACTGCTGTCAATGGTCGGGTCCAGACCCAATCATTGTGTAAAAATTGTCTACTTGTCATAGGGGACAGAAATTTTGTTGTGAAATTTATTTGCTTGCCTATGAGGAGTATGGACATCGTTTTGGGTATGAATTACATGACTGCAAATCACATTACAATCGACTGTGCCAATCGGACCATCAGTCTTGCCTCTGAATCTGTTGAATTGACAAAGACAAATTCTGAAGAAGTTATCTCTTTCACCTCAGCAAGCCAGCCATTATTCCAAGGTGCAGAAGCTTATGTTATTATGTTATCTGCATCCATTGAAACTGGTTTAGATTTGTCATCTGTTCTAGTTGTGAAAGAATTTCTAGATGTTTTTCCGGATGAAGTTTCTTCTGTACCTCCTGACCGAGAGGTAGAGTTTTCTATAGAGTTGGTTCCTGGCACAGGATCAATATCTATTGCTCCTTATAGAATGTCTCCCTAACTTCCAACCCAAAGAAGGCAAAGAAGGCTAATCACTAGTTATGAGTAACTCAGAGGTCGAAACTCTCAAATTCTTGCCTATTTATGTTTATTCTCTTTTTTCTGCTTATGCTTACATGAGCGTTGCATTTTCAGCCTGAGGAGGAACCACTAACCAGGACTAAGCCTACTAAGGTTCAATCTCCTGAAGTAGAGAGAGAAAAACAAAAAACTCTCAAGATGTCTCCAAAGCTATTTCTCACCAAACCTTTGTCGAAAGACAGCAAAAAGAAGAGAAACGTGAAACGAAAGAACAAACCGCCATCATTTCAGAGAAGGCTCCAAGAAAGCTTATCAAGAAAATTAAAAGTGCACACTCTTTAGTCGAAAACATCAGACCTAAGGTGATTGATTGAAGGCTTATATCTTTTTCGAAGATTTTATTTATCTGTGGTAATACTCACTTTGCTTCATTTTCAGGGAACTGAAACTGTTAACCCTGAAATCCCAACAAGGCAGGTTACGCCTACCTCCACTCACTCCCCTTCAAAGATACTTGTTGCTAGAGAAGGTGTCGAAGGAGAAGATTTGAATCAGCAAACACCTGTTGTCGAGGCTACACTTCTGGTCGAAACAACTCCTCTTGCTGAAACTGCAAAGGAAGTTTCTGATCATGGCCCAGAGCATGCTGCTATGGGTGTCGATGAAAGCCCTGATGCTGGCCAAAGTGGGGCTGAGATCAGCATATCTTCTTCTCCAAACATGGAAGAGCAAGAGTGTAGTGAAGATGGTAATGAGGCTGATCAAGAGGAAGAAGAAAAAGAAGGGAATGGTGAATCTCCTGAGGTAGCCAACCCTCCTTGCTCTGGGGTTTCGACATAACATACCAAAATTAGCCCAGAGGAATTGTCAGCTTTGAAGAATAAAAATCCTCTTGAAGCTTTTAAATTGATGGTGAGTGGTTTGTCTTCGACAGATGATAAGCCAAGCGCTTCGACTGCCTCTGTCAGTGGTAACTCAGAGGACTCCAGAAAGGATCTACATCAAGAACTTCGAGCAATCCTCTTTGAGGTAGATCTGTTCACGGCTATCGAGGAAGATCATTCACTCACCTTCAAAATTAAAGCCTTGCTCAATGGGTAACTTCAAGCTCAAGCGAATCTCTCTTGGGCTTCATTATTGAGTTTGAGCCTTTTTTAGAACAAATCTTGAAAGATATTCAGCGAAAAAAGAGCCTCATTGTGAAGAGGGAGGGTGACACCAGACTTTTGCAAGAAGAAAGTGCAGCAGTCAAAGCATCCGAAGCCAAAATTTCGACTCTGGAAATTAAAGAATCAATTGTTGCTCAAGAAATAGCTGAACATGATGCCATTATTCTACAGTATCAAGAGGAAATTAAAGCTTTGCAGTCGAAAATTATGGCAGAGGAGAAAAAGAAAGCTATTGCCCAACAGAAATCTTCAAAAGCTGCACTTCGAGCTGAGGCAACTCTGGCAATTAAGCATCTAGAAAGGGTTCATCAATATGAAGCAGAAATTCAGAAGTCAATTGAAGATGAAGCCCATCTTGATAACAGATTAAAGATTGTTTGAGAGAATTAAAAATACTTTTGTAATTTAAATTCGACTTCTCTAGTTTTTGAATTTTAACTCTGTATTTCGACAATATTTGTTGGTACTTGTGTGCCATAATTAAGTTTCTCCACTATATCTCAATCTTGTGTTATTTTAATTTCTTGCAATATTGGCTTATACCTTTTTAAGTATTTACCATTTATACGCAAAATTCGATTATCAGCGCCTAACTCTTCGACTTCATAAGCGCTATTTGAGAATACTCGTAAAATTTTAAATGGCCCTTCCCAATTTGGTGACCATTTACTCAAGGCTCTATCTTTTTTGTCAATAGGTAGGATAACCTTCCACACGAAGTCTCCTATGACAAACGTTTTTGATTTAACCTTTTTGTTGTAGGCTTTAGCTACTCTTTCTTTTTGCCTTGTGAGGACATCTAATGCAAATAACCTTTCTTCATCTAAATCAACTAATTCATCTAAAATCATATCCCAATAATGATCTGATGGAATTTCAAATTGCCTTTGAATTCTGGTTGATTGTAGATATATTTCGACAGGCAATACTGCATCATGCCCAAAGGTAAGCCTGAATGGAGTAGTATTAATTGATTCTCTAGGAGAATTTCGACAAGCCCATAATGCTTGATCAAGGGTTTTGTGCCAATTCTTAGGCTTTTGCCCAATATGTTTTTTAATCAAATTCATGATAATTTTATTGGCTGCTTCGACTTGACCATTTGCTTGAGCATAATATGGTGTCGAACTTAATAACTTAAATCCATTTTCAGAGGCGAATTCTACCATTTTTCGACCAGTAAAAACTGAACATTGATCAGTAGTAATGGTTTCTGGAATCCCAAACCTATATAGGATATGGTTTTGAATAAAGTTCATTACTGCCTCTTGGTCTACCTTAGCTAAGGGAATAGCTTCGACCCATTTAGTGAATTAATCGATACCTACTAATATATAACGGTGGCCTTTCGACGACGTTGGCTTAATTTCACCAATTATGTCTAAGGCCCAACCTCTAAACGGTCAAGGTTTTACTATTGAATGTAACTCACTTGCAGGTACGTGTTGCACTCCTGCGTGTTTTTGACATTCTTGACATCCTTTAGCAAAATCTATGCAATCTTTTAGCATAGTTGGCCAGTATACTCCTTGTCGAAACAAGAGCCATTTCATCTTGTGGCCTACTTGGTGAGACCCACAAGCTCCACCATGAGTATTGGATGTTGCTAAGTATGCCTCATTTTCACTAAGGCATTTAAGCAAAACTCCTTCAGGAGTTTTCTTGAACAACTCATTTCCAATAATCACATAGCTTAATGCCCTATACTTGGTTTTTCGATTTGTTGTTCCTGTTGGATTTTCCAAGTATTCGACAATTGGTTTTCGCCAATCATCTTTCGACATATTGTCAATGGCAAAAATTTCTCCATTTTCACTTGGAGGAAATAGTAATTCTGACTTGTCTGCCCCCCCCCCCCCCCCAAGTTTTGACATTGACAATTCGTCTTCAGAATAGTCTGTCGAAATTAATTTCTCTTTGATTTCTATTAATTCTCTAAATTTTGTTGGAGAAACTTTATATCCTGAAGCAATTAATTGTGCCAAATCATTTGCCTCGTGATTTTCAATTCGAGGTATATGCTCAATGTTAACATAGTCGAAGCGTTTCAACAGAGCATTGGCAGTGATGAAGTATATGATTAAATTCTCTTTAATACATTTATACTCCTTAGTTAATTGCTTCACCACTAATTCAGAATCACCTCTAATTTCGACAGATTTTGCCCCCAGTTCTAGCAAAACTTCTAGTCCTGCTATCAAGGCTTCGTACTCGGCCTCATTATTAGAGCAAAGTTCTTTGATTTTAAATTTATACTTCGTTGGTATTTTTGTTGGCGAAATAATTAATATCCCAATTCCAGAACCATTTTTATGGCTCGATCCATCGAAGTATAATGTCCATGGTTGAATACTCATATGATTAATTGTCACTTCGACCAATGAGTGGTCGACAATAAAATCCGCAACAATTTGCCCTTTGATAGCTTTCAACGGTTGATAAGTTAATGAATATTCAGAAAGGGCTAAAGCCCATTTACCAATTCGACTATGCAATATAGGTTTCGACAGTATATGTTTAATAATATCAAAATGAGAGTAAACATACACATCAACGGGTTTTATATATTGCTTTAATTTGGTACAAGAGAAATACAAGCAAGGCACAATTTCTCTGTTGCATGATATCTAGTTTCAGCATCATTTAAAACTCTACTAAGCTAATATATGGCTCTTTCGACACCATTATCATCCTCTTGTGCTAACATGCTACCTATTGTCAGCTCTGATGCTGCTATATACAATTTCATCACCTTATCTTTGATAGGTGGTAACAAGATAGGTGGTTTAACTAGATAAGCTTTAATCTCGTCGAAGGCCTTTTGGTGTTCTGAATCCCATTTTAACACGTCTTCTTTCTTTAGTCGAAGCAATGGCGAGAAAACTTGAGTCTTGCCACTTAGGTTTGAGATGAACCTTCTCAGGAAGTTGATCTTCCCCAATAATGACTGAAGCTCCTTTTTAGTCGAAGGCGCCTTTGTTTCCATGATTGCTTTCGTCTTGTTTTGATTTATTTCAGTGCCTTTTTTGTGGACAACAAATCCCAAGAAATCACCTGCACGTACACAGAAGGCACATTTTATTGGATTCATTTTCAATCCATATTTTCTCATTCTTTCGAATGACTGTCGAAGATGGTCTATATGACCATTTTCTGTCGAAGATTTAACAACAATATCATCTATGTATACTTGCATAAAATTTTCAATAAAATCATGAAACATAGAATTCATTGCTCTCTGGTATGTTGCACCAGCATTTTTTAGGCCAAAAGGCATTACTACCCATTCATAAACACCTAAAGCTCCTGGGCATCGAAATGCTGTTTTCGACACATCTTCTTCGGCAATAAAAATTTGATTATACCCTGAGTATCTGGTGTGGTTTATTATATGCAAGTATACATAGTCACACAAGTAATAAAGTGATAAGAAAGGTCGAACCCACAGGGATTATGTATTGTAAATTTTTGTAGTTCAAAGTGTACACTTAGTGTGTCTACACTATTCCGTATTTTTGGTTTGGAGTTTTCAAAGTAAGTAAAATAATAATAAGCAACAAAAATGTGTGAGAAATCAGTTGGAAAAAGTAGTTGAGATGTTTTCACCAAGTACTTTACTTCTAAGTGTTTTAATGGAGTATGTAGTGTGGGAACACTGGATGTAGGTGCATCAGTTTGTGCCTTTCAGCACTTCTCTTCAGAGTTTCATTACAAGCTCTTATGATCTTTGTTTTTTACAGTAAATAAAGGTTTCTCAATTCCTCCCTTGCCTCCTAACAATGATCCAAGTTGCTAAATAGGTTCACTCTTGTAATTTTATTATCCTAAGGACTGTGCTATCCTATGTCTAGGTTTTAGCATGTGTTTAACAAAGTTTCCTTTATTAAATACTTGTCCCTATTAACTCTTGAGTTCATAAATGTAGCCCATGTCTGCTGCTACAAGTTTTACCTATTCTAAAGTGATCAATTCCAGAATAAGTTGAAAGAAGTGTTATGCAAGAGTTTAAAGTGTTTACACTGCATAAACCATAATAACATATTTAGAAGTTCATTACAAGGTTAGAACATCTCAAGTTAAGGGAATTTAGCTCATGTTACTCATGTTATAAAGCAAAGAATGTGCAAAGAACATAAGTAAATGAATAATAAAGCAAAAGAACTTAAAAGAGTGGAGATTACTTGAATAGAAGATCTTTTGCATTAAGTTCCCAAGTTGAAGTACAATAAAGATTTCTTACACGAATTTCTTCAAAGTAGAAGTGAAGGGAATGGTTGTCAAGCACTTCCTCACCTTCCTCTCCTTAGAAACTTGACATGAAAATAAACAAAACCTAAACTAAGCGAAAAGATAAAGGATTTAAAGATGTGAAAGATGATAGAAGATAGGATGATAGATGATTTTCTTGTGAAGATATGATATCTATTTATAGGCTTGAAAGCTTTCCTCTTGCAAGAGGTTTCCTTTGGCGTGAGAGATCAGCTGAGGGAACCGAACATGGTTAGTTTGATGACAACCAATCAAGCAAGCTGCACAGGTTTGGTCGCTTGCATGCATAACAAAAGATGAGGTCCATTGGAGAAGTGCCACATGTCTTTTAGATAAGTTTGAGTCTTGCAACTTGATTTTTATGTGTATCGCCGACTTCAGCAAGTGGCTCAGCTCCAGGTGACTAGGCATGACGTCACTAATCAAGTGTGGAAGCATTGAAATGGTCTTTGGATGTTTTGGTATAAACTGCAGAATTTTAGCAGGTGTTGGCAGTGTTTCCACTCCTGGTGTTGGCAGTGTTCCCACTCCTGCAGTAGCTACACTGAACAAAAACATCAAACCTAACAAGATGTGTGCATTTTGCCTAGATCATTGCCCTTTATCCATTTGAATATTTAGAATGTTGTTCCTTGATAAATAAGCTATAAATATATATAAATGTTCTTGAAAATAAGCAATAACTCAAGCTTAATTGTATGAATAACTCTATATAAAATAGAGTTATCAGTATCCATCTAACATACTTAGGTATTCAAATCCTGCTGCCGAATCAATTTGCATCTCTGCCACAGGCATAGGGTATTGATCTTTGGGTGTAGCATTATTTAGATCTCTAAAGTCTATGCAGACTCTTAATGTTCCATTTTTCTTAATGACAGAAACAATATTAGCTAACCAATCAACATACCTGGCAGTTCTGATGAAGTTGCTTTTGAGTAGTCTTTCGATTTCCTCTTTTATCTTCGACAGAATCTGCGGTGGAAATCTTCTTGGTGTTTGCTTCACTGGTTTCTTATCTGGTCGAATGGGCAGCTTCAATTCAACTACTTCTCGGCGCAGTCCAGGCATTTCGTTGTAATCCCAAGCGAAGCAATCTTTGTATTCTTTTAATAGCTCAATGGTTCGATTTCTCAAACCTTTGTCGATTTTGGCACTGATAAACGTTGGTCTTTTTATGGAGCCATCTCCTAAATCAACTTCCTCTAAGGGATCTTGAGCTTGAATCTTCTTGGTCGAGCCCATTGGGTCTTTTTCAAAGCCTAAAGACTCATCATCGTAGATGCAGTCGAGCCTTTCGCCTTCGACCATATTGTCTTCAGTGTTAACTTCATTGTTAACTTCAGTGGTTTGATTAACCATCTTCTGTTGCAATTTGGCCTCTAAAGCCGCATTTTGTTTATTCTCGGCCATGTAGGCCGTGATTCGATCCCATATATTGGGTTCAGACATCATCAATGTCTAGGGACCATCCCACCTTGTTGGCTTACAGAAGCCATTTGGGCGGCTAGACTCACCAATCACCTCCCTCTCCCAAATGAATCCATGGGTAGGGTGTAGATCTAGTGAAGCATATACATTGTCTTGAGGGACATATGCCGTATCAGAAGGTGTACATGGCGCAATATTCACCAATTGTTTGTCGAAGGTATGTTTAGTGATGTGATCAACTTCAGCTAAGAAATAGCATTAGATTTTTTTAAGCTACTATAAATTGAGTTGTATGACATTAGATATTTGAGCTACAAATGTTTATTTTTATTATAATTTTTAGAAAGTTGACATTACATGTATGTTATCACAGTTATATTCTTAATGAAATTTTTGGTCTTTTTGATTAAGCTTAATAAGTATTCCCGAAGATGTATGTATAGTTGCTGGTAATAAAAATGTGGTAATGAGATAAGAAAAAAAAATATCAAATTGCAAGAAAAAAACTCTTGTAAAATCACTCAAGATCTCAGGAGGTTTATAACCCCCTCAAAAAAACCTCCACTAATTGTGGGGGTTAAAAACCCCCGCAGTAAAACCCCCGCTAAAAGACATGATACTAGCGTTTTCTAAAAACCCCCGCAAAACGATTGCGGCACTTGAAACTCCGGCGTTTTTTAAAACTCCCGCAGATTACGTTGCGGGGGTTTAAAACCCCCGCTAAGCGACTTAAAAACCCCCGCAATCTGTTCCGTTTTTTGTAGTGAATGAAGAAAAGAAGATTAAAAGCAGTAGATTGCAGGAATTCGTAAAGAAGAACAAGTAAACTGCAGAATTCTTTTAAAGGAATGGTAAATACATTGCTGAATTTAAAGGATTGGTACACAGATCACATACATTGTTCGTACTTGACTCGTTTTCTCTAACGCGGAAGTATGAGTGTTTTTCTGAACTTTGTATAAAATGAATTGCGACCTTTGTTCTGTGTACAGAACTTCTATTTATAAGAATAAAATACATAACCGCACAACTGTTTCAGAAAATAATACAACTGCTCAGATGCTTCGACTAAGTAACTGCTCCATCTTTCGACTACATTGCTGTTGTCCCTTTCGACAGCGCTCTTTGCCTCGACCTATTATTCGGACATTATTTTTCTCCCTGTCGAACCATTGGCTTCAGCTTTTCCAATTTTTTGCTAAGTTATAAACTATGCTGATTCTTCTTGGCTACCACTTCCTGGTGTCGAAATATTGATCTTTCTTCTTGAGTTTGCTAAGTCAAGCCTTGTTGACTGCATTTAATTTTAGCCCGTCGAAAATGCAGGCTAACAATGTGCTGACCAGTGTTTATTAAAATAATCATCCATACATGCTAAAGTTTATTAAATAAAAAGAGGATATATCTTTAACATATTTAGATGTTACACATACTGAAAACATAAAGCTAATACACTAGAAGCTTGATGTTACACATACTGAAAACATAAAGCTAATACACTAGAAGCTTGATAAAAGAGCAGGAAGAAGTAGATGCATGTGTTCATCCAAAGTCCCTGCATGACCAGAAACAAAATCGTCAGTTTCCCGTATCCAGCCGCAAGTTTACAATATCCCCATGAAACTGAAAATATGAAACCTGTTTTTACCATTAACAAAACGGTAACAGGGCGTGATTTACACAATCTAAGCTTAGGAAGTTGATTGGTTTAATCGAATGTACAAGGGGTATGTTGCACATAATCAGCCTCTGCCTCATGTTTCTTTTTCTTTTATTTTCTAATTTTTGAGGCACTAACAGAAAAGCAGCCTCTCTTTTGTACACCAAGTTTAAGTTCGACGAATCCTATAATTTCTAGCGTAGGCGCGTATAAATTTCCAAACATTAAAACCCAAATTTCTCAATAAAACAATTCAATTGAAATTTTCTATTCTTTTTTTAAAACAACTACAAAAGTAATCTTAATAACTTTGCTAGTTTGAGTTATTACCCTTGATGCTCCATCTAGCGATTGAACTGAATCAGCCCACGACATTATGAGCCCCAAAATCAAGAAACAGCCCCTAATCTCTCCACATCTACCAGTTCAGCCACTGAGTGAATGAATGGTCTCCAATATAGTTTGATTCAATAGTCCCAAAGACAAGGAAACAACAAAATGATCATGAATTGGTATGAGACTGATTTCAGATTGGATAAAACTATAGTTAGGAGAAGAGGAATGTTCAAATCTGAGTTAGGGTTTAAGAAAAAAGGAGGAAACCGAATCAGGGGCATAAACAACTGAAAATCAACTTACCAATCAATGGAGAAGAAGGATTGGTCGCGGTTCACTACTCCGGCGCAGTGGTGCGACTTCCGGCATATCTCAGTTACTACTGTCCAGTGTCCACCAAAGAAGAACCAGTTCTTCTGCCTAAGAATTCAGTTACTACTGTCCAGTGTCCAGCAAATAAGCCTTCATTGTAAAGATTAAATGAAAACAAATACCTATATTCCATGGGAACACATGAAACTGTGATATCAACATTTGTATCAATATGTTTCTGCAATGCAACAATACTATAGTTTTGAAAACCAGAAACAAGAATACTAGTTGTAATCTAAGATTAGAAATGATATAAATGAATTTCAGTTCACCTGTACAAAATCCATATAGTCCATTCTGTAAAGATAATCACCAGAAAGTATCAATATATGCTCAACATTCTTGTTCTTGGCTTCCTAAGTGAAACAATGCAAACCTCAATTAGGTAAAAACAACTTTTAATCTAGGTAAAAACAACTTTTAATCCATGTCATTCACAAGAAATTAACTTAAGAATTTCTCTTCACAGTTCAATCAAGCACTAAAAGAAGGTAAAAACAACTTTTAATCCAGGTGATAGGAAAGTACTAAAAGAAAACTAACATATATATTCTAATTGATTAATTCATTCACACCACTCTGCTATTGATGAATCTATTGATAACTCTATTTTATATAGAGTTATTCATACAATCAAGCTTGAGTTATTGCTTATTTTCAAGAACATTTATATATATTTATAGCTTATTTATCAAGGAACAACATTCTAAATATTCAAATGGATAAAAGGCAATGATCTAGGCAAAATGCACACATCTTGTTAGGTTTGATGTTTTTGTTCAGTGCAGCTACTGCAGGAGTGGGAACACTGCCAACACCAGGAGTGGAAACACTAGGAGTGGAAACAGTGCCAACACCTGCTAAAATTCTGCAGTTAATACCAAAACATCCAAAGACCATTTCAATGCTTCCACACTTGATTAGTGACGTCATGCCTAGTCACCTGGAGCTGAGCCACTTGCTGAAGTCGGCGATACACATAAAAATCAAGTTGCAAGACTCAAACTTATCTAAAAGACATGTGGCATTCTCCAATGGACCTCATCTTTTGTTATGCATGCAAGCGACCAAACCTGTGCAGCTTGCTTGATTGGTTGTCAACAAACTAACCATGTTCAGTTCGCTCAGCTGATCTTTCACGCAAAAGGAAACCCCTTGCAAGAGGAAAGCTTTCAAGCCTATAAATAGATATCATATCTTCACAAGAATATATATCTTTTATCATCTTTCACATCTTCAAATCCTTTATCTTTTCGCTTAGTTTAGGTTTAGTTTATTTTCATTTCAAGTTTCTAAGGAGAGGAAGGTGAGGAAGTGCTTGACAACCATTCCCTTCACTTCTACTTTGAAGAAATTCGTGTAAGAAATCTTTATTGTACTTCAACTTGGGAACTTAATGCAAAAGATCTTCTATTCAAGTAATCTCTACTCTTTTAAGTTCTTTTGCTTTATTATTCATTTACTTATGTTCTTTGCATATTCTTTGCTTTATAACATGAGTAACATGAGCTAAATTCCCTTAAGTTGAGATGTTCTAACCTTGTAATGAACTTCTAAATGTATTATGGTTTATGTAGTGTAAACACTTTAAACTCTTGCATAATACTTCTTTCAACTTATTCTGGAATTGATCACTTTAGAATAGGTAAAACTTGTAGCAGCAGACATGGGCTACATTTATGAACTCAAGAGTTAATAGGGACAAATATTTAATAAAGGAAACTTTGTTAAATATATGCTAAAACCTAGACATAGGATAGCATAGTTCTTAGGATAGTAAAATTACAAGAGTGAACCTATTTAGCAACTTGGATCATTGTTAGGAGGCAAGGGAGGAATTGACAAACCTTTCTTTACTGTAAAAAACAAAGATCATAAGAGCTTGTAATGAAACTCTGAAGAGAAGTGCTGAAAGGCACAAACTGATGCACCTACATCCAGTGTTCCCACACTACATACTCCATTAAAACATTTAGAAGTAAAGTACTTGGTGAAAACATCTCAACTACTTTTTCCAACTGATTTCTCACACATTTTATTGCTTATTATTATTTTACTTACTTTGAAAACTCCAAACCAAAAATACTGAATAGTGTAGACACACTAAGTGTACACTTTGAACTACAAAAATTTACAATACATAATCCATGTGGGTTTGACCTTTCTTATCACTTTATTACTTGTGTGACTATGTATACTTGCATATAATAAACCACACCAAGTTTTTGGCGCTGTTGCCGGGGATTATAGTAAAATTTTGTTGTTTAGATTGTTAATTTAGTGTTTTATTAGTACTACTGGTATTCTGTTTTCTGTGCAGAAACACTTAGTGCAGAAACACTCAGTGAGGAAACACTAGTTTATGCCCAGAGATAGACCACCAGAATTTGATTGTGATCCAGAAATTGAGAGAAGATTTAGGAGATTGCTAAGACAACAAAAACAAAGACAACAAGACTGCAGAACAATGTCTCACCACAGTGAAGATGCCTCAGTAAGAGGAGGACCTAATTCACATCAACAAACTGAAGGTGGACCAGATCACAGACAACAATTCATTCAAATGGGACCAATAGGTATGATTAATGATAGAGATAGACCTATGAGAGACTATGCTCAATATGACCAGCAGCACATACAAACTAGTATTGCTAGACCTCAAATTGATGCTGTTCATTTTGAATTTAAACCTATGATGTTTCAAATGTTGCAAACAATTGGTCAATTTGGTGGATCTCCACATGAAGATCCCCATGAACATTTAAAGCAATTCATAGAAGTTTGTAGTAACTTTATCATTCCTGGCATTAGTGAGGATGCATTTAGGCTTAAGTTATTTCCATACTCTTTGAAAGATAGGGATAAATCATGGCTAAATTCTATGGAGCCCAATTCTATTCATACATGGAATGAATTAGCTGAAAAATTCTTAAGCAAATATTTTCCTCCTATTAAAAATGCTAGGATGAGACATGATATTACATCTTTTAGACAAAAAGAATTTGAATCATTGTTTGAAGCATGGGAAAGATGGAAAGAGCTTTTAAGAAAATGTCCACATCATGGTCTACCTGTCATTATACAAATGGAAACTTTTTACAATGGTCTAGAACCACAAACCAGAGTGATGCTTGATGCATCAGCTGGTGGTGTTCTTTTGAAAATGTCTTATAATGAAGCATGTGATCTTATTGACAAAATTGCTACAAATGGTTCAAGTTGGCCTACTGAGAGGGTAAGTGCTCAAAAGAGAACCTCTGGAGTACATGAGATTTGATATATCAGCCCTATCTGCTCAAGTAGCCACTTTAACCAATCTGATCAAACAGTGCACTAGTGCACCTACATCTAGTGTAGCAACACCTAAAGAAAACACTGCAGCAGCTATAGAACAAGCCGCTCCAGGAACTACAAGTTGTGTGTATTGTGGAGGAGGCCATCTATATGAAGAATGTCCTAGCAACCCTGTCTCTGTCAATTATGTAGGTTACAATAAAAATAACAACCCTTACTCTAATACCTACAATCCAGGATGGAAGAACCACCCAAATTTTAGGTGGAACAATTCTAATGCACCTGCACAAAGTGCACCTGCGCCAAGTACTCCTCCTGGATTCCTACCTCAAAGCCAACAAAGATCAAACCCACCTGCCAGTGCCAACTCTCTAGAAGAATTGCTTAGATCATTCATTAGTGAAACTAGAACTGCTAGGCAAGCTCATGATATATCAATTAAGAACCTAGAGAACCAAGTAGGGCAATTAGCAACTGCTTTGCAGCAAAGACCAGCAGGTACTTTGCCATCAAACACAGAAGCTTCACCCTCACAAAGGCAAGGTAAGGAACAGGTTAAAGCCATATCTTTGAGAAGTGGCAAGGATCTAACAGAACCATATGAGCTTGAAGGTACAGAGAAGGGAGAAAAAATAAAAATGAAAAAAATTCTCAAGATGCAGAAACACCTGGTGTTCCTACATCTCCTACTCCAAGGTTAGTACCAGAATACCCTCCTCCTCCTTTTCCTCAAAGATTGAAAAAAATACATGAGGAGAAGCAATTCAGTAAATTTTTAGATGTTTTAAAACAATTGCATATCAATGTTCCCTTGATAGAGGCACTTCAACAAATGCCAAACTATGCCAAATTCATGAAAGATGTGCTTTCTAAAAGAAGAAGATTAGGGGAATTTGAAACTGTTGTTATGTCAAAAGAATGTAGTCTGATTTTACAAAACAAAATTCCAAGGAAGCTAAAGGATCCAGGTAGCTTTACAATCCCTTTTTCAATAGGTAAGTACTATACAGGAAGAGCATTATGTGATTTAGGTGCAAGCATCAATTTGATGCCCAAATCTATCTTCACAAAGCTAGGGATTGGAAATGCAAAACCTACCACATTGACACTATCTTTGGCAGATAGATCAATTGCATATCCAGAAGGAATTATTGAGGATATATTGGTGCAAGTTGACAAATTTGTGTTTCCTGCAGATTTTGTTATACTTGATTTCATTGCAGATGAAGAAGTGCCAGTCATACTTGGAAGACCATTCTTGGCAACAGGGAAAACACTGATAGATGTGCAAAGAGGAGAGCTAACCATGAGAGTAAATGATCAAGAAGTAAAATTTAATGTCTTGAATGCTTTGAAGTATCCTGCAGAGGAGAGTGAAGAGTGTTCATCAACCTCACTTGATCATTTGGTAGAGAAGCAGTTCCACAAGCAGTATGATCACCTTGCCAATGCACTAGCACCTGATGTTTCTGCATTGCCTGCTGAGAAATTTATTGAAGAAAGCATATTGCCCAAGGAACAAGCTACACCTAAGGTATGGGTTAGAACTTATGAATCTCTTAATTTAGAAGATCCCAGCCTTAAAGAAAATGTACCTTCTATTGAACAACCTCCTAAGCTAGAATTAAAAGAACTACCTAAGCATTTAAAATATGTTTTTTTAGGTGAGGATAATACCCTTCCTGTAATCATAGCTTCTGATCTATCTTTAGAATAAGAGCTTGATTTAATTAACACCTTAAGAAAACATAGAAAAGCTATAGGTTGGCAAATGTCTGACATTAAAGGGATTAGCCCCTTAACATGCATGCATAGGATAATTTTAGAAGAAAATTCTAAAAATAGCATAGAAGGGCAAAGAAGATTAAATCCAATAATGAAAGAGGTTGTTAAGAAGGAAATAATTAAATGGCTAGATGCTGGTATTATCTACCCTATTTCAGATAGTGCATGGGTTAGTCCTGTGCAATGTGTTCCTAAAAAGGGTGGAGTCACAGTTGTAGCCAATAAAAATAATGAATTAATCCCAACTAGAACTGTAACAGGGTGGAGAATCTGTATGGATTACAGAAAACTCAATAAGGCTACTAAGAAAGATCATTTCCCTTTACCCTTTATAGATCAAATGTTAGATAGGTTAGCAGGAAAGGAATTCTATTTGTCATACCCTAATTTTGTCCGGCTAATTTAAAACTAGAAAATCCAAAATACTGTTTTTGTCGTTTATGTGTGTCGTTCCTAGTCGTGTATAGGCGTGTTACTTCTCATTGTGCGCGCATGCGGTTTTTTTATAATGTACATATTTTTGTCCTCGTTGCGAACGCGTGATCGCGTCTCGTTTTGTACGGTTGTTTATTTTAGTACGCAAATTCGCGTATTCTCGTTGCAGACGCGTGTTTGCGTCTCGTTGTGTACGAGTGTTTATTTTGGTGCACGAGTTCGCATATTCTCATCTGCAGACGCGCGTTCGCGTCCCATTGTGCACGCGTATTTCATTTTTGACGCTCGTTAATAATAGCTTTTTTAATAATAGTTTTGTCTCTCTCTCTCTCACTTAACCAAAAATGAAATAAAATCAGAATAAAGAAAGGAATGGTCAAACATGTCCAAGTCCATTTTTTATTACAATAAATACAATAATCAAAGTTTACAAAAATTAATTACATTTAGAGACAAAAAAAAAAAAGTAAAACAAAAAAAAGGAGTATGCGCCCCCCTCAGTCAGGTACAGTCTCTTTGAGTAATATGCTAAAACTAATTTCTTCTTGTTCCTTTGTTGCTTTTCCAATTTTGCACCAACAAGTCACCAACCTGCAAGTTGCTGCTCCTCCTCTCCACCATACATACTTTTTCCTCTTATAATTCAAAGCCAATACCTCTTTATTGAAAAAAACCTGTTGTGCCAAAACAAGCACACATCACTATCCTCTCAACCGATCAGCCAACCTGCCTATAAATAAAACAGCAGCACAGCCACACAGGAGAGGAGGGACGCAAAAACACAGCCACAGTAAAAAAAAAAAACAAAAAGAAGGGGAGGGGGAGAGAACCAGAAAGAATTGAGAAGTCAAAAAAAAAGGGAAAAGAGAGGAGCTTGAAGCTCCGGCCACCCCATGGTGGCCACCACCTTCGGCCGCCCCCACACCACCTTCGGCCACCTCCACACCACCATAACCGTACGCCACACCTCTACCACTCCCAACAACCAACCACCACCCCTCACCCGGAATACCACCTCACCGTGACAACCCTCCACCACCAGCGCACCATATCACCACACTCCACCACGAACGGCCAGCCACCGCCAACAGCCACCACCCGTCACCACGAAATCGACCGCTCTCTCTCCACCTTCGCCAACCAAAAACCGAACCGCAGCGCCCCACCACAACAAAAAAACGAACCGCGGCCGTTACTTCCACCGCCCCCTCTCTCTCCTCGCCCTCATCCGTTTCTCTCTCCACCAAACAACTACCACCTGTCACCACCGTAAGCCGCCGCCGTTCGCCGTTAACAAACCGTCACCAACGTTCCTCCACCTCCGGCCAGCGTACTACCCTCCTTTCTCTTTCTTTCTTCCACGCTTTCTCTCTCCCTCTCTCTCCAAAAATTTCGCACTCTCTCTCCAGAATGGGGAAGGTGGAAACGGCGTTGTTAGTGAAGTTGTGATGATGGAATCAAATTAGGTTTGGTTAAAGGTAGTTTGGGCTTTTCATTTAAATTTTAGTTTCTGATTACAACCCACACCCCCGTGTTTCTGTATTTGCACCCCCCTTTCATAATCAGATTTGGGTTTTGTTTTTTTATTTGTTCTGACTCTGCTTTTCCCACCCCCTTTATTACTGTTCCGTGCTCTTCATTTAAACCAGGCGTGGGCTGTTTCAGCTCTGGGCCTATCATTTTGAGGCTTTATTTTCGCACCCCCCCTTTTCTATTTCAACCCCTATTTATTCATACAGCCCCCTGTTACATACATCCCCCTTTTTTACAAATACACCATGTTTTCATTCTTTTCAAATTTTTCCACTATCAAACAATTTATTTCACAAACTTATGTTTTTCAAAAAGTGAATAGGGGATTGATTCGGCCGTACGGCCGGGTTAGTCATCGTTTTAGGATGGATGAACCGTACGGCTCAATAGTCCTAAAATCCCTATTCCAAATAAAAGACACCAACCAACAAACATTTTTCTACCAAGAACTACGTGTGATTTGATTCTCTACCAGGAGATACGTAGGACCAGAGGGCGGCCGACCTCTGTCAATTGCACTAATAAAAAACCTTTTTTTTTCCTTTAAATTCATCTCTCTCATTTTTCTCAAAAATTACAAAAAAACAACTAGCCGTTTATCGAACTTTTTTATTTTTTTTTATAAGGGTAAAAACATTATTTTTGGGTTAATAAATGTTTGCACATTTAGTTAAAAGGTAACCTTCCTTAGGAAGGATGTCGTAAGGTGCTAATACCTTCCCTACGCATAAATGACTCCCGAGCCTAAATCTGGTCCGCAAGCCCCCTTTATTCACTCAATAGGGATTTTCCAATGTTTGCCCTTAAACTAAAACTTTGGTGGCGGCTTCATTCAAGAACTTCGAAGAATCCCTCCTCCGGATTTTTCGGTCGCTACACTATTGTTTCTTAGATGGTTATTCAGGATACAATCAAATAGCAATTGAACCTAAGGATCAACAGAAAACCACCTTTACTTGTCCTTATGGCACTTTTGCCTTTAGAAGGATGCCTTTTGGACTTTGTAATGCTTCTGCTACCTTTCAAAGATGCATGATGTCAATCTTTTCTGACTTCATTGAGCAATCAATGGAAGTCTTCATGGATGACTTTTCTGTTTTTGGAGAAATATTCTCATTATGTCTTTCAAACTTAGAAGAAATTCTTCAAAGGTGTGAAGACACTAACTTAGTGCTTAATTGGGAAAAATGTCATTTCATGGTAAAAGAAGGCATTGTGCTTGGTCATAAAATATCTAAAAAAGGTCTTGAAGTGGACAGGGCAAAGATAGAGGTAATTGAGAAACTACCACCTCCATCAACAATCAAAGGGATTAGAAGTTTTTTAGGTCATGCAGGATTCTATAGGAGATTTATCAAAGACTTTTCAAAAATTTCAAAACCATTGTGTATGCTTTTGCAACATGATGTACCTTTTAATTTTGATGAATCTTGTGTAGAAGCTTTTCAAAAACTAAAAAAGGCCTTAGTTACAGCACCAGTTGTAGTCACTCCAGATTGGAGTAAGCCTTTTGAACTCATGTGTGATGCTAGTGACTTTGCAGTAGGAGCAGTCCTAGGGCAAAGATATAACAAAGTGTTTCATACCATATACTATGCTAGCAAAACACTAATTGAGGCTCAAATGAACTACACTGTGACAGAGAAGGAACTATTAGCAGTGGTTTTTGCTTTTGAAAAATTTAGATCATACTTGGTAGGCACCAAAGTAATTGTGTACACTGACCATTCTGCCATCAAGTATCTAATTTCTAAAAAAGATGCAAAACCTAGGCTAATAAGATGGGTTCTATTACTTCAAGAATTTGATCTTGAAATAAGAGATAAGAAAGGAGTAGAGAACCAAGTGGCTGATCACCTCTCTAGACTTGAAAGTAATAATGCAGGTACAATTGAAGAAATCAAGGAAAGTTTCCCTGATGAGAAATTACTAGCAATTACCATGAATACAGCCAGTGTTTCTGCACTCAGTGTGGCCACACCTCAGGTTTCAACACCATGGTATGCAGACATAGTAAACTTCCTTGTAAGCAAAATTGTACCATGTGACATGAACTATCAACAGAAAAGAAGGTTCTTCCACATAGTAAAACAATACTATTGGGATGACCCTTACCTATTCAAGATATGTCCTGATCAAATCATTAGAAAATGCATTCCTGAAGAAGAACAGCAAGCAGTGCTCCTGCATTGTCATGCTGCACCATATGGAGGTCACTTTGGAAGCCAAAGAACAGCAGCTAAGGTACTTCAATCAGGTTATTTCTGGCCTACTCTATTTAAAGATGCTTATTATATGGTCAAAACCTGTGATAAATGTCAAAGAAGTGGTAATATATCTAATAGACATGAAATGCCTAGGACTAATATTCTAGATATAGAACTTTTTGATGTTTGGGGCATGGATTTCATGGGTCCTTTTCCACCTTCTTTTGGCAATGAATACATCTTAGTGGCTGTAGACTATGTGTCTAAATGGATTGAGGCTGTAGCACTGCCAAATAATGATGCTAAATCTGTTAGCAAATTTCTCCAAAGAAATATTTTTTCAAGATTTGGTACTCCAAGAGCAATCATCAATGATGAAGGCTCACATTTTTGCAACAAACTTATTGAAAGTCTTCTTGCAAAATATGGAGTGAAACATCAGATTGCTACTGCCTATCACCCACAAACAAGTGGACAAGCTGAACTTTCAAATAGGGAAATAAAAAGAATGCTTGAGAAAATGGTTGGACCAAATAGAAAAGATTGGTCCTTACACTTAGATGAAGCATTATGGGCATATAGGACTGCATTTAAAACTCCATTAGGAATGTCCCCCTATAAGTTAGTTTATGGCAAGCCATGTCATCTCCCTGTTGAATTAAAGAACAAGTCATATTGGGCTATCAAAAAGTTGAATTTTGATCTCAAAAAGGCAGGAGAGAAAAGGTTTCTTGAGCTAAATGAATTAGAAGAATTTAGGCATTTCTCCTATGAGAATGCAGAAATTTATAAAGCTAAAACCAAAGTATGGCATGACAAGAAAATCCAAAGGAGAGAACTTAAAGAAGGAGGAATGGTTCTGTTGTACAATTCTAGGTTGAAACTCTTCCCTGGAAAACTGAGATCAAGATGGTCAGGACCATTCAAATTAGTTAAAATCTACCCCCATGGTGCAGTTGATCTATATGATGCAACCACTGATACCACTTTCAAAGTAAATGGACAAAGAGTGAAAATGTACTATGGAGAGCATGTAGAGAGAGACAAGATCACCACTCACTTTACAAAACCTTAGACCAAGGTACAAGTCAGGCTGTAAGACTCTTAAAACAAGCGCTTGAGGGAGGCAACCCATCACTATATAGTTAAATTTATTATTTTGTGCAAATTTCATGTTTTGATATTTTGCAGGAAAAACAGGACAACAGAGTAGCCAGTGTTCCCACACTAGGTGTTTCTACACTTAATGCAGCCACACTGCCTACTCTGGTGTTAGAATAATTTAGAAGAAAACTGTCACTTGACAAATCATCAACTTAGTGGAATCATCTCTGATCAAGGGTTAGAAAGTGGCGTGTTAAGTCTAAGTTTCCACGTGTTGGCTTGCATGTTAGGCCACACAACGGCTATAACCCTTAACTACCAAATCCCACTAACCCTTTCACATACCCTAAAAATTTCAATTTCTTTCGTCCCTCTCACAAAACCGATTAAAAATCCTCTCCACTCTCCACTCACAAACAGTTATTTTTGTCTCAAACGTTCAAAATCATCAATGGCTAAGAAACAAGCTGCCTCTAAAAACACTGGGAAAGGATCTGGTGTGGAAACTCAGGCGAAAAAGGGAAAATCGGGAGTACTAGCATCAATGGAAGCAATCCCTGGATGTGAGCACTTTTGGAACATGAAGTTTCTGCCTGAGCGTGGTTTCAACTTCGCAAAAGCTTATCATTCATCCCTCTCCACTGTCAACAACATGCATTGGGAAAGATTTGTTCAAACTCGAGCCTACTACTTGGAGCAATTGGTGCGAGAATTCTACTCAGGAATTCAGAATAACAGAGGAGGTACTGTATTTTTCTCCAAGGTTAGAGGTAAGAAAGTTTTCTTTGACCCTGCTAGAATCAATAAGCACTATGATCTCACGTACACTGGTAATGCATTTGAAGTAAAACTAGAGACTTATGGAAAGAAGCAAATGACTAAAATCAAAGAAAGAGTAGCAATAGAAGGATCTCAGTGGGAGAAATTCACAAATACTGAATTCAAACTTAAAACTGGTGAATTGATCCCTGAGCTTGGTAGTTGGCATTTATTCATTGATACATCAATTCTCCCTACTTCACACACTTCTACATTATCTAAAGATAGGTTGATTCTTATTGATTCAATCCTATGTGAGGATAATGTAGACATAGGGAAATTGATAGCTAAAGAAATTGTAGAATGTCAAGCCAAGGAATCTGGATTCTTATATTTCCCATGCTTAATCACTGAATTGTGTCAAAAGCAAGGAGTTGTTACTTCTGATCTAGAAAAAGTCTACAGAAAAACCCATCCTAGTGGTCTGTCTGCTGAAGTTAAGGATAGAGTGAGGTCAGTGAAAATTAAAAGTACTGTAGAGCAGGAAGTGTCTGAACACTTGGTGCAGAAACTCCAAGCTGTCTGGAAATTTCAAAGAGAACAGCATGAATGGTTGAAATTAAAGTTGGATGACCCGGAAGCAGAAATAGAATCCCCAATTTTTCCTAATTGGGTGATTGATGAAAAAGAAGAAGTGGAAAAAGAAACTGATAAGAAAGAGAGGAAAGTAAAGAGAAAGAGAGATACTGAGAAAGAAAAGAAGGGAAAGAAACCAAGAGTGGAGGAAGAAATTGAAGAAGTGAGTGATGAAGATACTGAAGAAGATGAAGAGGCAAGGCAGGCTGTGAAGGATATTGAAAAGGATGTAGAGGAGGATGAATCTAAGTCACTGGAAGTTAGTGACAGTGATGATGATGGCAGTGATGATATGGAAGCTAGTGCCAGAAGAAAGTATGAATTAAGAAAGAAATCTACAAATGAAGCCCAACCACCATCACCACCATCACAACAGCAATCAAACACCCCCTCACCACCATCACAAACCAACATTCCATCCCCCACCACCCACCATACCCCCAGTCACAATTCAACACCAAAATCACCCACACCTCCACCAGAAAATACTCCCCAATCTGAAAATCCAAAACAAGATGCACAAGCAGAAACAACCATCCCATCCCAGAAATCACCCACCCTACCAACAGAACCTATTGAGCCAACTAACATTGTTTCTGAGAAAGTTCAAACGCAGGTACTCATTGAAGAGCCTGAGAAAGACAAAGGCAAAGCAGGTTCAGAGTTGAAGATGCAGGCAGATACTGTCAAGGAGTCTGTTAGTGTTCCCACACCAACTGCAGAAGCTTCAAAATCAACAGTCATGGCAACTAGTCCTGCAGCAACAATCTCTGCAGTTCTGAAGGCCTTAGCAGAGAAGAAGCAGATGCTGGGATACACAAGGAGAACAATGAAGCCTGCTCCAACAAAGAAGAAGTGGACAATGAGCTCACTCTATGGTGCACAGGGTACAGGGATACAAGCTGATGAGAAGGAAGTATCTGAGGAAGCTACACCCAAAGAAGGAGAGAAAGAAGCTGAGAAGGTAGCAGAGCAACATCAAGAGGGAATTGAGCAGCAATCTGAGAAAACTCCAGTGCAGAGTGGTGTACCTGCACCTGAAGTCCAAACACTGGCTACACCAGATGTTCCTGCAGAAGCTACACCTGAAGAGGCAGAAATGCCTGAGGCTGCTGTAGATGATCCTGGTGTGCCTACCTCTGATGTGGCCACTACTAAGAAATCAAAGAAGACAAAAGCCAAGCAAAGCCCTGCTCTGAGAGCCAGCCCCAGATTCCAGAAGAAAGAGTAAAAAGATACCTTTTAATGTTGTTTCCAGTATTTATAATATGCTTTAGTAGTATACTCTATGTGCTAAATACTATGTGTTAACTTACTACTATGTGTTAAAAACTTTTGTTTGTTTCTCCCAACATTAGTACTCCCCTGTTTCCTAAACTTAGAGCAGTGGGGACACTGCTCATATTTAAGTTGGGGGGGGGGGGGGAGAGTGGAGAATAGTATGTATTTTGTGTATGCACTATATTTGCAGCATGTTTTGAACCTAGTACTAATATATATGTATGAATATAGAAATATGTTTGAGTAAGTATTTATAGCATGTGAGTATATAGTGTTAGTATGTTTTAAGTTTTAGATGTACTTAACAAAGCATGATAATTTGTGTTAACATGGTGAATTAAGTGCATCAACTTGTTTTTAGATTTAAATGATTATGAAACATGATCAATTCATATTTTTCTCAACAAAATTGAAGAAGTGTGTCAATGAGTCAATTTTTAAAAAAAGCCTTGTTTTCTAGAAATGATCAGTTTTATAAAAACTTTGACACAACAAAATTGAGTTTTGAAAAGAACCATGCTAGATCAAGAGCTATCTAAAGCCAAGGAAATTTTGGAAATTTGAGGTCAAAATTAGATTTTTATTAAAAATTTAGACGAGCATAAAGACTTAAGTTTGGGGGAAATTCCATGAATACAAAGGCCAAAGTGTGACAGCTTGATGAGTGCAAGCCACAAATGTCAAAACCACTCAAAAATACCAAAAATATCCCAAAAATGAGCTACACTTGCCTGAGTCATATAATCTGAACCTGTCCCTTAAGTGCAAATTTGGTTTAAAAAAAATGAACAAAGTTCAAAGAGAAAAAGAAAAACAAACCAAGAAAAAGAAGAAAATGCATGTGGAGGTCAGTGAGGAGGGCAATGTACGCTACCAAAATTACTCAAAGAGTTCCAAGTGTGGTAACACTTAGTGTGCCAACACCATATACATCAAAAGGCACCTACACTCAAAATAAGGTGAACCTACAATCCAAAAATGATGTTTTTGCACTCACTGCATTACATCATCAAAAATCAAACACCAAGAATAGAAATAAGGTTTTGGCTCTACAAGTTGGAACACCAAAAGCCCTTTGTTGTGCTTAAGAGTCCCCTAAATACTTGAAGAAATTGTTAGTCTCAGCCATATTTTGAAAAATCTCTAAGAGTGACCAAAAGAATTCCATCTTTTTCAAAAAGCTAAGGAAAAACTCTTTGTTCAGTTATGAAACCAATTAGAAACTCAATGGGACACACACTCACGCAAATGAGTTTTTATAACTCTGAATGTTTTAAAGCAAGGGCATGGAAGAAAAAGCACCAAAAGAGAAAGGCTTATTACAATACACTTCAAACACTTCTTGAAAAACATGAGTTGAGATGTCTTCATAAATCTTGTGTTTTTGTTTCTTGTTGTTGCTTGAGGACACGCAACAATTTAAGTTTGGGGGTGTGATAACTCTATTTTATATAGAGTTATTCATACAATCAAGCTTGAGTTATTGCTTATTTTCAAGAACATTTATATATATTTATAGCTTATTTATCAAGGAACAACATTCTAAATATTCAAATGGATAAAAGGCAATGATCTAGGCAAAATGCACACATCTTGTTAGGTTTGATGTTTTTGTTCAGTGCAGCTACTGCAGGAGTGGGAACACTGCCAACACCAGGAGTGGAAACACTAGGAGTGGAAACACTGCCAACACCTGCTAAAATTCTGCAGTTAATACCAAAACATCCAAAGACCATTTCAATGCTTCCACACTTGATTAGTGACGTCATGCCTAGTCACCTGGAGCTGAGCCACTTGCTGAAGTCGGCGATACACATAAAAATCAAGTTGCAAGACTCAAACTTATCTAAAAGACATGTGGCACTTCTCCAATGGACCTCATCTTTTGTTATGCATGCAAGCGACCAAACCTGTGCAGCTTGCTTGATTGGTTGTCAACAAACTAACCATGTTCAGTTCCCTCAGCTGATCTTTCACGCAAAAGGAAACCCCTTGCAAGAGGAAAGCTTTCAAGCCTATAAATAGATATCATATCTTCACAAGAATATATATCTTTTATCATCTTTCACATCTTCAAATCCTTTATCTTTTCGCTTAGTTTAGGTTTAGTTTATTTTCATTTCAAGTTTCTAAGGAGAGGAAGGTGAGGAAGTGCTTGACAACCATTCCCTTCACTTCTACTTTGAAGAAATTCGTGTAAGAAATCTTTATTGTACTTCAACTTGGGAACTTAATGCAAAAGATCTTCTATTCAAGTAATCTCTACTCTTTTAAGTTCTTTTGCTTTATTATTCATTTACTTATGTTCTTTGCATATTCTTTGCTTTATAACATGAGTAACATGAGCTAAATTCCCTTAAGTTGAGATGTTCTAACCTTGTAATGAACTTCTAAATGTATTATGGTTTATGTAGTGTAAACACTTTAAACTCTTGCATAATACTTCTTTCAACTTATTCTGGAATTGATCACTTTAGAATAGGTAAAACTTGTAGCAGCAGACATGGGCTACATTTATGAACTCAAGAGTTAATAGGGACAAATATTTATTAAAGGAAACTTTGTTAAATATATGCTAAAACCTAGACATAGGATAGCATAGTTCTTAGGATAGTAAAATTACAAGAGTGAACCTATTTAGCAACTTGGATCATTGTTAGGAGGCAAGGGAGGAATTGACAAACCTTTCTTTACTGTAAAAAACAAAGATCATAAGAGCTTGTAATGAAACTCTGAAGAGAAGTGCTGAAAGGCACAAACTGATGCACCTACATCCAGTGTTCCCACACTACATACTCCATTAAAACATTTAGAAGTAAAGTACTTGGTGAAAACATCTCAACTACTTTTTCCAACTGATTTCTCACACATTTTATTGCTTATTATTATTATTTTACTTACTTTGAAAACTCCAAACCAAAAATACTGAATAGTGTAGACACACTAAGTGTACACTTTGAACTACAAAAATTTACAATACATAATCCCTGTGGGTTCGACCTTTCTTATCACTTTATTACTTGTGTGACTATGTATACTTGCATATAATAAACCACACCACCTATCCAGAGAACGAAAGAGATACAACAACTGTAAGAATATATAAAATCCAGCTCAAACTAACATTGAAAGTTGATTGCAAATTATAGCTTACCTTCATGATCTTTGAACCGTCGAGTCTATACCTCACGCGCTTTCCAACAATCTCAGCAAGCATTACAAGATTCTCGAGCATTGCTTCATGAACTGCAGTGAGGGTACGGCTGCGTGGACGCTGAGCAGCAGAACCCTTCTTTGGTGGCCTCAATATCCTCCGGGTGGCAATCAGGATAACATCCTACATGTTTAAAAAGAGTCAAAACTGCTGAGTGAAAATATATAGCTAAGCAAAAGGAGAAGTAAAAAAGCTATAAAGTTCCATTCAACAAGCACACCAATAAGCAAGAGCAATTGAGGAAGACAGGGAACATAAAACAAATTAATAGTTTAACTACCACAGTAACAAACATAAATTACAGCAAATCAACTCTTGGAAAAGTGAACCAATACAACATTTCAATACCACAGGACTTGGTCATAATAATTTGGTCATTGAAAATTTCTCGAAGTTACATAAAATAGACTCTTGGTCCTCTCGGATGATAATTATATCAGAGTATATCCACACTAGGTTCAACATACATAGTATATCAGAGTATAGCCAGGGTAAATAGGGTGATCAACTTCGTCTGAAATGTATCCAAAAGTAACAAATCCATCCAAGAGAGGACTAGCATTGTAGGTCAGGACAACAAAAAGAACATTCAATATCAATGACAAAGTTGAAATACCTTTCCACTAAACTTCTTCTCAAGCTCCCTGACAAGCATAACATGGATCTTACGGAAGCCTTTCCTTAATCTGTATGGGACATGGATAACAACAGCCTTGCGGTTCCCAGACACATCAACTTGTCTGCCAATCAGAACCAAACAAAACTCAGTCATGGAAAAACAATCCTTCACAACAAAAACATACACAAAACTACATAATACAAGTCCTTACACTGCCGAGTTAATGTAAAGATCCTTCAGCTCAATTTTAAGCTCTTGGTTAGTGTTTTCGAGATCAAACAATGCCTGCAACAAAAGCTCAAATATGAACATTTTACAACGTGATGAACGTCGTCATGTTCTACGGGAGAGAAAAGAAGACCCAGAAAATGATGCAAAAATTGCAAACCCTAAATTGATGCCTCTGTTCCCAAATCAAAACTCAGTTCTCAATTCCCAAATCCCACAAACCCTAAACTGATGTGCTGCAGCGAAAACGAAAACGAAAAAGAACGATGAAGGAAAACGAAAACGAAAACCCTAAACTCAGTTCTCAAATCCCAAATCCCACAAACCCTAAACAAAGAAGATGAACCGAAGAAGAACGAAATGTAAAACGAAAGGGAAATAGAAGGGAACGATCGCAGTGAGAAGCAGTGAGAGATTTCAAATCGTACCCTCTTCATTAGAGATGTTGAATTGGAGAGATTAGGTGTTTATTAAAAAATAATATTATAAAATTATAAATGAGTGATGTCACCGGTGGAATAAAAGACTTGTAGTCATTTTTTTTTGGGTAAACCCGGTTATATCCACCGCACGGACAACAGTGACTAATCTCTCGCTCATTGTAGTCATTTTCTATTCACAAGTTTTGATTGATGACCGATCTTCAAGTCTCTTTGCAGCTTGAGACATGGAAAACACATGATTTCTAGTTATAAAACCAATTTGTTGTATTATTATTTTTTTTGAAAATAGTTTGTTGTATTATTTTTAATGTCTTGCGGATGTCTATTTTAAATAGATGAGCTTGCAGTCAAAGCAAACACATTTTTTTATATTTTGTGAATTCTAAATATTTAATTTTTAATTATAATTAGATTTGCATTTAAAATAATTATTGATTATACTTGTGCATATTGGTATTGTATATATAAGTCTTTAGAAATAAAAAAATATAAGTTGAAAGCCTATTTGAAATGAATACTTCTGCATGTTGAACTAATGAGGGCCACTAAAGCTACTGAAATAGCTTTTGATAAAGGTTGACACAACTTATGACAAGAATATAATTCTCGAACTAGTGCTGTCCATAGATGACATAATAGTATGTCTCTTACTAGACTAATGAATTTTTATTCTTCTCAGATTTTTCGTGAAAATAATAACTATTCGATAGACCTGCCTCTCGGACGGTTTCCTTACCAAGTTTTGTTTGGTGGGACTACATTCTCACTTTTATTAGAGAAGACTTCTTCCCTAATAGGTAGGTCTCTCCTATTTTCATTTCAAATAGGCCTTGTGCTTGGTTTTTGATTGTATCCCCCAAGTTTCATTTGTATTGTTTTTTATTATGATCATTAAATTTGTGGTGTGCCACAAATAATGGACAGGTGGTTGGGCGCTAACTTAGTTGAGGGAGAGCTTTATAGCGGTGTTAAATCTCTTGAGGGAGAATTTTGCCGCTTATTGTGGTCCTACCCAACTCAAAGGATTAGTCTCTGCAGTTATGCGTAGAGGATACCCGATTTAAACCAAAAAAAAGTTGAGATCTTTCCTTTCTATTCTGATTCATTTGTATACAATTCCCAAACATATAGGTTGTACCGACATCATTGATTCTAAAGTAAAGGCCCCAAATGGCCCCTGAGAACAACTAAAATTGTATAGGGCACATTATTCCCAAGGACATTCACAATGAGGGTGCTCTTGTAAGCTTTAGACCAAAGGGCTGATTCCTCATCTTATAGTTCAATAATAGGTCCAATAGTGAAGAGTAGTTTCTCTTCATTGGCATCCAACTCTTTCTCCTTGTACCATTTATTTTCAGGTAAGTCATCCTCTATACAATCACGCTAGTTCTCTTCTTCATCGCTTTTTCCTCCAAGAGTATTCACTAAGGTTTCCTTAAAAGACACACATTTAATTAGGAATAGGCACGCCGTTAGTGGCCATATCGTCCTCCTCTGTTACCATAACATCCACCATTGTTTCTTCTTGACCAGTCTTGACCTTTTTAAAGCTTCATAGGAGCGGCTCGCCCTCCTGGGCGGTGGCGACGTCGTTGTCTTGTGTTTCCAGAATGACGGTAAGAACATGCAGGGAAAAATGGCAAGCCCTAACGCTAACCCTTCTATTATATAATCATGTATTAATAATGTTTCCCTACCACCCAATCTCCGACACTGATGTTTCCTCAAGCATTGGCGGACCCAGGACCCCGGGGTCAGGGGTGTCAAATTTTTTAATGGCCGTGTCAAATGGGTGCAAAACTTGGTCTACTAGTACAATTTAAAATTTTCAAGGGGTTCAAAATAAAAATTTCAGGAGATTTGGGCTATTTATATAGGGCGGTAAGTGTAATTTTTTTTCCAGGGGGTTCAACTGAACCCATTGGATACAAGCTAGGTCCGCCACTGTCCTCAAGTTCACTTTGTGACAAAATAATTGGGAGAGATGAAAAGAGATGGAAAAAATTCCAATTAGATGGTCCATGTTAAATATGTGAAACCCATTCAATCCAACTATTGAAAACCATTCTGTATTCTTTTGTAGCTTACGCCACCTAAGTAGCCCGGACATGATAGACAAAGCCTCCATTTTTATTCAAACCTGATAAACAAAACTATACATCAAGACATCAAAGTGTTTGTCGAGATCAATGTGTTTGTCGAGACATGAAATTGAAAAAAAAAGAGTGGTTACACTCTCTTTGGCACTTTACTACCAATACTCACTCTAGTATCCATTGAAATTCATCTAAGTCTTACTAAGTTAATGAGTCTCATTTTCGGGTACGAATTATCTACCTTAAGGGCAAAAAAATGCACATATTTTTGTCTTTATCTCTCTCATATTTCCCTTCATATTTTTTATATTCTCTCTCCACTTTAGGCATAAAATCGTCTAAAGTTTGATACTTTTTCTCGCCCTTTAAGGTAGAGAATCCGTTTTCCTCATTTTCTAAGTGGTGGACGCACATGAATTTCAATCATCTTTGAGTTGGAGGAAAAATGTGAAAGAAAGTGTGGACACTTTTCTTGAAAAAAAATAAGGTTTAAATATATATTACCCTCCTGCAAATATACTCATTATCCAGTTACCCCCCTACAAAAAAAAACATTTAAAACAAACCTTGCAAAATATAAAGTTATCCAGTTACCCCCCTGCCGTTAAATTTTCTGTTAAAAAATGTAAAATGTCACATATCCAGTTACCCCCTGCCACGTGTCACCATATTATTGGGCCTCTGTGACACGTGGCACTGACTGCCACGTCAGCATCCTTGTCAACAGTGCCACGTCAGCAACCAATGGATGGCTGCCACGTGGCACAACTTATATCACTCAAAAATAAATATATTTGTCCCCAATGGGTGTTGAACCCGTGACCAAGCACTCACACACACGCCTCCTAACCACTAAGCTACATTATTACTTGTGATTAATAACTCACCTAATAATATATATTACATCATTATCAATAGAATTAAAAAAAAAATCTGGCAACGAACAGATCTGGAAACGAACAACAACATCATCAAACCCAGAAACAGTAGCCATTCAAAAACAAAATCGAAACAAATTTTTAGCAATATCTCCAGATATCTCCAGAATCTAAACAAAATCTAAACAAAATCGAAACAAATTCTCCCCGGGTGGTAGCCATTCCAGAATCTTCGAGCGATATCTCCAGAATCTTCGAACAACATTTCCAGAACCAAACGAACAACATCTCCACTGAACCAAATCAGAAGCTAAACGATTAAACGCGAAATCAAAAATAGAAGTATCAGATTGAGAAACAAAACGCGAAGGAAATGGGAGAAGTTTCACGAAGAACATCTTCTTCTTCTTCTTCAATAATCGATTTCTTCTTCTTCTTCTTCTTCAATAATCGATTTCTTCTTCTTCTTCTTCAATAATCGACTTCTTCTTCAAGCTAACAATCGTAATCCCTAAGTTCAGAACCGAAAATCTCAAGTATGAGTGATTAATTAAATCGATTTGAAACATCGTTTTCTTCTCACCTTCGTTTTCTCACCCAGATCTTCGAAGAGAGGAGAGAGAGAGAGACGAACTGAGAGAGAGAGAGAGATAATGATGAACGATGGTTGCTGGTTGATGATGATGAACGATGGTTGCTGGTTGATTTTAATTGTTCTCTCCTGGGTTAAGTTGATTTTAATTTTTTGGATGGTTGCTGGTTAATTTTTTGGATGGTTGCTGGTTGATGATGATGAACCCAGATCTTAATTTTTTTTTTAATTTTCGTTGTAATGTTGTAATATATAAATGTAAGTTAGCTATTAATCACAAGTAATAATGTAGCTCAGTGGTTAGGAGGCGTGTGTGCGAGTGCTTGGTCACGGGTTCAACACCCATTGGGGACAAATATATTTATTTTTGAGTGATATAAGTTGTGCCACGTGGCAGCCATCCATTGGTTGCTGACGTGGCACTGTTGACAAGGATGCTGACGTGGCAGTCAGTGCCACGTGTCACAGAGGCCCAATAATATGGTGACACGTGGCAGGGGGTAATTGGATATGTGACATTTTACATTTTTTAACAGAAAATTTAACGGCAGGGGGGTAACTGGATAACTTTATATTTTGCAAGGTTTATTTTAAATGTTTTTTTTTGTAAGGGGGTAACTGGATAATGTGTATATTTGCGGGGGGTAATATATATTTAAACCAAAAAATAAATATATACATGAAGACATTAAATTTTGGTTCGAAATCTTGGTTAAAAGGTTTGGAAAAAAAAAGACATTAAATTTTGAAAAAAAAAGAAAAGAAGGGGGAGCGGTTGGCGGCGGAGGACGGCAAGAGATCAATACAGATAAATCATTTTGAAATTCCAGTTCCATCCATCGAATCGAATCGAACCAGTAAAGAAAATATGAGCGGCTCGAGACTATGCACATTGCTAGGAGAATTGGGTTACGAAGGAACAAGATCAGGATCGGAGTCATTAGATCCTGACAGCTTCGAGTGGCCTTTCCAATACGAAGACACTCGCCCTATTCTTCACTGGATCTGCTCCACTCTTCGTCCTTCCAATATCCTCTCCCTTTCTGAACTCTCACAGTTAGTTACTCTCTCTCTCTCTCTCTCTCTCTCTCTCTCTCTCTCTCTCTCTCTCTCTCTCTAACTGCATTTCGCGTGCGATTCTAACTCTCTCTTTTTAGGTATGAGCAATTTAAGCAAGACGGTAAGCTATTGGAAGGAGAGGATTTGGATTTCGCATTCGACAGCATTTCAGCGTTTTCTGATACAACGGACAACCAAGAAGCACTTTTCGGCGCTAACGAAGCACTCAATTTGAAGGATATAAAGTTAGTTTTGAAATACATTGATTATTTTACGTTTTTTTCTTTGCTTTCTGTTGTTAGGGAATTGAATAATGTTGAAATGCTTTGTGTTTAGGGAAGCAACTTTGGCTTATAAAGCTGAAGCTGCGGATTTGCAGAGACAGCTATGGCAATTACAGTCTCAGTTTGATATGCTTTCTAGTCAGTTTTCGACGTTGACGCAAGGAAGGCGAGCGCGTGTTGGTGCTACTTCTGTTGTTAATGGACATCTCTCCACAATAGATGATAGTATTTCTGGTAGAAATTTACAGGTACTTCTCCAAAGTCTTAATGAATTATTTGGAGGATTCCTTGTTCCTCAAAATTTCTGATGCTTTTCTTGTGTTTTTGTTGATGAATTATTGTGTTTCCTCTGTAAATAATTTTAGTGCCGAGTTTGGTTTGATAATGTTGTATGGATGAGTTTTTCAATAGAAATGATAGGTTTTGTAGCAAATGAATAAATCCAAGAATATTTCCAGTGGATCAGTTACAGAATTGAGTGATGAAATGACCAGTATAATGTTGTTAGACATGTAAAACCAATCTTTGAGCCCTCACTTAATAATCTCAAGCTTTTAGGATGTTTGGTCCTTATTGACTGATTACAACACCTTACTATTAAATTTCCAACATGCTCCCTCAGATTTTGGCTCTTATATTGGTTTTTATGCTATGCCGTGATGTTATCTTGTTGATGTCCTTAACTATTTTATCAAGCACCATTATTTTTTACTTCATTTTTCAAACCGTGGATTGTGGAATCTGTATTTCAGTTTGCTACTTTGCTTGGAGTATTGTCATAATGGTTAGTATTATGTTTGTTTTTATCGAATTCCTTCTTTGTTTAGATGAATGCAGTTCTTGGAAGAATTGCTTCCACAGCAGACGAGTTGGCTCATTACCATTCGGGAGATGGTAATATTCCCTTTTGTTATTCTTCTCTGTTGTTATTTTCTTGTTGCACTCTTTTTTAGAAAATCCATTCTCGTAATCAGTGTATATACATGTGATCCTCAAGTGGCAGACTGAAGTTATTGCCCATATCTTATTGGAAGCTTTATTGTTCAACCATGTTCGGCACTGAGAGATCAAATGATAATTTGGGTCATATTTTCAGCTTTGGTTGCTGAATTGGTTAAATGGAAGAGCTTCAAAATGGTCAACTTCTAAGTTCCAAGAAGATATAAGTTTTACTGAACTTCCATCTTGCTGAAAATTTGGTTTTTAATAGAGCATAATGGTGTTGTTTGATACATGTAGTTGATCCCACATAGTGGAATAAGACTTGATTGTTATTGTTGTTGCCGTGGTATACTGGTAAAGTAATAGGATACTGAAAGCTCATAACCAGTTAACCACTGGACTCAAAGTAAATACTGAACTACATGCGTATTACATCTTGTAGTCCTAGAGACTGGAAAGGAATGGAAATCTATGAGTCTTGCTTTTGAAATAAATGAAGTCTTTATGGACTCATTTTGGGACAAAATAGAGGTTGTATTGACTGCCATTAGAAATATTTTGCCACTAGTTTCTCTTTAATTATTCCTAACCATTGTTGCTTGCAAAAGTAAAATATAAGCAATATTGATTTTATAGTCTTACTTGTGCATAAGATGTTAATACTTGGGCACTGTGATGTGTGAGAGAAAACAATTCTGGTTATGAATCACGATGTATGTTTGACACATATCTGATTGTTAACTTGTTTCATTTTAACTTGCAGTTGCTGCTGCATGCTTTACTGGCTGTTTGTTTCATTATTTGATTCTTCTATTTATCTTTTTTATAATTTATTTTGCCACTGATATCTGTGTTTTCTGATGAGTTTTAGCCACTTTGAAATGCAGAAGATGGTATATATTTGGCATACTCAGACTTCGGCCAATTCTTGCTTGGAGACTCATCTTGTCTAAAAGAGCTAAATCAGTGGTTCGCAAAGCAATTAGACACAGTATGTGGACAAAATATTTCTTTTCTTTGTTGTCATTTCACTATGTTTTTCCTAGGATAGATAGTGTTTATACGCAAAAACAACAGATAGTTATTGATTTTGACAAATTGACGATAAACTTGTTTTAGAAGGATGAGTATGTTTGCGTTAGAGGACACGCCTTGGCACAACGGTAAATGTTGTTGCCTTGTGACATGGTAGTCATGGGTTTTGATCATGGAAACAGTCTTTCTACCCATGGGGGAAAGGTTGCATACATATACACTTGACCATCATGCACCCCATAATGGTGGGAACTGTTAAATAGAGACGAAGAATAGAGAGACGATATTGGTCACGCAGTTCGGCCAATGTTTGCCTACGTCTGCGACTACAGAGTAGCTGTAGTTCCGTCTTATTAACTGTATATGTTGTTGTGTAAAGAATACAAGCACTAATGAGTTTAAATAGACTATACTATATGAAAACCTAACGGGCCTGGGCCGAATACACATATAAATAAATCTACTATTTACACCACATCTCAACACTCCCCCTCAAGCTGGAGCGTATAGATTGTAGGCATCCAGCTTGTCACATATGTAAGTTATCCTTGGTCCTCGAAGAGCTTTTGTGAAGATGTCTGCCAATTGATCATTAGAACCAACAAATGAAGTAGCAATGTCGCCGGACACAATCTTCTCACGAACAAAGTGACAATCAACTTCAATGTGTTTGGTTCGCTCATGAAAGACTGGATTGGACGCAATATGTAGGGCTGCTTGATTATCACAGATGAGACTCATAGTGCCTATTTTACAAAAACGCAACTCTTGAAGAAGATGTTTCAGCCACGTGAGCTCCTGAGTGGTAAGCGCCATAGCCCGATATTCAGCCTCAGCACTGGATCTGGCAGCAACATTTTGCTTTTTACTTTTCCATGAAATTAGATTTCCACCAATAAGAACACAATACCCAGATGTGGACCTTCTATCAAAGGGGCAACCAGCCCAATCAGCATCTGTGTAAGCGACAATATTTGAATCACCTCTATCCGTGTAAACAAGACCTTTTCCAGGAGCTCCCTTGATATACCTCAGGATTCTAACAACGGCATCCCAATGACTGTCACAAGGAGAATTTAGGAATTGACTCACCACACTAACAGCATATGAAATATCTGGCCTCGTCATGGTCAAGTAATTTAACTTTCCAACTAGCCTCCTATACCTTCCTGGATCTGAAAATGGCTCCCCCTGATCTGGTAGGATCTTGACATTAGGATCCATAGGAGAGTCAATTGGCTTGCAATCCAGCATTTTGGTTTCTTCTAAAATATCCAAAGCATACTTTCTCTGGGAAATAGCAATCCCTGCCTTTGAATGAGCTACCTCAATGCCAAGAAAGTAACGTAACTTTCCAAGATCTTTGACCTGAAAGTGGTGGACTAGATGTTGTTTAAGTCCTGCAATCCCATCATGATCATTACCTGTAATGACAATATCATCGACATAGACAACCAGATAAATACATTTGTGAGAAGAGAACTTATAAAAGACAGAGTGGTCAGCTTCACTCCGAATCATGCCATACTCTTGAACAACACTACTGAATCTCCCAAACCATGCTCGAGGGGATTGTTTAAGACCATACAAGGCTTTGTGAAGTCGACAAACATACCCACGACACTCCCCCTGAGCAACAAAACCAGGTGGTTGCTCCAGATAAACTTCTTCTAGATCTCCATGGAGAAACGCATTCTTGATGTCTAGTTGATACAATGGCCAATGTCGCATTGCAGCCATAGAAAGGAATAGACGAACAGAAGCCATTTTAGCCACCGGTGAGAAAGTATCACTGTAATCAAGGCCAAAAACCTGAGTATAGCCCTTAGCAACGAGGCGTGCTTTCAGACGATCAATACTCCCGTCTGGACCAACTTTGACAGTATATACCCAACGACACCCAACAATAGATTTACCAGGAGGAGGCGGCACAAGAGTCCATGTCTGGTTAGAGTCTAAGGCTGTCATCTCATCAATCATAGCTTGTCTCCAACCTGAATGAGAAAGAGCTTCCTGCGTGGACTTAGGAATGGTGATGGAAGAAATAGCAGAGACAAATGTATAATGCGAAGGTGATAAGCGGTGATAGCTGAGGAAATTATAAATAGGATGAGGGTTACGGGTGGAACGTGTACCTTTACGCACTGCAATAGGAGGGTCTTTTGACTCGGGAGGCGGATCCGGAGTAGAAGAGGGAACCGGGGCAGGAGATGAGTCACTAGGATCTTCGGTAGGAGGTGGGTCGACAGGAAGGAGACGAGCACGGCGTTGATAAGTTTGCAAGGGGGCGGGACTAGAAGGACTAGGAATTTCCGTAGGAGAGGGGTGATCTATCTGGTCAATGATGGGTGGGAGAGGAACTACCGGGACAATGTTAGGAATAGGTAATACTTGAGAGACAGACTCAGACTCAATGGGAGATGCAAAGAAGGGAGCATCCTCAAAGAAGGTGACATCAGCAGACATGTAGAAGCGATGTGTGGAGGGACAGTAGCATCGATATCCTTTTTGAACTCTTGAATAGCCAAGGAAGACACACTTAACTGCACGAGCAGACAATTTATCAAGTCCCGGAGTAAGATCATGAATAAAACAAGTGGATCCGAAGACTCGAGGAGAGATACGGAACAAGGGCTCATCGGGAAACAATATGGAATGAGGAACTCTATTCTGAATAGCAGAGGATGGCATTCTATTAATCAAGTGCCCTGCAGTGAGGACAGCATCCCCCCAGAACTTCAAAGGAACATTAGCATGAATAAGTAATGTGCGTGCTGTTTTAATTATATGACGGTTCTTACGTTCAGCAATCCCATTTTGTTGTGGGGTATGGGGACAAGATGATTGATGTATGACGCCATTTTCAACCATAAAAGAATTAAATGATGTAGAAAAATATTCTTTCGCATTATCACTGCGTAAAGTGCGAATAGAACAACCAAATTGATTTATGATTTCCTTAAAGAAATTTTGAAAAACACCAAGAAGTTCAGATCTATCCTTAAGTAGGTAGATCCACGTACATCTAGAAAATTCATCAATAAAAGTGACAAAATATCTATGTCCTACAACTGAAGTGAAGAACATCAAAAGGAGAACGAGCTTGAGACTGAGTACTGCTAGGGAAGGAGGAGCGAACATGTTTCCCAAGCTGACAAGACTCACAATCTAATGACTGCAGATGAGACAAATGAGGAACCATAACTTTGAACTTCTTGAGACTTGGATGACCTAACCGACGATGAAGAAGACTGGGGGACTCTGTAGTAGAAGTGGAGGCAATTGTAGATGAAGGATGGATGGGCTGGAGGTAGTAAAGTCCATGTGACTCATATCCTGTACCAATCGTCCGCTTCGTACTCCGGTCCTGTATAACAAAATAATCATCATCAAAAGTTACAGAACATTTTAGGCTTCGAGTCAGACGACTAACTGAAATTAAATTAAATGGGCAATTGGGAACAAGTAGAACATTGTCAAGGGGTAAGGATGGAAGAGGAGTGGCTTTACCAATGCCACTAGCTTTAACTTTTGATCCGTCGGCGACGGTAATATAATGTGGGGTGTTAGGTTGGGATATGTTGGATAAAAGAGATGGATTACCAGCCACGCAATCAGAAGCTCCAGTGTCCATAATCCAGGAGTCAACAGGTGATGATTGAGAGAAACAGACTGTAGAATTACCAGAATGAGCAATTGTTGCTGATGATGAAGCCTGGGAAGTCTTATACTGCAGGAATGCCTTATACTCCTCATCAGAAAGAACATTTTGTTTAGTGCTTCTCTGTTCAGAATCATTAACCTGAGTCACATTTACTGGTTTCTCTGGAAAGCCATGAAGGGAATAACACTTGTCTTCAGTATGACCAAGTTTCTTACAATAAGTGCACTGAGGACGTCCTCCGACACGACCTCCTCGACCACCCCCACGACCACGACCGCGTCCCCCACGACCTGCAAAATTAGAAACAAGAGCAGAAGATTCTATGTTATCCATTCCCTCCAGTTCCTTCCAATCCAGGAAGACGTATGAGACGCCTGATAAGATCCTCTGTTGAGGGAATGTCTGATGCAGAAAGAATGTTGCTCCGTACTGATTCATACTTTTGATGGAAACCATGAAGAACATAGATCATACACACATTATCTAATTTTTCAAGCATCTTCTTCGGGTCATTGTCGGTCACAAGGAGCTTGAACTCATTTGCTGCTGACTGAGCTTTATTAGCATATGTCATGATGTTATCTTCTGTCATCTGAAGGGTGGCTAAATTATGAATAACACCATAGAGACGCTGGATATCATTAGAATAAACATTCTTAGCCTTCTGCCAAATATCATAACAAGTGGTGTATGAACGATAATGGACCAGCAACGAGGGTTCAATGGATTGCCACAAAAGAGAGACCAATTGACAATCTGCATGTTCCCAATCTTCACGCAAATCCTTACCAATCTCTGTAGAATTCTTGGTGAGGTGATCTAAAAGTCTTTGTCCCATAAACCACATTTTGACAGAGGCGGACCAATTCAAATAATTATCACCATTGAGTTTCTCCGTTGTTATAGAGGGATTGCCGGAGAAAACATAAGACACGAGACTCTTACCTGTCGATTCAGATTTGTTTTTGTCATTTTCTGAAGTTGAACTCATTTTTGACAATAATAGGAAGGCTAACCACAATCAGAGAGGAGCAGTAGAAAGGCGTGGTACGGAATGAACAGTAACGACGTACGGACAAACAGGACCACCGTACGGATGAACGGTACGCCGTACGGACGGACAGCAACACTGCGTACGGATAAGCAGGGGCGTCGTACGGATAAACAGTGTGCCGTACGGATGAATAGTGATTTTCGTACGGACTGAATCGTGGCGTCGTACGGAATGAATTGTGGTGTCGTACGGAATGAAAGGGACTGTATGACTTTCGTAGCACCTAGGGCCGTTGAGGATGAACAATCAACGGGACAGCTAGGGTTCAATAGCGTGACGGCGCGACGGCTAGGTTTTCAGGCCCAGTGATCATAGGCTTTTGATACCATGTTAAATAGAGACGAAGAATAGAGAGACGATATTGGTCACGCAGTTCGGCCAATGTTTGCCTACGTCTGCGACTACAGAGTAGCTGTAGTTCCGTCTTATTAACTGTATATGTTGTTGTGTAAAGAATACAAGCACTAATGAGTTTAAATAGACTATACTATATGAAAACCTAACGGGCCTGGGCCGAATACATATATAAATAAATCTACTATTTACACCACATCTCAACAGGAACGTCATGTACTTGCCCTCTATTTTGGTAGTTTCCTTTTACCCTGTTGCTGTGGATTATTGTATAGCAATTTCTGATTGCTGTTTCTCATTTGTTGAAGTTACTTACGTTATTTTGAGAACTTTCTCCCTTACTTTGACCTTTTAATTATTTACAAAGTATATTTGTTCTAAAGTGCACCATAGATCTTAGAGCTTCAAAATTGGATCGTAGCATTTGAGGGATAGTTTCTAGTAATGCTACTTTCACGGAATGTCAGTCACATGCTGACAGGGTGTTGGAGGCAACTCCCATTTAGGTTCCCTCCTAGCCACTCTGCTGCTAGTTTATTACTAGCTTCATTTTCTCATTCATTTCATGACACTTATGCTTGTAGAAAGAATTAGAATTTATAGTTTGTGGTTTGAAAATTATGTAAACCTTATAGGCAAGGTAGTTAAAACCGCGAGCTAGTTCGTAAATTCGCACCATTTTACGAGTTTTGATGGCCTTTGCGAGTTCGAGCACACACAGAATCGCATCTGGAAGATCACAGTAGGATCGCCGTGCTAGTTCGTAGACTCGGTGGAAGCGGTGTGCTCTGGCGCACTGGTTTTCGGGTTTGGGTTTTGAAACCCGTTTTGCAAAAAAACCCAGTCACGATGCGACGGCCATTCTTCCATTCGTGAAGTTTTCTCCTATGCGACCGGCCCTATTTTCCTGTCCCTGTTCTCCCAGTCATGATTCACGATGCCCATGTTTTTCAGTCTCTGTTCTCCCTTTCTTGCTTGCATACAACACAGAAGCCCTGCTTTTCATGTTGGCGGCTACAAGGTTCTGCAGCTAGGTTTAGGGTCGATTGCTTTGCTTGGTTAGAGTTAGGTCAGGTCTTACAGCCCAGTGCGATAAATTGGGCCTGTTAGGCAATTTGCCTCCGAAATATGAAAAGAAGACATAACGTGTTACTTTTAGTAGCCCTTGCTATTCTGGACTAAAATGTTTTGGGCTTTATTTTGGATTAAAAATTAAATATACCAACCCCTCTTATGCTACTCCATGACCAATTCCTTACAAAATAAATATTATACATAAGATATATAATTATAATTAGCAATAAATTAACTATAAAATTAACTATAAAATAATTATCTACATTTTTACTTGAATTATATTGATATTTTTAACTCTGGTTAATTATATTAGCATAATTTTATATTAAAATATATTTTAATATTTTACGATTCTACGATTTATGACTTTGGGACCCCTTCCCGATTCTACGTAGAATCTCAAGTTTGACTACCTTGCTTATAGGCATAAGTTATGCTACTCTTGTACTCTGTACTCAGGGTCCATTTCGACTTGTTGCCGAGGAGGGGAAATCTAAATGCTCTTGGGTGAATCTTGATGACATCTCAAGTAATTATGTTAGAGGTATACATACCGGTCCTTATGATTCACTATTACTTTTTGTCATCTTTAATATGGAAGTATTATCTGTCTCTATCATGACTCAAATTTTATTTGGATCTTTCAGCCTGCTTACTGGCAGTGAACATGGGATTTTTAATTTTTTCTTATCGATATAAATATATTTTATTGTATATATGATGCTAATTTTTGTACGTATGCAAAATCTAGCTAACATGGGAATTCATTTGTGTTTTAGTTACTTCTTAGTTCTTACTTATTAATACTTATTTGTGGCTCTAATGAAGTGGTATGGGCAAAAGATTTAATGTTGTCCTTTTTTCGTGGTTGAACAGATTTAGAAAAATCGCATCATCAACGCGTATCTGAGTTGCAACGGCTTCGCTCCATGTATGTGCTTTCCTATAACATTGTGGATAGCCGGCTTCAGTAATTTGTGGACTGTTCTAAGAACAAGCCATCTATTCGTGCTCCAAATATTATGGTGTCACCACATTAGCCTCAAAGAGTTTAATCACCAAATTAGCCCGTAAAAGATTTGAGTTAAACATATTGGTCCTCTAAAGATTTTTTTCACCAAATTAGTCATTTAAAGATACAAAATTGTCACCCAATTTGTTCCTTTGTGTCACCACATTAGTCCTCTGTTTGGATAAATTTGGTGTCAATTGTGTATTTTTGAGGGACTAATTTGCTGAAAAATTCTTTGAAGGACCCTTTAATTTTCGTGGGACTGGTTTTGTGATAAAAAATTTAAAGGACTACTGTAGCAACACAGTAATCTTTAGAGGACAAAATTGAGGACTCTTGATTTGATATGTACCAAGTTTTACTGCTAGAGGAATTGTCGATCTGTTCGTAAATCATAAAGCATGAGTTAATACATACCAAGCTGCACTGCAAGAGAATCGAAGATATGGTCACACACACTAATACATGCAATTATACATAAACATAAACATACATACATAGGCGCATACACAGACATATATCTTCTAGGGTTGACATATATTAACCGATCTTCTAGGGTTGACATATATTAACCGATCTTCTAGGGTTGACATATATTAACCGTTGCTGTTATAATTTTAATTATAACTGAAAAAGAGAAGGATTCTTTTTCAATAAAAAAAGCAATATTGATTTGGTAATGTATCCATTTCAATTTTTTTATCTCATTGAGAAAAAACATTTTTGATTCAGATTCAAGAATTATTCAGGAATTTTTAGTTAACAGGTGTGATTTGTCCTGAAATGCATATATACATAATTGTGTATACACGTCTGCGTGTGGGTTGGCCTTGTTATCTATATTGGTCAATCATGATGGGCTTTTTGTATAAATTGTTAATTGATTCAAGTGGCCAACACTATGCATTACTACCATGTTACTATGTTAGACAAACTTGGTTTCTTTTTGAAGTAGTTGAGAGGATGGCTTGACACGAGATTGTGTGTAATGTGTATCCTGTGCTTAACCCTATTGTTGCCTGTTCACCATTTGTCATCATCTCATGGGGTTGCTTCTAAAAAAATACAAAGCACCTTTTGTAATAATTGATTTGTTTGATTTTATTAGACTGGCTGCCAGACTCAGGTTTCTGGATTCCACCAATCTTTTATTGTTTATGATATGTGTAAATTATGGCAGATTTGGAATAAGTGAAAGACAATGGGTGGAGGCGCAAGTTGAGAATGCTAAGCAGCAGGCCATTTTAATGACACTTAAATCACAAGTATCATCAGATGAAGCTTACATTCGTCTCGATCTTCATTCTCTTAGGTAATTTGTCTCTAACTTTACCTTTGATGTTAATATGTTCTCTATAGCACCTTTATGCTTCTTGGGTGTTAGATATGTAACTTCTGTCCTCCTTTATGACCATTTTTTTCAAGAGACACGCCATGAGTGTGAATTAGGGAATCATAGCTTAGGGAGGCAAATGAGTTGCTATTGTAACCAATTGCTGATGTGGCAATTGGGAGGGAAACAGTGCGTGAGTCTTTGAGTAGTATAAAGGTGGGAGTGAGGGAAAATTAGAGATTAGGCTGGAACTAGTTTGGGAATCAGTTGGGATTCTTGGGAGAGAGAGGCACTCTCGAATTGCCTTATTTTAGCTTTCCATTTATTCTGTTTTTTTTCATTGTCTTGCTGTTCCAATTCTGGGTGTTTTCCAGAATTGATTGAATATAGTTCAGTTCTGTTTTCTGGTTAATTGAAGATGAATTCTGGTACCCATAAGATACCCTAATATCAAACATCAAAAGATTTATATAAATGATCAGTTTACCGAAGCATTTTTCTGTGAAGGAATTTTTTATTTTTAAAATGTAGTTTATGTTGGAAATCCATATCATCTGATGTAATTTTCAGGATATTTTGAATTGAAAGGTGAGCTTTCAAGTCTCTGACCATAAGTGTTTTTTATTTGTTTTTCTAGTTACAATAACAGTTTCTTATATGTAATCATGTCATGTTGTGCAATGTTCAGGAGAAAGCATTCTGAACTGAAAGGAGAGCTTTCAAATCTATATACCCATGAAGAAAAGCTGCTATCAGAGGTTTGTTACTACATTCTTCTGTCCTGGGCTTGTTGCACCTTCTTGCTTATAGCATATTAACTTTTTTTCCAATAAAAATGATTGGACTGTTCTGTTTAACGGGTCACATAATTGGCATATTAGTAATTTAACTTAGTAGTTTGAGTTATACACCATGTGAAATTGAAGGAATTGCAGTCTCCACTTTCAAGCTTCAGTTTCATTATTTTTTTTTGTTTAGAAAGACAGTTCTTTTTCTAGCCACATTGTTATGGTTGACACAAATGTTAATCTATTATGAAATTTATTCTGCTGATGCCAGTTTTCCTATTTAGATCCAAAAAAATGCTGTCAGTGTTAGTAACCCAGGAAAGACAAATGAAAAGTTGATAGAATCAATTAAAGAAAATGAACAATCGTATAAAATGCTGAGAAAAGAAAAAAGTTTTTTCCTTCAAGAGTTTTCCTTTTTAAAACCAAGCCACTGCTCTGTTTTTTCAAACCAACAAATCACAATGATCTCTCTACCTTTGCATCCCCTATTTATTATGCAACTGATTCCCTTTAGCAAACTAGCAAACGGCTATAAGTTTTGCTAATTAATTTTAGATTGGGAACATTACACTTAAGAACTACTCCGTAGCGTAGAGTATTAGTATTACATAGTTTCCACCATCTATTTTAAGGCATAAATATCCTGTGTTTAGTTTCATCAAGAAATGAAGAAAGACCAACAAATACCTTGAATATAAGAAAGGATAAAGTTATTGAAGAAATTGATGTTTTGCATTTTCAATGAGGTAATTGACCTAAAAGTTTGAGCTGTTGAGCTAGGAAGAACGTATGAGGTTTATGACTTTGACTTTAATTATGTAATTATGTAGTTCATCATGACATTTTACCTTGAGATTCAATATCTACCTAAACTTATAGAGAGAATGAATTAATTGGAAATATGTAACCAGATGAAAATAACACTATCGTCGACTAAGAAGCCCAAATACTTTGTACGACACGAATACGAGGATACGAGAAATTTTTAAAAATCAAGATACGACATAGTCAAGATACGTGTATATATAGACACACAATGTTTGTAGAGAGACATTCACATTACTATAAAACAAACATATTAGTATTTAATATATGACAATAGCAATGTAGAAAAAAAATTACTTTGCGATCATAACAAGTGGGCACTTACATATATTTTCCTCACACTTATTAGAATATATTATTTCTACTATCAATGTGTCAACAAATTTTATGTCTTTAGTAAGAGATATCGAAGATATATCGTATCAAGGTGACAATCATATCTTTAGTTGGTAAAATATTATTTGAGAAGTATCGGGAAGTATTGGGTGCGTATCGCATCGGATACATATCTGACATGATACGTTTCCAGTTTTGAAGTGGGGTTTCATAGGTCGTTGAATATTAAGAAGTTAGAGAGGACTGCCTAATTATGTCCTAGGCGATGCCTTCTGGTTTTCTTGGATATCAGCAATATATTGTGCTAAAATCTCCTACCATTTTATGATTTTTCTTTATTTAAATATACACCTTTTCATATAAGTACATTTTCTCCCCTTTTCAGACTATTCCGGATTTGTGCTGGGAGTTAGCTCAACTCCAAGACACATACATTTTACAAGGTAATTTCTTGACTCAACTGTTTGGAAGAAATTGAATTGTTTATTTATTAATTTCTATTTGAGATGACTCCTTGTAGACATTTTGAATGGCTCAAATCTTTTATCCTCTAGGTGATTATGATTTGAAGGTCATGCGCCAAGAGTACTACATTAACCGACAGAAAGCAGTATGTTTAGCTACTTATGTTGATTGTGTTTCTTTTTTTGCAAATATGTCCGTGAGGCTTAAGATATGTCGGTTAAATTCATGTGTACATGCTCCATTTTGAAGTGATTCATTATTAAGACTTCGAAGTTACCCGACAGTTGTCATACATTATTTTGATGCATAAATTCTGTTGACCTGAGTTGTACATGGAAATGCATAAATTCTGTTAAATACCCACAATTTTACATGGGAAACTAAAACCAGGCAGTACATTGCTTGCACAAATCCCCTATTTCTGTATTTCAGAATGCCTGTTCCTGTAAAAGTCTGTTGGTAATAGGAATAATTGTTTGGATTTTGAATTAGTTTATATAATTTTTTTTGATTTAGTCTAAGATTAAATTAGGATCTGTAGTGAGTTCAGATCTTATCTATATTCTGTTTTATCTCTTATCCTGCACATTTGAATTTCGAATTGTAACAGTTAGCATCTTCCTAAGTAACCAACTCCGCCTACACTGCCTATATATCTGATCCATGTGCAAGTGTAACCTTGAAAAATAGAAAATAAAATTATTATTTCTTCCCCCCAAACTACAGTTCCTAAACATGGGTTTGTCATTAGACATGATTGGTGAATAGGACATTATAGCGTTGTTTTCTTATAGTCAATCTCATGCAGTGTGAGAAGACTTCCGTCCTTGTTCCCTTTGTTGGCCATTGTCATTAATAAAATGCAAATCTCATCATCTTTTCTTTCTTCATTCTATTAATTAAACATTTATGTATATGACAATTTTAATCCCTATAGTATAGCTAATATGTGATTTTAGTCCCTCAATTTTATTAGTTGTTTAAATCTAGTCCCTCCATCGCCTTCTTTCTACTTAAAACTCTCAATTCTCATTTTGATTTTCAAAATTTTCATGAGTTGAGTTGATTATATCATTTTAAGCCTTCTTTTGGTCATAACTCACCAACCAAGTCATAACTCACTATTTTAAGCCTTCTTTTGGTCATAACTCACCAACCAAGTCATAAAATATCACACCAATTAGTAAATCCAAAGTCTCTTTTCTCCAAATTCTAATCTCAAATCCTATAAAATCATTCAATTCTTATCAAATTTTCACCAACTTTTCTACATCAAAACTCTGCAGATTATTTCATATTCCAACTCCATCATAAACCACAAATATTTTGATTGAAAATTAGAATTTAAGGGTTTTAGGTAAAACCGAAAATTTACTGCAGGACTAGATTTGCATAACTTTTAAAAATAGAGACTTAATTGGCTTGGAAAAAACTTGAGGACTAAAGTCAGACATACTCGAAACTAGAGAAAACAAAAGTGCTTTTAAGCGAAAGATGTATAAATGGATATTTGGGAGCTTCATTAGTCCAATTACCTGGAATTACTTTCTGTGGCAAAACTAACTTCATTGTTTTTTTTTTTTTGATATATAACTTCATTGTTTTAAATGATATATAATACAATCTTTGAATTTTTGAACATGTATTTAACCTTTGGTAATGAGCACTCAATTCTTGTGGCAGTTCATAAACCATCTCATCAATCTGCTAGCCAGGCATCAGTTCTTAAAGATAGCCTGCCAATTCGAAAAGACGCACATGCTAGGAGCATATTCATTGCTTAAGGTTATTGAGTCTGAACTGCTAGCATACTTGTCTGCAACTGAGGGACGAGTGGTATAGTTCCTTACTATTTTGCATTGCACTATTTGTGACAATGTATTACTCTTATTCTATTTGACTTTGTCTATTCACCCCTTCCTTTTTAATCTATCCAACTAAGTTTTTTGCATGTGAACACGTGGATAGAGTAATGATCTTTCAGAATGCTTTCTAAACAAATATGTAATTGAAATTATGTGCCCATGTATTCTGCATTTATGTTTAATTCAATGTGAGAGTGAAAGCATGCAACAATGAGTTGTATCATTCATGACTTGGGGGTTGCACTTGAAATTTTTTGCAGTTAACATAAATTAGTTGGAGGGTGATTTTATAATGTCATGATAAATAAATTTTATTAAATAAATTCTGCCTTTTTTCTTTTGCCACCAATGCCCTTGAATATACCTTTTAAATATATTTGTCCTCTCACCATGTGCTAGGACTGTATTGGTATTAGGGTTCATCTATCTTGGCATTCCTTATATTTTTCTTCCTTATTAATCTGTTTCAGAATCCTACTACCACCCCAAGCATGGAACTTGTACTTTTATCTTTTCAACTTTACTTGATGGTTTGCAGGGTCGTTGTCTGGCTCTTATCCAAGCTGCATCTGATGTTCAAGAACAAGGGGGAGTACATGACAGTGATCATTTTTTGCATGCTATTAGAGATCTACTAAAAATTTATTCAAGTACGGATTAACTTATCAAAGTATTTAGTCTTATGATTTGTTCAAGTTAACTGGTTTTATCACTCTTACAGCCTTCTTATAAGCTGTCCTGTCCATTTTCTTTTTACTTTACCTTCTTCCCCAGATACTCAAGCTGCACTGTCGACATATGTATCAGCACCGGGGATTGTTCAGCAAATATCAACTCTTCATTCAGAATTGACGGCCCTTCAGTCGGACCTTGAGAATTCTCTTCCAGAAGACCGCAATAGGTGTATTAATGAACTGTAAGTTCTTTTGGTAAAAACCGATGTACTTTGTTACGATTTTTTTTTTGGGAAATCAATTCGTAAGTTTCAATGGCCTAATTAAAGTGCTCTTTTAGATGCCAAAGGTATATCTTTCTATTGTAATCAGAGGTTTACGGTTGTTTACACTTGCAAATAAGACACCTGACACTTATTCACATACTGTTCCGTAGAGCATTACTGTATGAGACGTTCACTCTTTTGATCAACTACATTACTGTCAAATTTGGAGCCCGTATCCAAGTCAATTTGTATTTACAATCATTTAATATAGCGCCATGTTTTTGGTGACATAGCATGGATTCTTCTTTCCCATTATAGTCAAGTTTTGAGTGCCCTTTTCTTCTGATTTAATTAATAAAATTGGGAAAATATTAATTTCAATTTTTGAATGTATAGGTGCAACCTTATTCAGAGTATGCAGCAACTGCTCTTTGCTTCTTCAACAACAGCACAGCCAATACTGACCCCTCGGGTATAAATCTTAGATTTGCATCATTGGCTTCATGATTTCACTATTACAATTGTTTTCCTTTTTTCCTTCTCTGGTTTTAGTTGTGAAGTTTGAAAGATCCCATCTCTGCTACAAGGTTGGGAACTACCGAAGTAGAGATTCAACATAATTAAGGATACAGTGGGGGAGTACTCACCTGTACCATAGTGGAATGCCTAAGTAGTAGTGACAAATTAGGAGTTTGGAGGGAATTCAGTTTTGGGGAGTGGGGTTTGGTTAGACAGTGTGAAGGTTTTTGGGTCCTTAGAGCGTGGAGGTGGACAGACTCTCAAAGATTTGCAGATGTTTCTATCTTTAATTTTCTATTTCTCAGGGTAACCAAAAGAGATTTATCCTAGTTAGGACCTATACTTTGTTGTTTCCTATTGCTATTAAATCAGTGCATGTCAAAGTCCTTTTCACACATGTTTGACACTTTCACTCAAGGGTGTGAATGGTATTACCTAATACAGAACCTATACCACACATAGACTTTTCCTCACTATATAGATTTTGAACATGTAAACTCCATTTGACGAGAACGTCACGTGCTGGCTCAAATTCTAATTAAGGAAAGAGATATAGTCCAATTAAAGGTGGAAGATGAAGGTCAGGGAAAGCTCTATAGGAGAAACCATTAGAAGACCTATCACTAATGGTTTTAGTGAATTTGGAAGTTTGGTTTTTCTTAAGGTTCAGTGACATTGATTGATCCACTTAGCTGGCCCCACCTAGTGAGATAATAGTTAATACTTATTGTTATTTCGTAGGGCTACTGCAAGCATATCAGTATATTACTCATTTACTTATAATGCTGAAAAACACACTTGTCTTTCAAGTCGGAGGTCTAGAAATTGAATATTTCATCTGATTCATTAGCAATACTAAATTTAATATTTTATTAAGGGTTAAATATGTTTTTGGTCCCAATAAAATTTGAAAGCTTTGTTTTTAGTCCTTACAAAAAATTTCACACTTTTAGTCCTTACATTTTCTTTCGTCAATGTTTTATAATCCCTCGTGACTTTTAATAGCGCTTAGAATGGCGATTAAAATTAAAAGACCCAAACAAACGCTATTAAATGAGGGACTAAAAGCATTGACGGGTGAAAATGTGGGGACTAAAAGTGAGTTAAATTTGTGGGGACTAAAAGTGGGTGAAATTTTTTATAGAGACTAAAAACAAAATTTTCAAATTTATAGGGACCAAAAACATATTTAACCCTTTTATTAATTTTAATTTGTTACATATGCCCACATAGGTGCTTCGGAATTTTTTTATGCCATGTCCATTACAACAACGACTACCAAAGTCTATTTCCACTGGGTCAGTTGTGTCATGTCCATTATTTTGAGTAAATTGAAGGTGGTATTATTCCTTTGTCGGGTAAAGAAGTGGATTACTTTGTCAAGGTTTAGTTAAGAACAAGGTGGAGCTTATTGAAATAAGTAGTTGGATATTTTGACTATATTTATTTGCCGTTTGTAGCTTCTGCATTATGTTTGCGTCAAGGTCATATAAAAATAGCAGAGTTTTTGCACCTTTTGTCTGTATGACATTTTGTCTTGTTTTATCTGATGTCTTAATTAGCCATTGATGAAAGAGCTTGATGAGATGGAGAAGATTAATGCAAAGCTCTCTGCTGCTGTGGAAGAGGTGGCACTAGAGCATGTCAAGAAGAATGAGGTAATGTTGCTTTAAGGTTCAGTTCCATCTGATTTGTTCTGCACATCACAAGACCTTTTTGAGACATCAAAGGTTTTTCATCCAAAATGGTGTATGGCGGCAAGCCAAAATCAACATGGCAGATGGTATCGTGTCTTATGGTGAAAGCAACAGACTAATGCCTATAATAAAATTAAAATTTATATAAAAAAGTAGAATAAATTGTTGCAGAATATTGTAAATAAAAAAACTAATGACATGTCAAAAACAATAAACTAGAAATATATTGTGACAAATATAGTTCATCAACAGTCTGTGATAATGCTTGACCTTCACTTCCCATTATTAGCAGTAGCAGCCCTTCACCATTAAATGGAAGATAAAAAACACACAACTATAAACATACAAATTTAGTTACTAAGGTAAAACTTATAGTACATGGATTGTTATCTCTCTTTCCTTTAAGTTTTAAAAATAATTTTTCTCTTCACACTTTTAATACAACTAATCACAAATCATGGAATGAATGACATTTAAGGTAGTTAGGAGAAGAGTTATGATTTAGAATAACATGGCAGCCTATGATTGGTTGGCGGTACTTTTTTTTACATTGACGGTACATATAAATTAAATCCATATATAAATGGGTCAAACACTGGAGATTGGACGTAAAAATGGAAGTGAGAAACAAGATAAAGGCCCATATAGAGAGAATAGAGTTTTGTCTTTGAGGCAGAGTAAAGGTTTTCTGGCCATCCTTGAGTTTGTCACAAACAGTACTAGCACTAGTGTGTTCCAGAACAGAGAAGAGAAAGAATAAAGAACAGAAATGAAAATCTGGTAGGTGGGAGTGGCAATACTCAAGAGAATCACAAGCACAAAAGTGATGATGAAGAGGAAATGCCCGACTTAAATCATGGCAACTTTCATAAGATAATATAATCTTCTTTTTATGTTCTTGAGTGTGAATTTTTTTTTGAAGACAATCGTTTATCAATCTCTGAAAAATTGAGCCGTGGCCCTTGGCTATCACAAAAAAAAAGTAATAAATGATACTAATTTTGGGTTTAAATTATTGTAGCCACTCTTGTCATGTACTGGGTTTTTCTTGATACCAAAATTTGTCACGTCTTTTCACTCTTCCATTTCCACCTGTTCTCCATGATATTGAAGCGCACTTTTTTATTTTGATAAACTGAACGGCACCTTTTTCTGAAGGAAGTAAATTTCTGCTTGTGCATAAAATGCAAGGGAAATGGACGTATTTCTTTATATATATATTACGACTTTTACACCACCACATTATTTACAAAGACTTTGACACCACCACATTATTTACAAAGATTCTGAACCTATTTGTGTTATTATGTTAACTGAAACTTGATTTTCACTGTCATCCAGATTGTGAAGCATCATTCTCAAGAAATTGGACTTCAAAGGCGAGTCTTTGTGGACTTCTTTTGCAATCCTGAACGGTTGAGGAACCAAGTTCGGGAACTGACAGCGAGGGTCAGAGCCTTGCAAATTTCCTAGCAATCATAAGTACTCTTCTCTCTCTCTCTCTCTCTCTCTCTCTCTCTCTCTCTCTCTCTCTCTTTTATTTTCTTACTTTTACCTTTTTACCCTTCTTCAGTGGTTTTTTCTGCTTGTATTCTCTCCATCTCCTTGTGAGCAATGTGCTATCCTGTATGTGTTTTAACATTGAAATATATAGTCGTTGAATTGTGTATATTGTAATTGTAATATATAGACAATGCTATATCTGCCTTCTTTGCATTTGCCCCATCTTTCTCACTGTTTGATGCCGTTCCCAAGTTAATTTAGAATTAGAACTCTATGATCAAAAGAAACTAAAAGAAACTAGAATTTAGAACTAGAAGTGAGATTGTAATATTTAGAATTACTTCCTGGTGGACTTAGCCGAAGTGAGTTTTTGAACACCTGGATTTCAAAAACAAAGTGCAGCCTTAGGACAGAATTAGTGGCTATCACATTCGATGTGAGATTATAACACAAACAAAATTTACACAGTTGATATTAAGTACTGTATGTGACAGGAATATTTTCGATAAAAATAATAATAAAACAAGATGGACACTTTTTTCTGTCCTTAGTACCATTCAAATCAGCGATTAAATTTATGAATATATGGATACACCAAAGTGTCACCGGGCATTCTTGTCTATTCAAACATTTACATTTATTGAAAATCTATACAGAACTTCAATGCTATTGCTCCGGATCAGCTCAGAGGGCACTGGTCTCGAAATTATTTATAGTAGGATTGGTGGTATTGCTAGTGACATTCTTCATCTTTTTGACTTTCTTGAGTATCCTTCAGGCAATATTGTTCTCTCTCGTTACTCTTACCCCACAGGAGAAAATACGAGCCAGAAATAACCAAGACTGATCCTACAACACTGCTCATGCAGATAAGGATGATTTAGGGACAGTTCAATATAAAAGGTGGAAAGAAAAAGAGAGTGATAGCTAGAGTTTACCTTCCTAGGTAAATTTGCTCTTGTAATACAAAGAGATCAAGCACGGCCACAAACATCTGTAGAAGAGGGGTAAATGCTGCAGTAAAAACCGGACCCTTTTGTTTGACACACCATGCCATTGCCACATAGCACAAGCCTGATCCCACCAGTCCCTAAGATAACAAATTTCAATGTAATATTGTGTACACATAAATTAGGCTTGTAACTAGCAGGTATCTAATTTAAACTCAATTAAGTGAAGAAACGTTCTAAATGAATTTTATTATAAAAGAATATATACTTACAGAATATATAACAACCAATATTTCTAACTTTCCTTTGAGAATCCATTTGGCATTGCTCCTAGGGTTGATCAAAGCTAATATTGCGGATTGAATGGTAGCAAAAAGTGACAAGAGGGCTGTGCTAGAATATTGATATGGATACTTTTTGCTAATCTTTTCTTGTATAAGAAACCATGATGACCAGCAGAGGCAGCCTGCAGTCAGAAATAATGAACCTATAATCCATTTCTTTGACTTGGAGGCCAATGGTGTCGTTTTGGCCTTTTCTTCAATGTGATGAGATTGATGGTTGATTAAAGGTATTCCTTGATAAAGGATCAATAACAAAGCTCCACCAATACACACAAAAGTTCCCAAGACCTTGGCTTTAGCACTATTGCTTTTCATGCTCACTTTCTCCATCCTAAAAATTTCAAGCCAATGGGTCAAAATGATATTGGGTCTATTTATCTACTATATAAATTGTGTTCGATTAAATTTATTTGTACTACTTTTTTTAAAAAAATATTTTGATTACAATTTTTTCAAAAGCTACTTATTTAAACTTAACCAAACTTTTATCTCTCAAATGAAGAATTGATTATTTGGAAAAAACTAAATCTGAGAGAAATGTTAGCAACACTCTCTTTAACATTATTTGTCTAAAAGTCACTTCATTATTGAGTGGAATTCACATGAGTCCCAATAAATTAGTGAGTCATATTTTCAAAGTGGTGGAATCTACATAATTTTCCCTAAATCATGGAATGAGTATCCGAAAGGGAGTTTGTTTTACCCAAGAAAACCTTTAGGTGTTTTTGTGATCAATTGGTGACAGTCATGGTGTATTGTTGCCTTTTTTTTGGTGTTTGGGTAACTATGGTGTCGGAGTGGCCAACCCTTAGGTGTTTTGGTGATCGAATTGATGCTAGCTTTAGTGTATTGGTGAGTTTATCTTGGTGCAAATCTAGTGGTCTCTGTCCTTGCAATGGGTATTTCTTTTTATCATATCTTGGGTGTTTTGTAACAATGGTGGGTGTTGCTTGATTGTGATGGTGTTTTTGACCATCACTTCATAGCCTGTGTGTTGCTTGTGTTAGGTACTATTAACAAAATCTTTTCAATTACCGAAAAAATGGAGTGTTAAAGAGAGTCTTTTTAGTACTACTTCTCATACATAACAAGCCTAGTTCAGTTGTTTGACTTACCCGAGTGGAAGTGCCATAATGAAGGTGAATACTGGCACCGTGTTGAGGAATGCACACGAGAAGGTGGCTGATGTATATTCAAGTCCAACAAGATAGAGGTATTGAGTCAATGTTACTCTGAAATACATTGATAAAATCAAATCTGTAGTACCAATTAATTCAAACAGCATCGATATGTAACTAGCAGCATGCACTTTGGGTTATAAGATTACTTACCCTACAAGAGCACTAACGAAAAGGAGACATATAATATTACCCTTCATCTTGTTTTCCCTGTAAAATAAATTATAAAAAGTGTAAAAAAACAAACACAATTTGTTTGGACTGTTGGTCTGTTCTCATCTACACAACATGCATGGCCAGAGACAAAAAGAAAGAGGAGAGAATTAGGTATATGGTACCTTTCATAAAAGCAAGCAATTGGTGTCAAGAAAATGGCAGAAATTGCTTGTCGATATGTTAGAATGGTCAAGTGGTCCATTCCTTCATTGAGAACCTTCTTCATGAATACATTAACAAATGCTAGAGCTAAATTAACTAGAATCATTACTAAAACTGGCTTCCACAGTTCATGGTAATTAAGAAACATAATGACTTTTATTTCTCTTACTTGTTTGTTGAGATTTGCGTGCATGCTGGGATGCCCAATATATATAGAGGGAAAAAATACCCTCCCAAAGAAAAGAGGAAAACAAACATATATTCCTTTCCAAATATTTGCGTTTATTATTTCTTTGGAGGAAATTTACAACATATCATACGACATTCGTTGTCGTCACGATGATTTGTAATATTTTTTGTTTTTGGTGAATTTGTATTTGTAAATTGTAATAAAATGTAATCCTTATTGATAGTTAGACAATGTCTAGATATTTAATGGATATTAAACTGGAATGTAATAGAATATGGAAAAGAAATGGAATAAAGTTACTATTTTATTGCATAGTTAATATTTTAATGGTGGAATGGAAAAAAGTTGATTCCATTCATAGCCCAAATTGAAGGGATAAAAAATGTCATAAAAAAGAGTTAAAAAAGAGGTATCGGATAGAAGCGGTTAAATACATACTACTAGGGGAATACCCGTGCGTTGCACGGCTTGTTGTATAGTATTTTTTTTAAAAAATTTATTGAGTTTTTATATAAATATATATAAATATTATATAAATATATTGTTTCATTTTTATATTCTAAAATAACTTATTTTAAGCAACTTATATATATATATATATATATATATATATATATATAGTGTATGCATTTTTAAATATAAATAATTGTCAATATCTTTCATGAGCTTTGTTTAGTACTGTGCTTCCGATCTTAGTGATCGGTATTACGCAGTTAGTAGATGTTTTATCCTTGATTCTGTTTATGTCTTTCTGTCTTGAGATGGTCGATCTTGAGGAGGTCGACCTTGTTCAGCCTTGACTTGGTCGATCTTGAGGAGGTCGATTTTGATCGGTCTTGAGGTGGTCGATCTTGAGGTGGCGGGGTTGTACCTGCAATAACACCGACGCTCAAGTCAGTATTTGAGTGAATGAGTCTAAGTTGTAAAGATGCTTTTTTATGAGCATTGAGTGTGGTATTTATAGAGATTGAAGGTGCTTGGCTTGATGCATTTGGGCCGTTCGATCTTGCATAATGATCATGGCCGTTGATGAATGGATTTCACTTCCACGAATGGGCCTCTAAGTAATTGGGCCTTGGGGGTGTAAATAACAGAAATTCTAATTACCATAACAGTGGCCCCCCAAGTCTGGTCGCTTGAGGAGCGATCTTGACTTGATAAGATGATGCGGTTTTGCGTTTTTGGCTCTTTGAGTAGAAGTTCCTTTAGTCCTGAGCTGATGCCGATCTTGAATTTTAGGACCTCGTTACGAGCTTTATGAATGCTTTTTTAATTCTGCATGTCATGTATGTCGTTTCGCACCTGAGGGACTCGAGGTGGATATGTACGATGTTTCCAGATTACGAGCTTTATGAATGCTTTTATAATTCTGCATGTCATGTGTGTCGTTTCGCACCCGAGGGACTCGAGGTGGATATGTACGATGAAAGAACGTCGGTAAATGAGGAACTCGATTTACCGGGCTCGAACCTATAGGGCAGTTTACCAGGACTCGGCCCAGATTTAACTCGTCCTGTAGGGGTATCGGCAGCTGTGGCCGATGGTCGTTCTTAGGACGTTTCGATCCTTGAAGACCTGGTCTCTTTGAGATAGTTTACTGAGACTCGGCTCGGATTTAACTGTTTCTCAAAGAGTTTGCGACCTTGGGTGGTCGCTCAGGGAGATCATTTAAGATCGGTCCCAGGTGGAGGAGAACGGGAACCATTCCCTCGTTGACGGCGTGGAGGACAACGATGATCGTCGAGATCGTTATGTTGTCGAGCCGGAGGAGAACGGGAACCATTCCCTCGTTGACGGCGTGGAGGACAACGATGATCGTCGAGATCGTTATGTTGTCGAGCCGGAGGAGAACGGGAACCATTCCCTCGTTGACGGCGTGGAGGACAACGATGATCGTCGAGATCGTTATGTTGTCGAGCCGGAGGAGAACGGGAACCATTCCCTCGTTGACGGCGTGGAGGACAACGATGATCGTCGAGATCGTTATGTTGTCGAGCCGGAGGAGAACGGGAACCATTCCCTCATTGACGGCGTGGAGGACAACGATGATCGTCGAGATCGTTATGTTGTCGAGCTGGAGGAGAACGGGAACCATTCCCTCGTTGACGGCGTGGAGGACAACGATGATCGTCGAGATCGTTATGTTGTCGAGCCGGAGGAGAACGGGAACCATTCCCTCGTTGACGGCGTGGAGGACAACGATGATCGTTGAGATCGTTATGTTGTCGATCTTGCAGGGAGAATGATTAAATGGGCTGTAGAACTATCAGATTTTGGAATTACGTATGAAGCTCGAACAGCTTTAAAAGCACAAGTTTTGGCGAAATGATCCCAGTTAACATCGAATCTGATGTACGGATCCTACCTGTCGATGGATTCTCTAACCCAAAAGATTGACAGAACTTGGAACGCAACGAAGTTGAAGAGTTATTTATCTTTCGAAAAAGGGATCGTGTACATTTCGCATAAGGGACACTGTAGCGTGCTCCGATCTTATGTAAATACAAACGACTTATTTATAATGAAGAAAGGTAATCTTTTCGAGGTTCCACGAATTCTTTCAGTGATCGATGTCAATGCGGGGTTTTGATGGTTCGGCATGTGACGATGCTTTGTCGATCTTGGCATTCTCTTCTTCGTTGATGAAACACTGGGATAGCTCGAGGAACTCCTGCAAGGTGTTAGGTTCCCAAGTGTTAATATGCTTTCGGAACGAGCTTCCAGGAAGCAGACCTTGGGCCATGAAGAAGATTCGAAAAGCGTCGTTTTATTGTCGAACCTGAAGAGCTTCGTTGTTGAATCGCTCTATGTATTCTCTCAGGGGCTCGTTTCCCCTTTGTACAATGGATGCTAAAACATTCTTGTTTTTGGGTTTGCTCTTGGAATGGGCAAAGTGCACCGAGAAATGTTTCGCTAATTGGTCCCACGAGGAAATGGTGTTCGATCTCAACGTCCGAAACCATTCGGAAGCCATTTTGTCTAGGGTTAATGGGAATATTCGGCATTTCATTTCCATCGGTACGTTCCGGTAATGCATGGTCGTGTCAAACTGATCGAGATGCCTGTCGGGGTCGCCCGTTCCGTCGTAAGTCTTCAGTCCTCCAGGTGGTTTTTCGAGATAACGTGGGACTCGGAAATTATCGATTGCTTTTGTGAACGGACCTTTTCGCCCAGGTTGATTCGCCCGAGATTGTGGTTGGTGTCTGTAATGAGGATCGGGATGTCCGTATCGTCGCGGTTGATTGTTTTGAATGTTGTCGCGGCTCCTTGAACGTCGTCTTGGCGAGGTCGAGTCCCTGTGTGGATGATGTTGAGGGGGGTTATATGAGCCTTCAAGATTTTCAAAACGTCGAACCGGAGGAGGACGGGAACCATTCCCTCGGTGACGACGTGGGGGAGAACGATGATTGAGCTTTCTCCTAGGGGGTGATCGACGAAAGAGTCTTCTTTGAGTTGGGTTTCTTTCCTCAAGGGAGTCCTGCCCGGACGATTGTTGGTCCGGAACGTTCCGACCTTGAAGCCTTGCTACCTCGGCTTCGAGATTAGTGAAACGGTCGCTTCTTTCTTCGTTTACGGCTTCTTGTCGGGCCAGTAGCTGAATGAGCTGTTGAACCGCATCGGTCAAAGCTGGAAGTAATTGAGGAGGCGGTGGTAAGCTCGCTTCATCTGTGCTTGAATGTACACGGGGCGGTCCTGTGTTGGGATATTGGTTTCGAGCTTGTGATGAATTTGTGAGTTCCTGGACGTGGCCTTCAGGGGTTCGTTGAGGACTGACCTCGGGTTCGGCCATTAGACTAGCCGGTCTTGATTGGCGTGTTGGCGCCATTTTTAAGATCAAGGAGATGGTGGGAAAAATAGGGTACTGATCCTCCCACTGTGGTCGCCAATGTTCAGTACTGTGCTTCCGATCTTAGTGATCGGTATTACGCAGTTAGTAGATGTTTTATCCTTGATTCTGTTTATGTCTTTCTGTCTTGAGATGGTCGATCTTGAGGAGGTCGACCTTGTTCAGCCTTGACTTGGTCGATCTTGAGGAGGTCGATCTTGATCGGTCTTGAGGTGGTCGATCTTGAGGTGGCGGGGTTGTACCTGCAATAACACTCCGACGCTCAAGTCAGTATTTGAGTGAATGAGTCTAAGTTGTAAAGATGCTTTTTTATGAGCATTGAGTGTGGTATTTATAGAGATTGAAGGTGCTTGGCTTGATGCATTTGGGCCGTTCGATCTTGCATAATGATCATGGCCGTTGATGAATGGATTTCACTTCCACGAATGGGCCTCTAAGTAATTGGGCCTTGGGGGTGTAAATAACAGAAATTCTAATTACCATAACAAGCTTAATTGTTGAAAATAAAACTTTACTAAAATCCATTATATTTAGTAATTCATAAATTGAAAATGGAACAAAAAACTAAATTCAAAATAAAAGTTGTATGAAATAAATTCAATTTAATCTAAATTTTGAAAAAGATAATAATCAAAAAATCTATTCTTTGTTTTTAAATTTTATAATTTTATAATGAAATGAAAATGATTTGGAAAAGGTATTGTATTCACAAAATTAAAAGAAATACTATTTTAAATAATCAAAATGATTTATAATATAGCATATAATCTAAATAACCATCACGTAAAAAATACTATATTTTCCTTTTAGAAAAATAATTAAAGAAAATGTCTAAATGCAAATAATACTTAATATTATTTATTTATAAACCCAAAGGATGGTTTTAAGAGTAAATATATTTTGTAAATATATTTTCACGCTAGAGAAATATCTCATTGAAAATAATAACTATTATTTATTTAGATGTAAATGTAAGAGATTGTTTAACATGTGGAAGTTGAGGAGAAAATCATAATGATAGTAATCGGATATAAATAATAATGAAAATATTTTTTTCATATAACATATAGTCAAAATAAACATTATGTCAATAAAAAACTATTTTATTTGTTTAGAAAAAAATGATAACATGTGGAATTTTAAGGATGAAACTGATAAGATTTTACATCTATCTTAAAGCATTAGAATAAAAATAACTGTGTTATATTTAGAAAGTGATCATAATATCTTGACAAAACGTGTTTGAAAGAGATTTACATATGTAATGTGCCTCTCACATTTTCTTTGCTCTTATAATTTTATTCTTTTTTTCTTTTCTTCTTCCAAATTCCAGTCACATCCTATAAATATTATTATTACATTAATTTTGGTTGAATTTTAATAAAGTAAGTTAATGACTGTGTATGTATGATAAAACATAAATCATATAAATTAGAAAGTCACTACCCTTTAGTTCTTTATTTCTTTATTTCTTCACCAATTAATAATTCTTAAATATTAATTAAAACAAAAAATGAAATTCAAATTAAAAGTGATAATAGAGAATATAGATTTAATATGAAACTTAGAAAGAGAAAGCAATCAAAAATCAATTCTTTATTTTTATTCTTTATAATGATATGAAAAAATATATGGTATTACTCACAATATGAAACAAAGAAATTATTTAATATAATGGATTTTTTTGATACAACTTATAATTTAAATATGCTAAAATGAAGAGTAAATACATAATATTAGGAAACAAATTGCAAGATATAAATCGGAATTTTATTTGCTGTTTTTTCCTAAAACACTATTCTTATTTTAATCAACAATCTTAGGTGTGAATTTGTAAAGAAAAATTATAAGTCGAATACTCTTACGAAAGTATTCTCTATAAAGGAGCGAGTTACTTCACAAAATACATCATAATGCACTATATTGAAGTGAGATTAAATAGCACATACGTTTTATTTGAGTGGACTTTGTAACTTATATAGATAAGATAATAGTTGAAGAAAAAGATGTTTTTCTTGTTATGTCCCCTTTTTGTGAAATAGAGGGAGAGCTTCATAGAAGTGACACCAAAAGTTATCTTTCTTGTGCGTTTTAGCACATATTTTTTCAAAATGATGTTATATACATCTTCTTTGATTTGTGCACTCGGTTTAAAGACAAATAAATAGACTATCTATTAAGAGACAAAAAAAGTCTTCTTTTAGTCATGAACATAAATTGATGAACACTTTCTTTTGGTGAAGAAATTGATGAACATTGAAGGAACATAAGGAAATCATTTAGACTTATGGCTTCATACAATTTCACTAAAACTATTAAAATTAAACATTTTTCTAAAGAACAATATTAAAATATACATGATTTCTCAATGTCTATAACTTTCGCAAAAATTGTTGTCTTCGTTGCATGATTCAATAACTGATCCTAATTTATCTTTTTGCCTCTTTATCTACTTCAAAACTATCAAAAACATGAAACTCTTTACCCTTTTTGTGCATTCTACCTCTTCTCGCTCCTTTCTTCTACTTCTTGTTTTTCAATATGATTTTTTTTTGTCAAAACCTCTCCCCTGACTATCCAAAATTGCCTCCTATAAATAGTCATTTCTTGCTATAATTGACTAAACTTCTTCCTATTCCACTCATATTAATTGAGTTTATTGTCAATTAAAGGAATAATTCATATGAATGTGAAACTCCTCTCTTTCATTGCATAATTGTTATATAAAAAAGAGAATTTTAAAGGTCAACCACTTTAGATTTTTACCAATTCTAAGAATAGTATAATTTCTTTGTAAATAAATATATAATTTCTTTAAATTATATTATATTATATTATTCGTAAATATATTGTTAATTGTTATTATTATTTGAGTATTTTAATTAGAAAATATCATTTTTTTTTGACAACAAGAAAATATCATTTTGATAGCAATATAAAAATAGTTAAATGATATTCCACTATGAGTATCATTTAATAAGGTAGTGGCACTTATGTGCTATCATTAAAAATAATGTCTTCTTTATGTGTAAATTATAAATAAATATTATAATATATTAAAACCTTGAGAAGCATAAAATTAAAGTCTTCTTTATGTGTAAGTTTTAAATAAATATTATAATCGATTAAAACCATGAGAAGCATTGTGGAGGCTCCATTGAGATTTTCTTTATATATATATATATATATATATATATATATATATATATATATATATCAAATTTTTCAGACTCATAGACTACCTCTTTTTTGTGTCTTTAGTAGGGCCCTAGGTGATAAACTTAGCCATGAGATACCCTACCGAATGCTTAAGAACAAACCCCAAAATGAATACATTAGAAGAAAAAATGCCAAAATAAAACAACTAAAAAATCTCCCTTAAACAATAAAAGCATCCATCCTCGTACTCACAACTCCACAAACTCTCACATATTTAGTGTTTTCAACTTCACCTAAACCATCCTATAAAAATAAAATTTTGCAATAAGTAAGATTAACAACAAATCAAGAGCTAGAATCTGAACTATAGAATTTTATTTAGAACAGGACAATAATTAATAAAATATGAAAACCGTTGTTTAATATATAGGTATATTTATTTTCGGTCAAAAATAGGATTTATATTATATTATATTATATTATATTATATTTTATTATATTTTGTTAATTGTTTTTATCAATTTCTATATTCCAATAAGAAAAATATCATTTTCATATCAATATAAAAATAGTTGAATAATATTCCACTAAAAGCATCATTAAAATAGTGGCAATTATGTACTTTCATTAGAATTTAAGCCTTATTTATGTGTAAATTTTAAATAAATATTATAATAGATAATAGATAAAATTCATGAGAAAAATTGTGGAGGGGTTTCCTTTACATACATATATATATATATATATATATATATATATATATATATATATATATATATATATATTAGGGGAATACCAGTGCGTTGCACGGTTTGTTATAAATTTTTTTTTTTGAAGTTTATATGTAAAAATGTGTAAGTTGTTAATATAATTATGTTATTTTTTGGTTACAATATAATTATGTTATTAAAAAATCGTATTATATAAATATGTTGTTGTATTTTTATTTTACAAAATTATTCATTTTATGCAATTGTCTTATATATATGTCTTATATATATGGCTAGATGCGTTTTTTAATATAAATAATGGTATGTAAATTTTATAAGGCTAATTGTTGAAAATATAATTCTAATAAGTGACCCGAATTTAAAAAGTTCGTTAAATATTTTTTTTTTTTGAAAATTTGTAAATTTATTTTCATGTTATTTTTTAGAGTAATTACAATATATTATTCATTATACTTAATAATAAGAAGTAAAATATTTTTGATCAAAATGTCAATTATTGTTGCTACACTTAATAATAGACAACCATTTGCAATTTAAATTTAGAGTATAAAATAATGATTTTTCATGAAACAATAAAGTGGCTAAAGAGAATTTGTAATTCGTCATTTCCCCTATCAGCCATTGATGTTGCTCTATACAATAATTCAAATATTGTCTTTACTTTGTCAACTTTGGGATGTAGAGCAAAGTGTGTGATATTTATGTTTTCAAATGGGGGATTATCTTATTATCGTAGTTGTTCCGGACTGGCCGGAGCCCAACATTGTCAAAAGGCCGACCGAAAGCGGCCCAACTAAGCAAAACAGAGAAGCTTGACCTAAATCGCAGGTTCAACGGCCCTGATCAGGCCATATGCAATTCGACGGTCGCCCGCAATGACACTATATATAGAGGTCTGAGCTTAGCTGACAGGTACACTTTTTACACATAACGTTACTCTGCTCGAATATTACCCCACTGACTTGGGCGTCGGAGTGTCTTCGCAGGTACACCCCGCCGGAGCTCGGAACACGATCAACAACTATTCAGCTCGACTTCACCACCACCTTCACTCAAGCAGCAAGCGACTTCAGCGAGCCGGTAACGTGACCAAGCAACCCAAATCAGATTGATCGTCCTCATTGGGGCCCATATCAGTAGTCTTCCTTGTTCACTATTGTGTCAAAAAAGAACTCTACCATTGATGAATTCTCTTCAACCACAACATATTTTTCTTTATTTTTTCACACCCCAAATTTCTCAAAAATATATATTTTGTCTTCTTGCCAAACTTGCTTGAATGTATGTGCAATGTTCCTTCCAATAGTATCATGCATGTAATTTGCTACTGAAAAATATTCTAAATAATCAACATTATTTAAATTAAAAGTAATTTGGTAACCATCATATAAATTGGTACATTTTCATCAATTAACACAATGTCTGTGTTGATTATTTCTTTTCTTCGATGTATATTCAAGATATCCCACATTCTTGAAATTCTTACTTTGATGTTGCACCCATCAATGGTGATGGTGCATCTTTCAGTGGTGCTGGATAGTGGTTTGGAAAACTAAGAACAACATTATTTATAACCTTTACTTTTTTTTGTTCATTCTACGATCTTTTCGTGAAACTCACTCATTTCTTTTGCTCCTTGTTTTTCATGATGAACTTTTTGTAAAAACCTCTCCCCTCACCATCCAAAATTGCCTCCTTTAAATAGTTATTTTTTGCTATAAACGACTAAAACTCTATCTCTTCCACTCATATTCTACTAACTCATGAGTTCGTTGTCAATTAAGGAAATAATTCACATGAATGTGAAACCCCCCTTTCAATATATGTTACATAAAAAATATTATAAAGGTCAACTAATTATTTTTTATTTCAAAACAACTTATATTAATTTTGACTCAAAAGGGAAATACATGTATATTGTAATATTTTTAATTCATCTACACTATTATAATTGGTAAATATGTTTCTTCATTAAGTTAAAATTTCACAAATTCTATTAATAATAATAAGAAAAGAAAACAATAAATAAAAATTTCATCTAATAAATTTATAATGAATAATAATTAATATAAAAAATAAAAATTGATTTTAATATTTAACTGTATATTAAAATTTAAAAATGAACTCTCATTCATATATTATAATTTAATATAAATATAAATAAAGATAATGGGGAGCATCAAAACTAAAGTCTTCCTTATATGGAAATTATAAATAAATCTTAGATTAAATTAAAAATAGAGATAGTCATATTTTAAGTATTTTGATACTTGAAGTAACATAAAATTTTTAATTGTTGTATATTTAGTCATATTTTAAGTATTTTTTTCAAAAAATAATTAATAATAATGCAATTTTATTAAGCAAATTTAATTTGCGATAAAATATTCAAGATATTTGATAATTTAATACAACCAAGATAATTTTTTTTACTAAATAATATATTATTTAAGGTATCAACACTAATGCATTAAGAGTAATGAATATTATTCTTAATAAAATATTATTTAAGGCATCAACACTAAATAAAATATTATTTAAAACCACCAAGATAATTTTTCAATTAATTTATAAGGGTAATTGAAACGTTTTAAATCATGAATCAAATTAATTTGTATTTGGAGAGACCAAATGACAACAAATTCAAGGCATCAACACTAATGCATTAAGAGTAATGAACAAGGGATAAAGTTTTTTAAAAATTTAAAGTAAAAATTATGAGATTCATTGTGGAGGCTCCATTGACACTTCCTTTATATATATATATATATATATATATATATATATATATATATATATATATATATATATATATATATATATATATATATAAAGAGAGAGAGAGAGAGAGAGAGAGAGAGAGAGAGAGAGAGAGAGAGAGAGAGAGAGAGAGAGAGAGACATAAAACTCACAACAGCTAGCATCTCAATTACACTTCCACCATTCAATCAAGAAAACTACGATTAATAGTTGAGGATATACACCAATACCAATCCAAGAAGAGATAGTTGCTTCTGATTATACACTATAAAAATATGATGAATACAACTTTACATAAAAGCTTACAAATAAAAGCTTACAAATATTAGTGATGTAAATGCCAAAAAATTTACAAAAGTGATGTAAAAACCAAACAAAAGTGATGTGAAAAATGAAAAGATATGTGGTGACCTCTCTTATTAGGTATTTATAGTATTTCTTGAAGAAGACTTAAAGTGAAGGAAAATGAAAAGATAGTAACTATATCTCTATTTAAAACCAATTATAATAATTTAGAGACACCAAAAGGCAACCAAAACCAAAATATCAAGTAATGAATTAAGAGTAATCAATAAGAGAGAAAGTTTTTAAAATAAAAAAGGAGGAAAACTCACAATTCAAGAGTCAAGCTTCTTTTATAAAAATGTAATAATAATGTTGCAACATGTTTATAATATAAGTAATAATATTATTTTCGCTAAAAAATCAAATAATATTTTTAATAGATTAAAGCTAATAAATTCTAAAGTAATAATATTTTTTAAAAATTAATATTACCAATTACAGTTAAATTGAAAATTTGCAATTACGATATACCATTAATATGATGTGTAACATCCCCAAATTAATTAACCAAATTATTCAGATGTTACCCCCAATTGAATTATTTTAGTACTTGATTGGTAAATTTATTAAGTGCTAAAATTAATTGTCGGTTGTCATAGGATCGTTAACCGGATAAAAAGAGAATTAAGAAAGAAAGAAGGGATCGAATCGAAGAGGAGAAGAAACAAAGGAGAGAAAAGGAGAAAAGAAGAGAAAAGAAGGAACAGAAGAAAGAAGAAGAAAAAGGGAAGAAGAAGAAGATCACCACCCATCACCCCTAAGTTTCATCATCATCATCATCCTTGCTTCTCCTTCCATCCCTCTAAGCTAGGTGGGTTGTAGTTTCCATTTTTCATTCCCCTTTGACTTTCGAATTTGAAGTGTTAGGGTGAGGTGATTTCGAATTTGAGTTGATTTGATGGTTTAGGTGTGATTAGAAGCGAACCTAAGGCGGATTGAATGCGGATTGAAGCTCGATCCAGAGTTGAAAGCGAATTGGTGATTCTAGGGTTCGTTTGGGAGTTTTTGAGGAGTTTAGGATTTCGGTTCAACCGTTGTTCTCGCGTCAAAGGTGGGTTTTACTCACGCTTGGGTTTTTCATGATACGTTTAATGCGTTGAATTTGAGTTTTGAAAACCGTTATTTTGAAACTTTACGTATTTTGACATATACGATAATTTTTGAGGTTTATGTTTTGATTGATGATTTGATGATGATCATTGGTGTATGAATATGTTTTTGGACTGTTTTTATGTTGGGACTGGACTGGAACAGGTATCAGAATTGATCGGAACGACGAAAAACGCAAAAACGGATAAAATCCAAGTGCTGTCAGAGACGCACGACCCGTGTGCCCAAGCGCACAGTGCAAATTTCCTCATGCGCCCCAAGCGCACGACCCGTGCGCAGTGTTCTGTCAAAATTTTACAAACTTGCCCGAAATGGTTCCGTTCGATTCCAGTCCTCTTCTAATCCTTTCCTAACCCTTGTCCAATGATATTAAGCTTATAGTGCCATGATTTTGAATATGTTTTCAGAGGTTTTTAATAATGGTTTGGAAAGTTATGTTTATTTCGAAAAACCGTAAAAATAGTATACGGGAGCGAACACGTGATACGCATGTTAGTTGGAACTAAATGTTCAATTAACGGTTTAATGTCAATGACTTATATGTTCAAGTCATAATTACGATATATAAATTATATCGAGTCAGTAGCCGGCCCAATGCGGGTGGATATATATATATATATATATATATATATATATATATATATATATATATATATATATATATATATATATATATTATATCGAGTGTGGGTGACGACCCACGGGGTTAACATACTAGGCGGGGAAGTCATGATCCTTAAGCCTAGGCCCGTATACCATATAGGGAAAGTACTATTGGTAAGGGAGTTCACCGGGGTTTAGCGTTTGCGCAGTCGGTGTTATGTTAAAAAATTGTTGTACGATTCACCGGAGTAAGCGTTCGCGCAGTCGGTGTCGTGTTGATTGATAATGCAAGTGGTTATGAATTAAACCACGAATGAAAGAAAGTCCTATAATACGGTTCACCGGGGTTTAGCGTTCGCGCAGTCGGTGTTGTGTTAACTTAAATAGGATTCATAATTGAACCGAGAGCATTGTTAGGGGTCTCGGTAGAACTCACTGAGATTGTATCTCATTGTTTATATGTTGTTGATTTACAGAGAAACAGGGAAATAGGAGATCAAAGAGGCATGAGTAGGTTTATGCTCGGGGAGTCGCCGAAGACATAGCTTTTATGATTAAGCTTATGTTTCCTTTGTTGTCTTGTACCACGACATTATGGCTTTAACTGTTGTAAAAGTTATGTACTTATTTCCGCGCTTTCTTGTATGATATTGAACACTAAATGTAGCTGATGTTGATGGTCAGGGAACCGTTGTGGTTTTAACTATGTTTAAAACTGTTTTGGTATTATTCAGCGAAAAATTTATAGCGGTGTTCAGTATCTAAACAGGAAATAATATCTCTGATGTAGTTAGGGATGGTACACTTAGGTATTCCTACTAGTTAGAAATACCGGGGTGTTAGAGTTGGTATCAGAGCGGTTCGACCTAGTCAGACCTAGATGCTAGAGTCTTTTACTTCCTTCAGTTATGATTTTCTTAGTATGCTATTTGACATTGAGCTTGATCAACTTAATACTTTGTGCATATTTCGCAGAATCATGGCCGGAAGAGGTAGAGGAAACCCTCCTCCTGTTGATCCACATTTCGAATGGATGCAAAATGTGATTGAAAATCAGCAGAAGATGATGCATGATGTGTTGCAAATGCAGCATCATCAAATGGATCTGCAGCAACCTAATATTCAACCTTATCAAGAAGATCCTAACAGGACATACTTCCGATTCCAAAAGATGAATCCCCCGGTTTTCAAGGGTGGATCTGACCCAATGACTGCTCATTATTGGATAGATGCAATGGAAAGAATCTTCCGAACCTTGCAATGCGGTGAAGAAGAAAAAGTAATTTGCGCGGCAAATGCCCTTGATGAAGATGCCCACACCTGGTGGAATAATGCACGTGAAATGATGGAAATACAAGGAACTCCCCTCACTTGGGACCACTTCAAGGGATTATTCATGGGACAATATTTCCCTACGGTGAAAAGACTAAGCAAGCAGGCTGAGTTTGTGAACTTCAAACAAGGTGATATGTTAGTTGGGGAATATGCGGCGAAATTTGAAAGACTGTCACAGTTCTATGAATTGGGGAGCTAACTATGCCCCAAATGATAGGTGGAAGATGCGAATGTTCAAAGAGGGTCTCCGAGCTGATGTAGGCCAAGGCCTTAGTTCTTACACTATGGTCAACTATCCTGCCTTGGTGCAACAAGCATATGTTGCCGAGGAGGATCTGAGGAAAGTGTATGCTGAAAGAAAAGATTATTGGAAGGGTAAGAAGAAAATGGCCGAATCTTCCACTCGAAACAGACAATTCAGGGGAAACAATTATAAAGGGAAGCAGGTGCAATCGCCAGATTCATCAAAGCATAAATATTGTTCAAAATGCGGAAGGTATCACCGTGGTGAGTGTCCACAAAGATCTAATCAGTGCTATTATTGTAATGAAGAGGGCCATTATGCAAATGAGTGCCCAGCAAGGAAGAGTTTCCAAGGAACACCAGATGCTCCTAGGCAGGGACGAGTCAACACTCTGGATGCTCAAACCATCACACCTAATGACAATTTATTGAGGGGTATGGGATCTCTTTTCAATAACTCTGTCAGTATATTATATGATTCGGAGTACAACCCACTGTTTTATAGCTCAATCATGTGTGGATCGGTTGGGACTAGCGTTATCTCCGCTATCCGAGCCGATAACTTTCTTAACTGCTGCTAAGGGTCGTGTTCAAACCCAATCATTGTGTCAAAATTGTCTACTTGTCATAGGAGACAGAAAATTCGTTGTATAATTTATTTGTTTGCCTATGAGAAGTATGGACATTGTTCTGGGTATGAATTGGATGACTGCAAATCATGTTACAATCGACTGTGCCAATCGAACGATCAGTTTCGCCTCAGAATCTGTTGAATTGAATAAGGCAAATTCTAAAGCAGTTATCTCTTTCACCTCAGCAAGCCAGTCATTATTCCAAGGTGCGGAAGCTTATGTTATTATGTTATCTGCATCCACTGAAACTGGTTTAGATTTGTCATCTGTTCAAGTTGTGAATGAATTTCTGGATGTATTTCCGGATGAAGTCTCTTCTGTACCTCCTGATCGTGAGGTAGAATTTTCTATTGAATTGATGCCAGACACAGGGTCAATATCTATTGCTCCTTATCGAATATCTCCTTTAGAATTAAAGGAATTGAAATCCCAACTTGAAGAGTTGATATCAAAGAAGTTTATTCGACCGAGTGCTTCTCCATGGGGTGCTCCGGTGTTGCTAGTCAAAAAGAAAGATGGTAGCATGAGATTGTGCATTGATTATCGACAACTCAACAAAGTGACGATCAAGAATAAATATCCCTTGACAAGGATAGATGATTTGCTTGATCAACTTCGAGGTGCTGTGGTGTTTTCAAAAATTGATATAAGGTCGGGGTATCATCAAATAAAAGTTAGAGCCTTTGATATTCCGAAGACAACTTTCCGTACTAGGTATGGACATTACGATTTTGTAGTCATGCCCTTCGGTTTGATTAATGCTCCAGCGGTATTCATGGATTACAGGAACCGAGTCTTCCACACGTACCTGGATCAGTTTGTAGTTGTTTTCATCGATGATATCTAGGTGTACTCGAAGACCATTGAGGAGCATGTTCAACATCTCCGCATTGTTCTGAATGTACTCCGAGAAAAGAAATTGTACGCAAAACCTTCGAAGTGTGATTTCTGGATGCCTGAGGTAAAGTTTGTGGGACATGTGATTTCCCAATCGGGAGTTGCGGTAGATCCCAGTAAAGTGGAAGCTGTGTTAAACTGGGAACGACCAACGTCAGTCACAGAGATCAGAAGTTTCTTGGGTATAGCTGGTTATTATAGGAGATTTATTCAAGGGTTCTCACAGTTAGTTCTTCCGCTTACTTGGTTAACTCGTAAGGGTCAACCGTTTACGTGGGATGCTGATTGTGAAGAATTTTTTCAAGAATTGAAAACTCGGTTGACTTCTGCTCCGATCCTGATTCTTCCGGATCCGTCATTGGAATTCCAAATTTACAGCGATGCTTCTGGGAAGGGTTTAGCATGTGTTCTCATGCAGAATCAACAAGTGGTAGCTTATGCATCCAGGCAAATAAAGTCTCATGAGGAGAATTATCCGACTCACGATTTGGAGTTGGCAGCTATTGTGTATGCACTGAAGATTTGGAGACATTACCTGTATGGGTCTCATTTTGAAGTCTTTAGTGATCACAAAAGTTTAAAATATCTGTTTGATCAGAAAGAACTGAATAACAGGCAAAGAAGATGGGTAGAATTTCTGAAGGATTATGACTTCGAGTTGAAGTGTCATCCAGGAAAGGCCAATGTTGTAGCTGATGCACTGAGTAGGAAATCCATTCACATGGCGGAGTTAATGATGCATGAAATGGAATTGCTAGAGTCTTTTAGAGACTTGAATTTGAAAACCGTTATTTTGAAACTTTACGTATTTTGACATATACGATAATTTTTGAGGTTTATGTTTTGATTGATGATTTGATGATGATCATTGGTGTATGAATATGTTTTTGGACTGTTTTTATGTTGGGACTGGACTGGAACAGGTATCAGAATTGATCGGAACGACGAAAAACGCAAAAACGGATAAAATCCAAGTGCTGTCAGAGACGCACGACCCGTGTGCCCAAGCGCACAGTGCAAATTTCCTCATGCGCCCCAAGCGCACGACCCGTGCGCAGTGTTCTGTCAAAATTTTACAAACTTGCCCGAAATGGTTCCGTTCGATTCCAGTCCTCTTCTAATCCTTTCCTAACCCTTGTCCAATGATATTAAGCTTATAGTGCCATGATTTTGAATATGTTTTCAGAGGTTTTTAATAATGGTTTGGAAAGTTATGTTTATTTCGAAAAACCGTAAAAATAGTATACGGGAGCGAACACGTGATACGCATGTTAGTTGGAACTAAATGTTCAATTAACGGTTTAATGTCAATGACTTATATGTTCAAGTCATAATTACGATATATAAATTATATCGAGTCAGTAGCCGGCCCAATGCGGGTGGATATATATATATATATATATATATATATATATATATATATATATATATATATATATATATTATATATCGAGTGTGGGTGACGACCCACGGGGTTAACATACTAGGCGGGGAAGTCATGATCCTTAAGCCTAGGCCCGTATACCATATAGGGAAAGTACTATTGGTAAGGGAGTTCACCGGGGTTTAGCGTTTGCGCAGTCGGTGTTATGTTAAAAAATTGTTGTACGATTCACCGGAGTAAGCGTTCGCGCAGTCGGTGTCGTGTTGATTGATAATGCAAGTGGTTATGAATTAAACCACGAATGAAAGAAAGTCCTATAATACGGTTCACCGGGGTTTAGCGTTCGCGCAGTCGGTGTTGTGTTAACTTAAATAGGATTCATAATTGAACCGAGAGCATTGTTAGGGGTCTCGGTAGAACTCACTGAGATTGTATCTCATTGTTTATATGTTGTTGATTTACAGAGAAACAGGGAAATAGGAGATCAAAGAGGCATGAGTAGGTTTATGCTCGGGGAGTCGCCGAAGACATAGCTTTTATGATTAAGCTTATGTTTCCTTTGTTGTCTTGTACCACGACATTATGGCTTTAACTGTTGTAAAAGTTATGTACTTATTTCCGCGCTTTCTTGTATGATATTGAACACTAAATGTAGTTGATGTTGATGGTCAGGGAACCGTTGTGGTTTTAACTATGTTTAAAACTGTTTTGGTATTATTCAGCGAAAAATTTATAGCGGTGTTCAGTATCTAAACAGGAAATAATATCTCTGATGTAGTTAGGGATGGTACACTTAGGTATTCCTACTAGTTAGAAATACCGGGGTGTTAGAGTTGGTATCAGAGCGGTTCGACCTAGTCAGACCTAGATGCTAGAGTCTTTTACTTCCTTCAGTTATGATTTTCTTAGTATGCTATTTGACATTGAGCTTGATCAACTTAATACTTTGTGCATATTTCGCAGAATCATGGCCGGAAGAGGTAGAGGAAACCCTCCTCCTGTTGATCCACATTTCGAATGGATGCAAAATGTGATTGAAAATCAGCAGAAGATGATGCATGATGTGTTGCAAATGCAGCATCATCAAATGGATCTGCAGCAACCTAATATTCAACCTTATCAAGAAGATCCTAACAGGACATACTTCCGATTCCAAAAGATGAATCCCCCGGTTTTCAAGGGTGGATCTGACCCAATGACTGCTCATTATTGGATAGATGCAATGGAAAGAATCTTCCGAACCTTGCAATGCGGTGAAGAAGAAAAAGTAATTTGCGCGGCAAATGCCCTTGATGAAGATGCCCACACCTGGTGGAATAATGCACGTGAAATGATGGAAATACAAGGAACTCCCCTCACTTGGGACCACTTCAAGGGATTATTCATGGGACAATATTTCCCTACGGTGAAAAGACTAAGCAAGCAGGCTGAGTTTGTGAACTTCAAACAAGGTGATATGTTAGTTGGGGAATATGCGGCGAAATTTGAAAGACTGTCACAGTTCTATGAATTGGGGAGCTAACTATGCCCCAAATGATAGGTGGAAGATGCAAATGTTCAAAGAGGGTCTCCGAGCTGATGTAGGCCAAGGCCTTAGTTCTTACACTATGGTCAACTATCCTGCCTTGGTGCAACAAGCATATGTTGCCGAGGAGGATCTGAGGAAAGTGTATGCTGAAAGAAAAGATTATTGGAAGGGTAAGAAGAAAATGGCCGAATCTTCCACTCGAAACAGACAATTCAGGGGAAACAATTATAAAGGGAAGCAGGTGCAATCGCCAGATTCATCAAAGCATAAATATTGTTCAAAATGCGGAAGGTATCACCGTGGTGAGTGTCCACAAAGATCTAATCAGTGCTATTATTGTAATGAAGAGGGCCATTATGCAAATGAGTGCCCAGCAAGGAAGAGTTTCCAAGGAACACCAGATGCTCCTAGGCAGGGACGAGTCAACACTCTGGATGCTCAGACCATCACACCTAATGACAATTTATTGAGGGGTATGGGATCTCTTTTCAATAACTCTGTCAGTATATTATATGATTCGGGGTACAACCCACTGTTTTATAGCTCAATCATGTGTGGATCGGTTGGGACTAGCGTTATCTCCGCTATCCGAGCCGATAACTTTCTTAACTGCTGCTAAGGGTCGTGTTCAAACCCAATCATTGTGTCAAAATTGTCTACTTGTCATAGGAGACAGAAAATTCGTTGTATAATTTATTTGTTTGCCTATGAGAAGTATGGACATTGTTCTGGGTATGAATTGGATGACTGCAAATCATGTTACAATCGACTGTGCCAATCGAACGATCAGTTTCGCCTCAGAATCTGTTGAATTGAATAAGGCAAATTCTAAAGCAGTTATCTCTTTCACCTCAGCAAGCCAGTCATTATTCCAAGGTGCGGAAGCTTATGTTATTATGTTATCTGCATCCACTGAAACTGGTTTAGATTTGTCATCTGTTCAAGTTGTGAATGAATTTCTGGATGTATTTCCGGATGAAGTCTCTTCTGTACCTCCTGATCGTGAGGTAGAATTTTCTATTGAATTGATGCCAGACACAGGGTCAATATCTATTGCTCCTTACCGAATATCTCCTTTAGAATTAAAGGAATTGAAATCCCAACTTGAAGAGTTGATATCAAAGAAGTTTATTCGACCGAGTGCTTCTCCATGGGGTGCTCCGGTGTTGCTAGTCAAAAAGAAAGATGGTAGCATGAGATTGTGCATTGATTATCGACAACTCAACAAAGTGACGATCAAGAATAAATATCCCTTGACAAGGATAGATGATTTGCTTGATCAACTTCGAGGTGCTGTGGTGTTTTCAAAAATTGATATAAGGTCGGGGTATCATCAAATAAAAGTTAGAGCCTTTGATATTCCGAAGACAACTTTCCGTACTAGGTATGGACATTACGATTTTGTAGTCATGCCCTTCGGTTTGATTAATGCTCCAGCGGTATTCATTGATTACAGGAACCGAGTCTTCCACACGTACCTGGATCAGTTTGTAGTTGTTTTCATCGATGATATCTAGGTGTACTCGAAGACCATTGAGGAGCATGTTCAACATCTCTGCATTGTTCTGAATGTACTCCGAGAAAAGAAATTGTACGCAAAACCTTCGAAGTGTGATTTCTGGATGCCTGAGGTAAAGTTTGTGGGACATGTGATTTCCCAATCGGGAGTTGCGGTAGATCCCAGTAAAGTGGAAGCTGTGTTAAACTGGGAACGACCAACGTCAGTCACAGAGATCAGAAGTTTCTTGGGTATAGCTGGTTATTATAGGAGATTTATTCAAGGGTTCTCACAGTTAGTTCTTCCGCTTACTTGGTTAACTCGTAAGGGTCAACCGTTTACGTGGGATGCTCATTGTGAAGAATTTTTTCAAGAATTGAAAACTCGGTTGACTTCTGCTCCGATCCTGATTCTTCCGGATCCGTCATTGGAATTCCAAATTTACAGCGATGCTTCTGGGAAGGGTTTAGCATGTGTTCTCATGCAGAATCAACAAGTGGTAGCTTATGCATCCAGACAAATAAAGTCTCATGAGGAGAATTATCCGACTCACGATTTGGAGTTGGCAGCTATTGTGTATGCACTGAAGATTTGGAGACATTACCTGTATGGGTCTCGTTTTGAAGTCTTTAGTGATCACAAAAGTTTAAAATATCTGTTTGATCAGAAAGAACTGAATAACAGGCAAAGAAGATGGGTAGAATTTCTGAAGGATTATGACTTTGAGTTGAAGTGTCATCCAGGAAAGGCCAATGTTGTAGCTGATGCACTGAGTAGGAAATCCATTCACATGGCGGAGTTAATGATGCATGAAATGGAATTGCTAGAGTCTTTTAGAGACTTGAATTTGAATGCAAAGCAAAGAAGGAACAGATTAGTGTTGAGCCAAATAAGGATCTCTAGTTCCACAAAAAGTGTTGCCAAATTTTACCGAAGATAGTGATGGAGTTATTTGTTTCAACGGTAGAATTTGTGTCCCTGATGATGAAGATATTAAAAGGCAAGTGTTAGAGGAAGCACACCGAAGTGTATATTCTGTACATCCTGGATCTATCAAGATGTATAGAGATTTAAAACAGATGTACTGGTGGCATGGAATGAAATTAGAGATTGGGGAATTTGTGTCTCGATGCTTAACTTGTCAAAGAGTAAAGGTAGAGCATCAAAAGCCTGCTGGTCTGTTGCGGTCACTTGACGTGCCAGTGTGGAAATGGGAAGACATTTCTATGGATTTTGTCATGGCATTGCCAAGGTCCCAAGCCGGTAACGACTCCATTTGGGTAGTTGTGGATCAGTTAACTAAATCGGCTCATTTTATTCCTGTTTGTTCGACCAGTAAAGTATCCTAGTTAGCTGAGGAATATCTGAATATAGTAAGGTTGCATGGGGTTCCTACCAGTATTGTGTCAGATCGAGATCCAAAGTTCACTTCTCGATTTTGGAAAGCTTTGAATGAAGCCTTGGGGACTAAGGTATTTTTTAGTACCGCTTATCACCCGCAGATGGATGGTCAGACAGAGAGAACTATCCAAACTTTAGAAGATATGCTTCGGGCTTCTGTGCTCGAGAACGGAAGAAAATGGGAGGACCATCTTCCATTAGTGGAGTTCTCCTACAACAACAGTTATCATTTCAGTATTGGAATGGCCCCATTTGAAGCTTTGTATGGAAGGAAATGTAGAACTCCGTTATGTTGGCGGGACGTCGGCGAGAACCGATTGTTAGGACCGGAATTGGTTCATGAAACAACTGAAAAGATCCGGCAAATCAGAGAAAGAATGAAAGCTGCCCAGAGTAGGCAAAAG